>LR580421.1:0-600000 GCA_900536345.3 Caenorhabditis sp. 39 LS-2015 | reverse complement strand
GACCCATCCCAGTCAAAAGCTACAGAATTCAATCATGCGCAGCCACTCGACACACCTGCAGAGCAACCAGTGCGCTCGTCTTCAAAAAATACTTCGAGTAATAACAATTTTTACTGTTCTTCAGAGCGATTAGATGGTTTGTAGTTGATGTTTGATATTTAACAAGATTTTTTGTATTTTCAGAGACTCCTCCTCAAAAAAGAATTCGACATGATCATACAATGGGACGGATTCATCAGATTCTCGAGGAATATAAGAAACTCGATCAGTCTGAGAATCAAACAAACGTCAAAACTTCGTCGAAGTCAAAGTCACCGATTAAAGGTCAGGCGAAGGAAACTGCAGTCAATAAACAAGCAACTATGAATGATGACTTTGTCTCTGAATTAGAACTCACTAGAAACGCAGAGAAAACGGCTCCAGGAAATAAGCAGAGCACTCCGAAGGGAACGACGGATACAGTGGATATCACAATCAATGCAGTTCTTGCCCGCGTCATGACATCCAAAGCAAACGAGCAAGGGGACGAATTTCAAAGAAAAGAACAAATTAGAAAGAAGCAGGAAAAGCAGCAGCGAGTGCAAGATCGGAGAAAGGACAGTCAGAACAATCAACAATTGTCCGATGAGAAGATCAAGCAAATTTTTGAACAGCAGAAAAGAGAGCAAGAACTGCACGAAAAACAACAGCAACTTCTCAGGGAGCAGCAAGATATGCCCAAACTGCAACCAATGCAGCCCCATCCCACCCGTGATAAAATCATCTTGCAAATCAGACCAGCTCAATCTAAGAAGAGGAAGTTACCTGGAACTCAGCACTCCCAACCGCAAAGTATGATTCACTCGGCAATTCTTGTTTGTCAACCAGCGGAGAACACTTTCCAAATCAGAGCACCTGAACGACAGAGGATCATCCAAGAGCGTCAGCCACAGAAGCAGAAGCAGCAATTCAGGGTGCAAAGTGTGCAGTCGGTTCAACTAAGAGAAAACACGACAATCTACAAAGGAACTCCGGGACAGCAAAAAGGATTGCAAATAACTGTTCAGAAACCTCAAAAACAAGTTATGTTGAATTGGAATCAACCTCAGCAGCACCCCGAAATACAGAAACACCAGGAGCAGGAACTAGAGGCATTAACTGGAGAAGCTGAACAGCCGATCAATCAGAATAAAGAAGTCAATCCACGAATTCAACAGTCCAGCCAGCAATCGATAGGATATGAGCAGCAGCAAGAAACAATTGTTGCCCAACATTTCAATGTGGTCTACGAAAACAACCAATCTTCGGATTATGCCTACAACCAACAATATAATGAGCAACAAGGGAATATGCAGTCGATGGTGTACGAGGAGTCTCTGGGAAAGGAAGCTTTGGAAGTGTCAAATGAAAGAATTCAAACCAAGGTACTGGCTAAGAAATATAACAAACTGTTGATTAAAACCTATCAATTGCAGCAAACAGTGGAAGATTTGACAGTTCAAGGATCACAAGTACCCCAATTTCAAGACAACTCGTTTGTCTCGAACAATTCTGTGCCACATCAACCACAAATAATGGCTCCGCAAGAACAACAAGAAGTCACTGGAACACTCACCCAGCACAATTCTCATTCTGCTAGCAACACCCAGAATGTGAAAATTCAAAAGCTTAAAACTGTGCCTGCTGCGGCTGAGAATGCGATTTCACCTCAAAGCAATCAGCTTTCTCCTAAGGAAGGGTATGATGGTTATGTAAAGCAAAAGCTTGAAGAAACAAAGCAGGAAGTTGAAAGAGCAGAAGCAGTAGCTGCTGCAAAGCCAGTTCAAAAAGTGAGCGCTCTTGTACGTGTCAAGCATATGAGGGAAACAATTGACTCAATTGCTGCTCTTGGACCACATACCCTTGAAGAACTTTGGCCAGAGCTTCCTAGCAATACTGACATTGTCGAAGCTTGTGTGAAGTATTACGAGCACCAAGAAGAAGTCTTGGCATTAATAACGGAAGAACCTTGTGCCCCGGAAATCGGACTTGAAGATGTTCTTGATAATCCAGAGCGTGAGTTTTGCACCTTTAAGATAACACTAAGACTTCTATTGTCATTTCAGTGGAACCTTCTCTCCATGGTCGATTCCGCAAACGCCTTGCTGCAATTCGTGAAGGAAGAACTACTCAAACTCATTTTGTAAAGAAGAAGAAGAAACAAAATTCATCAACCGCGGACCCTTCTGAAAAAGAGTCTGCTAAGAAGCAGCGTTCTGCTACAAAACAAGCTTCAACAAATTTGTCTTCAAGACAATTAACTCCACTGAATGAGGATACTCTGAGCCAAGCTCCATCCGAAGATTCTCAACAACTGCCACTCTCCGTCACCACTAACTCAAACTCATTCGGACCATCGCCAGCAACGTCGGGTGCCATATCTCCTTCTTTTTGGGCAACTTCTCAACAACAGGAAAGCCAAGATGTCTTGTCCGGGAAGTCATCTGGTGACGAAGAATCTTTGGCGACCACTCTCTCGACTATTTCAAACAGTCCACTTGTATCGGAAGAACAGACGTCTCCACCAGTGGCTCCCGTTGTTGAACGAAGTACGAATTTCAGTTTTCCTTGCCCAAACATAAATCTGTTTTTAGTTGTTTACTGCGAAGAAGATAATCTCAATGAACTCATTGACGGCTTGCCTTTTGTGAAGGAAGATGTAATGCTCTCTGACGCAGCGTGTGTCAACGATCCAGAGGACGGACTTTTCGAAGAACAAAGCTACGAAGAAGGTTAGTCGTTGATAGCCGTGGAATCCATCTTTTACGTTGATATTTCAGTTGGACCAGAAGAAGTTGAACTTGGAAACTCAGATGGCCCTATGGACATATACTCCATGCAGAGTCTTATTGAACTGGACTTTTCTCCAGTTCAAGATCCGCCCACTCCAAACAACGGTGTTACCGATGATTACTCATGTTTGTTAAATCCTAGTGCTATTGAATTTTGAGATGCCATGATTTTTAAATAAATAGAGCTTATTTTACAGCCGATTTCGCATCGTTCGATCTTTTACACAGTTCTCCAATGCGACTGGGTAGTCCTCTGCGGAATGATACCGGTAATAAAACCTGTTCATTTTCCCTAAGCGGTTATCACTTTTCAGTGGCATGCCCTTTGGATATGATTGATTTCTCGTCGAGTTGCATAGCTCCTTCTAAACCAATCTCACTAACACAAGAACAGGACACTTTGCTGGTCATGGAAAATGCAATTGCAACAACTGCGCCATTGACAGCAATTGTAAATGAAGCTCCCAATATACCGGATTTCTCCGATATGCCTGATATCACCAGTTCCGCTGAAAATTTGGTGATGCACCGAGTTGGACCAAAATCAAAAGCAACAAAACCGGCGTCAAAAACGACAGGGAGGGCAATTGTGGCAAACCCGGTGGCTTCTGATTCATTTAAACACAACAAAAGTACTCGATCATTTCCGCAAAGACCATATAGATCTTCCAAACCACCGAGAACTAATTTCAAAGAAAAAGCAAAAAAGCAGGATTTGACTGTTTCTGTCGTTGGGCAACTTCAATACAAAACAACCAGAAATCGGGGAAATGAATTTTTGTAAGTATAGTGAAGTATGTAGTTTTTAGTTCCATTTTGCAATTTCAGAAGTCCCGTCGAGCAGAATGTCAGTGGCTTTCATTTGATGGATCAATTGCAAGGAAACAATTTTGTCAGAGAGTCATTTGCAGCTTCCGAGCCAGCAACAATTCGAGAACTTGTGAAGAAACACGTAATCAGCAACGTCGAGCCAACATTGCAAAACCAGAAACCGTATGCACATGTTATCGAGAAAATGACACAAGAGACAGCGTACTTGTTCACAAAAGGAGAATTCGAAAAGAAACTGCTGCCAGAAGAGATAATCGAACCTGCCCATCAAGGTGTTCCCTTACGTCGTGGCTTCATCCACTGGCCCGGAAGTGCTGGCTACGGCGAACTCACACTTTTCGATAGAAATGCAATCCGCGACATTTCACAGTGAGACTTTCTTTTCTTCCCGCATAGTTCTCTTTTTTTGTTTCAGGAGTGCTTCCGAGGCATCTTCAGTAGTCGACATCAACGACTTCCTCTTTTTGGAGCCTTCCCAACAAAGCAAATCTGATTGAGATTCAACATTTAAAAAAGAGCTATATTTATTAGCAATTTTTAAACATTTTCTTTCCCACTATTCCCAAGAATTAATCTTTTTAGCAATGGAGTCAAGAAGTTTTAATGTTTCAGCTTTAATCTTGTCGTAGCTTTTTGGTCCTTTCCGGTCTCCGACACAATGATCTTCAAATCTTGCACGAAACGGTTTTCAAAACCATTGAACCAGACCCCTAGTGATTTTTTTGAAAATGTAGTCTTCGTATTTATTTTCAACTGCTTTTTTTCTCTTATACCTTTTTTGTAATTTTGGTAACTTTTAGTGGCTTTAAAAAATACATTCAAGCTTTAAAAGTTCCACAGCAGTTTTAATTATTGTTTTTGAATTTTGAACAATGACTTTAATTTTGCAAATAAATATTTATATTCAAGCCTGTTGTGTTAATCATAAAAACATTAAATTTGAATACGAACAGTGTTCTGTTTGCAACCGAATGGTCGTTATCTGTTGTTCATCTGATTGGTGAACTCAATTCCCTCTTTTTATCAACTTTTAGATAACAAAATCAGTTCACAATCTTTACTACACGTGCTGTTTTTATTTCAAACCGTTCTAGTTTCATTGGCCGATATGATCATAATTTAACATTTTGTTACTTGCTCAATTTAAAAATTAATGTCCTTTTCCGTAAAATAACCTTCTCTTTTCTGAAGATGAAATCATATTCGTTAAAGTTGGCTTTTCAATTCCGACGGTTCTTGTTCCCCTTTTTCAAAAAAATCAATTGCCAGCTGATCCGGACAATTATTCTCGCCACCTGTTCATTGCCACTTATTGCGTGAAATCATTAGCCAACTGTGCGCCGATACAGTGTTCATTGTTATCAGAATTCCTATCAATTCTCCGTTTCATTAATATTTGAGTTTTAAAGTTCAATTCGCTTTAAAATTAGAACGGACCAAGCATTCTACATGCAAATGTATGGAATGTGTCCGCAGCTAACGGCCCATTGGCATCGAGGTGGCCGAGAAAATGAGATCGACTCAGCCAGCACTCTCTGCGTCTCTCCGCTCGCGCGCTCTTTTCCGTTCGCTCACAATACGCCTCTAGCCGCACACTCGCTCTCTCTTTCTGCCGCTCACATTCGCTCACCACACCAGTAATGTCCACTCGCTTGTCTTGGTCATCGAATGCCACCCTCAGCGTTTTCTTTTTTGGTCATTTTTCTACAGTGTCGCGTTTTGATTTGCAAATGATTTGTATTTATAATTTTAAATTTTCCTTGTTTCATTGCGGTTGAATTGTTTTCAAATCTTCTGTACACTTTTGTTTTCCTGTAAAAAAACGCTAAAATTAAACATTTTCTTATTCTTGTTCTTGTTTTTCGGTTCTTCCCACAAACAATTTTTCAGGTAGTAGACATAATTCAAAGTTCTGGAGATTATGGATGCTCCAGACAGCAGCTCGACAAGAAATGCTGGTGAACAAACGGAGGTATCTGCAATGACTCAAAGTCAGAAAGAATATTTCTTGTTACAGGGTCCTTCTGAACGGAAAGGTTCAACGTCTTCATTAAATCCTCCGGAAAGAACAGTTTCGGACTCTGAAGGTCGCAGTGGTGGAACGACTCCGTCATCTGACGACAAAGAGGCTGTTCTCAAGGATACGAGCTGTACTGGTCCGAGCACGTCTGCTCAAGAAGTCCGCGGGGATCGTGTGAATCTTCTTGACCATGAGAGCCGTAAACTGACCAAAAGTCTTTATCAAATTGCGAGGGAGGAGATGGCAAACGATAGCAAGTCAGACATCAAATTGCCAACCACCAGTGACCAATATTACGATCTCGAAGAAATTCTCATGAATCCGGCGAGAATGGAAGGACGCGAACTGACTCTTAATGCTTATGACGCTGTGAGTTTACCTTCAATTCGAGACTCTTGAAATTCACTAACAACATTTTCTCTTTTCAGGTACGTGCCAAGTATACTGTGTTTCCCGACGACAGAATGGCCGAGGCAGATATGCAAAAAGTGATAGGCAGCTTTTCGTGTGATGTTTGTCAAGAACTCATTCAAGGTTCCATTATGACAAAGGTGACCATAGAGTAGGGAAACATATTTCACAATATTTTTTTTCAGAAATGTGGTCATAGATTTTGCGACCAGTGCATTCTTGTTGCTCTTATGAGATCTGGAAACACTTGCCCTACGTGTCGCCAAAATTTGGGCTCCAAAAGAGAACTGCAACAAGACCCAAGATTCGATCAGCTCATTTATCAAGTGAGTTTTTCCTCCAAACTTTTTCAATTTGAAATCTGAACAAATTTGCTTAGGTTGTCGAAAGTCGTTCAATTGTTCATCGTATGCTGGCATCTGATAGAGAACACGAGCGGGACGTTTACTTTGGCCGTCGTGGTTACATTGAAGGCGCCGACAAGGACAGACTTAATGGTGAAAATGCGAATAACCGCAAGAATAAGCACCCTAAAATTATTCCGAGCTCGAAAAAGAAAATAAAATGGTTTCACAACCTCAAAGAAGATGGTTCTGTACCGGAAGGAGTTGACACCCAAATAATCGAAAAGAGCATCGACGCGGCAAAGCGAGCAAAACTGAAGAAGGAACAGAAAGTCATTGTGATAAGCGACGACGAAGGTCAAGAAGTTGAGCTTGTAGCTTCATCCACTGATCCAACAAGAGAATCTACGAATAGAGAAACAGACGAAGAAAAACTTCATGAAGGACATCACATTGACAAGACAGTCACTGAACCAATTCAGGAAAACGCCGAAGCACCAGAAGGAATCACAGCTGAGACTGTCACTGATGATAACATTGATAAGGACAAAGATGTGATTATCGATGAATCAGCGGAGAAAGAAAAAGAATGCTTGTCAAAACCATTGCTTTCTACCGAGAAGAAACGTCTAGGAAAAGATTTCTATATCATTAAAGAGAAGATCAAAAGAAAGAACAAGGATGATATCGTAGAAAACGAACGCGATTTTGAATCAACTTCGGAATCAGATCTAGGAGATGGAGAAGAGGATGAGGAGTCAGATCTTGATGACAATGAAAACGATGAACCGGATAGTTTGGATGAATTGGACAGTGAAATTTCTTCTCAAGAAGGCACAAGCGAACGGAAAAAACTGACGAAAAAGAAAGCGTCAAGTCATAGTGGAAAAGAAGCAACAAGTGAAAGTGATGAAGGAGAGGAGTCTGGAAATGTTAGTGGAAGTGAACGGAAGACTAAAATCAAGAAGAAAAAGAAGTCAGATCAAAGTTTCACAGACGACTCGGACGAATCGAGTACTAGCAGCGAAAGAGAACAACAGATGCCTAGTACGAGTGAGAAGAAAAAGGATGTACCGGCAATTCCCAAGAAGAAACAACTTGGAAATGTGAAACAGAAAAGACGGAGAAACAAAGCTAGGGAGGAAGAGGAATTGTTAGATATTCCGACACCAAGCGAAGATTCTTTAACGTCGTCGTCGGATGATGATAACAGAGAAGAGCTTGACCCATATGGCTTTGTTTTTCAAGATGGTAAGTTTTGAATTAACGTAAGAGAACTCAAAGTTGTTGTTCAGAGTTCAACCGTGATCCTCGTAGAGATGGCCATCCTGAAAAGGACAAATTGTACAACTTCGACTTTATGATTGATATGGATGCTGACACAATTCGAAAACATGAAGAAGATGGTGTGCCTGCAGTTATCAGTGACGACTCAAATTCTGATTCTGGCTCTGAAGAATCTGATGCAGCTGAGAACAATACCATATCATTCGCCCCCGATCATCATAATGCAATTAAACAGTATCTCAACAAACGACCGCGATCTCAACCTAACGAAACAGTCGACACGGGTGATGAAATACAAGTGATCTCAGTGTTGGAGAAAACACAACCAACCAAAGAAACGCCGATTTTAACAGAACACACGGAACACGCAGATTCCACTTCAGAACCCAAAGTCAGCGATAAATTGACAAGTGATACTGAAGTTGAAGCTGCAGAAGAAGACAACGACGCTGACGGGGACGAAGAAGTTGATGATGAAGAAGAATGTGAAGTTGATGATGAAGACGAGGAAGAAGAGGAAATACATACACTGTCTCCACATCTAAAAATGGACGACAGAACGATCACATTCCTCGATGGAACCGAAAACAACAAAATGTATCAAGGATTCCTATTCCGTGAAGGTGACACAGGACATGATCGTCCAAGAGTCGAAAGAGCCGCGTTTCTCACAAATGAACCATTCGATGTTTGTCCGGAACGTGTTTTTGTGCTGTGCAAAAAAGAAGGTATGAAAAGTTTTGAGACTTCCGATACATATGCATAAATATTTCAGGCCTTGTGAAGATAAAGGATGTTCCCGTTCCTCCCAATCGCAAAAAGTATCTTGATAAGAAAGCATCCATCAACGTTTTGAAATCGTCCGTTCAAGCTAAAGCTCCCGTTCAAGTTATTCAACTTGATGACGACGAGCCGACCGCTTCGACTGAAGAGCAGTCGAAGGTTGCTCCAAGACGCAGCTCTCCGGATGTGCAATGCCTTGATCCGCCTCCCGTTGTTGACTTGTCTTCTGATGACGATTCGGTCATTTTTTGCGAGGAAAAGAAGAATGTCAGTGACACCAGCGAAGATGACGAAGAAGAAGATGAACAAGTGGAATTCGACGACTTGTGCAACCGACCATTGAAACGGAAAAAGTTTGCAACACGTTACGAGCCTCTCCTTGAAAATCGAGTGTTCTACGGTCAGTGATTATTTTGAAACACAGTTTTCTAGGTTTTTTTTTAGATACGCTGGCACCTTCCAAATGTACCATAAAAGACAAATCTTTGCGCAGAGAAGCCAAAAGTCTAACGGAAGAAGAGATTGAACATATTGAGAAAAATCAAGTTGGTCTTGAAGAACGAAATGTACACAGACGAAGAGCTGCAGTTTCGGAGGCTCTCGATGCCGCTGCGAAAGCATTTGGTATCAGTCTAGAAAGTTCAGAAGATGACGACGACGAGGAAGAAAGCGAGGGAATCGAAGAGTCAACAGCAAAAAACGGAAAAGGCAGCAAGGCAACCTCCTCAAGGAAACAATCCTCTCGTGCGCCACCTGCTCCAGTTATTCGGATCCCCGAAATCCGAGAGACTCCGATTGAAGATATGTTTTTTGACCCGAACGAGCCGTGCTCGTCGGAACAAGCAGCAAAAAGAGATGCTATAATGAAACGGGTTGAGGAAGAACAACAGCTGATTGAAGATTCTATATTGCAAAACGCAAAGATGTCTGCAACAGGTTCCACAAAGAATGTCAATCAACTGGACGGTGAACTTTGCCTAAACGAGCATCAACTTTCCGACACTGAGGAAACCATCAACGAAGGAACCAAACAGATTGAAATTAAGAAACTGGTTTCCGTTCATCGACCAAAACCTCTTAAAATCGAAGAAGACTTTGAGTCTCGTTTGGGTGCTTTTCTGAAATCTGCTGATGCTCAAATGTTGAAACCAACAATTGCCGAGTACGTTTCGACTCAGTTTTTGGAGTCATTGGCGAAGCAACCAGCAAACGTCACAGATGAGGCCCTTATCCTGAACTTTTGTGCCAGAGATACTGAGAAGGAATTCGAAACAATTCGGAAGACAGGCAAGCAACCAGAGCGGAACACCGACGATGAGAAACTTGTGAGTCAATTTTTTTCTTCTTCCTTTTTTCAAATCACATAATTCTTTCTCAGGAGAACTTGGTGAAGCAATTCAACAAAGACTATACAGCTCGTAACGGACCGCGTAGGATGACTCGCCCAATTGCTAACGTCGAGCGAATGATCATTGAAAGAGCCCATGTCATTAAGTACAGACATTTGGTTGAAGTCGACCCCCAAAATATGGTGAGCACACATTCCTTTTTCGTTCTCCATCTCTCAAGTTTCTGCCGCCCATTTCTTTCTATACTTTCATAATTCACAACTGACAGCTGTATTTCCACATTCTCAAAATCCAATCTGCATTCGTGGTTTCAGGTGTCCAAAAAAACACCTGCCACCAATATCCTTTTCAATTCGCCATCGTTGATTAATTTTCCGCTCGCCAACATTCTGCTCATTTCCACTAGTATAGCTCATTTCCGTTACGTCTAGAGTTTGCGCATCCAATTATAATAGAAAATGTATTATCAACTTTTTGCCGTCGACAACGAAAATGCGCAAAAGCCGAACCCTGCCTCCGTCCTCCTACCCGAGTTTATTGCAAAGTCACCTCTGTGTTTGGCCCTCTGCAATCAAAACCCCTCAAAGAAACGGTTTACGAGCGCATTTTGTTTTATGCTCCCATTATTTTGGCTCTCTCCATTATTGTTTATTGCAAATTTGCATATCGCAGCGCAATGTTATGGTTGACCATAACTCCTACCATCACTTGCTATCCTTTTTTACAGTCGTGATATACACTTTCTTGTGATAAACTGTTTAATAAGATTCGCATTTTTTCAGAAGATCTTGATTGCTCTTCAAGAACAACAACTTGTCACTGCCCGAGCAAACAGTTCCAATCCGTATACAGTGTCTCCTGAAGAGCATACTGAACAAGTCCGTTTACTGCAAAACCTTCAAAACCCGGACACTCTGAGGCAGCTCATTGCCAACCCCCAGTTCGCTGCCACGTTGCATCAAGCTCAGCTACAAGCGGTTCAACTACAGCAAGCCAATCAAAAAGCCCATCAAAAGGCTGTGGCCGAGCGAGAAATGGCTGCTCGTCGTGCTGAACAAATGCGGGTTGAAGAACTTGCTCGCAAACGTATCGCTCAAGAAGATGCTGAGAAAGCCGCTCAAGAAACACTGACGACAACTCCAGCTGCGCAATCTGAAAAGGCTAATCTACAAGAAGAAGATGCTGCCCCGGCAGGTGGTACTGAAACAACAGCTGAAGTTGGAGAACGCATTGAGAACCTTGTTGAGGCAAGTTTATTTTTTTTCCATTTGAAAATAGAAATTGTGTTTTAGGAGCCCACAATCGAGAAGAATACGCCGACAGCAGTTCCACAGTCGACCGAAGTTTTGGATTCTACAGCAAATTCTCAATCCTCAGAAATGAACGTTTCAAAAGAAATTCAATCGACTACCGCAATTTCAATAACCTCAGAGTTATTCGATAAGCTCACTCCAATTGTTGCTCAACCAGCCAAACGTCCAGCTCGTCCAAGCAGCGCCAACATTCTCACATCGACTCCTCGCTACCCACGTGCTCGTTTAACTTCCGATACTTCTCTTATGAGAATGCGTCGAGATCTTCTGAAGAGCCACTGTTCGCGTTCCCGCTCGCCAATTGACCGTGGTACGTTTGATGAAAGAGATGAAGACGACGACAAGGACAACGAGAGTGAGGACACTGAACCTATTTTGGCTGGGAACCTCACTCATTGCTCCGACCACACAATTCCTGACGAGGACAACGTTTTTGGAGGCGAGAGAGCTCCTTCCGACAGAGGATCTCATGCTGATACTAGTGTTGAAGATCTGGACGAGTGGGATGTGGATGGCACCTTAATTGATACTCACTTCAGTGAGAATACGCTTGATTTGGACGCGAGCCAACAGACATTCTTGTCTACTTACGTTGAATATCACAAGACAATTGACGAAATGCGAGAGGATGAAACTAATCGGGAGATACTGCAATACGCAAACAGATACCATAAAAACGCCATGATTGCCGCAACCCAACTTGCATTGCAAGAATCGAAGAAACATATTGATACGATGAATCAAAATGCTGTGCCGACTGAGGAAGGAGAACCTTCTGAACCAAAGGAAGGAGAACAAGATGATACAGAGGGAGATGGCGAGCAGCAAACTGTTGAAGAAATGGAAGCTTCAATCAACAAAGAAGAAGAAGAGATTAAGCAGAAAACGGAACAACTGGAATTGGCTAAGAAGTTCTTGAGACAACGCCAAGGTTTGGATTCGTCCGATTCTGAATACGAAACTGGTAAGTTCAAAGCCATCCAATTTAGAAAAAAAAACAATAATTTTTGTAGATTCCGAAGATGAGATAAAGGATGCAGAAACTAACAAACCTCACGCTAAGAAAACAATCTCCCGCTCAAAACCAAAGCCATTTGTTCCGAACATTCCGTTTAAGATTCGTCGGAAATATGTTGAGAGAAAGCATGAAATGGAGCGCGCAAAGTGTGAGTGTAATCCTTTCCGGAAACATAGATCATCCATATTAATCCAGATCGAGCTCGGATCAAGACTCAGAAAATGTCCAGCATCCGCATCACTGTCCCGCCAAAACCTCAATTCGTCGCTCCACAACCTCCCACTCGTGCTCCGAAACAACCGGCAGCTTCTCGGGCTGCACCAAAACCAAAGAAGCAGAGAATGTCCAATGTGGTAAGATCTATTTTAATGTCAAACTGTCTTTGTTCTAGTTATTTTATACACGTCCTAATCTCTTACAGCAAATGTCCATAGTACAACCTCCCTTACCTCTTCATCAACTACAAAGTCACATGGTCCGTTATCATGATTGTTCTATTGTTGTTGTGTGTATTTGTGTTAGACCAAACTGATTATTCTGTTCCAGTTATTGTTACTGCATGTTATCAAAGCTTTTTCAGAAAATCAGATCAAAACTCAAATAATTTGCAGAATACACCGACCAAAATCACTGCCGTTCCGAATATCGCTGCTGGCTATCAACATCACCAACATCAAATGTACCAGAACATGCCGCACCCGCTTCAGAACAATCAGACCCGTCCAAACAGTACTATGCCGCCACAAGGAGAAACTCCGATGCAACAAGCGTCTCATCTTGCTCAATTGGGTCAATTTGTACATGGAACTGCCCAAGCGGATCAGCAAATAAATCAATCTGAACAGATCAAGATGATTCAAGCTGCGCAGGCTGCACAAGCTCAAGCCCAAGCTCAAGCTCAGGCTCAAGCTCAGGCACAAGCTCAGGCTCGGGCCCAGGCCCAGGTTCAAGCTCAAGCTCAAGCGCAAGCAGCTCACAATGCTTATATGGCTGGTCAAGCTTCAAAACACGGTGGCCCTTCCGCTCAAAAAGAACCAGTGGGTTTTCCTGGACAACCCGGTATTCAACCAGTTGCGCCGCAGCAGAATGCTCAACAGATGCACCCGTAAGCGTTTTGAATCGACATTTTGAAAATAAATTGAGTTTTTCAGGACGCAAGCGCAAATGATGGAAGAACGCCGAAAAATGGAAGAGATGAATGCAATCTATCATTTGCTGCAATCCCGTGGACAATTCCCACCAACTAATCAAGAACTGTTCACTCTTCAGTTTGCCCAAGCCCAGGCAGATCTTCGAAATGCTCAAGCTCAAAATCACTTGAAAGCGCAAGAAGCTGCTCGTCGGGAACAAATTCTTCAAGAACAAGCTCGTGCACAGGCCGCAGCCGCTAAAGAAGCTGCTCGTAGGAAAGCAGAAGCAGAAGCCGCAGCACGTGCAAAAGCAGACGCCGAGGCGAAACTCAAAGCTGAACAAGAACGAGCTCGTCAAATGCAAGCGAAAATGATCGAGTCGCAAAATCGTGATGCCAAACAGAAAGCGGCCGCTGCTGCTGCTCAACAAGTTGCTCAAATGCAGGCAAACCATCCTGGATTGACTATGCAGCAATTGCAACAGATGCAATACCAACAGCAAATGCAGCAATATCAAATGCAACAATTCCACATTCAACAAATGCAGCAAATGCAGATGCAACAAGCATTCAACGCTCGGCTGCACCAAGGCACTCCTAAACCACCAGGTTCCGGAGGAGGACCACCAGGAGGACCACCAATGAACCTGCCTCCAGGAATTCCGGGATATCCCGGTATTCCCGGTTTGACTGGTATGCCTGGTGTACCTGGTATGCCGGGAGTGCCAATGCTGCCACCCGGAATGCCGCCAGGAATGCCAGGGATAGGCGGCCTTCTAATGCCGGGACTGCAGAACCCGATGGCAGGAATTCCGCCGCCAGCGGCAACGCCCAATCCAGCAGTGCAGCAGACGCAACAACAACTTTTGGCCCAGCTGCAAATGCAACAACAACAGCAACTTCTTCAACAGCAACTCCAGCAGCAACTGGGACAGCAAGTGCCGAACCCGTACGCTCAACAAGTGCCAAACCCGTATGCCCAGGCTGCGCCACAACCTCAAGCCACTGCAGCTCCAGCGCCAAATACAGTTCCGCAGGCGGCTCCAGCAGCAACTCCGGTTCAGCAACCTATCTTGCCACCAGCCCCGCTTCAACAGCAACCAAATATGCCAGCTGCAGCTCAGACACCAGTGGTTCGTTCGACGGCTCCAGCAGCGCAAGCAACTGTTATTCCTGAAATGGTCAACCAGCAAGCCGCAGCTGTGCCAGAAAAGGCAAATGTACGTAAAGAAGTTCGAGATTTTTTTAAATTACAGCTTTTTCAGGGCGACGTTGAATTGGAAATCTGGCCAACGAATGGATATGCTGAGAAGAAACGACAACAGGGTTCAACCGCCAATCCGGCAATGTACTTGGCATCGCATGGAGACTCAACCTGTAAGTTAAATTGGAAAAAAAACAAGAAACTCATTTGGATTTTTTTAGTCTACCATGTTGCTTCTCTTGTGCGATCCCGTTCAACCTGCAATGCTAGTGACGTCGGATCTATGTGGGTTATGGTTAGTGTTCGAGATATTCTATTAAAGCAACAAACCATTATTTCAGCGCATGGAAGATCAACACGTGATGCAGTTCCAACTTCAACAGACGCTTGCCGAAGCTCAGAAGTTTGTTGGAAAGCAGCATTTGATTATTTTCTACGACGACGTATTGGCCGGAGAAGTCGGGCAGACAAGGGAATACATTGTCAACAAGGGCTTCCAACCGAATGCCATTCAAGCTACCAACTAAATGAACTTACCTACTAATTCTTAAGAACTGTCATGATCCCAACCCAATTCTATCTCATGTCTTTTATCTTTTTTCACTTTATTTTTGTGGTCACTGCATATTCCACGCGCTGCCGTGTTTGCAATGTCGGATTCATCATTCCTCGTGATTTGAATCATATTTAATGTGTTATTTTGAAAAGTCTTTTTTATAAACTATTTGTTATTTATCTGATGAGGATTCACAATAATTGACAGAAAGTGTGTTTATTTAAACTCAACATGTTGTTGAATGAAATTGTTTGGATATAAAAGAATGTAATGTAACACAGAAAGAAGGATAATATGTAACATGAGATACAAAGAGATTTTGAGTAGCAAATTCAATAGATCATGTGTATGGAAAAAAGAAAAAAAGAAAAATCAATTCAGCTTCAAGGGCATATTAATTATTTCGATCTACAGGCCTTTCCGCAGTCATCAGCTCCAGCTGTCTCCTATTGAGCTTTGAAATAGTTGTTTGAAACACTTGAATCAGATCTTGAATTTCTTCAACGCTCTGGATGCTCTCTGTAATTCTCTTTTTCAATCTTTAGTTTTAATTTGTTGAGTTACCAATTCCAATTGCTGAGTTATCTGAAACTAGCTTTGCGGATTTTCCATCCTCAAACAATTCCACAGAAACCGATAATGCTTGTTTAATTTCTTCTTCATCCTTCTTTTTTTCAGAAATTTCGAATTTGAAAAGTTTTTTTTGAACACCAGATGCTACGATGTTTTCAATTTCAATCTTCTCCGCACTTTGCTTTCTGCGCGGTAGAGAAGGTTTGCTGTGTTGTTCCAAAACATCACGGAAACTTGAATGAAACTTCTTTGGACACTTCGATAGGATCACATCCTCAACTTCCTTTTGTTTTCTTTTCCTTGCAGAAGTTGCACACTCAACACCATTGTTTGAGTTGTTGTTATCTTCACCCAGCTCATTAGGAGTTGATTGATGGTCTGCCATATTGCTGTCAGAAATAACTTGTTCGTATTTTTCCAACATCTTTGAATTGTTTTCTGCAACTCCTGTTTGTTTCATCTGATTCTCGGCCGTTTTCTTCTTCTCTTCGACACGTTCTCGGAATATTTGATCAGAAACATTGCGACTGTGTGCAGTTCTCGAATATATCCCTAGCATCGATTGAGAAGTTTCCGCAACGTTCAGCAGTTTTGCCATAATGTTAAATTGATTGTGCGTAACGTCATCATTTCGAGTCGAGGTGAGTGAGTGAGAAAACAAGCGAAAGGCCTCATGACATTCAGTCGGTAGTTTTAATAAAGTTTTAAGAGTTTCTTGCTCCTCCTCTTCGTATTCCATAAACGGACTGGAGCTTGTGATAACATCTTGGCTCAATTGCCGAACTTGCTCAGAATAAGTGTCCATTTTCTTAAAAACGTCCGCCGACCTGATAATCTGAAAAATGTTTACTTAATGTCGGAAATTTTGCAGTAAGCCTACGTGATGCTGTGCTGCAAATTGTGCTTCTTTGGCTTCGCACTGTTCTTCAAATTCTTTTGGATACCTAACACCATTGAACACTGAAAAGCAAACTATTATAATTCAAGTAACTGTTTATGCATACTTTTCTTGTAGATGACAAATGCATTGATTTCATTATTAAAACTGTTAAATTCTTTGAGATCGTTACCATTGTCTAAGTTTCCCTGTCTGTTGGGTTTGTAATTACTGTAAGAAATTAGAATTAAAATAAAATCAAATTGTTATTACATTTTCCCGATTCGAGGTCGTATTGCACGTGGAGTATCAATTTCAATAGGCTCAGGGTCTTTGACTCGAAAAAAGCATGGCAAGCACTCGCATGGATTAAAAGCATTTGAGTTATAGTGCCCCGTAACTTCTTCTCCAGTTGGTATCCGGAGTTGCACCTGAAAAAAGAAGAATCAGGATTTTCTATTTGCATGTGTCTGCCTTGATCACGCTTTTTCCAAGTTGTAGTTTATGAAATCTTGTGTTGGCCATGCATGAATGATTAGCAATGGACGAAGGACCAAGCCACAAAAGAAGCTCATCCCTATAATTTTTTTTAAAAACGTCAAAAGTTGGTACGCGAAATGCTTCACAAACTTTTTGGGAGAGGCTGAGGGAGAATAATCAATTAAAAGCGGCCACCGGTTGTTATCATCCAAAGAGATCGTAAAATTGTGTAGAGGAAGAAACTCATTTACTTCCCTTAAAAAACGGTTTGTTCTTTCTTACCATTTTTCTTACCAATTTTTGGTAGCAATCAACTTCATTCCAACATAATTTTCGTTAGAATATCTGTTGCATAGAGCAACAGTGACTCCCGATCGAAAATCAAAAAGTTTCAGATAGTTATCAATCTGAATAGGAGTTTCAGTAAGTTTTCTCAAGTTTTTACTAACAATAGTAGGTAGTAGGCCTGTAGGGTCGTCGAAATACAATGATAAGATGGCATATAATGCCTAAAAACGGTTTCAAAATAGAACTACTAGAGTAATCTTACCTCTGAAACGTTGCTTTCATTCGGAAAAAACGTATTAAGTTTCAGTAGTTGCAAAATATATTCTCGAACAGCTTGAGGAATTTTTTTATAACTATAATAATTTTCTAAAAAAAGCACTTTTCTGAAACCAACTTTGGAAACGATTTTGACGATTCAAATCCCAATACAGAGTCCAGTAAAGCACCCCTCACAAAATCGTCGACTTCGCACGGAAAACGTTCATTACTTTTAATAACGTGTTTGCGTGACTGTTTTTTTGCCTGTTTTTTCTGAAAAAGAATTAGTGCTTAGAATACATTAATTTGATGGAAATAATACAGTCGTTTCACATCAATTATAAAAAACTTACCACTTCCTCTAGAGAACTACTCTGCGTGTACATCATGTTGGTTGTCTGCAATACAATCAAATTAGAACAATAGAAGAAAAGGCCTGGTGTTTATAGAATTTTGGAATAAATTGCAAATTAATCCGCAGGTGTTCAAAATAACCATGACAACGGGCAGTCCGAACTCATTGCCGAGCAGTAAACAATGAGAGTGCAGGTGTCTATGAGAGTATCAGAACGGATAAAGGAGGAGAACGCGTGTTCTCCGCTGGGGGAGAATTTTGAGCCGTGCAGTCTTAGTAATCTAACCAAATATCTTGCATGGAAAATTAAAAATGACATAATAAAACGGGAAGCGTTATGTGTTAATATGAAAAATAAGCTAAATTAATAAGTTTCATGTTGACGAACAGTTTTCAAATCAAAACTTAAAATGTGTATGATGCCCAACGTTTTAGAATAAAAACGTTTGCACGTCTCTCAAATTTTGCTGCATTTTAAGACAATGCTCTAACAGAAAAAATAATATTTAATTTAATGTTTTACCATTATACCATTTAAAAAATATAAATTTTTTTAATTAGCCAAACAAAAACAGAACTTCCACACAATTGTATGTGTTCGGAGTCAAACACCAAATATGGCTGGATTCAACTGAAAACTAAGCAAAAGAATAGTTGATTATAAAATTGTTCTGTGATTCTGATGGCATACAATGTTCGGTCAAAGGTAATATAGGAAACAAATAAAGAAATTGTTTTACACAACAGTGTATTGAATTGGTAAACAGAAGCAAAATATGAGAGCTGGGAGATTAGGGAGGTAGAAGAGAAATTTAGAGATAAAGAGAGGACGGGAAGCGACATAAATTAGATATTGTGGGCAAACTAATGAATATTATGCTAAGTTGAACATTAACAATTCAGAAATTATTATCTCATATTTTCATTGTGTTTGCTAGTCTGTTTTGAGAATCACACTTGCCTGGACTTCCGATGAAAATAAACTTGACCAATCGCGAATTTGCTCCAGCTCCAGGATTCCTGTAGGTCTTGTTCTGTCACCTGAAAAGAAAATATTTATTATATTTTGTTTTAAGTTTTAATCTATACCTGTAGCAGATGTGAAAGAACTGTTTGCAACACCAACATCTACGTCCATTGCTACTGTTGGTGGCGCCGTTTCGTTTGCTTTGCTCGAGGAAGACATTTGCATTTGCATGAGCTCAGATGCAGGCTTCAATCGCTTCTGTTTCAAATTCTTTGGTTTCCTTCCTCTCTTTCGTTTGGAAGGGTCAGCTTCACAACTGACAATTGGAACTTGTGGATTTTTCTCAGAGCTGACAACATCACTGAGTATTGTTTTGGACGGTTCGGGAACATTTGGTAAAGGTAAATCATCTCCATGTTCAGCTTGCTGGGCTTCCTCAACATGAACTTCCATGGGCAATATTCCATTCGAATCAAGTGTTTCGTGTTCTGCAGATGGTATTGCCACATTGTCTATCTCCTCTGTTTCATTCATAAGTGCTTGGGGCTCGCTGGTTATTGGAACTATCTCATCTGAAGAGTCAGAAGTGTCGCTGTGGATGACCTCCTCGGGAGTTTCCAGCATCTCGCAGTCTCCTTCTTCTATTCCTTCATTCTGCATTTTGTCGTGCATTTTCTTCTCTTTTGCTTGCAATAATTTCTTGAAATCACACGCATTGTGTACGGTATCATGAAAACCGAGCTGGTACGATTGCAAGATGTTCATCGAAGATCGAGATATTTTCTGGATTTGATCAAGAATATTCGCACGAAGAGGAAAGTGATCACTGTCTTTTGGCAGTTGAGAAATTTGAGAATATAGTTTCACAGTTTCTTCAATGTTGGATTGCAGCATCATTAAGTTTATCAATGAGTCCTGTTCAAACGTTTCCAAGTCAGGAGCAACCAAGGAACTATTACGGAGTAAAGTCTTGTTTCTGTCTAAAACAGTTGTATTTGTCTCAGATTTTTTACAAATCCTTCTGGTAGTGACTATCTGAAGCGTATATGACAATTAAAAACACGAGAATCTTGTTTGAACGCACCTTAAGGTTACTGGCTATAAGTTCTTCGTTTTCTTCAAGAACAATTCTCTGTTCATTGGGATAATCTATACCTTTGAACACTAAAATATTTTCATGCTTTCCATTTCACTTATCATCTCACTTACTCTTTTTGAATATCATGAATATCTTGATTTTATCTTCCGTAGACAAACACTCTTCAATGTTCTTATCCGCCTCACCATTTCTGAGAAGTAAGAGGATTAATATAGATTAGTGCAGCTGCTGTGAGCTTACTTGTTCGCAGCTGCACGCGGCGGTAATGATCGCAGTCTTTGGTTTTGAGTATTATCTACAGCATTATTGCTTTTCTTCTCTCTAAAACGCGAATAAATTATTTGTCAAATATGACTGGAAACTTGCCTGCATTGTTGGCATTCGCATTCGTGCCGAAAGTATTCATGACCATAGCTGACAAATATTTCTTCCCCAATCATAATCGGTTTTGTCACCTAAATTTAAACATGACCAAATACTCAAATAGCATTTTCACCTCGATCAAAATTTTTTTGCTTGGTGTTACAATATACTTTGCGTTGGGATCGCAAGAATGATTGGCTATTGCACAAGGTCCTAGCCATATGTTAGGAAGCTTCCTAAAAACAGAACTTTGTTGGAGATAAGAGATTAGTGAATACTTAGATTCGGATTTTGTAACAGAATATTCGTTCAATAGAGGCCATGAGTTCTTAGAATCAAATGTCATCGACATATTGTGAAGTGGAAGGACTTCGCCTGCTTTCCTGTGTTGAATTCAGTTAAGATTGAACTATGTATTACATTTACCAATTTTTTGTAGCCACCAGTTTCATGCCTAGAAAGTTTTCCGTGCTGTAGTTATCACATTTACTAATAGTAACGCCAGAACTCGGTTCGAATAACGTGGCATAGTTTGCAATCTAAAACAATGCTATGAAAATTCGTTTGGAAAGTAAGATCTATTACGATAGTTTGTGTGCGTTTAAGTGGATCATCAAAATACAATGAAATGAGACGGGAAATCTCCTGAACAAACACATTAAAACAGAATGAACACCTGAAGCAGAACTCACTTCTGCTGCATTAGTGGGTTCGCTAGAAAAAACATGTGCTTTCAAAATCTCAGCAATTTGTTCTTGCACATTGGGAGGAACCCTTTTGTGACTGAATTGGACGGATTAAAAACACAATTAATGTTATTGTTTATGACTCATACCTGGGAAACGATTTGTTCGACGGAAAGCCCAGGATCCGGTCGAGCATTCCATATCTGATCACATCGTCTACGTCACAAAGCGAACGATCGTTTCGAGTATCCGGGTGTTTTTCGAATTGATCCTTTGATTGTTGGATCTGAAAAATGGAAGTAAAGCTGTTTATCTTTTTTCCTGCAATTGCTTGCTGGAAATGTCAATCCAAACTCACCACTTGTGCTTTTGATACAGATCCAAAACGCAACATTGCCTACATATACTCGAAGAAGCCCTGAAACAAACCAGAAAACGTGTAGAAGGACAATCGATTGGAAAATGTGAAGAGAGAGGGCAGGTATCGGACAGAATGAGAGCAAGATAATCCGCTGTTTCGCTCCGATGTCATGACAACGACGCGCAGCTGCCGTTGTGCCGTGAATCAAATGGAAAAGAATGAGAGTGCGCGGAAACAAAAAAAAAGTTGAGAAAAACTCACGGGTGTCATGCCAACCGACGGCTTCCGGACCTACATCAAAAGTTTGTGTGCTTTATATTAGGGCAAAACGCTTTGCAACATATGTTGTTGTATGCAAACTTTTTTTTCACATTCTACAACGCAACAGATATTGAAAAAATAGAAATTGGCCCTAAAGAGGATAGATTTGCTTTCGAGTGGTTGAAAAAACACGTGGAAATTACGTATTTTTACAAAATTAAAAAGTTCAGAGATTTTTTTTTAAAAGTCAGAAAATGAATTACTAGGGATAGGAAAACATCAGACAGCCAGAACGGTTTTCTTGGTCATTCCTCACTATAATTTAACAAAAAACTCGTATTATGTTTTGTTTCGGAAACTATCACGCTGTATTGAGTGCAGGCAATTATAAGACAGCCGAAATGTCTTACGCGAAAATGATATATGGCAGCCAAAGTTCGCAACGGAAGTTGCAGAATGCGTTCGAAACAAACAGGGTGGCGCATTAGGGAGACTACCCGAAACAATGCCATTGCATTAAACGATTAATTGGACTAATACGCAACATATAAAAAATGCCCGTGATGAATGTTTAGTTGCAATTGTGACCTTGCATTGTTTACGAATACTCTTGCATGAGTGAAATATGAACTTTTTCCATAATGAGTTGATGTGCAGAGTGCGATAATCCGATCGCCCGCATATTTCTCCTCACGGTTGGGTCCATCTCATTTAGTACTTTGCTTTTATGAACATGACGAAAAGATCAGCTTGAAAATTAACAAATTCATTTTAACTGTTGCAGGAACAGGAAACCGATACTGCCCGGAAGGAAAAAGGTCATTTGAAGTCGATCAATGGAACTCCAAAATGTGCAAAATGTTCCAAACTTCCCGTTCGAACTCAGTTAATCTACTTGTCGGAAATCCTATAAAGTTTCATCCCTACAAACCTAAAATGATTTTGAAACTTTGTGATGGAATTCTTTTTGTTTTCAAAACTCACATCAAATTTGTTTTTTCCTTGAGTTTTTCAAAGTCGTAAGTTTGCTTAAAACGCACATTTTCTTTCAGACATCCCATTGATGGTCCTCCATATCGAGATTGTCCATCGTGATGTCAACTTCCATAAAACTACCAATCCGTTTTTTTTGTTTTCCAGCCGGCCACTTTTTCAAAACTTTCAATGTTTCTCTCATTTGAATGGTGCATTTGAATTGCGCATCGAAACGTGTAAAAAGCCATAACGAGTCGGAACTACATTCCAAAATGATACTTTTTACGGACGCATCACTCCCAGATGACTCGTTTCAATGATGCTCTTGACAGAATCGAAAACCACGCATCCCGTGTTTTTGTGTAGAGCAAGCATTAATGGAACTGTACTTCATTTTTGCTCATTTCACAATATAGGTCGCCAATCCCTGAGTAAAAACAAGAATTGCGTACGGGCACTGATTTGCAGAAACCTGGATGCCAAATTTGCAAAATTCGTACACTGTCAGATTTGTTTTAAAAATTAGTGTAAGATGAAAGATCGTCAAAAACGTTTTACCTAATATGAATTAGTATCGATGTCATTCACTGCGAGCTCTCCTTTGAAATACCTAAAATCTTCGTAACATGATGTCACTCTTCAACCAACGACAAGGTTCAGCAGAATGAACTCCGAACATTGCTACTGGGAACAAATGTTATTCTCGTGGTTCAATTAAAAGGCATCAGAAGGCCAATAAATAAGAAATTCGACATTTTATGTGTTGAAGGGGAACTTATTATTCCATGTGCAGACACCATCAAAAACATGTTTCTGGAAGAGAGCAATAAGATAATTATAGAAATGAGAATGTAGTTTGAAAACAAGACACATGCCCATGTTTCGGTCTTTGTAGCGTTTATTCCCAGTTCATTTAAACTTGATCTATAGCAAGAAATATAGTACTGGGTAACTTTGTACTCTGATCAGTCTCTCGAGTTGTTTTCCATCTGAATAGAACTAATTGTGTTTGACCTTCTTCTCTCGGAAAGTATTCCGTTGCGGGATGTTACAGAGAGATTCGTCACTTCCCCAAAATTCTGGTAGCAAATTTGGTAGCCATGTTTTGTACACATTTCAAAAAATGGCTTTTCTTGTATTGTGCAAATTTGACACGACGACCGCCCCGCGCGGTTCCCAATTTGCGCCTTTTGTGCGTGCCATGCCAACATCACTTTTCCATCCGGATGGCACCACAATCAGACGGGAAGCAGAGGACTCCCGGCGGAAAGCGATGACGAGTCGTCGAGTCGATGCCCAATTTCTCACCATTGTCTACCATCAATCTTCTCTCGAAAAGACACATGATTTCACTTTTTTCCTTCTTTCTCGAGCTCTCGTCGCATATAGAGAGGGTCCCAACTTGAACCACCATTATTCCATGCCAAGGGGGTGGTCCGTCGTTAAGCCACGCCCCTTCGTTCGTCTTCCAAGCTTTCCAGATTCAGATCGCCATCACATTTGCGCACCAGCTGAACTTTCTCTAACCATGAATGTTCAACTTGCCATCACCGTCTTGCTCTGCCTCATTGCTACTTCTGCCGCACAAAAGGGTGAGTCAGAAGAGAAAGACAATGAGGAATTCAGTTAGTCTAGACTAGTCATCCGGGATCCGTTCCTTCCAGCAGCACGTGGATTAGTCGGTGTCGCCAGCTAAGGAAAAACAAAAAATTTTCTTTGAATTTTTTGAGAAATCGAGTGAGCAATACGGAAACCTGTCAAAACCATAAAGCTTCTATCGTTTTACTATGTGCTTGCAAAAATGATCTCAAAAGCATTGAACAAAAATTTAAGCAATTCACGCCTAGAAGACTGCATAAGCATGTTTTCCAAAAAAAACGTCCGGCTAACATGAATTTATTCATGTAACAAGAATAATTATTTCCTGGCATTCTACGACGTTCTTTTTGGGGTTCTACCTACGCATACTCATTTATCATTTAGTTAGTCACAGGAACTATTTGCCATCTGAGAATGCATAATTACCCACAAATGTTTGTTTTTGCACATCTCTTTTTTTCTTTGCTAGCCAGCAATGCTCTAAAAAATTAGCAATCCACTAAATAAAAGAATGAGGACCTTGCTGAAAAATAAAATCGTTTACGTTCGCAGTGGTTTCGTTTTCTCTTCTCTTAACGCATAACAAACTGAAAGACAAAGAAACATCACTAGAATGAGAAGCTTATGGGCCAGAAGGGAACCAAAATAGTGATGATAGCATCTCATTCAGCTAAAGGATCCCCGGAAGTGCTTCCAGCAGCCATGTACGACGGAGACGTCAGCCACGAGAGCTTGAACAAGGTCAGTTACAAATCAAACTCTCTGCATCCAAAAAACAAATCTTAACTTTTAGATTAGCACTCAATTACTGAACGCGCTCGCGGAATTGGAGGCTCTTCAAGAAGGAAGCCAACAGCTGAAAATGGCTGAGAAACGGCGCAACAAGTTCGAATTCATCCGATTTGGTAGAAAGTAGAGCAGCATTTGCATCTCACAGCCCTTGAAAAGGGACCGTCTTGTCTAATCCGAATGTCACAAATGTTCTCTCTCTATGTCAATTTCGTAATGAATTGTGATAGCAGCCGATGAAAATAAAACTTGATTTGTTAATATTCTTCTCTTTTCATCCAGATCCAGTTAAATATCAACAGATTCATAGCCCGAAGAGTTCATTAGATCTGAACAAAACAAATATGGCAAGGTTGATCACAAACCAAATAAATAACTCACAACAATAATACCAGAAAGTGGTAAAACACTAGTGGATAAGGAAATGCATACATTAGACAAATAGGAAATGTGATAGTGCACAAAGGACAGACCCGAAAAGAACTATAATAAAAATGGAATATTCTAGACTAGAGTTGCACTACTCTTCTTTCTCCCCGTCCGTTTTCTGCTCCTCCGTTTTCTTCTCTTCGACTTCTTCCTCGGACTTCTTTCCGAAACTCTTCTGACTCTCCGCTGGACTCGAGTTTCCATTGGAAGTGTTTCCATTTTGTGGTTGAGGACCAGCTCGGCCAGTGTGCTGAATTCCTTTTGGTCCGACAGGCGGGCGGGTCAATGGAACTTGCGATCTGAAACCAAATGGATACGTCAAGAAGAAAATGACTCCAAAACCGACCCCATTTTCTTTGCCGGATTCATGTGGCCGCATTCAAAGCAGCGGAAGGAGATGTATGGATATTCTGCCGGCAGTGCCATTCCATTATGCGTTTGACAAATGGAGCAGATTAAAGCATTCCTGAAAAAGAAAAATGAGTGTTATTTTGTTGTCATCTATGGTAGCGTCATGGAAAGAACTTTTGATTTATGTATTCTAAAAATATGCATGCGTACCTGCAGTTAGGACCATCGGACATGAAATAGTCAAGAACACGATCAAGAGCGGTTGTCTGACGGAGGAACGGGCGAACCGGGACGGCACTTGGGTTACGCTGATGATAAGGTGTCATGTTCACCTAGAAAATCTTAATATTAAACATCACATTGAAATATTAATTACCATGTTCATTGCAGTACCCGGCCGAGACACGGGTCCGTTTGGAGTAGAAGCGAGAGGTTTTGTTTCCGTTTTTGGTGTCCCGACGACTTCAGTTTTCTTTGGCATTGCGATCGGTTGAGGGGGCGTTGGTTCTTTGTCAATCGGCTTTCCCTGCTCTTCTTTCTCATATCTATCCAAAATCTCCTTAGCTTCCTTGAACTTGAGCGTATCCTTCACAAGATCCAGAAGAGTTGTCTTTTGAGATAGAGCATATTCAAGCTTCTGAGTGGTACGGTTGGTTCTCCACGAGAAAAATGCATTGATGACGTAGCGACCGACGAGAACAATTGCAGCTGCCCCAAAAACCAAAGCGATTGCTACGTAGGACTTTGTGGGATCTTCGAACCGAAGCCACGTGTGAGCCATTGCAATACTCAAAACGATGAGGACACTCATGTAGTAGTAGTACAAAGTGGTGGAGTTTCTCTGAAATTGGAGTATTCACACAATGTCGAGAAAAGAAGTAATAACTAACGGAAGAGATTGTCTGAAGTTTCTGCTTCAAGTCGTCAATGGCAAGAGCCACACGCTCTAGTTCAGTGGCAGGAGATCTTGTACGCGAGAAAAGGTTTCCCATCTGAAACAAAAACATGTTTTGTGTTAAAAGATAAAGAAACGTGAAAAGTAACGTATTTAGTAAACTAATGAATTCTATGAAGAGAAAAGTTTCTCAAGAGCATGCACTCAATCAGTTTTTTTAATGGCTGCCAATTCACTTATTGTCGCGTCACTCACCATCTTTGCCTCAATACGAAAAACGGCAACCAAAGAGATGAGCAAAGGGACGAAAGTGTCTTTAGATTGATTTTCAACTGGCAAGTAGTAACAGAAAACGTGTGTGGGTTCAAGTTTGAGTTCTCTTTTTGTGTAATGAAAAGAAAAGAAAAAGAGAGGAAAGGTTGAGTTCGATCAGGAGAAATGAAAACAAAGTGTGCGGCTGGCCTTCAACATGTGTTTACTCCGGACACTTTGCCTGCAGCAAAAAGAACTGCAGTGAGACGACGCAATTTTATATCAAACCAACAGTTCTCGGGTTTTGGATAGAAAATGTAACTGAGAAGTTCCGAAGAACAATAAATTCTTCTCGAACAAAGGAACAAATGAAAGAAGACAAACCGAGAAAACAATTTTATTACCATGGTTGGCAGTGTTAGAGAGAAAAAAACCAAGAAGATGAGTATAAATTAGGAGCGCGCAGTTTGCGCAAAGGACATGGTCGTTGGCGTGTTTTCCGTGCTGACCCTTGCCAACTGTCCACCTGCCGACCAGTGACGAGCGCGTTTTCAAGAGGATTAACGAGAATGGAAAACAGAAGGATTTCACTATTTTCAGAAAAGGAAAATTAAAAAATATACATATTCGTAAAAAGAGAAAATGGAAAATGAGCTCTTAGGGCCTGAAGATATTATTTTATGCAATGGGGTATCATTAAATCCAATGTGTACTTCTAACCGCGGTTCGTAGATCTGGCACGAGTTTTGTTGAAGATCTCGGAAACAATGTACTCCCAAGAATGCAGGAAGACGAAACTGAAAAAAAGGTTTTGTTCTGATTGTGCTTTCCTGTTCAGTAACTGACACGAGAGTGTACCAGGCCAGAGTGTTGCGCTGAGTTGTGGTGTCACACATGAACGCGAGGACTCGACCATACTGAAAAAAACATAAACACTTTGATATAAAATTTAGTTATGGTTATAACTGACAATAACAGCGACAAGGAACTCGATGGCAAAAGCAAAATGGCGAAGGACTTGGGCAGTGGCATCCGCAATTGCTTGACCCGGGGACATAACGTAGTTGATTTTCATTCCGTCTAAGAAATACAATGTTACCTTAAATTCAACACATACTTCAATGCTAAGTCACTTACTTCTTCTTACGGAAACAGTTTGCTGGATCAGATCGCTGAAAATAAAATTTGAAATCAATGAGTCACCCTATGTTTCTTACAAAACTCTCAAAGCGAAATAGCCTCCAGCAAAGAAAGTTATTTTAGCGGGATCTCCTGGCATAGTAGCAATCTGTAGAGAATACAAACGTTTATGTTATTGCAAAATGAATAAATTACCAGGAAGAATAGGCAAACGATGAGAGCTCTATCCTTCATCTGGAAGAAAGAAATGTTACGAAACTGTCAAAAATTTGCCAGAGAAAACAGAAGAAAACACGGAACAGCGTGTATGACAGTAGCGGCAATGCGTTTGCCTCTGGTCTAACAAGCACCCTTGATTCATTTTTCTTCGTCACCGCATCCGAAACGGTTGTCATTCAAAGCACATTTTTCAATTGGAAGGAGACGGGCCCTATGAAATTTCATTGCCACGCCATTTGTTTTTTTTAATGGAAATACGGTCAATATTGATAAAGAAGACTTGAAAATTAAATCAGTTTATGTTGAAGGAATTGTTGTTTTGAAACAATGCAGGTTATGAGTTCTAAAATCAAAATCAAAGTTCCCGGAAATGTTTTTATGTTCTTTTTCCATTGAATGATTAAGTTTCCGTGCCCAAAAACGTAACCGCATGTCAGCATGTTTTCTAATAAACCTGGAATAATAACTCTTTCTTTATTGAATGTTGTTCGAGAAATCCAAAAATAGCCCCCAGACTTTCCAAGTACCAGCCTGATCACTTTAATCATCATTTCGCTTTATCTGAACAAGACAAATAGAGACCCTTTCGTTTTCCGTTCTCCTCGATCCGAGTTATTTTTTCATTATCCATCACATTGAAATCGCGATCAAATCCCGAGTGGGTGGGCAATGTGAGTGACCACTGGGAAGAGAAGAAAGTGATGGAAAGTTTGCGTTGTATCGTTACCAAAATGCGCACGAAAAAGACCGGGGCGGGGAGTCACAACAACCTTTGAGTGAAGAAAGGTGGTGGGGGGCGTGCGCTTATTTGGAAAGTGTCAGGCTCAGCGAGGACGGTCGAGCACGGTCTGCAGGCAATACATCCGATCCAAGCCAGCATTCCCATTTGTTTTATCACTGTCAAAACTTTTCCCCGTATTTTTGTGATCTGAACCTAGCATATAGATTATGAGGCTACTATTCATTTTGCTGTTCACATTTCACTGTATGTTTAATTAGAAAAAAATGTTTTGTGCAATTATTCATTAAGACGTATCACACGCTCTGGCAAGATGTCCGGACCATTCGTTCATCGGATGTATGCTACGGTTAAAGGCGCAGCGGGTTCCTATTGAGAAGAACATCATGAGTTTGGTATTTGGCATTGGCACAGAAGCTCGATTGTTGCACACTTGCAAGTAAGCTTGTTTTCAGGAATTCTGCCAAAATTATTTGGTTTTCAGGGTATATTCCTCTACTATCCCATGTTTCCAAGATAAAATAAAGGAATGCGGAGATGAAAAACAAAAAAGGATACTGAACGAAGTGTCGAAAACTATCATGTATTTGTGTTCTCCTTTCAGTTTGCAAAGACAAAGGCAAGTTTTTCATTAGTTTCTATTTTTGTTTTCACAAAGAGTCGTGAAAACCGTTGTTTTCTTTCAAATTTGTACCGTTTTTTCACAGTACAAAGACCACATTGTTGCGGAAAAGGTGTCGAAACAATACTTTCTCCGAGTAATCCTTACTTTCTGAATTGACCCTTTCCCATTGTGAATGAAACGAAACCCTCAGACATTGTTTGTTGCATTCTATTTTGGCTACCGAACAACAATCTCCAACAGCTTACGTGACCCCCGAATTATCACCGTTCGGCAACGTTTGCACATTGTATTTCTCGCCTTGGACGCTTGTTTTTTCTAAGATTAGTGATCAGCCAGCAGTCAATCAGCAGTTTTGTCTTAGCGAGCTTTAGTAGGGGTCAGTCAATTTAGCGAGCAGGAAATCATTATGAGATCCGATGCGAACGCAAGCACTTGAGAGGTGTCAAATCAAATAAGCACGGTATTCAAACTGTTTACTTAATACAGTGTCCTTCTTCCGCTATATCTCAGTTCATGGGACTGTCTTGGTAAATGGTAAAGAGCACAGAATATTAAACAGTTCAATTCTATTATATTTCAACACGGGATTATTAAAAAACCTTTGATATAATTCCACAGGCTAGTCATCGAGCATCAAAAGTGTATTTCGGCAGTTCTCTCACTTCCAGCAAGTACTGGATGTTCTTTGGAAGACGATGCTTACGGAAGACAAGTACTCGGGTGCAAGTGAGCAAAGTGTTCAATAACACTATTAATATTCTGTTTCAGAAAAGAATGCGCTTCTAGAGGATCAGACTTTATTTGTATGATGAGAACTTGGATATCTGAACAGAATACTTGCACATTCAAAGATATTGACCGTTAGTTCAAAAAAAGCAGGATAATTTAAGAATTCATATTATTTAGAGAAATGCGGCCCTAAAGCATCGGCATTGTTCCAGGAGTTTCAAACAACTGTTTTCGAGCCAACTTACCCAGTTGTTTGTAGTTTCGGAAATGGTGAGAACAATAACTTTGAATTTCCTGGAACTCTCGCTTTGTTTAGAAACTATTGCCGCTCCAGAGACATCAAAGGTTCCACAATTAAAAACCAAGAGAATAAAAACCTACCGTAAACCAGTAAGAGCAACCTTAAAATTTACCTGTTAACACACAGCAAATTTTCAGACTCAAAAATCAAAAACTGAAATTCAAGAGTATCCACTGGTGCTTACTTCGCCATCCACCTTGTCAACGGCGGACAACATTTACATTGGGCCGCCGGAACCAGTTCAGAACAATGTTTACATGCGGCCGCAGAGACCAAACTTGACGGCAAACGTGACAAACAATATAGTATCTTTGTATCCGAGTCAGGAAGAGGTTCAAGAGAAAGCGAACATTTGGAAGAAAGGTGGCTACGGGCAGAAAGTGCAGTACAACAAGGAACATTGGAAACAGAAAACAACCTCAGGTGAGCTACGAAACAAGTACAGTAATTTGCAGAATGAATTGTTTCAGGAGATTTTGTGTTCACAACTCAGCATCCCCTTTTCACAACAACAGAACTTGGAGCCACACCAAGACGGCATAAGGTGAATTACTAAAGTTTTTGAAAAACCCATTTTCCATTTATTATTTAATGTTTTTTGACAGGTAATTTTTGATATTCAGGTGATCGACATTTTGAAAAGCTTGATTCCTCCAAATTTGCCATCCCAGCTGACGGCTCTTCTTGAAAACAGTTACGATAAAGAAACATTTGCCGAAACTCATTCTTATAACACGCCTTCTATTGAAATTGCTACAGAAACCTTACCGGCTCAGACTACGCAAGGTACTCAAACAATGCATGAGCTTTTCCAAACTAATTTTGGCATCTCCCTTCCAGCTGTTTTCCGACCCGAACCAGTAACAACTGTGCCTCAAACGTCCGTTATTCCTCCGAATCCGATCCAAATTACATTCCGACCTACCATTACCAACCCAACAACATCCCAGCCTGTTCAGTCTGCTGTCCATTACCAGATTGCATCCCAGCCTGTATCTCCAAAATGGAAACCATGGTATCTGAGCGGTGCCTAGTCATCTGATTTATCAGCAACACTTCTCGCATGTTATTTGTTCACAACGAAGTACACTTGTTTTACTTAAAATTTATTGTACCAATTGATCTCGGTAAATTTTCAAAATATATTTGTTTGCACAATAATTGTTCAATCCATTTTGCAGTTTTTCCCCAAATTTCTGAACAAAAACTTTCAACGGTTTGAACAATTATGAGTATTTCATAAGCATGATTAATTGCATATCGAATAAAGTCTATGTACATTGTCACAACCTCAAGAAAGAGTAGATAGAATTCAAATAGTACTTTTGTATGAAAGTGAAAGAACAGGTTCAAAATGAAACTGAGCAAGTGAAAATAGCTGAAGAAGAGGTAAATGCTCAGTTAGACGTAAATGGAGGACAAATTCAGAAAAATGACACACTTTGGTGGAGTAAAATTGACAAAAAAAAAAGAAAAACTTATTGGCCGGCAAGTTACGAGTTACTATTTTTAAAGAAAAGTAGCGAGACTAACTTAATTAAACCGTAGGTGGAATAATTAAAAAATAATAGCACTAGCAGGAAGTCTGAGAAGGCAAGACAGTATAGGAAAACAGATATCTAACCATGGAGACAACACAGGAAATTAGTGTCTACTATACGAATGCTGGTCCTATCTTGCCGATAGTGTCTTCATGGGTGTACTAAACGCAAGGCAGTACTTCATGTAATCACTCCTCTCATCCAAGTATCTGTTGCAGTTGTAGATCACCACTACGAACCAAAACTCCAGGGCTAATGAAATCGCATAGATTATCATTAGAGAGTAGATCCGGACCATTGTTCCTAAAGATCCAGTTAATGAAGAAAATCAGAGCGTTTAGCTTGTTACCTGTGTCCAGGGCAACGGTGTTATTGTTTGGATGTTCCATAAACGGTGCAGCGTTTATCAGCCGGTAGAACACTGCTGAGTCCGTGGCAATTGCAATTGTCCCACTTATGAGAACCAGGATGAAGCAGAGGATTGCGATGACCTGCAAAAATGCATTTTAAAACAGCGTCTGAAATATGACAAACTCAAAAATTGTTCCTTAATTTTTGTAACAAAGTCAGAGCCGCTTTTGAACAATTTTTGTCTAGACCAACCCAAACTAAATTAAATTTTGCCCCCCGAAATCTAGAAATAAGGTTTTCCAGATGCTCGCTTTTTTTTTCTGTTCCAGCTGTTTTGTTTTCAAATCCAGCCAGAAAACCCAAAAACTGCGCGTACCTGCATAACAAGATGTGGTACGACGAGCAGGGCCGAGTTTCGGGACAAAGCGACAAAAAGGAGGAAGACGGCAAAGACGCCGAGACCGAGTCCAATCATTTCAGCTAGGAACGAGCCGAACACGTAGTTTTCTTTTACTCCTCGAGCCTGTAAAAAGAAGAATTTGGAATATGAAAACACACGTTTTTCTTCCAACCTGTTGTAACCTTCCGTCATGTTGGAAGTAGACAAACAAACTGTGAATGAGAAAGAACAAAATCATTAGTATGTGAACGCAACCAATGATAAACGCTCCTGTTTTCACGTGGAAACAGTTACAGAGACATCTGTATTCTTCCGAACTTTCATCGAATTGTATGGATCTTGGAACCTGAAAAATTGATTAAAAATAGATATAATCGGAAGCAGTGCCGACTTACATGATCGACCGACCCGTTTTCTTGTCGATTGTTGCGTATCAGAACGGACCTGACGGCCCGTCCATTCATCATATTTTCGAACCTTCCTTCCAACCAGAGCTGAAATTTTTGAAAAATGAGTTTCTTGAAACCGCAAACTTTGAGAAAAAGACAGAAAGCGTTAGTTCTAAAACACTAGAAAGGCCACATCACGAGAAAGAACAACTGAAGAGAAGCCGATAACAAATGAAGTAGATTTCGTTTTTTTTCTTTCTTGCGCGTCGGGTTGATGCAGAATGTCAAATGTGAGCAAAGCAGACACAACAACACCAGAACGGAGCCAAAAACGAACATTTTGGAAAAAAAAGCTGACAAAAAGAGGGAAAGAGAAGAAAAATGTGAGAGATGAGAGAGAATAGACGAAAAAAACAAGATGTAAGAAGAAATGCACGTCGCGTAGACGAGAAACTATTTTCGACTCTGATAGAATTAGACACTACTGCTAGCACGCACTTTTAGACCCACTTGTGGGATGTGCAAAAGATAATGAGTCAGAAAAAGTTCTGGTTGATAAGAGAAGAGAAAACTCGGAAACCGATAGCAACTGAAAAGTGAAGAGAGCAAGCAGAAAGGAGACAACAACACTGTCAAACTCACAACAATTTGTGGCTTTCTCGAGCGACGGTTTTCTTCCATTTCTTGCTAGAAGTTATCGGGAGTTAGGACGACGAGAAAGCAAGTTGGAAAAGAGAAATGGAAAAAGCGTAAGCTTCAAAAGCTTTAAAAATTTATGAGCAGGTGGCGAGAAAAGTAATGGAAATTCGACGTTGGGAAGTAAAAAAAAGTTTCATAAATCTGGAGCAAAATAAATAATCAATATGTCGAAGAACAATTAATTTCTTCTTGAAAATGACGAAAATTCAATTAGAATATAATTTGAGATGTGAAGAAAAAACAGGTGAAAGTTTCCCAGAAATGTCCAAACAATTGGTATTATGCGATTCGGGAAAAAGAAAGTGAAAAAAAAGGGACCTTTTTTCTCGAACAATAACAATGTGTGAAGTGTTTTTGGATAGAAGCGCAATGATTATCTAGAATTCTGAAGAAGTCCGCTGTTTTTGCTGTTTTTTTTCTTAAAATAAAGTTCTATTTGTTTGCTTAGCAGTTTGTTTTTAAAAGGACGTAAAACTGATTTAAGGACTATGAAAACAAACTGCATTTTCCAACATTTTTTTCTCAGGTCTTAAAGCTTTTTAAAGAAGAACGAGAAATAGAAGACAGTGAAAGGCAGAAGTAAACCCGAGCAGTTTGCAATACACTATGTGAAGAAGCCTCAGATTTCCATAATTGTCCAACGGAGCATCTTGCCTTCACCCTTTCTTCCCTTTTTCTCCCTCTCTTTCGCTTTTCTTCTCTTCGTCATTAGTGCAAAGGGGCGACCGACATATTTTCAAAGTGCAACAAGCAGAAGCAGAAACATAAATGGAGACTCGAGACATGTGCATATGCGCCAAGATCAAGGCGGTCCTTGTTGGTCCTGAGAAAAATGGACGGGAAGAGGATGTGTGCATATAAATAATAGTAGAAGAGTTAGAGAAGCGACTGAGATGGAATGACAAGCTATGAGAAAGAAAGAAAGAAGGAAAGAAGGATGGCTGGGCGGGATGAAAACAGATAATTTTTTTCTCTACTATTTTTCTTCTTCTTCTACAAGTCGAGAACAGAGACAAATAATGAATTTGTCACATAAATGAGGAAGTTGGAAACTAATGACATGGAAGTTTGTTCCTGAATGTGTATATGCTAGTACAATGTTGCAGAAAAAGAAAAATATGCAGAAATCGGGATATGCACAAAAGAGGATGGGAGGGCGAGGATGGCCGTCTAGTCTTAGTCACACACGGCTCTTGCGCATCCGCATCCAACAGACGCGTCAACACATGCATATTATTGATTGGCTCCAACACCCTCACGAAAAATAAGCGACATGTGCATGCGGAAACCGAATCATCGTTGGTCCAAGCTTTCCGCGCGGCACGCTCCGACCCACCCAAATGCACCTGCCCAAAAGCGGAAGAACGAAGAAGGAAAATAGAGGAAAACGAAGAGAGAAAGAGAAAGAGAGAGCGCATGCTAATCATGGTCGAGACTTGACGAAAATCTCTGATTATCAAGTTGTTTTCATCTTCACTAGTGGTAAGAAAGTGCAAGTTGCGAAATTATATATTTTTGTCATTTGAAGTACTAGTTTTGTATATATGCAATGTATTCGAAGGATTCACTACAAAAAAACGTTGTTCTGTTTGATGGAAGAACGACTAAAAACAGTACAGAGCGACATGCGAATAGGTCAGAGGAGGAAAAGAGAGAAAGAAGCGGACAGTGTGCAAACAAATGAGAATTGCGCCAGCGTAATGGTAGAATGCATATGTAAATTGCAATGGGATAGGAAGATAGGAAAGGAAATATGAGAAGGAACAATGACTTCTGCCAGGTCAGGTTAAAGTGCTTCTTTCATCGTTTTTCTTGTTAAAAAAAATATTTTTTTTGCTTATCTTCTTGAGAACATAACGCTGGAGGAAGAAGGAAGGAACAAGTCCGCAAAAGGAACAAAGAAAATGCGAAAATTGAATTCGTTTCCAACATGTGACCGAGAAATTGGGCCAAGAAAGGAAACGGCAATGGAAAAAGAAAAATCAAATTTTGTTTCGAGCCAAGTGCACTTTTGACTAGCAATTTGCGGCCTCTTCAGAAGAACAATGGGTGGCGCAGTGTTTCAAATGCAGCCCTTTATTGGGGCCTTCATCGCTTCCTCAAGAGATTCGAGAGGTAGGCGGGGCGACGGAAGCCAGCTTTCTTTCTTTTCTTCATACTTTCAAAAAATGAGCAACAACGAAAAAAGAGAAAGAAAGGAGAAAGTCGATAAAGTGTGTTGAATAACAACAATTGGCGGGGAGTAAGTAAGTTTTCTTCGAGACCTCTTCTCTGAGGCGACCGACCCGGTGAAATGTAGGTTGAAGCGAGGAGCTTTGGAGCACGGCACAGGGCGGGAGACAGAAGCAATATTCAGTCGGGTGAAAAGAAAGGAAAAAAGAAAAAAAAAAAAGGAGGGCCTTTTGGAAACAACCTGAAGAGAGCATTTCACCGTTTTAGGAAAAGAGGAATTCAATTCCTCTCCGCGTTTCTTTCCTCTTTTCCGTTTTCCCTTCAATTTGAAATTTGATATGATTGGTTTTCCATTTTTAACGGAAATTTGAATTCAAATTTGAAATTTCGTCGGCTGTCTGAGCATTGGCCATTTTTCTAAGCTTCTCTGATTTCTCGGAAATATTTGATTGAAGACTGAGCAATTCGAGAGTTTTTTGTTTTAACAATGACGATGACGTGCGATGGGACGCTAAAAAAACAACAAAAAGAGCTGCACAAAGAGGAGAGGAACGCTGAAAACGAAAAGCTAAAACTAACAACGAGCTTCGAACGGAACGGAATGGAAAAACTGGGAGAAAATTGAATTCATCTTGGCGAACCGAACCGGACTGGACAGACAAACAAAAAAGAGTCGAGATGCATTTTTACAGAAGTCTGCAGGAAAACAAACAGCCGAGTCGTTTTTTTCAAGCTTTGGGCATGACCTTCGAGTGCTGAAAGAAATGCTCACAAATTCAACGGTTGTATAGTAAACTGCGACGGCAAAACTCAAAAATCACATTTCGTATTCGTCGCATGTGCTTCACATTTCCCCTGGGGAATAAACAAAAGCCATGGCTTCTTGCGCACCCAACAAAAGCTCGCCTCCCCTTCTTCTTCCCTTTCGTTTTCGCCTCCTGTTTCCCATTTCCATCTCCCAGACACCAATTTTAGGGTGCAACTAACTAATGCCGCTGACAGACCAGACCACCCTTGGAGACAAACCCACGGAGGTCCCTTCCACACTGTAATTAGTTGGACGCCGCGCATGCAAGCAGAGCAGCGGGAGCGGCAGAAACGAAGCAATGAAAAGAGAAATTCAAGTTGAGGGCGGCAGCGGTGCACGAAATAAGAGTGCGAGTTGGAAGGTGGTCAGGGCAGGGAGGCATGGGTGATTGGAATTGTGTCACCGACGTCTACACACCCAACTAATTTGACATACGCATAGAAGTGCAGAAGGGAAAAGGAAATTAGTGAAAGAGGAGGAAAGAAGCATAAAAGAAACTTCATTGGAGTGAAACGGGGAAGTATACATTGCTATTCATCTAATCACAAATTTACGACCTCACAGCTTGTTCTCATCTTTCACCATCATCAGCGACTTTTTCCTCTCCGCCTCATTTGTGAACAAAGTTCTCGACTTCTTTGGCATCGGCATCAAATTGCCACTCCTGTCGTACACAGATGCAAGTTGTTCAATTGACACTAAAAATAAAGACTTTTTCTTTCATTTTTTTTTTGAATTTTTACTCACTTTCTGGATGGATCTTCATAATTCGGGTGTTTTTTCCTTCACCAACTGTGATTTTAGCACTGAATGCGTTGAACTTGTTGGCTCTCTCAAAATCGTGCCATCCATGTCCATAAGCTCTTAGTGGGTAAGCCATCTCTCCATGTTTGTACACATCAAGGCCATTGATTTCAATATCTGCCGATACTCGAAGTTTTCCTGTTTTTTTCAAAAGTGCAAAAATTGGCCACATAAAGCAGATGGACCAAGTAATGATTGCCAATGCGCAAACCCACTGCCAACCGAGTTGAGCAAAAGCCTGTTTCAGTTGATCGCCACTGTTTGAAGCTCCTCCGATGGCATTCACAATAGCATAAGCTACTCCGTCATGAGCAATGATTGCAACCGATGTCAATCCCCAGAAACCACCACCAGCATGCACGGCAAACGCATCAAGCGGATCATCAATCTTCCATCGGAAATACAACTTTTAGAGCTATTACAAACTGACAACAAACTTGATCATAAGTTTGCTGAGAGCCAAGTACACAAGTCCTGCTCCAACTCCAACCCAGATACATGCCCAAGGTTCCATTTTGTTACACCCCGCGCAAGCAGCCACCATTCCAGCGAGGCAAGCGTTGATGGTCAGAAGAAGTGTCCATTTTCCATGTTGATAGTAATGTGCGGCAAGGTACGTAAGGGCAGCGAACGATCCACTCAGAATTGTGTTGATCATGGCAAGAGCGACAGTATGTCCATCACCGGCATGAGAGATACTGGCCACCGATCCTCCATTGAATGCCAAGAAACCGAACATCAGAATGAATCCTCCCAATGCAGTAAACTGAATAAGTCAAGGTCAGTTAGTTGGTTTTCAACTAGTAACAACATACTGGAACAGAATGACCAAGAATTTCATCTGATTCGTCATCCTCATCTTCTGGGAATTTACCGATTCTTGGTCCCATGAACCATGCAGCAAGAAAAGAGATTGATCCTCCGCACAGATGAACCACTCCGGATCCCGCAAAATCCTAAAAAAATGTATTCATACTGTCGCAAAAGACATTGTTCACGTCGTATTTTGTGTCATAGATTCCACTGGTTATTCCTTGCGCCATCCATCCGTGTTCTGTCCATCCCCAGTGAGTGAGAATTGGGTAAACAAACGCTGAAAGTAGCGAAAGTTAGCAACAAGAAGAAATTGAATGCCGACTAACTTGAAATGACGGTGCAGTATGTTACGTAGGTTATGAACTCGCATCTTTCCGCAACGGCTCCGGATACAATGGTAGCTGCAGTAGCCGAGAACACGTATTGGAAGAAGAAGCGAGGATAATCGGAAAATCCGGAAAGGAAGAACTGGGAGTGTCCGACGAACAGATTCACACCGTCTCCGGAACTTCCATAAGCCAATGCCCATCCGATTGCCCAGTAGCCAATAATGCAAATACAAGAGTCGAGAAGGTTTTTTATCAGAATATTGGTTGTGTTCTTACTGCGCACAGCTCCTGCTTCAAGATATGCAAATCCACATTGCATAACTGAAAGAAGACACTGAACGGTGCATAGTGAAGACAAATTGGACTTACAAAAGATGATGAGAGCCATCGAACACAGGAAGAAAGAGTTGACATTTTCATAGAAATCCGTTTCAAGTTTCGAAATTTCAGCATGAAGCTTGTCTATTTCAGCGGTCAAGTTGGTCAACGTCGCCATCTTTGGAGATGAAAACGTTGAATGAATAAAATGAAACACGGGTGCAATGGAATCAAAAGTTTGTGGGCGGACTGTCTAGAGTCATACAGTACATCTTTTTGAAATGATACCTTCTTACCGGTTTTCGGTTTTTCTTATTACACTCTCTTCGCGATGTGGTCAATGCCACAACTTTTTGATCACTGATGTTCTTGGTCACTTTTTCCGATTGACAGGGTCACAAAATACAACGGATAAGGACTAAAGCACAAAACTGAAATAGTAATTTCACTGCGATGCTTAGAAACTTTAAGAAGATTTAGTTTTTTTCAAATATTTGAAGAATCATTGCAAAAGTTTCAAAACAACATTCAAAAACACCAACAACAAAGACAGGTTGTTTTTTCCTTTTGTTAATCGCGTATTCATAGGTAATCTGGCACTGTTCGCTGGCTAAATGTCATCAAAAAATAAAAAAAAACAAGATGGAATGTGAAGTTTTTCAAATACATACATTCTCAAATAATTATGAATTTTAAAATGCATTATTTTTTAAACTTCCATTGATTTTATATCTTACATTCTAAAACTTCATTTTTGGGTTGTTCCTCAAAAATTCCAAAGCGGAACTACTCTTCAACCAATCAAATTTCCAATCCATCTTCCGTGAATGTCTTCTTGAAATGAGAAAAACGATCACAAGATGCTATCTTCTCTTAATCTTATCATCTTGCCTAAAAAGTTCTTGAGAAGAGACACAAACAAGTAACTTATCAATCTATCACACCCCAATCGGACGACTACAAAATGTTACCTGCCGGCTGCGTTTCTCTTCGTTCTTTGTTCTCGAAACACTCTTTTTTCATGTAAAAGATCCATTTTGTCAAAAAGAAGTAAACATTTTCAAGGACAACAAATCCTTGAAAGATATTTGTTTGCAACCTCCGCAAGCAAAACAGTTTTTACGACATCATCTGACTTTCAACTTGACTTTCAGAAAACAACTTCACATCTGTCAGTTTTCATTCTATGATAAATATTTAACAAAAAAAAGTTTCATTCACGCACGTTTATTGTATTAAGTTATTTCTTTGAGTATTTGTCATAAAGATTACATTGGTTATCACAATCATGTTACAGGACCATGTGAGAAAAAACGAGTGAATGGGATTTAATAGAACAATTAGATTCAAGTAGTAGCGGATCTTACTTTTGGTTGTCCGGACGAATTGACAGGCGAGCCTGACAATTGAGCTTCAAAAATACAATAAAAAAGTTCCTTTTTCACGGAAGGCGAAACATTGTTCTCCTCGCAATCAGCTCCTTATTTTCCATCCAAAGGCTTTTCAGTAAGATCAGTCCTCTTGTTTTGTTTAGTTCTCCGAGTTGTTTTAGCAGCAGCTCTGGCAGGTTTTGCATCAAGTACAGCTATGACAAAATTCGAAACTAAAACTGAAAGTAAACAAATACAAGGACCATGTGCAGACTGACAGAATGACTAAAGGAGTAACTCCAATAGCCTGGTTTCTGCCAAAGAGGGAACGCGAAGGCGTACGGAGAAGAAGAAAAAGACAATGGGATTGAGAAAGAATGCGCACAATAAGGCGAGACGCACCATAGCTGGCAAAACTGTTTTTTCTTGTTTGGAGGGGGCCCGACGGGGCAATGCGTGGTGTTGTTTTCTTGGTCCGGTGTTGCGGAAAGAGCGCGAGAATGAAAGATGGTTGAACTAAAAGAAGATGCGTAATAGGGCAAAAGACGCAGAAAATCGGAGAAACCAAATTATTTAATAATTTATATTTAGTTGATTTTTGGATATACAGCATACATATTGTTTAGCATTGAAAAAAAGAAAAATTGGATGAAAAAAATATATTTTGAAAATAAATACAAGTTACGTGTACATTCATCAAAACCTAGCATATTTTCAAAAACTACAACCCCGATTATGCAATTTACACAGTATTTTTTATGTCCAGCTCGTTTCAGTTTTCTCAGCGTTTTCCTCGTCGTGTTGTTCCACTATAGTCGTTGGGACCTGGAGACTGACAGTCTTCGAATTTGTGTTTTTTCTCTCTGGCACTTCATTGTCATCTAAATACAAAGCATGGAGAGCATTCGCTTCGATCATTCTTGATTTTCTTCTTTCCTGATTGTTCATGAACAATCGTTTCGGTTGATCCGATTCACCAACACTTCCTGTCCTTTCGTAAACTGATGCCAAGTGTTCCAAGGACACTGAAAACAATCAATGCTTATCATTTACATTGACGACCACACATACTTTCTGGATGTACACTCATTTTGCGGTTTTTTCTTCCTACTGGGAGTTCTGTGCTGTGATGCCCTTTGCTGGTTGGCAAACTTTCAAAGTCGTGCCATCCATGACCATATGCATGCAATGGATAAGCAGATTCTCCATGTTTGTAGATATCCAATCCATTGATTTCAACTTCCGGGGACACACGAAGTTTTCCGATTTTTTTCAAAAGAGCGAAAATTGGCCACATCCAAAGAAAAGACCAAATGACTATTGCCAATGCGCAAACCCATTGCCATCCGAGTTGAGCGAAAGCCTGTTTTATTTGATCCCCTCCATTTGTTGCTCCTCCAATGGTGTTTCCAATAGCGTAAACCACTCCATCATGAGCAATAAAAGCAACAGAAGTCAATCCCCAAAAACCTCCCCCAGCATGCACTGCAAAGGCATCAAGCGGATCATCGATTCTCCATCTAAAATATAATTTTCAGTGCAATCAAAGACTGATTGCAAACTTGATCATCAACTTGCTAAGAGTCAAATACAGTAGTCCAGCTCCGATTCCAACCCAAATGCATGCCCATGGTTCCATTTTATTGCAACCGGCGCAGGATGCAACCATTCCAGCGAGACAGGCATTGATGGTCAGAAGGAGTGTCCACTTTCCGTGATACAGGTAATGAGCAATTAAATATGTCAAAGCGGCGAATGCTCCACTCAGAATTGTGTTAATCATGGCTAACGCAACAATATGTCCTTCTCCTGGCTTGACAATATCAGCCATTGATCCTCCGTTGAAAGCAAGAAATCCAAACATTAAAATGAACCCTCCAAGAGCCGCAAACTGAAATTTTTTGTCCGTGATTTGTTAGATAAGGTTTCTTTTCGTTCAGTGCTTTTACCACTACTTGTGGTCATTTTGCGCTCGCTATACTAAACTTTTTTGATTGGCAATTTTCCGCAATCAAACTATCTAAAGACCAAACGATTATGCAAACGGTGCTATTTGGGTAGCCGTTATCACTTTTCTCCCGCACCGACAACTGGTCTAGTTATCAGAGGCTGTCACTCACTGGAACAGAGTGTCCGAGAATTTCATCCGATTCTTCGTCTTCATCATCAGGGAACCTTCCTATTCGAGGACCCATAATCCACGCAGCAAGAAAGGAAATTGAGCCTCCACAAAGATGAACTACTCCGGAACCAGCAAAATCCTATAAGAAAATCGTTCACTCTTCTTTTCCATTTTCTGCTCACATCGTAGCGCGTGTTAATAACACCGCTCGTGATGCCTTGAGCCATCCATCCTTGGGGATGCCATCCCCAGTGGGTCAGAATTGGGTAGACAAATGCTGAAGTAAAACATTACTAGACGTCTGGCGGATTTTGAACTCACTCGAGATAACTGTACAATAAGTGATGTAGTTCGCGAACTCGCATCGTTCCGCGACCGCCCCTGAGACAATGGTGGCTGACGTGGCAGCAAACACGTATTGGAAGAAAAACCTGTGAAAAATGTCATGGTTCGGTGATCTTTTGAAAATGATTCTGATCGTCTTAAAAGGAATTAGTCGCCGAAAAGTGGACAATATTAAGATAAGAAGTGTTTAGCGTGTTGATTTTCTACAGTAATTTTGAGCAGCCACTATAGTGTTTCTGTTCTGTGCACTTTTGATTTTCTCAATTACTCGGAAAAGATGTTACATTTTTTCTTGAGGTTATTTTGAGAGGTAATCAAATTATTCCAGTGAATGATTTCAAAACTCGTCATTCTGAGCTCATGCACGTACTTTGGATAGTTTGAGAAGTTTGACAAGAAGAACTGAGAATATCCAATGAACAACCCGATGACATTGTTGGGGCAATCTCCAAATGCAAATGCCCATCCTAGAGCCCAATATCCAATGATCGCAATACCTAGAAACATTTTAATGCTTAATCAGTAATCCATTATTTCATTTTGCAGACTCACATGAATCCAGCAAGTTTTTGATCAAAATATTAGTAGTGTTTTTACTACGGACTGCACCTGCCTCCAGAAATGCGAAGCCACACTGCATGACTAAAAAAAGACTGTTAAAGGCCATGGCAGCTGGCATCTGACTTACGGAAAATGATCAGTGACATTGAACACAGAAAGAACGCATTGTCGTTTTCCGAGAAATCCTCCCGCATTTCATCTATCTCCTGTTGTAGCATTATTATTTGCGCTGTGTAGTTGGGTTCCGTCATTGTATCTGAAATTTGAAAACTAGAAGATTCTTTATTGAAAACGAGAGGCAAGAACTAAAGAATGCAGTAAAAGGCGTTAAATGACCAAAAATTGCACTTAAGAGGTTTCTTATCGACTCTTTGGCACCTTAAACCAATAAAAAGACGGTGCAATCGTAAAATTCAGAATCTCCAAGTTGGCCGACACACTCTTTTATAGCCCTGTGTTATAGCCGACAAAGATGCTGGAAATGTTGCCATGAGATGATGTTTGGAACGATTGCACTGTCCGAGTGCGGAGAGTTGCGCCAAACTGCGAATCGCTTATGAATTCCTTATCTTTTAAGGGACTCTTATCATAAGAATTTACACCTAGCTGCCCACTTCGAGACCAAACAATCGAAATTAGCAGTGGGAGGTTTGGTGCTTTGAGCTTCGAACTCGTCAAATGACTCGATAAGGAGACCATCTTGTACTTGGTACCAGTTATCTGATGCAATCAACCAATTCACCCGTTCCATCCACTGCCCAAAACGTTTTCGTTGTTGTATTTTGGCTCCGCGACAACTTTTACTCTTCAGTCGCAATCATAAATTAGATATATAAATTAAATATATTTTTGATTCAAGTTGCGTAAAATAACCAAATTTCAATACGAAAAGCATCGTTGACGTGTTTTAGACGCAATTTTCAATTAAGTTTATTTCGATTTGATTAATGAAAAACGGAATACAGCTAGTTCAAAATAGAATCAGGTAATAATTATGTTTTTATGTTCTTGGAATAATAATTTTGTTTTTGAAAAATGACTTTTTTTTCAAATATCTTCAAGTGCTTACGTCAAAGCAATCACTACGTTCAAATTGAATTATACAACAAATGAACTTTGTTTGAAAATGGAAGTTTATGAAGTCTTATTCGTTATTACATGGATTTGTTACAAGAGCTGGAACCTGAAAACATCTGTCTTTTAAAATATAGCTAAACTTTTATGATCTTGCTGCTCTTTATTAAGGATTTCCCTGTTAAGTGTGCAATGATCTCATTCTGCCAGCTGCGTCTAAATTTACTTTTTGCGTATGAGTGATCCTTCAACATGCGGATATGTTGAATATGCTAGATATTTTACTATTTTTAACATTGTGCTACGAGCCAATGTAAACACCTGGCACAGAACATTAAAGATAATGAACATGACCTGATAAAGTGTGAATGAAGTCACGAAAAAAATCATTTATCATCACGAACATTTCATTTTGGGTTATGGGTGTGGTTAAGGGCAAAATGGTCAGGGTTACACATAAAGATCATCGAATTGCATTTGTGAGTGAGTGAGATTGTATTGAAATATGTAAAATCGTCATTGAGATTTCGAACAGTTTGTTTGAGTGAAAGAATTAAAAAATTAAACATGAAAAATCACAATAACTTTTGATTCATCATTTTCTTTTGAAAAACTATTTTATGTGCAACAACAAATTGAATAAGTCCATTCTTCGGTTAGATTCTACGCCTTCTCTCCTCGATATCATCCAGAGTCTGAACTTCCTCCGTATACAGCGGTATTGGTGCGGTTGGCTCAACGTTGTGCCTTGCAGTCTTGGATGGAACACCCGAGAAGATTTTCATGCAAGACTGGAACGCCGTGTTTTGAAAGCAGTCCTTTCGGCATTCCACGCGTGTGTTTGGAGCGAAGTGCGAACGCAGCTCGTGACACAGCATACAGATTCGGTCCATTATAGTGTGCACCATCTCCAAATCATGCGGCCCGCAGTTCTGCAAGAATATAGTTTTATTTGTTATAACCATAACCCGAAACAAAAGAATTTTGATATTTGTTCAGGAAAACAGCTGTTTCCTCCAAATCAATTACGTAACTCACCTCGTTTTCATCTATATAGGTCCGCCTCCCTCTGAACAATGGACTGACCAAGTCTTGACTGCTGCTTTCCTGAAATCAAAATCACGTTGGAACAAAAGAAAGCGGATTAGAAATAGAAAACAGTACCATTTGCACTTTTGAATCTGTGCCGGAATTCCTTTTCCGTTGAACTGACACACTTTCTGTGCTCTCGATGATAAAGACCACCAAGAGCATGAATGTGAGGCAAGTGTATTTCCGAATCGACATTATTCGAATACAAGGGGCCCACGTTTGTTTCTGTATAAATGAAAAGATACAATGGTTTCAGGCGGAAAAAGTGGAACGAACAAATAAGAGGTGGGCGGAGATACGAGATGATATGCAGCATGTAGAATGGAAGAAGGGAGAGGCGATTCATATGCTCTCGAGGGACCACACAACACGATCAGACGAGAGAAATAATTAACCGGTTGTTTTCGAGGTATTCAAAGTGACTGTTGTGTCACATGTTGGGGAATTGGTGGAAGTTGTCATACTGTGCCAAAGACGTGGGTGGATGAAAAGAAGCAGATAACAAGGGGGAGGGTATTTATGGGAAAAGATGTACCACACAGTAGTAGCAGACATGTTCTTTTTTTGAAATTAATGACTTTTTGGAAAGACAAAAGAGTCTCAAGGCGCCCCCAATGTTTCCACCCGATTTCCCCGGCGGCACTTTTAACTTATAGCTTTTTATTTTTCTATTTTTAGACAGTACGTTGCTAAAGAAAAAAAATTCCACTAAAAGCACATAAAGAAATGCTGAATATCCTAACCAAAAACGAAAAAAACGAATATTGGGTAGAGTAGAAATTAGAGTGAAAACTTCCTCAAACAGAGATCTGTCTGAAGACTCTGCATGTTCTCAAAAATGAACGACCACACTGCTTATGTACCGAAACAATTATCGGTGACGTGGCTTCAAAACACGAAAAATTTGTCCGAAAACTTGATTTCGGCACACGAGGACCAGACTAGAACATGGGCGTGTCTAGCGCCGCCTACTCTTTCTACGTTGGCGCTACGTAACAGAAGCTGATTTCACCTGTTTACTGCAAAATACCATCCTCAACCGAAATCAGATGCTTATTCTCTGTGGAAACTTTAATCGGAGTGCATTATTTTGGGGACGAGACTCATCTGAAATTCTGTCGCAGATTGGGTGGGAGGATGGGGGATGTTGGCAACATTTCTCATGTTTTCCTAGATTAGAATGTCTTGGAAAATGTTTCAGACAAAGTAGATGGTGACATATAAAAATGTGCTGATATTAAGACAAAAATGAATCAGAAAAGTTTTGTTTGAGAACTTAAAAAAATCAGTATCATATTTACAAAATGTTAAAATTTGAAACATCTAATGTTGACTATTCCATGACTGTTTCCTAATACCTTTTGACTCATTACTAACCAAATTGAACCTACTTGGTCAAAATATTCTCAAAAATTAGTAAAGGAAAGAAGAACATGATTAATTTCAGAAAGTGGACTGGTATACCAAAGAGCTTCTTGTTTTTTGTTGAAATGAGCCTTGAAATCGAATATGCCATGGCACAACAGCAATGAAAATTTGGAACAAAACTGAAAATAGAAAAAAGCCTCTAGATCTTTTTGTCTTTCTCATTTTGTGGATTCACGGATTTTGAATTAGTGTTCATGATGATTTCATTGTGGTTTGAACGCACACAAGAAATGTTTTTGAGCAAGGAAATTGTGTTCAAATTTGACCGTAGATTTTGCTGTTTTTGGTTTTACAAGTGCATTGGTATGTGCAAAAAATAGAAAATGCTATTGTGTAGTCTGACATAAGTTTATATGTATATCTTCTCACAAGTCAGATTCATTTGAAGGAAGTAACAATTGGAGACAAGGTACAATAAGACATCACTTGGTTTTGTACCTCAACAGAGGAATTTTCTTATGGTATACTTGAGCACCAGACATTTCGGAACATGATTGGACTGCAATTTTCTCCTTCGACCACCTGGTTTAGTTTTGAAATTGAATAACAAAACTTCTGACTGAATGAATGAATGAGTGACAGGTAGTTAGCATTAGTATTAAGGAAATCACATTTTTCAACTTGGTGACGTCCTGCTATTCTGTTTGGAAAACAATCTCACTTCGTTTCACATGACAAAACGCATTAGTTGACAAAACCTTCCGTGATGTTATCAGAAGAACTGATGTGCACGTCTCTCCTTAGAAACATCTGGGTGATTTCAAAGTCAGTAGCCTCTTTTTTGCGTTATTTATAGGTGAGGTACAAAAATTTCTATTTTTGAATACGTGTTTTTACAAAATTTATATTTATCACAAGAAAGTGCAAAAACAAGGCAACATTAATAGAATAATGACGTGAAAATAAAAAAAAAGTAAAAGAAGGCGAACAATAGATGCTCAGAGTTGCATAAGAAACGTTCTAGGTGAATTGCTGAGTGCATTTAAGGCTACATTAAGTCGAAGCTATTGCATCAAAAAGTAAAGTGAATCGTTTTTTGGAAAGTGTCCACCAGTTTCTATGAGGGAAAATGTCGTCAAAACTTTGGATTTGAAAGATTGAACTCACTAAGCGATTAACAGATTATGTACAAGAACGTCGGGCTAGTAAACGGGGGATAACCGTCTGATGAAAAGATAATAATGTACTTAAAACACACATTTTAAGTAAGATTAAATGCAGTTAAAGCCCATGCCAGGATTTTTGATGGTTTCCGATTTTTAGCATGTGGGAAATGACTACTCAAATGCACTAGAATTAATGAAATTGCGAAAAAAAAACAGGGATCAGTGAAATTGCTTATGGGATCATAGCTGGTCGGTTCATGACAATGTTGTTCAGAAGAAGACGCATGGCAGGGTTTTGGAGGAAATTCGCAGCTCCCGGAGGCGGAATCGGCATCATAAGAGGAGGTAGCATCACTGGAGCCATCGGGTTGTTGGGCAACTTTCGGATGAACTCCATTTGAAGTTGCATCTCTCGGATTTGCTTCTCGTATGCACGACATTTTTCCTCGACGGCAGCAAGTTTACCTCGAGATACCTGGAAAAAAGATAGTTGAATATGTCCGAAATATAAAAAAATAAAAACCTGGCATTCAAAGCATTTCACACTCTCTCCTGAGTGACTTGACGATCCGCTAATATGGGAATCAGAAACAGTGGGCGATGGCTGATCATGCAGAATATGATGATGCTTCTCATCAATTGTCATTTTCAGTGGAATATCACTCTGAAATCAAAAAAACGATGCAAATATCAAAAAGGGGTTTCCGTACGTCATCTCCTTCAACATCAATATCTGCTTCAAATTCTCTCTTGCAATTCTGATGTTCGGTTTTGACGATCACCGATCGAGGACTGACATCAGTGCTTTCCACTTCAAACTTAATGTCTTCTTCAGTCGTCTGCACTTCAAGGTCATCATAATCGCTTATATTGGAGTCGATTGAATCCTAGAAATGGTTGAAAATTTTAATGAAGGTGAAGAGAAACAAACCTTAGAAGGTGTTTGCTGAGCAGCAAGGTTCAACGCAGCAGCGTTTAGCGGGTTGTTGGCTAACCAAGCCGATAAAAAGTGGGATGGTCCCATATTTGAGAGATCCAATGGAAAAACCGGCTTCGAGTTTTGATTTTTTAGCAAGTTAGGGAAGATAGAGCTGATATTGTTGTTGTTTGCGGATGCTTGAATCATTCTCTTTTGAATTAGTACGTCCGGAGAGAAATTGGGGGAATGACTAGGCGAGTTGGATTCCGAGCTCCCATCTACAACTGAAACAGATTATAAAAATATGAACTCGGCTTTGATCCGTACCATCAGAACTTTTTGCAAGAACTGCAGCTTCACCAGGCGTTCCATTCTTCAGCATACTCTGCATGTGAATGTGAAGACTTGTTTTGTCGGGGAAAGCCCAGTTGCAACAACGGCACATGAACATTCTGGTAATGTTGTGCATACGATACATATGGCTGCGCAGGGTGTCGTTGCCTAGAATTGTGTTTTATAATGACCAGGAGCACATAATTGATTGAGTTCAATGCATCCGCCAGCTAATTCGAACAGTTTTATTATGGTAATTATGAAAGGGTACCAGCCCGGTGTCAGCTTTCAAATTCATTCTTCCACGATCCCTCGTCCCTTCTCATGCCGAAAGTAACATTATACAAATGACAGTTTACCAACGACCTCTCTCTCTCTTTCTATTTCCATATTCCCCTTAATTGCTATTCTTTGTGCCACCGAGCCAGCATTTTGTGTCCCGCGTCAATGACTCGATCAATCAAATGAAATTCGCAACACGATCCCAACAACCATCTAAAGGCATGTTAGGTGCCAATGTGACAAATGTTCATTCACTCAGCTCACCCCTCATTTACATTTCTGTATGGCAGTCTCCCCAAATTTGAAAGCATTAACAGGATGTGGAATGAAACGAAATTTACGGTGGCATTAGGTATGGGATGCCGCCGACAAAAGCAAAAAACGCAGAGGTCAGGCTGTAAAACCGTTTCATGTTATGTTTCGGTTATTCGTTATTCCACAGGCTGATCCTCTTATTGTTCTATTGCGCAAGCGGTTACAAATCCCGCCGATTTGAGTGTTAGCAAGCCGACTGCCACGTTGAGTGCAATAGCCATCCTTTTCCCCCCTCACTAAAAGATTTAGCAACAACGAAGAGGGATTAGAAAGAAAGGTGTCGACGCTTGGGTGTCCTCCCTGATCAGAAAGTTTCTTGAACGACCCTCATGCTCGATGAACCGTAACAAATGATTGACGACACGGAGTGAACAACCAGTCAATGGACAGGAGAAAATGGCAAGTGGAAGAAGAGTGAGATGCAATTTTTGACGTCGTCGTTGTTGTGTTGCGGAAAGAAGACAATCGATTTTTTGTGCGCGCAAGTGCCGTCTTATTCTTCAGTCTCAAGCTCACTTAGCGGCGATGGCGTGCCAACAATTAGCTGATGGACGGTCATCAAATGACTGACCTTGGGGTTCATCCACTATTTCAAGAAACCATTAAGTAATATATACATTCCGTCGGATGTATGGCTGTCGTTCCTTTTTCTAACAAGAAGCCGCACCGTTCGACAAGAGAAGGATGCGAAGAGCAATTAGCCCTTCTCTTCTTTCTTCCACTAACATGTTGTTATAAAGATATGGCGTAATAGGGTCCACAAGGTGCGGTCTTCAGAAGGATATCTGCTCTCGACCCAACTACTAACACATTCGAGTACGGCTTATTATCTCGTTCTGTCAACCAGTTAGCTACAATTTTGGCATCACATTGAATTTAATGTGCCATTGTCTAGCGCCCGAGTCAAAAAAACAGTAACAACCAAACATTTCAAAACTGAAAACATTGTAATGCACATGAGCTTACTCAATGAATACCAGCCCCTAATTGCCAGCAACACTACCGTACTGTTTGCTATGCCATATACATGTCTACAATTAAGAATACAGTAGTAAAGGTGTCAATATTTGGACAACCAATGTAATTTTTTCGCGGGAGTGTGTTGGGAGTTCGATGGGTTGAGATGGCAGCCAACGGCAATATTGCCATGTTTGACACGTGCCAAATATAGGCTCGGGGGGCTAATCGAGGTGCTTAATCTCTGCAGCAAACATTTGCAGAGCTCTGGTTTTCGCGCATTTCAGAGTATCAAAACTTCCGTATAAGTAGAGGCTTAACACATTGAATGAGAGATGGGTTCAAACAATACAATGGAAATTCTGAAAAACTGTAGAACCTTGGAACGTTTCACCCTCCCCATAAATCAAACTCTTCAAGTTCTGAAAGAAGGAAACGAGAAACTTTTCTCCGTCAATTTTCCTCGTTTTGAACAATTTAACAATACAATCAGTTTGAAAACATCAATAGCGGTATATTCGTTTCGCTCTTATGCCTATTGTTAGTCAAGCTCCTGCTACTCTGATTCACCCCTTTTCACTCTTTTTCATCTTACTCAAACTGTAAAAGTAATAATACAAGTTTTCCCGCTCTTACTTGGAATTTCGTTGTTGCACGTGGTACAGGTATAGCTTTTGAAATGGGCTTGCATCCGATGACGACTCAGTGAAGAGCTGTGGCAGAACACTTTTTGACAGATCGAGCACGGAAAGGACCCTTTGAGGTCAGGACGCTTCAGTTCAGCACGATACGGCATTTCAGGCAACAGTCTGCAACTTTGGACGGGAGTTAAATTTGGGCGGTCATTATGACACGGGAAGAAAGGTAGCGAATATCGAAAGGAAGAAAAAAGTTGTAGACGGAATGAAATGAAATGGACGAGCGCTACACGAACAAGTAGGTGCTACCAGTACTTGAAGTTTTGCGTACGACACTCAAAACGCTATTCAGCAAGACGCGGCTCTTCTCCGGAGAAGGCCGTCGCCGGCTGACACCAACCAGGTATACTTCATACTGTTAGAAGTGAAAGAGAGCATACATAGCTCGGATTGAACAATGTGGTACGGTAGGCTCAAGTATGAAGTAGTGCTCTAGAGGCGGAAGTTTAGGAATACAAGAGTTGCACGGAATCGGTTTGTGAGTCAAGGAAGGATGTCATTCAGGAATTGCTTCTCAACCAGTTACAGTAACCCGGGTGACCCTTGCCCCTGGCATAACAAAATGGCAAATAGCAGTGCCGTGAGGGTTGCGCGCAAGCGAGCTGAAGGCTATGACTCCTCCCGCCGCCTACCCGTATTCAGGGGCGGGGCGTACAATGCAGTAGGCAGATAGTGAGATACGGCATCGGGAACGAGGTGAGAGAAAATGGCAACAAGCACAGATAGTAAGTAGCCTCAATTTATAACGACAAGCAAGTGCATACGGGCTCACGAGTAGCTAATCAGAAGCAATTTCAAAAATAACGGCTCAAAATTTTGTCAGGTGCTTGGCGAAAAACAGTTGCCACAAATTAAGGCTATATGGTGCACATAAAGTTGGCTTTAGTGCAAACTAAGCGAGAGACCTTGAAGGAAGAAGCATTCGAGCCAAAAACACAACATGCCACCTGTTAAACATCTGTGACTACTTTTTTTGCGACAAAACATGATTTGTCAAAGAAAGATACCAGAAAACCTAAAAGGGAATGACCGGCATGGTTGCTTGAGTTGAGGATCCAGCGTATCTTTGATTCTCGTGTTCTTTTCTTATTGGACAGCGAGGGGCACTGTCTCTCAAAACCAGTTTTGTAAAATTGATTCGGGTTGCGCAATGCTAGAATAAACTATCCAACATCGCTATTATATTCGAATTTTTCTCTCTCTCTCCCCTTTTTCCCCTTTGCCATCCGACCCCATAATCACACAATGCTTTGGGGCCGGTTTTCTCGATCCGCATCAACAAGTTCAACTATCTATTCAATGTGCTTTTTTAATTGGACACCGAATTTAAAAATTTTCGAGTATGTGCGTCTCTCTTTTTGTGTCTGTCTGCCCACTCTTTCAGTCAACGTTCGAATTTTTGTTCTGACAGAAAGAACTGCTACAGTAACCTAATTGTATAGCGGCATGGATATGAGAATAACGCCTCGGAAGAAGTAGGGGCATCTCGGCACGAACAGAGATTGGCCTTGGCCGTCTCCAGGCGCTCGTATAATAAGGATTCATCTCCCGTACAGGCCTGCGTTTCTCCCGACGGCTACATAATCAGTAGCTATCATAGCACATCTTTTCCGTATATCTATGGTATATCTCCGAAGAAAATATGGAAGAAAAAGAGATACAGCGAACGGATAAGGCGCAATGTTTCATGTACATCAAGAGGCAGACAGGTGAACGCAAACTGACAGAGATGGAAAGGAGGAAAAAGTGAGAAAAGATGATGGCAAGATACAACGTACCAACTATACAAGGAGAATAGGGAAAAAGGAGTTCTGAAAAGAATGCTGACAGTACCTGAAAGGGTTTTCAAATTTACAATCCAACACAATGAATAAGTTATTAGGAATTCAAATATCTGCACTCAAGAGGCTCACATTGAGATGTGACATGCGGATTCATATCAATTTGCATTTTATGAGTGTTAGGATGAGAACGATCAGAAATTAAACAAGAACAAGAACTGTTTGCAGGCTTAGGGGTGCTCAAAGACGTGTGGTAGCATACGGTTCAAAATGGAGGCTAGCCGTTGGGGGGCCAAGACGATTACGTAACGAAAGAGAGGAGCCACCAGCTACTGTGATGCTTCTTTTTAGGTCAAAACGGCAAGCTAATCGTTCTAATCGTTTTTGCGGACAGTCGCCAAGAAATGCAAGGCGGTTACGTAAGTACCAAAGACACCAATCGAGATTGAAACCCTTCGTGGGACACTGTCCACTGCGAAATGTTGGAAAGTTGGAAATAATTGCTTTCTTAGGGCACAATTCGTCCTGCGACCTGTGGTAGTTGGCGAAATGCGAGGAAGAGTGAGTGAGTGTGTTGAAAATTTCCTGTCAGTAGTCGGGAGGGGTATTTTTCACGAATGAATGGAAGGAAGAATAGATGGCATACTGTCTCGATGCATACAAATTCTTGGACCGTGGTATCAAAACTAAACAACGTTAAAAAACATATAATTCAGATCTACTTTAAATTTTGGAATTTTGGAAAAAATTACATTTTTTTGAATTATTCAAAAAAAAAATATGGCTACCAATTTGAAGTGAATACGTGTTTGACTTTTTGCTGCTTGATTAATTAGCAACTCCTTACTACATAGAGCTTATCTTTCCAGCGGACCCAACTTGGATCTTGCAACATCTCCGTGTAGATTGGCGCATTTTACGGTCATTTGGGATGGAAAGTGTGATCGACCTTGCGATCGTTGCGCAATTAGCCAATGTGCCCGCCGGCTGCCGCCGCACCTCTCGATCTCTTTTCCTTCTGTGGCCGGGGACAGCGCCGGCAGCGTTTTCTCCCGTCTCTGATCAGCTGGTATGAGCGAAACGATGACACACAAACGGGTGATCTAATCAGAAGACTCTTGAAGGAAGACAACTGTCAAGCACTTTTCTGGAAATGGTTTTTTGACTAGTCACTTCGTCTATTCTAGGAATCAGGTCAACGGTCGTTCAGATTGTCAAAGAAAAATCAGAAAAATTGACAATCGCAATACATAATTTCACTGACATAGAACTGTTAGCTGTAAGCTGAACTCAAGGTGTTAATGCGGCCAAATCTCCAATTAATTTTTGACTTGAATAGAATTTCAAATTTTAAATAAAATAAAGCAAACAAATGAGTGAAAATCACAGATTCCAAAAATCCATGAAAGTAGAGATTCGTCATTAGCTGAACTTTTTCTGGTAAACGGTAGACGGAATAGGTGGAATCAGCTGATGGTGTTTAGCAGTATGTGTCATGTGCGCGACCGAAAATCTCGTCAATTTCAGGTTCCTTACTTTGTATTCCTTACAAAGATAACATTGTCCAAAGAATCGCAGACGTGTTGATGAACAATGTGATAGCCGTCGACATCGTTGTTCGCGAAAAATTGAAAACCGGATTGTTGCGCAACCGGAGAGAAATGACCGGGCTTGCTTCAACACGATGCCGTCCGTCCTTCACAAGTGCAATAGTAAGGAAGTTGGCAGGCAGGTAGCAAGCAGAGGCAGTGAAAATAGCACCTTACGCTCTACAGGAACTATCTTTCTGTTTTCACTGTTTTTGTTCTGAGATGGCCGGTCAAACAGTGGCTAAATCAAATCACGAAGGCAATTGGTGAACAACCTTCGAATGGATAAACTTTTAGTTAATTTCGTTGTGTTGTTGTTGACAAGAAGTTCATTTTCGTTTCGAATTTGCAGTTCTATTAGTTTTCAGTCCCAAATGATGATGTGGTCTACGTGAGAAGAGAATGGGTAGATTGTGTTATGCGTCGTCGGACCATCATTATCCTCTTTTTTTCTGTGCGGGGGACAGAAACACATGACATTCTGTAAAGAGAGTTTTGAGTCATGAGCCAGCACCATTATAATTTTTAACGATCCCTTGTGATGGACGCAACGGACAACTGTGTAAGATCCGCTGCCGGAAATAACTTTGAAACCGCTTCTCAAAGTTGGTATAGGTAAGAGAGCCCACACACATTGGTCGCCGCACTGATCCCTTGTTTTTTTTCTGTTCCAGTTGGCGTCTCTTGACGTTGTAACACATAAAATCCATATGCTCCTTCACTACATATTCCTTTTCTTCGCTTCACCTATGACCCTTTGAGACCGGAAGAGACAACCAGATGACTCAGAAATATGAAATATTCAAGAAAAAGCGTAGACTCAGAGCGCTTGGATATAAACAAAAAACAAAGACAATGTCAGTACTAATTATAACCATCCTTCTTTTTCTTATTCAAGAGCCGCCTGTCTGCAAAGACACTCATCATGGTGACTCTATTGTAATCATCTTACCTTCTTGCTAACCAATTTGAATAGATGTCGCGGTGGATACAAGAAAACTGAGACGCATATGCCAATGACCTCCTTCTCTAGTGTCGGCACTTTGTTTTTGCTCCCTCCTCATCCGGGAGGTACAGGTATAATGGATTCTATTGTACACGACTTCCCGTCAACACTGTCTCGCCCATCCAGAGAGGCGTCTTGCTCAAATATAGCAAGGGGCACTTCAAGATGCGAGAACACAGGAACAAACAGTAGTGCTGCCTCTTCTTCGTTCTTCGACAGTTTTGTGGTGCGCGAGGGATTTCGGTTTACTAATAAGTAAGCAACACGCATTAGGCGTGTATATGTAATGCAAAGGTCAACTAGAGGTTATATCTTTTTACGATTCAGTCAGCGGGAGACCACTGATTTGTCGATAAACGGATGGCATCGACAGATAAAGTAGCTATCCCTTTTACGCAAACCTACACTTTTTAACGCACACGACGGTATTCTTCGAGAAAATAACAGAGGGACCCAAATCTTTGAGTTTGTAATTAAGCGGAGGGATTAGATAGATGAGTGCACATGCAACAATAGAGGTGACCGGTCAGTTTGGAAGACGTTTGATTGGTCAAGCAGGTCACCTCTTCATCATGTTTTTTGGTTCAAAAATGTCATGAACTGGTTTCACTCAGAATTCCTTTTCAAACACACATGGTTCCATTTTTTGGGTGCCGAATCGTCAGGTTAATTATGGGGCAGAAAGACGTTGCCAACTTTGACAAGATGGGTGTCCCTCTAGCACCACTTCTGAACTCCAATGACTTTCTCTCATGACCTTGTTTGAGAGAGCTAATCACTGTAGTCGCCAAATCATTATTCAAGGACAAAACCTTTCTCACGGTACTTCTTTCCTTATTATCCGATTAATGTGAATAAGTACATTGAGTGAGCCCTCCTTAGAAGAAGAATCTACCTGGCTTCCCGCTGCGGGAATTGCCGTTTTCTCACGGTTGCTACCAATGAATGATTTGGTTCAATTGACCAGGAGTAATAAGAAAACACCAGGAAATATGAATACATTAAAGATGCACGTTGTCTTCTGGAACAGGCAAGAACCGTGGCGTGTCATTCGATTTCTTCAACTTTTCCAGTTGAGACAGTATTTGAATGGAAAAGCAAACGACGATAACCGATAGCATTCAAAGAAATGACCATAACATATGTATTAGTCAGAAAATGCTGGGATGCTGATCAAATAATATCGGCCATCCCATACTGATGCTTACACTTTTCCGGAACATGCTACAGAATAGGTTTCGTTTCTCATTTTTGCCAAGAAAATTTTGGTTTTTGGCATTATTCACTAGCGTTTTGATCAAACAATCAGAAGGTATCAACTGCTATGAATGCACTTCGTCTCAAGGAACCGACTGTGTTTTTTCGGCAACATCGTGCCAGTATGGGTTGTTTGGATGTGTGAAAATTGCTGTCCTCTCTGGAGGTGTCGATAAAAGTAAGACTTAGTAATTTTTTGTAATTTTATAGACGTGTTTTCTGAAATTCCATGTCCCTCATACTTCAGAAGTTCTGATTTTATTAGGAATGTAATTATTTAAGAGTGTTTCTATTTTTAAGCTTTCCTTTTTATTTTAAACTGCCTTAATGAGGTTTGTATTACATAATGAACTACGTGTCAAATTCAGAATGTAATTTGTCTAACGCAGATATTTTCATTAATATGTTTCTTGTTTCAGTGGGAATGTTTGTCGACCGAGAACGAAGTATCATATCAATGATCAGAGGTTGTGCCCTCATTCCTTTTGGTGGTTTGTTTTCTATGCCTGATACGTATCCGCATCCCTTTGTTTCCAGGAGTCGACATGTGCGAACAGACTTCCCTCTTTGGCACCCGTGTTCTTAAGTGTACATGCTTCAATGACTATTGCAATTCCGCATCAACTAGTTTTCCAATAACTCATTTCCTTGTCTTCATACTCGTTTCTTATATTTTAGTCGGATGAATGAAAACGCGTTCTGTTAACATTTTTTTATTAACACATGCTCTCTTGTCAAATTCAAGTGCGACTTTCAGTGGCAACTAATAATAATGAGCTCTAGATGGAGAATCAGTGGGATGTATGATTTAATGAGATGGGACGAGTAGACAGTTGGTTTGCTTTGGGAAGAAGACAGGAGGCATGTGATCACCACTCGGAGACGTATTGGTTGTCGGCATTCGGGATGTATTGCTGGTAGTACTTCTTTCCGCGGATCTCCTCAGGAGCCATCAGGCTGCGGAAGACCTCCTGAAATTCTTGCTGTATAAGAAAAGCGTTTTGATATATCTGGGCTAAGTTGGGAATCGCAACTCAGGAGTTTGAAGCTAGGGAGTGTAGTTGACGTCACCATAAAACATTTTGTTTGCTTTTCATTCATATTCTTGCGCCAGAGGCATACTCTTTTTACACCCACGGACTATAAATGCCACGGTTAAAGCAAGAAAGAATAAAATAAAAAAGTTCAAAAAAGGAAAAAGTTGACATCACAACCGATGAATTAATAAACATTCTGCTGCGGCAAGTACAAATTTTCCGATTCATTGGGTTTAGAATGCTCTCAGAATGCTTTCTTGTCAAAAATGTAGAGAGATGTTTTTGTTACGTCTTTGTTAATTTTCGAAAATATTCTGAATTAAAAAAAAATGTGTACCTGAATGCGGGTCATTGGTGGTGCGTTGCGAGCCTCAGCAACACTGGCCAGCTGGAAGGCGACGACGACAAGAGCGAGAAGGAAGAAAAGCTTGGCAGACATAATGTCAGTGAGCGGAAGGGGGGTCCGAAAGTTTCTGAAAGTATTGTTATGAGTTATGAGTTAGCAATGACAGAGTGATCTAAGAAAAAAGAAGAGCTTGGGGTTTGGCGGAAAGAGACAAGATAGAAATAGATGGGTATTATGAATGTGCTTGTTTTCAGTATCGGGTATGTATGCGATGACTAGGCGGTAGACTGGACTTCATACTCAAAGATATGCTAATATCTCAAGGTAATTCTGCTTATGCAATGAGTCGCTTTGCACACACGTGGGCAAGGTTAAAAATAGTGGATCTCGGAAGGTCACACAAAAAATAAATGTGGAAAATGCAAGCATTTTTAGCATCTACGCTTGAACATAAAATTAGGGCTGATTCTCCAGATTTGGAACCACTAGAAATGCTCAAGTGGTTCTAAGTTGATTGGAAAAAAGGAAAAGGCGGTAAGGGAAGAAGAAGAGGAGAAGGTAGGCGGGAAGAAAGAGCTGCTGGTTTTCTGCAACGGTGGCGCCGCGCTTAAGTAGTGTGAAATCTAGGGGCGTGGCATGTCCCTCGAGGACATTCGGGCTCACGTTCTTGAGCCCTCCGCCCATATTTTGGTATGATATTGGGGATTTCGTAGAGAATCCGATGCAAAAGAGCAAAATATAGGCGGAGCTTTTCGGACAGCCACCATCTCGCTCAAACCTACGGTAGGTTCTGAAGCTGATGTTCGTGCACGCATCAACTCGAAGCGAACAAAAATCAAACGTGAGGGGTGATGGTGGAATGGAGAACAGCTGACGACGGGAATTTCAAAATCGGTTATGGAGATTATGGAACAGTAGAGAAAATTCTTTCTATATCAAAAGTAAGATACGATATAGCTAGTTGTGGGTAGGTAGGCAAACTGATATCTTCGCATAATGTAGCCACAAAATGGAATTTAGAAACTTGCTGGCGAATAGGAAAACTCAAGTTCTCGGTAAATATGAATCATTCGCTCTAAAATGTTTTGTTCACCTTGTTTTTTCTGTTAAGATTAAATGTTCATTGTCGTTTTAACAACTAGCGTTTTCCCAATTCCGATAATATCAAGTTAAAGAACAATGGTGACAAATCTCCATGAATTCTTTATTTTCTTCGCTGTTCTCCTAAGAAGTCGCGCGTCAATCGGACACCAGTAAGTTTGTCTAAATTTAGAATTATTTAATGTCAGACGTCAAGATTCAATTGTCGAAACAATCAGGATCAATTGGATATTTGAGCCCAATTGAATTCTGACTGTGACCAAATGCAGAAGAGGCAAGATATTTGCATAGCGCAGTCTTTAGACGCTCGCTACCTGACATCATTGCAGAAACGTCGACCTTTCCGGTTTTGGAAACTCGATTACGAGGCTGATATGCTGATATGAGCTGGAAATCGCATCAGACTTTGTCGAACACACGTACTACTCCGAAACGCCCGATCGGAGAGTGAGCGAATTTCCGGCAGTGAAGAGGATATATGATAAAATGAGAAAAGAATGATCTCAATGTTCACAAATCGTTTTTTTACCGTTGTTGCGAAAGTTCTCAGATTTTCAATCACACAGTTGCCGTTTTGCTGCAGTCAAAATTATTTTAGTTTGTACGTTTTAGCAATTGAATGGTTTACCTTGAAAAAACATTTTTACTTTGGTTAGAAATAGTTCAGGTAAAATCGCACTATGACTCAATTACGATTGGGTTAGTCACCTGCGGAAACGTATATCTTATTCAATTCTTAGCCTTTTGCTTCCGGATTCTATTCCTGAATGTCCCCTTTCAACACCTTGTCTCATTTTTTGGTCTCACCGACGGCTTTCAGGTAGATTTTTACTCGATTTCCGCACCGCCATGAAATCGAGCGGAACAGAGATTCAAAGATGACGTGGGTGTGTCTGGTTCCGAGAACCCAAAACCTTACTGAAGATGGATTGGCCTACTCCGATTTTTATTTTTCTCGACACATCCGTCAAGCCACTGTACATAGATTGGAAGATTGGATTGGAAAAGGCAGTATGTATTGGTGGGGACGCGTGACGTCTGATGCATCACCGGATATGGAATAAATTGTCTTCGTCTTCTGTGTTCTTCCCAGAAAAAAACTCGAGACAAAGCAAAGCGCTAGTTTGTTTTGTCCCCCGCTCTGCTCCTTTTTGCATCATCAATCAGGAAGCGACTAAAACTGCGCGGAGGGCGAGGATGGGCTCAACGTCGCGCCAAATCATTCAAAAGTTGTAGAATTTGATTTCAAGAGTCCATAAACCTAACCGACCACACCACAAGCTCTTGTCTTTTCCCGTCGTGGGCGAAGTAATACTCGAATGACATCATCAGAACATTTCACCCTTTGATGGGAAGACAACTCCAGGGACAGAGTGACTTTTTCATCTGTCCATCAGAAGTTTGCTGAAGAAACACTGATTTATGCGAGACTGCACGTCTAAAAGCACCCCAGCATTGTTTCTAAAACAGAAATAGTCTTCACGTGCTTGTTTAAAAGGCGCAAAGAGTTCAATCGCTTTTTGTTAATATGTTTTCATGAACTTTTGCGTCATGGTTCTCCGAATTCTTGGAAACGTGCGTGCTGTTCCGAATGTTTTGGTTTTGGAACTGGCACTTCCGGTAGCCCCAACCTTCCGGTGTAAACGCACTTCTTCTCGAGCGAAGAAAAATCAAAAGTCAAAACATCTCCTTAGGAAGATTCAGTACATTGTTATTACTTGTCTAGTCTGGTACAAAAGAATTCAATCAGTACCTCGGTCAACATCATTCTAATTCTGAGAAATCAAAAGTTGATGCTGATGTTTTCTAAAATTTGAGTGTTAGCAATTAATTTATTATTTCAAAGAGCCTTAATTCATATTTATCAAAAAAGGAACCAAAAAATGGAATCACTTGATAAAACTAAATATAAAAATGATGTTGAAACGAAAAAGATACGACCAAGACACAACTCGAAAAGGTAATGGATTACTATTTGTGCATAGAATGGAAGCATTACTTCTTTGGTTGTTCTAAAACATGTGTTTTGGTAAGACAAACGTATAGTAGTCCGTTACTGGAAAAGACGGGGGTTTATGGTCACGAATCACTGACCACGTTTTAGCTCTGAGGAAAAGAAAGCAATCACTTGATTGACTTCGTTCAACAAAAAACGTACGGATGAACTTGGTCGTGTCTTTCTGATGTTTCTTGTGTTTTTTTTTATAACATCCACCGTCATTTAGAAACCTAATTCTGTCTGCTTTTTGGCAGTACTAAGTGTCTTTTCCGGTCACGTGTGTAAGGTTAACTTGTGAACTATGACACTAACACCGCATAACTTTGCATGTATTAGACATTCAAGAAATCCGCTAGCTTTCTGGTCGCAGTCATATCTGTTCGCATATTCATGGGTTGTGTCCGGATTTCTCCATCAAAGTTCACGATGAGTTGCAAGGATGATCCGCTGACGAGAACATCATCTCATTAACTTGTGCACATGACTTGTAGAATACACGCGCCATGGCGCACCAGGATATCGGCTTCCAACCATTCATATTTTTCAAGAGCAATCATACGTTCTTCAATCTTCATGTCTCCCACACAACAGGGATGGAACAACTGTTGAAAATGTATTACAAATTTAGATGAGCGAAACAGAATGTCAGAGCACTTACTTCTCTTACTTGCATGAAAACGACATGAATAATGGAAATTTGAACAACTGACTGGATACAAAAGTGGATTCTATGTGAAATGCCACTTTTCCTCTTCCCACCTTTTTGACATCCTTTACCAGTGGACGCTTATAGAACTCAACACCATCAAAAATGCCATGGACCCCACGCAAAGTTTCGTTTATTCGGGTGCACATCGATTTTCAGCATGACTGGACTGAAACATCACTTCCCCTTTCCCTCTTTTCTGACAACTCACTCCAAACGAAAGGACCAAAACGCAATTAACATCCGTTTGACATTTTCCAAACAAGGGACACAACGTGGGTGCTCGGTGTCGTTGTCGTAAATTAAAATGAACATTGGAAATGAAATCTGCCTTGGTCAAATGTTGCTGCCAATGCCGAAGACGTGTGGGATGACAAACGAACAACGTTTGGTCACAGATCTAGATTTCGTTCATCCATATTGTTTTTACTGGGAGAAAAGAGTCAAAATACACATAGCATGGCTAGAAGTCAAAGTTACCAATAATGAACAAGAGAAAAATAATATGATTGAAAAAAATGACTAAGTTAGAGATGGAAGAAGAGGGGAAAAAAATGGAAAATACCCGTAAGTATTGGTGTTTCAATGGCATTTTCTTTTCACAAAATTGAATCGATTCTTGAGTTGTTACAGATGTTAAATGGCTATCACAGATCGGAAACATGAAACGATTACTACTTTTACAATTGTAGATGAGAGATGAGGTATGGGTTCAAATTTATAGGAACGGCTTGATCAGTGAGTAGTGTTGATTATGAGTAGTTGTTTGGAAACGATGCAAAGTTGTTGGAGAACGCAAACGGATTGTTCATGTGCGGGTCGATGAATTGCGGTGTATGCGGTCTGAAACAATTCTCATTTTGATCTGCTTCTCTTCTTTTTCTTACTGTGGAGTGATGTAATTGTGGCTCATTCCAGATATCAAAGCATCATCCGTTTTTAGCAAGAGACCAGCGGTGAGCGATCTGCAAAACGACATAAATCACATTAAGAGGTGCTATGTTCTTGTCATAAATGTTCATTCATCACACAGAATAATTAGATTCCAAAAAAACTCAAATTGCATATTGTGAATATTTGTGTGTTTTTGTGATTCCCAATAGAACAGCAAAAATGAGCATACGGTAGAATTATTTACCACCAGGGAGAATGAAAAACGAACGTTTGAAAGGATTATAGTAATCTCTTGGACAATCTGTCCCTGAAGACTCATTTGTCACGATTCAACGTTTCAAAAATGGCTGTGAAGCATTTCCATGTATGCATTTGTCTCAGTGAACAACTGAGGGGTTCACTTCAAAACATTGAGTTGAGTTCACTTTCTATCGACTACTACTTTTGACGAAACAGTGAAAAACAGTTGCAAAATACTCCTTGAACATATAGACACGGATGAATCATTGATATCATTACGACAGTCAACTTTTGACATGTTTATTTTCACTTTTTACAATCATTCTCATAGTTTTTAATGAATCCTGTCAACAGTTGTCACTTTTTGTTTCTACGATAAGACCACGCTTTAAAAAAGAACAGTTCAATGAGATCAAAAAAGTGGTGTTTGCTCGGTAAGTATTTCCGGGTAACCCTTTGTTGAGTTGAGTTACAAAGAAGATTTTTTGATGGCAATAAACTACAACTTACCCATTAGGGGAAGTGCTGGCAGTCGAGCTATGCATCATATCATCGGGGCTGGATGTGCAATCTTGACTTCCACAAGGAGGGTCACCGATCATTGAGCACGGAGTTTGATCTGAATATTCAAAATGCATTGTTCTGCTTGGAACTGGGGAATTTGATTTACCTTGTCTGTCATCAGTATAATCAGTTTCGGCAAGAATGAGCTCCTCCATCAGCACATCAATTCTAGCAACTCCACTGACTTTGGTAAACATGATATCTTCGGAGATTGATTTTGCGAGGACCTGAACTTCCATTTGATTATTTGTTTGTTATATTTTCAAAAACGAACCGGAAGAGGTGTCAATATGAAGAAAGTGAGGTCTCCAACACGTGTCTTGTCCAGTGGCTTGTGAATTTTGACGTAGCTCTCCAGAGCTCCAAAAATTCTACGTCGGGCGGAAAGAACCAAGTTTATGGCAGGTGGAGACAATCCGGGGGCAACTAAAGTATATTTTTTTAATTGCAGAGATAGATGACTTTTAGTCTTACCAGGGTTGAAAAGAATACAAGCCTTCAGGGCCACAAACTCCTTATTGTCAAGTTTCAAAAAGCGCATTGGCTCGACCAACTGATCCATTACTTTCTCGCAGTCTCGCAGATAAAAACCATCAACGCTGAAAAAATGTGTGTGTTTGCAATCATTTCTTTCCCATCTTACTATTCTTTAAGATGCGGAGTTGTCTTCGATGCTCTTGGAATATAGAAGTCATTGAGCAGTTTCAAAGCGTCCGCTGCACCAACCGAGCGATAAGCGACACAAAGTACAACGTGTTGCCCGGCGAAGTTTTTGAGAAGAATTGCCTGAAATCAGAGTTTCCTTCGGTTTGCAGGTGGTTGCTGTTCATTCCGTTTCCGCTATCTGTGCTAATAGTGAAAACGATTATGTGCTCGTTTTTGTTATCTCACAATTTTGAGCCGATTAAACATGTGTTTCATTTTGTTACAGAGGACTGTGGCAGAGCGCAGTTCTCGTTTCCGAACGAACCTGGTCAGACCCTGAGAGCTGTGTGAACTCTGGAAGCGTTTTTGCCCATTCGATAACCAACAAAAGCTGGCTGTGCATGGATTTGAGAACGTCATTCAAGGTGGCTGTGCTGTCGGCGCTCGGAATCCTCTGTAATTTGAAACCATTGCGATATGAACTAGACTCGAGTTCGAAAACTTGAAATTTGACCAACATTTTTTGCCTTAGTTGTGTATTCGACGTTTCCTGTTTGAGTGATTACTGTATCTCGAAGGCTTTGAATCGTCAATTCCGATTTGAGAAGACTTTCGAGTAATTGATCAAACTCGTCATTTGGAGGAAAAGCGGGGCCCGGGGACATCCGAGGGGTCGCATCTTGAACATAGATTTTTGCTGGGTCCTTTTTCTCCCTGAAAAGGTATCCATTGCTGTTGACAAAAAATTGTATCAAAAGATTATTTCAACTGACATTACGAATTGTTTTGATCAAGAAAAAATGTTATTCTTACAGATCTGCGCCAGTTTTTCAGTAGCCACCCTGCATACCAAACATGTTGTTGTTTATTTACAAAAACTAAACTTTGTTGTCAGCAAAACAAACATAATTCTAAATTTAGATTCTGATTTTACTGATTTAAATAACACCCAATGACTGTAATCCTTCAAAATCTTTTGAGTTTTGCTTATTAAAATAATTGATTTTCATTTTGTTTGGTTTTCCGAAATGCGAACTAGCAATCAGCAATACAGAAGTGCCCAGTCTTGTGACAATGATCATTGTTCACGTCATGTTCCGAGGACGTTTCATTTCGTCGTTTTACTCAATACAGAAGGGGGTCTCACCGTTTTCCTATCACATCTCTTTCGCTTTGTACCTGGTCGTCTCGCATTCCTGACGCGATGCATTTCATGAACCGACAGTACCGACACACCGCTCGATTGTCTGCAAAATGATAATGGGAATAGGAATCAGAGAAAGACAAGGACTTTCCGGCAAAGCACTCTAATGTCAGAAAGAGAAATCAGGAAACTCACGCTTATCGATTTCACACTTTGATTCGAAACGACAGTGATAGTCGTAGTTCCGGCGGATAGTTCTTCGGAAGAATCCTTTGCATCCGTTACAGGCAATGGCTCCATAGTGTCGTCCGGTAGCCACGTCACTGCAGATGTGACAGATCGAGTTGTCTTTTCCTGAAAACATTATTTTTCTAATAGAATTCTACGTTTTTTTTTAAATAAATCTTACCGGCGTCTACTTCAGTGCCTTTGATATCCAACGTGGTGTGTCCCAGCATTTGACTTCTGTTATAAATCAATAAAGTAGGTTCAACGACGGGGTGGTGGTGGGCGAAATGCGAAGAGGACAAGAAGGCAAACAAAACAATCGAGAGCGGGCGTTGAAAGGGGTGAAGGTAAAACCAACGTGTGTTTTGTTTCTCTCCTATTCTCTCAATCTATTGATCTAGTTGGTCGGAGATAAACTGATTGCGATGGGAATGATCGAGTATTGCCTCTTTTTGGTTTCTATCGGTTTTTTTGACGTCGCGTAACTTGGAAATGCAAAAAGTGCATGCAAAGTGGAGGAATACAGACAAAAATAAGTAATAGACGGAGGAATCATTTGGTACGGCAGAGGCACTCTTATCAAAAATTAAAAGAAACGTACTTTTTGAAATGATGGAGATGTGGCGTGATAGCAACACAAAGCTCTTTCTTTTTCATTAGAAGTAACAAATGGAAGGAAAAACGTGTGTGAAAACTAGCGCGTGGGAACAGAAAGTACTGCAAAATGCAAACTTTCTCGTGAGAAAGGACGGATGACATGTGATAGGGGAATGGCAACAACGTGTGCGTCGGGATGTAACAAGGGTAAGAAGAGGACACTTGGCGAAGAGAAATAAAGAGAAAAAGGAGACACAGTCTGATTGTTCTTGGATTGAGTAGGGTGCTCATGGGGAGGCAACACTACATTGTAGTAGGCCCGTTTTAAAGGGGTCGTCAACTGGGATAATTGTTCTATTAATTTCTATTCGCTGGGCAACATAACGGTTTTAATGAACTGGCAAATGTAATTGTGACCAAAAAATGACATTTTCTGATGTATCTTGCAATGAATCGAATGAGAAACTGATAACAGATAAGAAAACGTGTAGACAGAAGAGGTTCTCTTTTCTTATTTTTCCCTTCTCTGCATTTGGTAAGAAAACGAGGAGAGAAAGGCATCCGCACAACATTTTCGGCACGCCGTTTTCACGTTTCTCCCATATGGCTGGCAGCATTAAACTGAACATTTGATAATGCGCTGCAGAAAACGAGACTTTTTAAGGGATAGAAACCGTCATAATTCAATAGACCTTGATCAAATTTATTCTCAACAGAGGTGAGTTCAATGTACTTGAAAATGGATAAGTTGAAGAAAAGAAAGATTCGAAGGATGTGGACAGCGAACAAGTTTCTCAAAAGAAAACTTGAAACTTGGCGGTGTTCTCAAATTTTGAAAATTTGAAGATTGAAATCTAGAATATGTGGGCACCTAGTTTTAAGAAGAGCTCGGTCAGAAATTGGGAGATTTTTTTGCTATGAATACAATTGACGTCATATCCTTTTCTCGTTTACACTCGAGTGAAATTGAACTGAACATTGCCATTGTGGGAGTTATACATATTTGTGAAAAAATGTGATCATTGCTTAAGAGAAATTCAATAAAACTTTTGAACTTGTAATACTATAGGAAATGAGTCTATACATAGTATGCAGGTGCGGTTAAGCGAGATATTCGAAATGTGCTTGCAGCCTACATCGATTTCTGATGAATAAGTCGCAGGCATCAATTCAGGTTAAGCAGGTGTTTCATACATTCCCGGAATTGAAGGGCAATTTTATCAGAACTAGGCACTTGGTATTCTGTTTATGGCATTTTCATGGCTGATGATCGTTGACTTTTTGATAGGGTTTGGAAGAGTTGGAGAAATCTTATCTGAATCAGTGGGATGTGATACGTGCTATTCAACGTAGCGGAAACTGTTTTGTGTTCAAGTTAGATTACCAATGAAACAGAGGAATTCGCACAGGAGTGAGGAGAAAGAAAAAGAGAGTGTGTAGTTTCTGTGAGCTGATAACAAATAAAGGAAGCAAAGGAGATTATTCGACGGAAAGAGCATCAGGGGGATGATGATCTTCGAACGGCATTTTGCGCACGTTTTGTTGAGGGCAAAAATGTGACTGACTCGTTGGTTTCATTCACTGCACTGGAGATCGGTTTACATTGGGGCGGCGGAAAAAAATTTGGGGAAAAATGAGAAAAACGATGACTTGCCGGTCGCTCGTTCTTTTTTTCTCGGCAGGCTCTTCTTTTGATGAACTATTAGTTTTTGGCAGATCATAAGGCGTATTATTGGCAAAAGAATCAAACGAGGGATGCGAACGGAATGGTCATCTATCAGGCACCCAGATAACATTCGTGTTGCAACGATCTGTATTCAGGGTGGTTATCTTGTCGGATCAAGGCCGTCACAGACACGCTGGTTGGGGGTAAGAAAAGAAGAGAAATGGTTGATGACAATTGCAGGAGACCGTTGGTCACGGTTACAAACAAGGAAATCACGTGGCAATTGCAAGTAACTCGCGCCGAATAGTCACATTTCTTTTCCGAATCAAACAGATAAGACTGAGTTCTTCAAACACAAACAGTTACTGAATTGAACTGAACCGATGATCGAAAAATGGGAGTGCGAGGGAGTGAAACAAACCGACCACATACACACACACACACACACACACACACACACACACACACACACACCTCATTTGTCTAAAAAACCAACTTGGTTGGCAGTGAATTTGTTCACACACGATTAGTAGCAGTGTCAGAATGATTGTTCCCCTCCACTTCCACTCACTCTGCCACAAAAGTGTAACAGAATTTTTGGCGTGTGTAACATTTTTGCTATCTGATCACTGGGTTATTTTCACTATTTAAAACTGAAGAACGGGTAATGAAAAAATATGTCATATTTTCAAGAAGAGGCTGCGCTAATTATGTCACTGAGGAAACAACCTAGAAATAGTAAATTATCTCTATTTTCAGTCAGATGCAAAGTTGTCGTAAAAACAATAGCAAATGAGTAAAACTTGAGGAAAGATAGGCAATACTAAAAAAATGAATTAGTATTCTAATCACTGTAAAATAATTGGACAACATAACTTAGAATGCAAAACTGAGTACATTAGAATCAAACTCAGTCTTGATAGATTTGTCCTCCCAGAAACATACATAATACAATGTTATTTTCAAAATGTGTACTGGCTCTCTAAAACGCAGGATTGCTTTTCCAAGAAGTCAGAAAGAAAGCAGAAAAACGTGTTGAAAGTGAGTCTAACAAAGTTTCAAAGGACCAAGAACAAAGCATTGTTTTCCTTCGCACCTCTTGCCAGTGAAGTGCTTGGAAACGTTGCATATACTTGGAGACCACGCCGGAAGTTGCATGCACTTGAACACTTTCTTCTTCCTTTTTTCCTTTCCATTGTATTCTTTTGTGTTGCGACTACATTGCAGGTGGGTTTAGAAGAAACCAATGCACACAAATCACAAAAAAGTGCATGCGTGGAAGGAGTCGTAAAATTGAAAACCACAAAAAAGATAGGGGACAATTAACAGTTGACTGTTCATATTGATCATAAACTGAAAACATATTAAACCGAAAAAAATGAATTTGAGAAAAACTTTTCGATTTTCATGTTAAAATTGAAAGTTTTGAATGAGTCCAAGCACGTATTTCACGTTTCACTTTAAGGTAGGCCAATGGAAGTAAAGCTTTACTTTTTGCAAAAGCTAGGCCAATCACGTAAATTTACACGTGAGCTCAAAATAAATTGTCGTTTTCAATGGGTCTACACGTAAACGGCCAAATTTTGCAGAAAGAACATTTTTCTTTGGGGTACCTCGACGTGAAACGTGTAATACTGGCTACTCTCATACTCAAAAATAACCTGCTGCGCCAAAAAATGATGGTTTTCAAAATCGAGACATTGAACCCAAGTTTGAATGAGACAATATATAAATTGGGTACGTAATGTTTTCTGAGCTCTGGTTGCGCAACTTGTAATTTGTCCACAAAGCAAAATATAATTTTTATTCAAATAGTTTGATAATCCCGTTTACATTCTCGGATTTTCTTCAGACGGCTAATTAGTGACAGCAAATTTTTAGCCAAGTGTCTTTTCAAAGGATTCTTCTTGCACTGCCCATTTTCTTCTAATTCTTTGGCACGGTTAGCTTTGTGACTGATAATTTTTTTGTGCTTACTTTTCACGTCCATTTTATACTTATTTTTTTGTTTTGATTCTTCCCGCTGATACGATTCTCTATTAACTTACAGTAAACAATTTTTTTGGTAGAAATTTATTAAAAGGACCCAGTATGTCTGACACGAATGCAATGAGAAAAAAAGGGGCTTGCATTGCTTTTTCACAACACAAGGGAACATTAAGACAAGCAAGAGATAGCGAAATAAGTATGGCAATAGGCAAACGACTCGTCTCCGTAAACAGAACTTCTGTGTTATTAAAGAGTATTTGAAACGAGTCGCAGCCTATAAACCGAAAGAGAATTTTGTGATGAGGGAAGAAAAGTGGAATAAATTAACCAATGTGAATTTAACAACAGGTCCAAGAACCCCGAAGTGCAAAAATGGATAGTGGATTTGGGAAGTATTGAAGATTTAGAGCTCGGTGTGTCCCTCCTCCTCAGCCTCCTCCTCGGCCTTCTCCTCCTCAGAAGCTCCAGCTCCGTCCTTTCCGTTGGTCTCGAGGAACTTGGTGAATCCTTCGATGGTACGGTCTCCGGTGTAGTCGATGACCTTGTTGGATCCAGCTGGGAAGAACTTGATGGTTGGGAAGGATTGGATCTTAACGTCCTCGACCTGAAATTCAAAAAATTAAATTGTGTTCTCAGTTATTTGATTCGTTACCTCGTTGAGGGTGGAGTCCATCTTGGCGATGACGATGGTCTCGTCGTCAGCGTACTTCTCTCCGAGCTTGTCCCAGGTTGGGGCGAGCTGCTTGCAGTGTCCGCACCATGGAGCGTAGAACTCAACAAGGACGTTCTTGGTGTTGTCACGGGCGACCTGTTCGAAGTTCTTTCCGACGAGAACCTTGACTGGGTTCTTGTCCCAATCCTCTGGAACATCCTCGGACATAAGGTGTGGCTTGACGGATCCGTCGAGGTACGACTGGGTGAACTTGGCGATGTTTTCGGTGTTGATCTCCTCGAAGTCTGGCTTGAACTTGGTCATGTCCTCCTCGAGAGAGATAAGACGGATGGCTGGGAGCTCGTCCTTCTTGAGTCCGAAGAATTCCATGATTCTGGCGTTCTCCTCAACGTCGGTGTTGATGTAGACGAAGAGAACCTTTCCCTTGAACTGCTTGGCGGCGTTCTTGAACTCGGACTCGAGCTTGGCAAAGTCAGAAGATTCCTTGGAGACGAAGAGAAGGTTGTGGGACTTGATCTCTCCTCCGAAGATAACAGAGGCGGTCTCTTGGGTGAATTCAGAGACAAGGGCAAGACGGTTGGCTTGGATCCAGGCCTTGAGTCCATCAGCGGAAAGCTTCTCATCGAAAGCAACACGTCCATCATCGAACTTCTTGAAGAGAACGATTCCCTCTCCCTTAAGCTCAACCTCAGACTTGACGGCCTCCTCGCTGGAAATTCCGAATGGAATATCATCGATTCCGGCGGCAACCTCGAGGAAGGTCTTGGCATCCTCTGAGTCGGTGTCCTGCAAATTATCATTTGTACACGTGCTGATGAAAGCATTAAGTCCATGTACACCTCTTATCAAAAGCAGTTGTTGGTCTAAATGGGAACAAAGTAAAAGGGTGACCAAGAGTATAGTCCAAGCCGCACACCGTACTATCTCTGTCTTCTACACACTCTCTCACCGGACTACAAGATCCCCCATTATAATTCGAGGTCACACAGCGCAGGAATGCAAATCGGTCAAGGGCGGCACAGCGGCTTTGTTCTTACCTTGAAGTATCCGATAACAACAACATCAGCGGACTCCTGGAGCTCCTTAACGGCGTCGGCGTCGGCGAGTGGTCTGGCGACTGGTCCGGTCTTCTTCTTCAACCAGGCGATGATCGAGTCGTGGTCGCGTCCTCCGTTGTACTCTTGTGGCTTTCCGTTGCGGAAAAGCTTGAGAGTTGGGTATCCGCGAACCTCGAACTTGGACGAGACCTCTCCGTGGACGGTGGCATCGAGCTTTCCGAGCTTAATGCTGGATCCTTCCTCCTTGAGCTGAGTGGCGGCCTTTGCGTATTCTGGGGCAAGGGATTTGCAGTGTCCGCACCATGGAGCGTAGAACTCGACCAGAATAAACTCGTTTCCATTGATCACTTCATCAAAGTTGTCCTGAAAAATTGTTTGCGTTGAAATTTATTTTTGAAATAGTATTAGATTCTTTTCTTCACCTATTAATCAAGAAAAGCACTTGATTGCTTATTCATTTCTAAAAATTATAATAGACTAGGACTAACCTTGGTAAGGACGATGACATTCTCCTCTTCTTCGATGAGGGCAGCAGAGGCGCCCAGGGCAAGGAAAAACAGACCGACGAGCCGGAACATCACGATGAATAGTGAATGGATCGGGAGTGTCTTCTTTTCTTGCGATGGGGTGTCCACGCTTCCTTAGTCGTGGAACGCGTTGATTGGCCCGCCTCTGTCCCGCCCCGTCGCACCGATTGGACATGCAGTTCGGGAGAGCGGGCAAGGCCGCGTTGCGTTCTGCGGCATCTCACGTAGCCATGGCCAGGGTCACATATTAAGACGAAGGACACTGGGTCAACCACGGAATAATGCATTGAAAACGAATGAAAGTTGGTTAAAGTATTGGGTCAGAGACATTTGCGCAAAGGGATTCCTATTCGAAGGAGAAGTGAAGACCGCGCGGAACGGGCAAATTGGTCGGCGAGCGGCGCGGAGAGAAACCAGTGTAAATAGTGTGGGGAGCATTTTGAATATCGAGAATGGCATGTTTCAATTTGTCGACAATTGAGTGCATTTCCCTTTATTGAAACTGACAATACTTTTGCTTTGTTCATTTTCCCATGTTACTTTTGTCGAGTTGTTACATTTGTCGATATCTGCTGCCCAGACACGTGTCTCGGCCCTCCAATCTCTAGTTGGCAGTGCTCTTCTCTATTTGTAATGCCTCTGTCGTTTTCTGCACAATTTTTTGGCCACGAAGACAAAGGTCTTTGGTGCATCATAGCAGCCCATATGGTAAGGGCTTGCGGGTCATTGAACAAACAAACGGAAATAATAAACGTCCTAAGAATAATCAATGCATTTTTATAATAATCCAGGCCCATTTTGTAAACATGTTGTCAAATTGTTCCTTATGAATAATTTTAATTTCCTTAAGTTGTATCACCAGACTTTATAAAGCACATGAAACAAAATCATAAGACATATCGAAAAGAAACCTGATACTTTTGCTATCAATACGCAACTTTGAGTTGAATATTCAAACAAATTGTTTTTTCTCTATTCTGAATGATTTATTTCTTCAAATATACAACCTTTCATCCAAATACGGGCACCGACCTAGAAAACGAGAACCTCATTTACAAAACATAAAAACCGAGCGTTTTCATTCGCCTTCTCACAAATGGCCTTCGTCTGAGTGGTTCTCATAACCCATTCGTTCGTGTCTCTCTTCTCTGTCTCTCAATTGTCATAACCCAACGTATTCTGCTCGATCAACTGTCGGTTGACCTAGCCATCGTATATCTCTGTTGCGTATCTCATCAATATATCTATCGCTTTTTCATCATACCTCTATTCTCCAAAAAATAGAGGTCAACTGATACGTTTCGCAAGTCAAGCACCATGTCAAGGCCGCTCTTTTTGTTCGTACTGCCTCAACTATATCTTCCGTTTTTGATCGGCGAGACCTCTGCGCAGTGGTGGTTATCTTATCTACGAGATGAAAGAGGTCGGAAAATAATGACTAGCACAATTGTGGTTTTCTGGTGGAAGAACATCCTGGGAGAACTAACTCGGCACGTCATCGCATAATGTTTGTCATGTGTGCAGTGGCGAGAGAAGGGGCAAAACGGAGAGATAAGCACAAACAAGTGTGTCTCGCAACGTAAAATTTAACCATAAATACTCTTACTGTTTACCTGGGCGACACTATCGATTTTTCAACGAAACTTCCAATCATGGCTGAGAAACCTCGAAGGTAAATGATTTGTGTGAGAAAGTTTACAGCATGAATCAGAATGTCAGTAAAAAAGTAATCTATGAACACAATGTTGTCAACAGGTAACACTCGCCATTTGAGGTTCATTTGTCATACACAGCACATGTTTCGAGTATTGCGAAATCGCTTTACTGACTATCGAACACGATTTTTTTCAAACACTGTCATTTTATTATTATTAAATGTCCAAAAACGATGATATTTTTCAATGACAACAATGTTGCAAGAATTTACCGCCAGTTTCAACATACTTTTTGCGCAATAATTAGAATTCTGGCCAGAAAACGTCTCATTGCCTCGTCTTCGTGTGCCGATTCTCGTGTTTTCCGCTCATTTTTATTTTTCGTTGGCAGCTGAAGAGAAAGCATTTCTCAACGCACGTATTTTCTCATTTGAATGTCCATTTCTAGTGCGCCCTCGAAATGAGACCGAAAACGAGACATCAATGTTATTTGTGTGAGGCAGCTCTTTTCCGCTGCCGTTTCCAACAATGGTAATACATACGCTCGTCATCATTCAATCGTGATGAAAATGTTTGTTGTTGTGGTGTTCTTGGAGCTCCCTGGCGTGTGTCCACTAGAGAACAAAGTGAGCGACGAGAGCCGACGTCTCTTGCCTACTGCCTACTGCTACTGCGAACCCGCAGCGCTCTCTTGCCTTTTCTCATCGATTTTTGCATGGCTGCCTTGTCACATTCCATATTTGAGGCGCAGCAGAATGTTCTCTTTATTTTCATTTACCAATTAACTCTGGGGCTTCTTTTTGGCTTTAAATTCCTTTTTAATTTTGCTCAAAAAGATTTTTAGTCAGTTTGCCACTAAATCCCAGAACATAAAATACAATACACATAATTAAAAAAAAAACTGTTTTTGGGTAATGCTTTTTTCAGTTCCTTTTCTTGTACAATCTGTTCTTTCCATGTGATCCAATTTTTTGATGGAATCCATAAATTACTGGATAATACTTTTATTCCCTCATCTGTTGCCCTCTAGCACCTAATCCATCTTCTTTCCCATTGTAATACGTCACTTACAACCTAATCTAGTATGAATGCATTGCTCTACAATGTCTTTTTCCTTACAGAATGAGCAACGTAAGTGAGCAAGTCTCCAAAGCTGCCGAGAGTGCTCGTGAGACGGTCGCCAAGGTCGGAGAATCTGTGTCCGACTTTTTCCAAGGAAATCCGTTCGCTACACCAGTCGGACGGAAGATTGGTGAGTATTCATGGGAACTGGGATGCGAGAGGGTGTTCTGACTGACTAGCTATACAATTCTTGTTGATTGGAAGATATAGCGGACTGAAAAACAAAGCCTGAATGGGAGACACTGTGGATAAACAAATTATGCTATAATTTACACCTAAAGAAATAATTAAACGAAAACAGCTAGTTGCTATAAGATAAGTACGTTGCGAAACCACCTGAAACCCAATCATAAATCGTTTGGCTTGCCGTCGGTCAATTATTTTTCGGTTGTCTTCAAACTGCAAAAAGCTGGTTGTAGCCGCTCAATTATGCTGCTTTGTTAGTGGCAGATCCGGATTATTACGGATATGGCAGTTGCACGTTCCCATTCACAATTACACGTTGCGCTAGCGACCAGTCCAAGCACCACCGGTAGTTCTCTCCCATCTTCGAACCGGTTTCCGTAAGAAATCATTCGAGAGAGAGAAAGACGGACGTCGCACTGACTAGTGACACGTCGACTTGTGAAGGAGGAACTGAAAACAAGAAGGAAGTGAATGAGAAAGGGACGAAATTAGGAAACGGATGAATAATAGGGCAGCATAGTTTGAAAGGGGATAATAAGGACAACAGTCCAATTGAATCTAATTTCAGAACTGGCTACCGATGCGAACATCTTGGCTACCGAAAACTGGGGACTTAACATGGAAATTTGTGATTTCATCAATGGAACCGAGGATGGGTCAGATAAAAAAGCATAACCCTTACGTAAATATAGCATTTCAGAGCTCGTGATGCTGTCCGTGCCATCAAGAAGCGTCTCCACAATGCAATGTCAAAGAACAACGCGGTTGTCATGTACACGTTGACAGTTCTCGAAACCGCTGTCAAGAACTGCGACCATCGTTTCCATGAGCTGGTCTGCAACAAGGATTTTGTTCAAGACCTTGTCAAGCTGATTGGTCCAAAGTTCGATGCACCGCAAATTATTCAAGAACGCGTTTTGAGCCTTATTCAAGTGAGCTTCACATAGATAAATACCTAGAAACGCATCATATTCAGGCATGGGCTGATGCATTCCGTGGTGACCCAACACTTGCTGGAGTCGTTCAGTCGTACGACGACTTGAAGAGCAAGGGTGTCGAGTTCCCAGCAGCTGATTTGGACACCTTGGCTCCAATCAAGACTCCAAAACGCGTGAGTAAAGAAACGCAACAAGACTTAACGCAAATGTTGTGTGCTTTGTATGTGAATGTTGTGAATTCAGACAGTTTTCAATCAGCCACCACCACCTTCCCTTGAAACGCCGCCACAACAGCCGCCTCAGCAAGCCCAACCAGCAGCTCAAAATCCAAATCCGGTGAATGTTGTCCTGTGATTTATGTTTTTCAATTCGCAGCACAGTTACGTGTGTTTGAACTTATTTTCTTCAGACCTACGACGTTCTCACCATTCGTGAGCAGGGCCAAGAACCGATTGCGGCGACGCCTGCGCAATTAACCAAATTGCGTGCCGACTTGGATGTCGTCAATCAGAACATCAAAGTCTTCCGCGAGACGCTCACCGATGTTGTGCCACGAAAGGAAACAGCAGACGAGCTACAATTGCTCTCTGATCTCAATGACACTTGCCGACATATGCAACAACGTGTGCTGGACTTGATCCGTTACGTCAGCAACGAAGAAGTTACCTGTGAGAAAAAAAGAGAAAAACAATGCAACGGGATCATTTTTGCAGATGAGCTTCTGATGGTGAACGACGCGCTCAACAGCGTGTTCGAAAAATACGATCGTTTCATTACAAACCGCGATAATGAGAGACAGGCTGCCGAAGCAAGAGATCTGATTGATATGGGAGACGGAAAAAGTCTGGGAGAGCAACTGACCGCAATGAGTACGCTTTGAAAACTACGTCTAAATTTTGAAAAAAAAAACTGGTTCAGAAGTGACTGCTGCAAACGGTGGACCAGCGGTTGCTGCTGCGTCGTCGTCCCAAGATGCCTACAAGGCTAACACAGAGCCGCAAACCAACATCGGACTGGCTACTGCGGTCAGCAGCAAGGTATATCTTTTCCGTGTTGAAAAACATTTGAAACGTTTTCATTTTCAGCTGCCAACCGAGGATGAAGCAGCTGAGATGGAGAAATGGCTGCAGACTCAAGGAGAAGACGGCAAGAGTGCGTCCCTTTGATACTAGGGTTCCAAAAGATTACATTTTCCAGAGACAAAGGAACAAGAGGAAAACGACAAGCTCTAATCTAATCGCGTCTCTTCATTGCCACTGATCGGCTGCTAAGCCCAACAAACATCGTTGTGAATACTGTTCATTTCATTCCTATCCGCCCGCACCCTTTTCCCTATTTATGCACCCACCCCACCTGTGTAAAGAACAGCTTTCTACTGGTCTTGGAAGACAATTCTCATTAGATACCAGTTCTCTTTCCCTCTAATTTTTAATCTACTTTTTTTCGATTTCCTTCCTCCTATCTGTAAAAATAAATGCTCGAGAAAATTTTTTGCGTTGCGTTGATAATGATTACAAGACAATGACACAGTGTACATGTCATTGCATCTGAAACTAATGATTGCGAATCAAATTGACTTCCGTGAACAAAAATACGTTGGTTATAATCAATTTGAGTCACTCGGACGTTTGCAAAACGTTCTTTTGCAATAAAACCATTTTTCGAACGTGTTTATTGTTTCAGTATATTCAAAAATTTGAATCTCATCTGGGAATAATTGAACAAATGACTTTATCAAGAGGTGAAATAGTGTTCTTTTTGAGATAAGTGTAATCTGAAACTCTGTTTGAAAATTATTTTGGTATCAAATAAAGAGCAAATGTCTCATCAATCGATTTTTCTCGCCCTCATTACCCCTTTCGGGAATAAGCAACGCAAACCGCGATGAGCGAGCGTTCCTGGTAAACACCAATTATCGGACTCCATCTGGGCAAGCAAGGGTTTTCGTAATCTCATAGCAATCAAGGTGTCCCGTTGGCGGGCTCTCTGACTATCTGAGTCTCTCCATTTTTTTCTCTCGGTATATATTGATCACTCTCCGCTCGTTCCTGTATTGCCGTGTCGTAGAAACGAAAACGCAAGAGAACACGCATGGATATTATTTTTGCTCGAAATGAAATAGACCTTCGAATAAATTGATCAAAATCGTTATAACTGAATGTAGTTTTTTCAATGGTTTTCATGATGTTTGAAAGAAAAAACTGATTATTTCCCTTCAAAAGTAAGTATTGCATCCTGTGTTTCGAAAAAAAATTGAATGAGAAAAGCACATTTCCATTTCACAATGATTCATTATATTCTTATCCATTGAATATCTGGCATAAATTTGAAATGATATTTTCTATGTGTCAGTTGACAAGAAACGATAGCTAGTTGTGAGGTGTCAAGGGGTGATGGGGGGAACTCGTCAATCAAGAAATACCACGAGGATTGGGGAGGATTTACGGTTGGCAAAGAAAAGGTTGTATGACAAATGCAAAAAATGCAAACTATGATAATTATAACTGTATTAATAAAGATGGGGGGCGGGGTTGGGCTAGATTGGAAAGAAAGAAACTTGGGCAAACAATTGTAAAAAATGAAGATAACTCTGTGAAACAATGATTAGATGTATAAAATCAACAATCAAAACTGGGTATTTTGAATTAAACTGAATTGGTTGGATTATCAATCAAACCGCTTTACCAGGCACGACGCTTTCTCTTCCGATTGTTCTTCTTCTTTTGCTCCACATACACCGGCTGTTCTTCTTCCTCAGAATCGCTTGAGGAGAGCCCTTCCACAGCTTTGACGTCACTCAAATAATGATCGATGTACATGTGTTTCTGGACATCAGCACGGTCGAAGTTGGAGTAGTTGCATTCGGTGCACTTGTGAGGTCCGGAGTTGAAGTGCTTGTCGCGATGACGACGAAGCCGTTCGACGTCCTTGTAGTCATGGAACGGACAATCGGCACATTGACCAGATGCTGAAACATGAGAAATTGTTGAATGTTTCCTGTTCTTTTATTTCAAACAACTCACCTTCAATCGCGTTCTCTCTTCTGATGTATTCCCGTTGCTTACTGTTTCTCATGACCAATTTCTCAAACGGGACGCCTTCTTGCCCTGGAAGAGCATGACGCTTAATGATCTCCTCTCTGGCCTTCTCGATCCGGACGGCTTCAACGAAATGAAAGCAATCCGTAGCATAGCGAGTGATAAGAGGATGCAAATGAAGCGGTCTTTCCTGAACTGGTTCCTCTTGCACTTTGGACTTCTTGCGACCTTTGACTGCCACAACTTGGGGAGGAGGCGATGGAGAGGGTTCAACAGTCGGATATTCAGGCATTTTCAGCCCACATCTTTTGGCAACCAGCATGTGATACATCTCAGCAGCAGTCATACCGCTTCTCTGCATCTTTTTGATTTCTCGCACGGAACGAGCTGCCTCTTCCGCCTTCTTTTTCTGTTGTTCCAGTTGCTCCGCAAATTTCTCCTTGTCTGTCTTTTCCGTTCCAAGAGCCAATGCAATAATTCGCTGACCTTCGAGAGATCCTTCGAAAGAGTATGCTGGATACAACATTTCAAATGGAATCTCATTTGCCTTCGCAATGGCATCTCTTTCTTCTTGGGCCAGTTTTTCTGCCGCAGCAATTGTGCGAGTAGATCTTCGGCAAGCAACTTCGGGTTTGGCACTCGCTGCCGGAACTCCTTTTTTCTTGTCAGCCGATGGCTGTGCCTTTGAATTGGTAGCTGGTCCAGAAGTTTGTTTTGTAGTTTCAGATGTCACCCGAGCAGCCATGTTGAACAGAACCTTGCGAGTCTCCGAATCCTTTGAGCAACCTGGGTTTCCGAGAATTTTGGCAGCAGTTGTGATGGAATTGGCTGGCTCTTTGACAAGTGGTCCCGATTGTTCCAAAACGACAACATTTCCGTTTGTAGAAGTGTCCTTGGATTTAGGAGGACATTTTTCCGGCGTGATCCATCTGACTCCAATTTTGGGTGGTCCTCCAGGATAAGCTTCAAGAGTCTCAATATAAACTTGTTTTATCTTCTTTGGCGCCTCTTCAACCACCGGCTCGACTTCATCAGAAGGATTGACCACAGTTGAACGAATACGAGCATACAACTCTGCTCCTTTCCTTTTTTGTTCATCCTTGAACCATTGTATGTAAGCAGCCGCGTCAGTCACGGGTGGAGCTGGTCGAGCAGGAGGCACGTTCTTGAAAAGGTACTTTCTGTTTCTAGCAACGACTGATTTCGAAGCGGTTGTTGTGTTTGAAACAATCTTGACATCCTGTCTTGCTTTTTGAACACTTGATGAAGATTCTCCGGAATGACTTGTCACGGAACTGGCAACAGGCACAGAACTTGGTTTTGGAAGAGCATTGGACTTGGAAACATCGGCAGTTTTTGAAGATTTGGACGGCTTGGACGCAGCAGTCAACTTTTGCAATGATGTGGCTTCCGAGGTAAACACTGGTTTTCCAGTAGCAAGGGCCGTTGAAGAAGGAACAGATTTTGAAACAGGTCTCAAAACATCGACGAGCTTAAGACTAGCTGTCGGCTTGGAAGCAGCAGAAGGCTTTGAAGCATCAACAGTTGAGAGACTAGCTTGAGCAACTCCAACACTTTTTGTAGATTTAGTGGTTACTGCACGAGAAGCTTCTTGGACATTGAGCGCTGATGGTTGAGAGGTGCTTGGTGTTTTGCCCATTGATCCTACAGAAGATGTCATCAAAACAGCTTTGGCAATAAGTGGCTTCACAGTTACTGCTTTTGCAATAGAGATTTCTTGTTTTGCGTGCAGAACAACCGGGACAAGTTGCGCCACCGACGGAATAGTCTTCATAATTTGCTTGTATTGGTCCGAGTTTGCATTGGGCTTCAACGACGTTGCCTGCATGACTTTTTCGTTTGTAGTGTTCTCCAACTTTGATATCAAGGATGGCCAGCGAATATCTTTGTGAGAAATAACTTGCTCCTCGCAGAACTGTGGAATTGTTGGCGATGAAGCCGTCGTCTTGGCAATCTTAGCAGGTGGTTGACCAGATCGGAAGCTCGAAGAGGCCTGGATAGGAATTCCATTCGATTTTCCGAACGAATTCGGTTCCAGGCGAGTGTAAGTTATTTGAGAAGCGTCCGGCTTGGAAGAAGTACTAGCAGATCCCGTGAGGTGAGGGAAATACTTTGAGGCACTCGCTGCCTGACGAGTGTTCTTGATTATAGCTTCGTTTGCTTGTTCTGCAGATTCAACAGCTCTCAAAGTTGAAGTTATTGTTCGAATTGGTCGCTTTGGAAGAGGCACTGTAGGAAGAGCAGTCAATGTCGAGGAGGGTGAACGCATTGGCACAAGCACTGGTGGACCTCTGTTGGCATCCGTCTTTAAATTTCCGGAGATACCAACATTCGAGTACACGTACTGATCCTTATGCAATAACTTTGGTGGCGATGGGAAAGTATTGGAAAGTTTCGAAGACTGCTGGCGAGACTTTTGCTTCCTGTTCTTAGCTCGCAATCTTCTTGGGCTTATGACCAACTTGGAGTTTGGAACCTTCTTCTTTGGAACAGTAACCGAGTCCACTTCGTCTCCCAATGCTCCACTGAAGTCAGGGCAGTTGATCTCGCGTTCATATCGAACCCAGTCTGTGTACTGAAAAAAAAACAACTATTAAAACGAGACCTTCAAAAATTATTCTTACCTCTTGTTTTACGTCTACTGTTTTCTTGTGGGACTTGACATGGTGTCTGATGTTATGGACATGGATAGAGCTGTAGGAGCAAGCGTTGCATGTGTAAGACTGATTCGACGAGTGAATGTGATGACGAGCATGACGCCACAGGGAAGCCAAGTTCCACGAAACGTATGGACATCCACGGCACAGGTAGAACTTTTTAATTCCCATGCACAACATCTGACCAAACGCGATTCCACCTTTCATGCGGAGTTTTTTCAGTTTCAGAACTCCCAAGTTTTGGCGCTGCTGTGGTTTCGATGTGATGACTGGTGCCGGCGGTCCCTTGATAGGATCTGATGAAGTTCTGAAAAATTAACTTGCAATTCATTCAATGAAGTGTGAAGTTGCTGATCTCAAGAAGGAGCGAATTGCGGAGGTGTTACTCACCCTGGATTTGAACGAAGGTTGCGCTGCATTCTAGAATTTTCTTGATTTCCTTTGAACGTTTTGTCTAGTGGGCAACCAAAGTTCTCTTCCATGAAGTACCACAACTGAGAACGTTTCAGAGAGATTGGACGGTATTCGCAATTCAAACGCCATTTCACGACAAGTTTGGAAAACATTTTAAAGCCAATGTTCTGAAAATTCCTTTATAAATACCCGTTCTGGCCGATAGAGTAATACCTTTTCTTGTCCCAGCTTTCTGTAGTCAGCTTTGACTTTCTTCGGCATCGGCCAATTTTTCTTGCGATGACTCTGGAAGTGGTAAGCGGCACGCGTCTTTGTCTCAAAACGGTTGAAGCAAATTGGGCACGTGTACGGAAGTTCCTTTTGAAGAACTGGCGGCGATGTCAAAGGCTTCTTTCCCTTTGGCGTCTGTTTCACCGTGCTGGCAGAAATTTGGCTGTCTTTCGAAATACTTTCCGTTTGTGGTTCCAAGACTGGCATGTCGTCCTCATTCTTCTGGTCACCTCGGATCGACGCTGATGATCCAGAAGTGGTCGGTTGTTGCAATCGCATGATACCGTGTCCCTCTTCCATATGACGAGCCAAGGTTGTGTGTTGCTTGCACAAAAAGTTGCATTTTGTGCATTTCAAGTCATCATGAGTTCTCAGATGACTACCCAATCCGCATCCTTTGTTGAACACTTGCCGACAAGTTTCACAGAAGAAAAGACCATTCTGAAAATGAAAAGTGAGCAAGCGTTTCAAATATTCAAAAAATTACCGCATTGCGCTCGCAGTCTTCCTTCTTAACTTCCTCAAACTTGCGTTTACGAGGCATACTTGTCTCTGAAATGACGAGATTGATTGAACAGTAGACGGCAAGAAATGAAGAATAAGAAGGGAGTGAACGGAAAGAAGAATGAAGACAATGCTGGGGTGTTTTGGGACAGAAACGTTGCGAATGGGATGTGCGCACACCAAACGGACTACTTTGGCGAGCGAGCGTTTCTTGCCGCCCTCCTGTCTGCGTCGAAAGGGACACACACTCTTTCCCGGCACGGTCCTGTTGGACATTGCGACGCGCACCCAAGCCACGGAAAAGACAGTGAATGACTAACAAGATCACTAGAGACGCAGAGAGAATGAGAACGCCCGGACAGCAGATGGTGGCCATTGCGAAGAGTAGGAAGTCCGGATGTATTAGTGATAAAAGAAAAGATAGAAAGGCTGGGAAAGTGGAATTGCTTAGTTTTTGAGTAGAAACACGGGTTATGGAACGTTAGAGAACCTTTCGTTTTGAGCGTCATGCAAAATACTGATCATTCATTATGAGAATGACCTGCTTTGTTCGTAAGAAATCGAAGAGGATGGTGAAAAAATTCGAGGGAACAGCGTTTAAGAAAGAGTTGCTTCAGGGGCATTCAGTCTACAAGAGCAAAGAGAAAAGAGACGTAGACAAGGCGAACTACGCGGAGAGTGAGGGAGAACAGGAGAAGGAGCTATCGAAGGCGAACTGTTTATGACAACGAGTGGTGAGGACAATGGGAATGATGTGACGGTTTTGGCGAGCTGAAGATGGTCTGGGCGGGAAATGCACGCCCAGCAATGACCGCGTCGCGAGTAGACACGCAACGCGAGCGGACAAAGAAGGTACGCAGCGACGTCTCTTCTCCGCACTGAAGACCGAGCGCGGAAGGCGTGGGTTCCAGTATTGATTAACTGTGGGCACAGAAATAAGAAAAAATGATTGAGGAGACACTGTTCTTGTTAGCCGTGCAAACAAGGAATAATGGAATTATCGAAGTTGCAACGGCCGTGTTCACATTTTGGTGATTTCCTCATTTTGTGCCTGAAAGGAAAGTAAAAGATGACTAAATAAGGAAAGTAAGGAAAGCAAAAACAAATACTTCGATTCAGATTTTGCTTGTTTTATAGCAGCTGATTTCGAGACTTTTTCCATGTTATGGAACATTTATCGAACAACAAACACATAGAAATGTTCATAGGATGTTTTATTTCTGAAAATTCATTTATTAATTCGCAATAACTGTTTCAACGTGTTGGCAAACGGAGAAAATCATAAAGATGAAAAGAAAAAATGTTAGGACAACGTCAAAACTCGTATTTATCTAGTAAGACACATCGCACGGTTTCGACGTTTCGTGCTAGGAACATGCTGTACTTCTTGCCAGTACGCCATTCCTCCTCCTTCTTGGTTCCGTACGAGAACGGAAAGCCGCCTGAAAATTAGAAATGCATACACTCGATTCAGCGGAAGTAGTGTTCATAGCCAAGCAGTTCTTGTTGAGTTTTACAATGAGAATCCGCAAAATACTACTTAAAATCACACAATTTGCAGATTAACTCAGAACTATTTGAATAAATTTGCTGGGAGTTTATTATTTCAGTTACCTTTTAGTGAGTAACAACTTGTGAGTGGGTCGCACTCTAAGACGACGTTGCATTCAACTCGACTGGCCACAACGCCAAATTGGAGCGACATGAGGGCAGAAAGAAGGAATAGAAGAGTAAGCTTCATGATGAAAGCGTACGGACGTAGTACGAATGAATGAAAGAAGGACAGCTAAAACAAGAAAGTTCGTACCGAATGCGAGGGCTCATAAAGTCTTTCATTTTCTAAAGTACGTTTGAATTGGCAAAACCTTTTAGGCATGGTTCATTTCAGCTAAAATTGGAGTTCGCCCACGGTTTTTTGTTTTTAGCTCTGATTGGATTGCTTTTGCTCACAGATCATGAACACATACATTTTCTTAAGGTTACGGTAAACGAAATGCCGATTCATTGCTGTTGATGTCGATTTTGAAATGCTCTAACTTTGATGAACTTTGCTGATGATTACCAAATAACAAAATCCCAAATGACCATGTCAATTTGAGTATACAGTATGTATTCTCCCTCTAATTTTTATCATGGTGTGACGTTGCTCGATCTATAAAATCACATGTCTTTTTTCTGTAGGAAAAAAAAGAGATTTAACACGAGATGGTACAAAAAATGTATTTTCCCTTTTTTGACACCAACATTTGTATTGGAAATGTTACAAAAGGCGTTTTGTATTCCCCATTATTATCTCCGATGCTCCTCCTCTGGATATCATTTTCACTGTGCTAGCCGAGTTCAGTCAGACTACTTCGAAAAGGTCTCAACATTCCAATGCCGGTCCAGGATCCCCATTACACTAATGTAAATAGAAAAACTTCAAGTTCACGTTGATTTCTTCTGTTTTTCAGGGTGTTCGTCCCATCATTCTTGCATTCGCTGCACTCATGTTCCATCTGGTTCCTCCCGGAGACTTTTTGTTTCTGGACGACGACGAGAACCTTGTCACGGCATTGATCCATTGTCCGTTCAGCAACCGTTACCTCTGTGTCATCTACCAACAACATGGAATCTACACCCATTACCGTCACATTCCGGCTCAGGATGCCCTACAGAATGGATAAACAACGTCACATTGGAGATCTGTTGTCTTGAATCTCCAATAAAACTCTGTTAATATCTCTTGTACAAAGTCAGCATTGAAAGAAGAGAACAGTCAAAAACCGAGAAAACGGGGCATTTATATAGAGGCAAATCACAAGACTATGGTTACACAGTATATAATCATACTTCGAAATGGACGGCGGATGGAACGGCGAATATAAGATAAAGTGAACGTTTTTAAAACAGGAGGGATTTTTCCAGTGTAATTGTTAGTCTGGGGTAAAGTTTCAGGACATGAAAGTGATGAGTCAGGTAAAGAGGTAAATGCAATGATTGAGTTACTCCTTGGTGATGTGCAGCGTCCACTGCCAGTCCAGATACACATTCTCATCGTCGTCGGTGATCTTTGAGTGGACCTTATACTTGCCGCGGTGAATCATTCCTGGAAACAGAACAGTTTTCAATTGCTTAGTTCCTGATTGACATACCAGACGGAGCATCCTCACACGGTGACTTGTATTCTTGGATCTCCAGCTTTGGCGCATAGCTGCCCATCATGAACTTCTCGTTCTCAACGGTGATGCCGGATCGCTTCACTTTGTGTTTGTAGCTGAAAATTCACATGTTTGAATGATAATTCTGACTTCAAAACTGACTGAAGTCCCGATGCAATTTCTCTTTGCACATGGAAAGAGAAACGAAGGCGATAGTTGGATCCCTCTTTGATGCTGACCGAAAGGTCAGAGTTGATTAGTTTCTTTGGATCTGACAAGTCGAATGATTCAACTTTCTTGCCGTCAATGAGCAATTCGACGGAACGGACAATGACTCGTCGCGGATCCTTCTCATCGACAATGACAGTTCCCTGACCAAGCAACTTTTGCTTGTAGACTTTCAGAGATTCATCTTCCTGCAAAACATACTTTTAAGTTGGGAAAACGTCTGCGAAGCGTAGTGTTCTGTGATTTGAAACTGGAAAACAGGCAATTAAATAATTCCTGAAATTCCAGCAAATCACATGACAAAAAGTTGGAATGTCGGAGCGGCATGTCATGTTAAAGGAATGCTTTTAAACGGTTTTTTCCAATGTTATCCTATCATCATCTCACTACTTTTCTCGCCCACCATCTTTTTTGCAAAATGGCAAGAGAGCTGAAAAAAACATACCTGGTCGGCCTTGAGAAGCTCATCGATTGTCTTCTGCGGCGGCTGTTTGTACTGGAACTCAGCAGATTCGCCAACGCTCTCGTGATCCGACATTCTCGACTGAAAAAAAGATGAATAGATGACCTTGGGTCAAACAAAAAAAAGAACAAGAATACGTCGGAAAAGAAAGAGAAAAGTACCGCGTATAAAAGAAAACGAGCAATAGCAGCAATTATCGAAGGCTTATCTACAATGCCGAAAAAAGAAAAGAATGTACCTAGTTTTTAATCTCAAACTTGGAATATGCATACTTGAAACCAACTTGTTCTCAATTGGGACTCTGTTTCTCAAATCGCAAGTGATTGTCTACCACTACCTAACAATTCGCGAAATCATGATGATCGAAATAAACGAATGATCTGATACTGGGAATGAAAAAAGAGATTATTGTGGGTGGGATGATAGTTTCATAATCGAATGGATCACAAAAGAGACCGCCTCCTCCAAAGAAAAACAAGAGAAGAGAGAAAGACAAGATGTAGAGAACATCACAAGTTTTTCCAACTTTTAGAAAAGGTTCTTTCCTACTGTTTGTTCTTATTTTAATTCTGATGACAAATGAAAATAAGGAATAACGGGTATTCTAGAATGAAACACACATGCTAATTCCCGTCGGTTCCGTCAGAACCATACGAAGCGAATGAATGACGATGGAGAACAGTCCAACCGCATTGGAAAGACGATGAGTCATTAAACGATTGAGTGAAGTGAAATGAGGATTTGTGAGCGGAGGACAAAATCGAAAGAAACCTCTCAAAATCGGAAAAGGAAAACGAAACCAGAAGGCAATTCCTGGACGTGACGAAACACGGAAAATGGAAGAACCAGCAAGCAAAAATCGAGTGATGGAACAATTGCAATGCCAAACAATATGAGCGTTATCACAATTGCTATCTCGACTGATTTCTTGTTTCTTTTTCACCCATGTGTTAGTGACTCATAACTTGGCATCAGTCTTTAACAGGAAACTGCCCAGCCATCAAATAATCAAGTGAGAAAATATCCGCTAAAATGATAGAAGTGATACAGGATGGGACAAATACGGCGGACACAGACACACAAACAGACAAATACTACAGTTCGAGTGTAGTTAACGGAGAGGGTGAAAAGAGTGTGGAGTGACACGATTGAACACAGTTGGGAGATGTTTGTACGGTGAGAAATAGCGACGAAAAAAGTAGCTGATGGCGGTGTCGGGGGGAAACGTCAAAATCGGGCATTTCTGGCGGCGACCGAGCAAGTCAGACCGTACTGATTGCCGAGAGAAACGGGCACAGCGAGAAAATATGGTTCTCGTTTGTTTAAAGTATTTGAACGCGGTTAGTTCAGGACAGGAGTGAAGAGACGGAAAGAAATGAGGAGAGGTGAACCTCTAGCTCAGCGTTGAGCTATTGATTAAATCACACTGTCATTTTTTGAGCTCAGGTATTAAATAAAAAAATTCTACCACTTGATCTGTTCTTATGGTTTTCAAAAAAACGAATAACAGCCAGATTTCTAAACGATGATCAAAAGAGCAGATAAGCCCGTTCCTTAGTTGAAGTCAGTAAGAACAAGACTTAGAATAAGAAAAAGTGCACGGCTTGTGAGAAGTATCATGTTACATTACGGGATTATTCTGGACGCAAAGAAATGCACTGCGCTCGCGAACAATGCTAATCTGAGCTTTTGGCTTCCTGGACTCTGCAGACGCGATTTGATATCACGAATTCAATACATTTTTGATGGAGAAACCAAGATGGAATAATGCCTGAAATCGGAGAACTGACCGATATTGAAAGAAGAATGAGATGAGGGAAAAGGGCAACTGCGAGGGTTGACGAATTAATTTTCTGCGCCGTTAGCTTTCAATGAACGGAATAGATGCCATACGGCTGGACATTGTTCTCACAAACGAGCATGAATAATGAAAATTGAAATCACAAACCATGGGGCTACATGCACGTTTCATAAGGATTAAAGACTCAAACTATGCATTTTAATCTATTAGCTGAATGGCTAATTTAAAAAAAATATATGCCTAGATTAACATCAGATTTGTCCATACTGAAATCTCGAGGAAAGTAAAAAATAACATGATGTTTTTGCAAGAACTTTGGAGCTTCTGAGGAAAAGTTCATCAAAACGGACACGGAACAAAAAACCAAAATGTATAAGAGCAGGGGATCAAGAGGCTGTCAATCAGCTCCTCTGCCGGTTCCCGAAAACTGCCCCACGCGACTAGGACAGTGCCACATATTTCTTTTTCTCCACTTTTCCACTTTTTCACCGAAACAGTTTTTCTGCGGCTGTTTGCTCAATGGATTTCCATTATAACCGTATTTGATCTTCGTCTCGATGTCGATGTAGAATTCCTTCCACCCGCTTAAAGTTCAAAATGAGACAAGCGATGATGTTTGCAATTGCAAGTCTAATGTCCTTGGCAACGATTGCACCGCATTTGAGACGTCCTTCTCGGCGCTTTCTTTTGACATGTCACACAATTTTTGAGTTAGGTCAGTTTACTATATTTCATTCATTGGGACGCTTTTTTTGCGGATTGACTTGATATTTTTATGGTGAAATTGCACAATCGACAATTCACTTGACACATTCGCCTCCTATTCAAATTATGCACTTTTGACAATGCATATTGCAACGCACTATACATGCACGTCTGTGTCTCTTGCTTTCTCCATCTCTCTCTCTATTTCTCATGTTTTCCCGGTCGCCAGCTCGTCGGACGCCCTTGTTTTAAAAGTATTACCCTTGTGTGTTTTTTACTTTACTTTTCTTTTTCTTTTTTTTCTGTTTTTCCGCATTTAAAAGTAGGTTCAATTGCAGAAAGAAACGGAGACGAGAACTGCTTCAGTACTTCCACCTATTCTAATTCAAAAGCGACCGCAACGCGAAGAGACGCGCGTCGCGGTTTTCCCCAACGGAATATAGAAAGGAGAGTGCGTTGGTAGATGGCTGGGTGATGGCAAATAGAAACACGAGAAACTAGTCATCCAAAAATCTATGTGTATGCCATTACAACAGGCAAGAAATGAAAAGTCGCTCTAAAACTTCACAGGAAGGACAATTTTGATCAACATTTGTTACGTGATATGGAAATGGACGTGTACGACGAACTACTAGCTGCTTTTCTCTTTATCATTTTTTCAAGCTTCATGTTATGGGTTTTCCGAAAAATTTGGGCTGTTCGAAAGCGGAAAACTATCAACGACACTTCTTCAAAAAGTAAGTGTTATTTCTTCAAATTCCATAATTCTATAAAAAAGTACACATTCGCAATTTGAGAACACCTTGCAATATGAATTTTTGCTTCAAAATTAAAAAAAGACCCAATTTTTGTCAGTTTGACTAACTGAACTGCCATTATTAATTTGCTAGACAGTTTTATAATTACGCCTCCGTCACGATCCGATAGACAGAAATAAAATTCTTATCAAACGCTGACCGTTTGTCACATTTGGTGTAGTTTGTCGCTTTTGATGATCAAAAATCCAGTTTGTTTTTCTAAAATCACCCTCCGACAACGTTGTATAGCTAGGCAAAAGCGCGTCTGCCGCACCTAACAGCTGCGATCAGTGACAGAAAAAACGAAAGATAAAATATCAACGACCGGAAAGAAAAATGAGTGATTGCAGGTGGTCACTACTGGAGTCCAATCGATTACAGCGAGCAACACAACTACTGCTCTGGTTGCAAAGAGCACATTGTTTCGGGTTATGAGTGTGATAACTGCCTACTCAAAGTGGACAATGTAATTTTTTCAAAAAACTTTGAAGAGGAAAAAATGTTGCACGATCAAGGTCGCAAAAAATGAGAGAAACATAGAAAAGAAAAATAGAAAAACGAATCGGTCACTGTCGAACAGTCGCACCGATGGGAACTGTTCTTGGACCAGCAACCATTCCACGTGAATGTGTATGCGGATGTTGAGACGAGATAGGAAGAGACGCAGACAAAGTAGAGAAATGGACAGGTTGAGTGGTCCGCCGTCTTTGAGGTTGTTTACCTGTGCAAGGGGTCAAGAGGCCGAGAAAACCCCCTGACGGTGTTACGATGAGCACTTTGCGCTTTAGATATTTTCTTAGCATGTAAGCGGTTTATCCTACGGAAAAAGGCGGAATCTTCTGCGTAAAAAACTAGCTATTATCTGTGCGAATTACTTCAATTAGAAACAGAAGCTTGTGCGTTGAAATTATGCGCTAAGTGAAACTTTCCTTGTGCTCTCAGTAAAGTTTTTTCCCAAAGAAATTTCTATGACGTTTCTTTTTGTTGTTTTTTTATTTTATCAAAACGACAAGAAGAAAATTGTTGCTTGAAATTGTTTTGTCCACCCACACTATCTTCTGTCTTCAAACAAAATCCGAAAGCAATGCGACAATAGAACACGTAGGCGGTGAGAAGATGACAATTCGGAAAAAAGACCTGAGAAAGAGAATGGAGAAGAAGAATAAGGACGACGTCGAGCATGTTGGGTTCTTCATTTCCTTATTGCCTCCTTTTATTGTTATGGAGAATGAGAATCGAAGAGATTCCCAATAGCAAAGAGAACCTAATCAAATTCTTGGCCATGTACGTCAAGAAACAATTTCTCATTCATTCAGATAAACTGTCTCCGATCGGTTTCCACAAAGATTCACTGCAAGATCAACCAATCTCAAAGCAGGAAAGACACGTTTGATCATCACTGGGTACATTCTTTTATTACTGCTGATGATAGGAGAAAAGTTTCAGATTTGCGGCAACATTGGTCCCGATCTCTTCTGTGAAATTTGCGAAGAACTGTGCGGCGGCGGAGTTGGTCTCCAAGATTTTCGGTGCTCGTGGTAAGTGTTTCTTGACCTCCACAGACCGGAATTCATAAAAAATAACCGTGAAATCAGAACTGATTGTTTGGAGCGAAAATGTGCCGCAGAACTCGTAAACCCGGGAATTTCCTTTTGATTACCCGCACCGCTTTCTCCTTTTTGGAGCAAACGACTATTCCGTGCCTGTGGCAAGTTCACACGTATTTCGCCACTTCCTACTTTTGAAGTGATGTTCTGTAGCATCACACTTCGGCCGACATGAAATCGCTACAAATATTGATAACACAGCCATCATCCTCGTTCTGACTTTAGATTCTTGCGCTCTCGCCCCCAAAGCAACAGAGTAGCTGCTTAATACTAGATTTAACGGCTCTTCTTTTTGTAGGTATGCCTTGTTTTTCAACGTTCTGCAGGTTTACTCCATAAACCGCTTTTGCAGTTCTTTCCAGTCGGAACACACAGGAACATAACCAAACAATACCAAGTGTTTGTTTTCTGCTATCATTTCCAAAAAATCAGCTACACATTGATTGATTTCGTGTTCAATCCCTTCAGAAAACGCTTGCGTTGATGATAGACCGAAATGAACGAAATGAACCCCTAATCAATTGTACGCCCCAAAATACATATCATGTGGCAGTTATCACGAAATCGCCATTTTCCATTCCACATCCCCCAGTTGAAGATAATTTTTGCCTCAAATCATTTCATTTCCGATTAGGAAATGACGCATCACTACGGTAGTCGTCATTTGGTTGATGTGGGCATTGGATACGTTTTTTTTCTGGAGCTGACACGATTTCAATTTGAAACAAGAATTTTTTTCAAAGCTCCGCCTCTGGGAGGATATGTTTTTTGCTGTTTCTTTTTTTGCCTGTTGACGCACAATACGGCACAATAACTGAACAGAAGCCTATCAGTCTGTCATCATTTTTGTTCACAGAATGTGCACGACAGTTTGTGTCTACTCCGATCTATGATTGCTCAACACGTGAGCTTTTCCTCCATTCTTCTTCGTTTTTTTCTTCTCCCACCCGTTTCCAAAGTCAAAGACGACCATTGTGCGCAAACAAACCGAACAGTTTTTTTCCATATATTTTCAAGATTCTTTCCAACTTTGAGTTTCTCTCTTTTCCATACATCAACCAAACTTTTCTTCTGGTTTTGACTAAAACAAATTCTAAGACCTAAACTGCCACTGAATTTCAGAAACAATGCATTTACTTTCTTTAGAGTTTCTTTGTTTCTTTCATTACACATTCGAAATGGATTGAACCGAAACCCATTAACTTTTTCCAACTTTATGTCATATACACAAAACTCCAAAAAAAACATTGTGATTCCAAGCACAACGACGGCTGTAAAAGCAGAATCAAATCTCATTTCGTTTTCCTGACGAGCCAAGCCAAAATTTCTAGGTTTTTTGAAATAAATTCCCGGAATTCAGCTGACTTTGTTTGCTCTTCAGCAACGTCTACAGTGTCTTATTTATCCGCGTTTGCCGTCATTCTCTTCTTATTTTTCATTTGCCTAGATTGATGATGAAGCATATGAGCCACAGTAATAACTCATTCTCCGCAGGGAATTCTGCCCCCGTGAACTGAAGCCACGAGCTAGGTTTTTGATCATCGTCATCAATTTGATTCCGTCATAGTCTTCTTTCCTCATTATGATTTCCAGTCATTCCTCACTTAGTTCTGTATACTTTTCATGAAACGTGATGGTTTTAAAAGTTTAAGATGTTCCAACTTTTGAAACGTTGAAACAAAGCTCACTCGAGTCATCGCTAAAACTCAATTTTGTGTGTGTTTCCTATACCAGCTAGTTTGTGACTCGAGTCCACTAAATCGAATTGGGTCCGGACTAAAAAAGATCTAAAGTTTGTTCGGTGGAAAGAAAGACCAAACTAACTAGCGGAACATTGGTCCCTCAATTTGTTTTGCCGCCAAATCACTGGTCCTTGCGTCTGCAAGTTGGTACGTACGTATATTGTGTGTTCACATAGAGATTGACAATCGGTCTCCGTTGCGTGGGTAACTTGATTCAAGGTTAGCCCCCTCCCCCCGGGAGTTGGTATGTCATCGGACGATTAGTTGAGTAGACGTCATCGTCACTTGTCATCAGATTGTACCTTTCTCCTATTTTTTGCTAATTTTGGGTCGCTAGTGGAAGATTTCTCCGCATAAGAAGGATGAGCAGAAGCTCTGTCACTCCGACCTCATTCATTTTTTTATTATTCACTTTTCTGTTTCAAAAGAGCTGCAAACCTTGAAGTCTTTGCTGATTTGTTTCTTAGTTGGCCAAATTCAACATGTCTCATTTCATCTTATCACGTTTGATTTTCAAAGTGTATTCTATATAGTGTACATTTAAAAACACCTGAATAACAATCTACTGTTCATTCTCACAATTTGAAAGAAACATTTCTTCAGAAGTGACACTTCGCCAGTGTGATGTGTACTTATTATCAATCGTTTGTTCCAATATACGTGTTTTTTTCGAGGTGCCACATGACACCCGTCCGCTGAGTCTGAGTCAGAAAAAAGACTCGTGAGCTTCAAAATACGCGTTGCCTGAGGACCGTCCGTTAGCTGTTAGCCATTCATTCATCTGTCCAAGCTGTGGCGCAAGAGTTTCATTGCGCAGTCGGCTGGGGCAACACCTCGGGTTGTCCTGTATGTCCTCCTCTTTCTCCTCCTCGCCTCTTCCTCCCTACGATCCATCCGGTTTATCGTGTCCTGTGTATGTTTGCGACCACCACTACGCCACTCTGATTCTCTGCGCATGCCCTCCTACGACATCGTCGCCGACCACATTCGGCCGTACGATGCTTTTCTGACAGTTTTCATCTTTTGTGAGGCAAAGTAGATAGTTTTTTGGAAGAGGAAGAATGGGTTGCGAGAAGAAAAAGGAGGAAACGGGCCCTCCTCCCTCACATTTGTCCTTTGTGGTTATCATTTGGTTTCATATTTGTCCAACGTACTGTTGTTGTTCTCGTTGTTCATTTCGTTTCATTCTGCCTTGTTCACTTTTTCTTTCTCTCCAAAATGCAGTTTGAATGTTTCTATTGAGTTGCTGATTGTGATCTGATCACATGAGATATTTCCATTTGCTTTTTGGACAACAGGTCCACGCGGAGGTGAAACACACAGATTAGCTGTAATCGTTTGAACTCTGACTGGTGTCTGTGAGACAACAATTCAACGTGCCTCTGCCAGCCAACGACTTAGTTAAAAAAAAGAGAGGAAAAACCGTTCTGAATGCGGTCAGTAAAACGACATGCATATCTCTCCAACCATTCCCTTTCACCAGTTGTTGTCCTTCTTCATTCCTTTCAGATGGTGTTTGTAACTGATCATAGTATGAATAAAAGAGGAAAGGCCAACAAGGCGAATTCATAGAAATTTTTGTAGAGGATTAGTGACGTCAAAACGCTAACTGTTTGTTTGAACAGTTCAACCTGCGCGAGAAGATACTTCTCAATGAAGTTTTTATACCACTTACTTTTCGCTTCAATTGGTCTTTTACTCTCGATTCTTGATCACGTCGGAGGGAAAGGAACCAAATTCAGGCAGAAAAAAACGGAAACCAAACAAATGCGTTCGTTCTCTGTGGCTCTTGCTCTGGCACAGGCAATATCCACATAACATTACTCATTGACTACAAATTTACCTCTGGAAAAAGCAAAAATCTGTCTTCTTCCTTCGTTTTGCCGTTTTCTCTCCTTCAAACATTCCTTCCATTTTGAACTTCGTAACTTGCAATTAGAAACCGGGTTCTAACATCGCGATAACGAAAAAAAGCTATCTGATCAAGACTCAGACTTCTAAACACTTATTTTCTCTCAAAATAAGTTGATTTCATTTCCCGGTTTGCAAAATTTTCGTACGTTCTTCATTTTCAGGTGTTGGCGTGTGGTTCATACCAAGTGTAAACCCAAGTTCACAAAACATTGCGATTTCGGACGGTTACAAAGGACAATCATCCCGCCGTATTGTGTTGTGACTCGAAAACCAGGCAACAGAAACCAGAGAATGGTGAGATTAATCATCATTTGAAAATCATCTCAAATCACATATTGCTGGTTTACAGGCTGTCATCGACAAGATTGAAATCCCAGAAATTGAGAAATGGCGTCCAATCATGGTTATTGTCAACCCAAAGAGTGGATCGGGAGCCGGAAAGCAACTTCTCCGTAACTTCAGAGCACATCTCCATCCAGCTCAAGTCGTCGATGTTCTCAAATCAAATATCTCTGCATCGCTCCGCTGGATCGACGAACACCCAGAGATTGACGTCAGAATTCTCATTGCCGGAGGCGATGGAACCATTTGCTCTGCTCTCGACCAAATTGACACTCTCAGTCGGCGCATACCGGTTCGTTGCGCTTCTTGCCCTATTCCCAGATTAATTGGATTCCCAATCGTTTCAAATAACGAGTTTCGGTATTTAGGTGGCTGTCCTACCTCTCGGCACTGGTAACGATCTCTCTCGATGGTTGAAATGGGGCAAAAAATGCGGCGGAGACATCGATGTCATCAGGGTATGTGCGCGGTAGACAAACCTGGCACGTTTAATTCTCCGGAATCAGATAATTATGAGGAAAACGGGACAGACAGACAGAAAACCGAATTTGTGTGTGTCTAAGACTAGATTTTTGTAGTTGATGGAGGATATACAAGAAGCTGAGGTTACACTCGTCGACAGATGGACAATCGATGCGGAAAGCCAGAAAAAAGTAAGTGAAAGTTGCGGTTATAATTGTTGAGAAGCAAATTAGGCACTAGGAACTGTGTGTTAAGTTGTTTGAGAACGTGCATTATTGATATTATAGCTCGGAGTTCGATTGCAGTCCAACAAAACACTGTCAATGACCAACTATGTGTCCGTTGGTGTCGATGCTTGTGTCACACTCGGAATGCAAAACACTCGCGAGTCAATTCCACGTGCCATGAGCAGCAGGTATGTTTCAAACTAGCCACATGAGCATAACCTCTGTTATTTAGACTTCTCAACAAGTTCCTTTTCTTCACATTTGGCACAAAGGACGTTTTCGAAAGAGTCTGCAAAGGATTGAATGAGCGAATTGATCTGTATTTGGATGACGTGCACATCAACCTTCCCGATATAGAAGGCCTCATTTTCTTGAACATTCCATATTGGGGTGCAGGAGTGAAGGTAAATAACTGCAAAAGAAACGGAGAAAATAGTCCATGACGTGACTGTTTGCTTTTTATAACAAGGCTGCCTTGATACGAGTTTTTTCAGCCCTGGTCTACATATAACGACAGTCACCGCCAAGATTGCGATGACGGAACAATCGAAGTGTTTGCGGTGACATCGTCATTCCACATTGCTCAAATGCAAATCGGACTTGCCAGTCCATTATGCATCGGTCAAGCGAAGCACGCCAAATTGGTCCTGAAGGGAAATCATTCGTTCCCTATGCAATCGTAAGAGAAACCTCATTACGTCCTCAATGAATCATGTCGTTTCAGAGACGGTGAAGCCTGGGTCCAGTCGGCCGGTTCTGTGCTGATCTCGCATAAATGTCAAACGGCAATGCTGCGGAAAGCGGAAAAGCAGAGTAGCGGATGCGGAATGTTCTTCTAATTGGCTTTTGCCGTTTTCTGTACATTTCTCTTTCAGTTTCTTTGTTTCCGTAGTTTCCTGTCTTTTCCACATACCACTCTTCTTCATTTCTGATTCCTTTCGGTGATCTCTCGTCATAGAACTTTTCTTTTTCCATTTCCCTTTTCAGACTATAATATTCGTTTTTTCCATTTTTCCATTTTTGTGTTTCATTTTCCACAAACAACGATTCATGGGGTACTTTTCCACAGTTCTCCTTCCACCCAAAACATTTTCTCCCATATTTCACATTTCCCTTCTTTGTTTCCTACATCGAGTCAATTTCCCTGTCCCACAAACACCCTTTCCTTATCAATTTACCATTTTTCCCAAGGTGCGTTTGTTGTTTCTTTTGTCAGAACGGTGTCCATTTCGATCAATGCCAACCAACCATCCTATCGAATACATCTTATACATTCTTCTATTTTGTCGTATCTGTTTCAGATTAAAAAAATATATTTTATAAATGTTGGGTTTTACAAACTTTAGCAATCAATCACCATAGATAAACTATTTGAGAATAGAAAAAATAAAATAACAAAAAAAATAAAACAAATAATTTTTGAGAAAAGGAGCATCAAAAGAAGAATTATTCAGTCGGTGGATGAGAATGTTCAATGAAGATTTGCTTCCCGCTTTTTTCGACGATCTCTTCACTTCACCAACAGGGTCTCGGCACGAACAAACACTGTTAACCCCGCTCGTCGTCCCGAAAACGGATTGCGCCTTCAACCTTCACAGTTTTCCGTCGCCTATTTACCCGTCGGAGGTAATACGGGACTCTGGTGGAGTGGAATGGAAACGAAACGCGGTCACTACACTATTGCGACGAGAACTTTGCATTTTTAGCGTTTGTGGCCACGAGTAACCTAGTTTTTCCTCCTGTTCACCTCAATAGATTGCTCCCTTTTTGAAAACCATCAACTAGGAAATAATCGATTTGCGATCAATGTCTTAATACTGCTCAAACATGATTCCGCACATGCCCTTTCAAGTGCCGCAGGAGTTGAGTCTATAAGCTCTTTTCTTGTCCGAAATACGCACTTTCTCGATTCTTTCGCTGTGCACCGCCTATTTCCCAGAGTGCTCGGTGAGCTGTTCGCAATATGCGGGTGTTCCCCAGTAATCTTCTTTTCTTTTGCATTCCTCCTTTTTCAAGACTTGCTATAGACCGGCTTAGCCGAAATTTGCGTAATAAAAAGATTTGGAGAGTGTGATAAATAGTTTTATGAGTGTATCTGACTAATTGTATTGGCTGGTTACAAACGCAGAACAGAACCCGAACACATTCATTCATTCATTCATTCCTCGTATTTCTCCCTCCGTCGTCTCCTTCTCCTTCTTATTCCCCTTCTTATTCTCTTATTCGTCGAGGGCTTTTACACAATCCGTTCATTGGACTCTCTTGAGCCTACGGGCACCAACGCATTTGTTCAAATGTTCAATCTTTGTTAGTTGAATTCCATTCCTGCACACCATCCAACATCATTTTGCATTCCGCTTTTCAATTCTGCTAAATCTCATGTAAACCGCTCATTTTCATGTGTATATTCGGAATGTTAAATTGCTTATGTGCACTTGAGGAATAGTATGGTTTCTTTCTTTCTCGTTTAGAATTTTTAGCCATTAACGAACAGAAAAAGTACAAAAAATGAAGAAGAAGAGAAAGATGAAAGTGAACTACTTTCGCGTTGCATCTCGCATTTTCCACACCTCCGTTTCCTCTTCCCATTTCCTTCCTCTTTTCTCTTCCACATCTTCTTTCCTCCAATAGGACATTACAATACTATCCGACTAGATCCGGCGAAAGTGACCCTCTTTCAAATCTCTGTTCGTATTAGTTGAAAAATTGAATCCGAGGCGTGAATGTCCTATTTATTTGCCTGTTCTGTCGTTTTGCAGCACTCTTTCATCTAAAAAGTGTAACCAAATGTTCTCTTTCCGCACTTTTCCTGATTTTTCGACGCTATTGCTGCATTTCATTTTTCCCTTTAATCTTCATATTTTTTCTATGGTTTTTTGCCCAGTCGAATCACATTTTCCTTTAATCTTCCCATCGCCTCTTATTTCCTAATTTCCATTTTTATTTTTCAGATTTATTCTCTTCTTCGTTGAAATGACTGGCGTCACAGTTCTAGGAGTTTCAAAGCGCGAATGGTCTCAGAAGAAATACAACTTGTGCGAAGTCTGCTTCAAACCTTTTAATCTTGCCAACATTGACATGCATCTTGAAGCTGGATGTGCTGCTGAAATGTGGGTTTTTCTAAGAAAACAAAGCTAAAATTTAAAAAAAAAATGTCTTTTAGAAAAGAGAGATACGAACCTGTAATGGAATCTCCAAAAGGTCCGGAAGTCTACATAGAGAAAATGAAATCAAAGAAGATTTTCAAGAAAAAATCAGCCCTGGGAACCAAGCAATCAGTCAAAAAGACCAAGAAGTTCCACACCAAGTAGCTCATTGTCATAGACATCCGTTCACTATCCTTAATGTTTCATTTCATTTGTTGTAATCCTGTCCACTTTGGACTATAATTCTCCGATTCCAGTTCTCCAACATCCACGTGCAATTCTTTGATACACAGATCCAATAGATCCAATTGGTTTATAACGATCATCAGCAACGGTTTCGCATTGAAATAAAAAACTTCCTATAGACTAGTTTGAATAATCCCAAAAATATCATCATGAATATCATCTCGGCTTCGCCGGCTTCCTGAGTCATACAGAAAATCACGTTTTGTTTGTCATCAGTCACCTAATGGCAATTGCTCATTAGTTGAGAATCCAAAGAACGAATTGGCTCTGAGTCACGAATTAAACTTGACTTTCATCCCGTCCTATGATTGTACTTTTCATTCGTTTCAGTGTCTATCAAAGATCTGATGAACTTTTCATTTGCAAGTAATAAAAACAAACTGATGCGAAACGTTGAACGAATATTGTTTCATTCTGTCGTCATCCTTTTTCATGTCTTCTCTCTTTCTGCATGTTTCTTTTCTAATTGTTCTTCTCTTCCGAAGGATATACGAGAAAAATGTAAAAATAGTGGTTGTGGTCCAAGTTCATTCGATTTCGCAATGAGTTTGTCGTCGTCTCCCTTCTCTGACTTGTTTTCTAGAGTCCCGGAGCAAGCCGAAAATTAGGAGATACATTTGGAAACGAGAGAAAGACTCTAGTTTGGACGACTGCGCAGAGCTCTGCTCATATTTCAAGAGCAATCACCACTTTTGCTCACTTTCGTGTCCATTTTTCATCATGATCACGTGAGACGAGCTTAGCCTCTCGTTGACATGTGCACAAACCCAAGTTGCGCATTTTTGAGGCATGTCACAAAAACAAAAACAAGTTCATCAAGCATGCGTCCGTCCAGGAATCCAATTTCGACGGAACCAGTTCAGTTTACCAGTTCTTGGGCAATGGGCGAAATGCTCTCATTCTCTGTCGGCTCTCACCACACCTTTGCTCTCTTACTGGTTTCTATCAAAGGAAAGCGCGTAGAACAAACTTGGATTAGCAAAAGATATATAACGGAAATATGAAACCTTTGGCTCGCATGCTGTGCGAAAAAACCTCGAAAACTTGTCAACGTTGTCCAAGAGCGTCAAGTATTCAGAATGCGAGCCGCAATTGAATCGAGTTGTTGCCCCCCCCCTCCTCCGTTTTCTCAGTCTTCAGGGGCCCACCAAGTCCACGTTCCCCTATTCACTCACTTCCTTTTTCTCCGTTTTTTCTACGCTCTTTTCATTTTTTTTTCTAACGTCTCAGAAGATCTTCAAGGCGTTTTCGTGAGCTTTTTTCCAACGACTCTCAAAACGTTAAATGATTTATTTCCATTCCTATCTCTCTTTCAGCTCAGTCCTTATGTCTTGGCTTATTGCAGTTGATTACTGTCTATTTTGTATAAATCAGTCGTTTAAGACTCATTTGTATATAACAATGTTGAATATAATTGCAGGCAATTTTCATGAATGGTTTGCCAAACGAGAAACTGTTACTTTTCTCCGACCAGATATGGATAACAATCGGGAAGAAGCAGAAAGATTCCTAAAAGAAGAAGAGGCACTTATGGACAGGTTAGTTAAAAGTTCTCTCCACTTTGAAACATAAACTTTATAAGTTTTCCCTGTTTTTTTTTTCTCAATTTCGACATCGGCAACTATATCCGTCTCTTAGCATGTAGACGGACGTAATTTCTGGGCCATTTTCTCGCGCCAATTAAGATATTTTTTTGACGACTGTCCGGTACCGACAGTCCTTTTCCTAGACAGACTAAATATATTAGTAGACAGTTCATGAACAGTGAGCCACGTTCAACATCCAAAATGCATGTTAGTCACTTTGAATTTGCCTAACTTTTCTGCAGCAGCCTTTTGTACTAATCCGTCGGATTGAATTTACTTGTTTTTCAAAAGCTATTTTAATGATGCAAGTGTCCTTTTTGTAGTTTCTCCAGAACCTTTTGATCTTGATAGCTTGAGGATCCACCAGAAAACAGCTGGATACTTACTGCTCGGTTTAATTCTTTCATCCAATTTGCACTTCCTTTTCTTTTTGACCACCAAAAAATGAGGCGTGTCTGGCGTTCACTAGCCTCGTTTTCTCAAGGCTGCGTCCGTGAAAGGTTAAGTGACAGCTACAACTGGTTGAATTTGTTCTCATCCTATAAGCCAGATGGTCTGTGTGCTTTTCTTCCACGCTCATTTTCATTCTCATTGCTTCCGACGACTAGTGATCCAATTTTGGGCCAGTCAAAAAGAAAAAAGCGTTGTGTCTTCATTTGAACTGAATCTGATGTAGAGACCATCTATAGAATTGTAACCTCTTCAGAAAGAAAGAGATCGATACTGAAAATATAGAATAGCAGTGCAGTCGAGTTGTCTCTCCAACAGTACCTGCACTTTCCGCTCTCTTCCTCTTTTCTCTTCTCTTCCTCTCCAAATGTTTTCATCAAATACAAAACAGTCTGGAAAGCAAACCGTCACAGTGTCAGACTATCATACTTCACCACACCTTTTTTCCAATTTTGTGCAGTGTGATGAGATGTGTGAACAGTGTGAATCACACTATTCTATGCTAATATTTAACATCAGATGAGACACAATTGAAAACAGCAGGTCAGTTATGGATTTTCATGTTTTTCTTTAGCTTATCATCATTGAAACGAGAAAAAAACTTAATGATTTTGTTTATTTTTTATCTTGCCGCTTGAAAACAAAAAATTCAAAAAAATCCTGACGTAGCCGGAAGTTTGGAGGTGTTTGAGTCTTTGATTGGATAAAATATGAAAATTAATCAGAATTTTCGCACGCTGCTCTGCTGAGGCGTAAGATAAACTCGAGTTAGTCACATTTAGTTGTGATTTTTTAAAGCTCTTTATTCCAACTTTGTATCCACTTAGTTAAAATTTGAAGAATGGCCATTGATACCTTTTCAAAATTCTACTAACTTTTAAAAATGGATTAACTCATGCCGTATTCGTCCCGATTGCGTTTGGAATTCTGATTCAAAATCTGCCTTCGAATAAGTTGATCAATGTTCATTTTTTCACATTTCTCTCAGAGTTTTGATACAGTATTTTTTGTTTTTGCACCATCCGGTTCGTAAATGAATACCTAAAAACGCGGTGCCTCAATATCGTGGATTGAAAATCCAGGTATCCTCCTCATCCGGCAGGCAGTGTGCGACGCGCGGTGGCGCAAACCACTCAAAAGGTCACTCGATTGGTCATTTTCTTGTCGCTGATCCGAGAGAGACGTTTCTTCCTTGGAATCCTTCTCCCTTTCGTTCCGTGCGTTAGTTCGCATTAATGGATTTGCCTGAAGATTTATATTCGTGTGACGCATTTTAGGAAGAACCCTGACCAGGCGTTTTATTTTTCCGCGAACTTTCACACCTCTTCGTTTGGAACTGTCTATTTCTGTTGTGTTTCATTCGGAGAACCCGGACGTTTAACATGTTCTTCTCATTATTTCGTTTCACATTCCCGGATGCGACAGGCTAGTCGAAAAAGATTTTTTTCGGATAAGATTGCATCTTGCCGTTTCCTTTTTTGAATGTACTTTAAAATCAAACGTTCTTTTTTCACGCGCAAAACCATTTGCAACAGTATTTGAAGATCAACGCAAACAGTCTAGTTTCATTACAATATCTGTCATTTTTTCCAAAATGTTCTCATAAGGAAAACTAACTAACACAGTGTTATATCGCCTTTATTTTTTAAATGGAAATCTCAAAATAAAAGTTGTTAGAGAAATTTTAGTTTTCGAATGAAATTATCTTGATATGTTGGTGGAAGTTCTTTGAACAGTCCGTGATGATCTTTGCAGTAATCTTATATCTTGCTCTGCACTACTAATGAGAAATGAATAGATGAAGAAACATCACTTCCATTTCATCAAATTATTTTTTCTTTTGATTCAAGTTCTGAAGCCAAAACAAGCTTGAAAATTTTGTCTGAACTTTATTGTGAGCCTCCTCTTATAATAATAGGCTACTCCGTTGAAATAACACGTTCCGAGTTATCTCGAGCTTGAGGAATCAATATATTGCCTCTGTTAAATTTGAAAACGGTGTGAACTAGTCTTGCTCCAACTACTTGACGCTTTTTCTTCGTCTCTACCGCATCCTGGCTTCTCACCTCATTTTTTCCACCCACCGTCAGTCGCAGCTCTATTTGCTCAACTGATTAACAGTGCTTGCCTACCTGCCTGCCACCTGATGCCTCCGAATTCGCAACCTTACCACCTACTCGTTTCGCTTCCTACACAGTTTGTTGCTGTTGCTACAACCATCGTTTCCACTGACCATTTAATCCGATTCCGGTGTGCCTCCGTAGTCTACGCAAACCGTTGTCGAGACGTGGGTCGTCGAAGAAAAGAACGAGGCTTGGCTTCCGTCTTTTCACACTTAGGTCGGGTCACAAGTACGGTGTGCGAGAGTGTTTATCTTGGTAAAATCATAAGAATTGACCGTCTCGGCGCCTCAGTTTTTTGACAGTGATTGAACGTTTTTGCCCGTGTCCATTTAAGAAATTTTGACTACCGGTGACTTTGTCATTCTCTTTTTGCGAAACATCTATTGCTGATTTATTGCGATCAACTTTTTCGTTTTTTAGTTTCGACCAACAAATAGGACTTGTCATGTATTTTTTGTTGATGTGCAGCTTCATTAGCAATTGAAAACATGTATGCCAATACTGAAACTGATGTTTTACTTTTGTGAGGCTAGACTTTATTTTGCCCATATTTTAATCAAACGCCTTCAGAATTTCATTCAATTTCTTCATTTTCTAACATTTCACAACCATCAATTAGCTTAAATTCCAGCCTAGTCTTCTGGGCAGTCTCATGGCTTTCATTTGTAGCTTAAGCTCATTTACTCCACTCTTGTTTGACTCTGTTCCCCTGAAATTTATGTGTTCGATGGCTTAAACAGAGATTATCCATATTTGCAAGCGATAATCTTTCTTGAATGGAATATTCGCAATTGACTCCTCAATGACCCCTCTGTTTACTTGAAAAACTGAGAAAAGAATTGACGTTTTCTTGTCTTTATTTCTGATTGCTTCTTTCAAGAAAAGGGAAACAGTTTTGCCATTGACTGTTTTGTTTTCTTCATCTCTGCTATTGTTCAGCATTCAATTTTTTCTACATTTCTTTGTCATATTCTTCTTGAAATGAATCACGATTGTCTCCTGATGTTTTCAGCTCAAACCAAATGTTGATAATTGTTCAGGAATAGTAAAGTGTTTTTAAAACTTTCAACGTTGAAAATGCCACAATTAGAGAGTCTGACTCACCTGAATTTTGACCCAATTTGTGTTCAATTCCATCGTTTCCATTGTCATATTGGTCACTCTTCCCGTTTGAGCGTCGTAAGGTTTCTATGACCTCCACGCATAGTCCAATGGTTTTTTTATGGTTTCACGCTTCACAAACCAGAGAGAAACCTGGAATCGTTTGCTGTGCAATTTGGAAATGAGTGTGTCTGATTGAAAACGCTTTCTTACCTTAATAGACCACCCAGGCTGATTGATTTTGGAGATGGTCAATCAGAAGACCAATTAAGCAATGGAATACGAGAAGCCCGTCAGGATAGACCCAGTTTTTTGTCGTTTTAATCTTCTTCTCCGGGCGTGTTGTCATGGCATGACCACACTCCAGAGTTTATATCTTTTCGAGAAGTCGCCTATATTCGTCAATAGTTGTTTTTCATTTTTAAAGATGTTCTTCACTTTACTTAAGTTCTCGTCAAAAAAAGAGCACATGTCAAATGCCCTCAAAAGTGAACACAAGACTAAGAACATATAGTAGTAGTCTGATACAATGCCTTTGAAAAACTTCAGAATACTAGAAGTCAATATTCGCATTCGATTGAGTGCTCTCTCTTGAATTTAGCATGAGAAGAACAGAGCATCACATTATGAACTTATTACTCTTGCTTTTGACAAATTTCGTGACGGAAGTCTAATTTCCGGTATCAAAAACGTCCTTTGTTCAAAGTGTATCCATTTCGATTTGAACTATCCTTTCCTATCAAAATGAGAACTTATGTTGGCTACAGTCTTCTTGTTTGAATTTTTCCCATTTTTTCTTAGAAACATTTTCATCAACTCCCACAGGATACTTTGTACTCAAAACAAATATCTGGAAACATCTGTGATCTGTTGTCGTCTTCTTTCCCGTTCAATCTATCTGTAACGCAGTTGTCATGTCTTTCAATAAAAGAAGCCAATTTCGAACTTTGCCGTCTTCATTTTTTGTCGAAATGAACGAGAAATTGCTTCTTCTTCCTTTAATCCACTCTACTATTGCGAGACAGAGATATCAGAACTTTTTCTTCTTTGCTGCTGTCCATCACATGTGAATTCTCACGGTTTTGATATGATAGAGGAACAGAAAACAACCACTCACTTGCATCGTTCTGTGGATGTGAATTCGTTTCTCTTATTACCTGATCTCTTCGTCATTAATTGATTTCGATTCAAGTTTTTAAAAAAATATTTTTTCTTTATTCATCCCTCAGCCAAAAAGTATTTCAATTAGGAAACAAAAAAGCGGAGTCCATGACAAAGACGGACGGCCCTTCACAGATGGCCAGGTCCCGTTTCCAATGGAGATCCGAGACGCCTTCCTTTATTCAGTTTTGAAGGACCCCGCGCGCATTGTTTCAAAGTCTTTTTTTCCAAAATGCACGCTTGTTTTCTTTTTCCTCCATTTCGCGTTTGTTTAAGCAACTAAATTATAGTTTTCCATTTCTCTGACATTTACAGTACAGCATTTTCTAGTGGAAATATATTATTCCATTTCATTGAATTCCGTAACATCCTTTGCCACCTGTTCCAATTTTCAATGTTTTCTATATTCTTTTTTCTCATCTTGTCCAAACAATGGAGTAATTCGGGCAGTTTGATATTTAATTTTGCATATGTGGAACTAGCTGATAACAGAAAAATTAACTATTTGCTAGATTGTCTTGTTTCAGTTTTCTACCGTAAAATGAAATGGTTTCTACTAAATTTAGGAGTATGCAACCAAACAAGAATCTATGTTCTTCCTCCTTTTTTTCTAGCTAAATTTTTTTTTCCGCCACGTCACTCTCAAAACGTTTTTCATATGTATTTGTTTTCTGCTTTACGTAGTGTTCAGTGTTTCATATGGATAGTTTTGAGTGTCCACCTCTACCTGACAAACAGTTCGCGAGGTTTTCCCTCATGTGCACAAACTCATATCTTAGGTGGTTATGAGTCAGTGACAACATGTGTGCATGTTGCCCTCCCATCTTCCCCCTCCTGGTCAACATTCAGTAGTTTCATTGAACTGTGCCTGTGTTCAGTGGGCGGTCCTTCCGACGCCTTGCTCCCCTTTTCAAATACCGTCCTCCATTCTACAATCGTTTCAGTCGATGCACAAGCAATGAGGCTTCTACTGCTTTCTTGCTTACTATCTATATTCGGTCATGGCGAGGCCGGATGTATCATGCGAGGTCTTTGCCAGAAACACACTGAAGACGCCTATGGCCCCTGCATCACCAACGACACCAACATTGAACCAGTTGCATTTGAGAAATCCCATCCAGCATATGAGAAAATGATGGAGATCTGCCCTCATTTACTCACAGGTATTTATTTGTTTTTGTTTTCATTAGTGGATATCAATGAGTTCTTTGCTCCCAGTGTTGTCAATCCGAAAAGGACATTTGTTAAGGGCAAATAAGCTCACCCCCTTTTCCCTCGATGAGTGCAACTCACTAGCTACAAAAACCTTCCGTAGCTCAAAAAAACCAGTATGAGTCACTGAGAACGTTCTAACAGTGTGGTTTGTGATGTGAACTTATGTTTTCAGGCGACAGTAAACTATGCTGTACTCCGTCGCAAGCGGAAGGACTGACAAAACAGATTCAACAAGCCAGAAACATTTTGGGAAGGTGCCCATCTTGTTTTGACAACTTTGCCAAACTTTGGTGCGAGTTCACATGCAGTCCGAATCAAGAGAAGTTTGCATCGGTTAGTTCCTGTTGCCTCGTCCTGCCCTTTTAAGATCAAATAGCAAACCATATCATATTACTGTCCATTTCCTTCGTTTCGCAACGTTGAAGATGATTAGTACGGCGGGAAAACGCATATTATACCTTTCTGATAAGCGACCCTAACTATGCATTTGTGAGTCAGTAGACGGCTCAAAATTGATAACGTCATGGGCAAATACGAGTTTTTGGGTGTTGAATCAAATCGTTTCCTTTTGCAGATCCTGGAAACTAAACCAATTATTGAAAAACAAGGATTCAAACCAGAACATGAAAACGCGAAAGTATATGTAAACTCAGTAGAGTACAGACTTTCGAATGACTTTGCCGAGGGAATGTTCGCTTCTTGCAAGGATGTCACTTTCGGAGGTCAACCTGCTCTGCGTGTCATGTGCACTTCTACTCCATGCACTTTGCACAATTGGCTGAACTTCATTGGCACCCAGAACCTTGATCTCAACATTCCGATTTCCACAAAATTCATGTTATATGATCCAGCCAAGGTTTGCAAACACTTCCAAGTTCACCCACCGACAAGTGTTTTCCTTTCTAGACGGCACTCGCTGATCGCTCAAAATACATGAATGTCAACTTTACTGGGTGCGATCAGTCGGCGAGACTTAACTGGCCGGCTTGCTCGAAATCCGAGTGTAACAAGGAAGAGTACGCAAACATGATAAACCTGGATGATGGAGAGTCCTCAGGGGTGAGTAATTCGTATTTGAAATCTGTATTCTGTGCTCAGAAGCATAAACTCCGGTTTGTTGTACAAACACAATAAAACAAGATCATAAAAGCTATGACCAATACTGGATCGAATTCGTAGTTATTAGCGAAATAGACTAGAGTAAACATGAGTAGAGCTCCTCCAGCGAAACACTAAAACTGCAGAGTTGCGGTAACGTGTAACATGTTTGTCGGCACTGTAAAGTGGCAACTTTGACATTCCAGATCTCTGGTCATAGTTCATTTCCAAGTTTCACGGCTCCTTCCGTTGTTTGGCAATGCTCTTTTCGTTTTCGTTGATTTTGTTACTCACTTGTTGACTGCGCTTTTTTTCCTGCTACAAAAGGGACAGAATGTGACAATGATGCGAAGAACCACATATTGCGGGGGTACAGAGTTCCGTGGTCACAGAATTGAACATATCTCGAGACGAGCCAACATGTCAACAATAAATAATACACATAGCAAATATGGGGGAAAACAGCAAAAAATATCAAAAAATCAGATGGATTGACAGATAACACAAAAAGTTTACAGTATTTAAAAGAGTTTTTTCTTGAAAATGTGGGTCAATGAAACTAATCCACATTTTGCAGCAATCATGCAATGTTCACGGAATCGAATGTTTGAAAATATTCATCATTTTGACAATCGTAGCATCCTTAGCCATACTTCTTTGTGTTGGATTCGTTTTCACTTCATATGACGATGAGTATGAGGTAAACATATTAGCTCAAATCAATTTCGTAAACCTTTCGATCTTTTCAGAATTTGAGACAGTCTCAGGGAATTGAAGAGCCACCGCAACATGGCCGAATCAAGCAAACTGGTGCTTGGATACAAAATTTCATGGAAAACAATGCGAGAGATATTGGCATGATAGCTGGACGAAACCCTAAGTCCCATTTCTTCATCGGATGCGGTGTTCTCATACTTTGTCTGCCCGGCATGATTTATCATCAAGAATCGACGAATGTGGTTGACATGTGGTCTTCTCCTAAGTCTCGGGCTCGGCAAGAGGAAACGGTTTTTAACTCAAACTTTGGCCGGCCTCAGAGATATCAACAAATCATGCTTCTCAGTCACCGAGATTTTCAAGAATCCGGAAAATTGTATGGTCCGGTGTTTCACAAGGACATTTTCGAAGAGCTATTCGATATTCTCAACAGTATCAAAAACATATCGACTCAGGATGCAGAGGGTAGAACCATCACTCTAGATGATGTTTGTTATCGGCCCATGGGACCGGGATATGACTGTCTCATCATGTCACCAACCAATTACTTCCAAGTGAGTTTTTACACAGTGTTCCGCATCTGTTTGAAATTTGTAGGGAATGAAAGAAAATCTTGCCATCGGATCGGAACAAGAACAAAACGCTTCTGAAGACGATGACGCATTCGATTATTTCTCATCAGAAGGAAAAACGGAAGAATGGATGAATCATGTGGCAGCTTGTATTGAGTGAGTGAAACAAACGAACAAAGAAGGCAAATGAGCAATTGAAACGTGTTTTTCAGCCAGCCAATGTCTCAAAAAACAAAGTCAGGGCTGAGCTGTTTCGGAACATATGGGGGACCTACTGGCCCGAATATGGTGTTTGGAAAGAACTCGTCCAGCTACTTCGCTGCGAATTCTGTGATGATGACCATCTTGGTAACACAGAGAACAGAGCCGGAGATCCAAAAGGCTGAATTGTGGGAGAAGGAGTTCTTGAAATTCTGCAAAGAATACAGAGAAAAATCTGCAAAAATCACATTTTCCTTCATGGCAGAGAGATCCATTGAGGTTTGTCGTAACTCAAAAAACGATCCACATGGCTTTTTTCAGGATGAAGTCGAAAAGGATGCTAAGGATGAGATTGTGACAGTTGTCATTGCTCTTGCCTTTTTGATCGGATACGTTACGTTTTCTCTCGGTCGCTACTTTGTCTGCGAGAACCAGCTGTGGTCTATTCTCGTTCATTCTCGTCTCTGCCTTGGAATGTTCAGTGTTATCATCAATTTACTCAGTTCCTTCTGTTCCTGGGGAGTGTTCTCAATGTTCGGTATTCATCCAGTCAAAAATGCTCTCGTCGTGCAATTCTTTGTGGTTACGCTGCTTGGAGTGTGCCGGACTTTCATGGTTGTCAAGTATTATGCGCAGGCACGAGTCTCGATGACATTCATGTCTCCTGACAAATGTCCGGAAGTAGTTGGAATGGTGATGGCTGGAACAATGCCGGCCATGTTCAGCAGCTCTTTGGGATGTGCCTTCAGCTTTTTCATTGGAGGATTCACTGATTTGCCAGCCATCAGGACATTCTGTCTTTATGCCGGATTGGCAGTACTTATTGATGTCGTTCTTCACTGTACCATCTTCCTTGCACTTTTTGTTTGGGATACTCAAAGAGAACTGAATGGACAACCAGAGTTCTTCCTTCCCTACAAAATCAAGGACCTCCTAGGTGCTTACCTCGTTGGACGACAGAGAGCTACTGACACTTTCATGACCCAGTTCTTCCACTTTCAAGTGGCACCGTTTCTCATGCACAAACTGACAAGGATTATAACTGTGAGTTGCACAATGGCTTAAAGTGGTAATCAGTTCTGTTTAGGGAATCGTTTTCATAATGTCCTTTGTCGTGACAATCATTCTTTCAAGCAAAGTTGCAATTGGATTCGATCAAAGCATGGCATTCACTGAGGTACTTTTTTCCAATTTGCAGTCAATTTCTGAATATTTTTTTCCAGAAAAGTTACATCAGCATGCATTTCCGTTATCTTGACAAATACATGGATGTTGGACCACCAGTCTTTTTCACCGTTGATGGAGAACTTGACTGGCACAAACCAGAAGTCCAGAACAAATTTTGCACACTTCCTGGCTGCAGTGACACGTCATTTGGAAACATAATGAACTACGCAGTCGGCCACACTGATCAAACATCTTTGTCTGGAGAAATGTATAATTGGATAGACAACTATCTGGAATGGATCAATCGGAAAAGTTCGTGCTGCAAAGTTTATGTCCATGACCCAAGCACATTCTGCTCAACCAATCGGAATAAAAGTTCACTGGATGATAGAGCGTGCCGGAGTTGTATGGACTACGATGAAATTGCCAACTCTTATCCAAAAACTTCTATTCACTATCACAGACCATCTACAGAAGTTTTCTACCGTCATCTGAGACACTTCTTGGAAGACACTCCGAACTCTGAATGCGCTTTTGGGTATCCATCTTTTTTCTTCAACCATTAAAATATTGTTTTTACAGTGGCCGTGCTTCGTTCAAAGACGCAATCAGTTTCACATCTCGTGGCAGAATCCAAGCTTCCCAGTTCATGACATTCCACAAAAAGCTGTCTATTAGCAATTCCACAGACTTCATCGTTGCTATGGAACGTGCCAGAATGGTGGCTCGACGTCTCGAGAGAGCTATTGACGACACTGCTCATGTTTTCGCTTATAGCAAGATATTCCCCTTTTATGAGCAGTACTCAACCATTCTCCCAATCCTCACTACCCAACTCTTGATTACGGTTGTTGGAGTGTTTGGAATCATTTGTATCACACTTGGAATTGACGTCAAAGGAGCTGCTTGTGCAGTTATCTGCCAGATCTCCAACTATTTTCACATTGTTGCGTTCATGTACATCTTCAATATCCCCGTGAATGCCCTTTCTGCTACAAACCTTGTTATGGTAAGGGAACCGTTTTCAACTAGGTATCAATTTCTGTTTTTAGTCTTCCGGCATTCTTATCGAGTTTTCCGTGAACGTGCTAAAAGGATATGCTTGCTCTTTGCGGCAACGGGCTAAGGACCGTGCGGAGTCTTCAGTAGGAAGCGTCGGTCCAATTATCCTCTCTGGACCAGTGATCACAATGGCTGGTTCAACAATGTTCCTTTCCGGTGCACATCTCCAGATAATTACGGTAACTAATAATGTTTTTGAGTTACAAAAATTTGCTTTTTTCAGGTATACTTCTTTAAACTCTTCCTTATCACAATCGTCTGCAGTGCCGTACATGCGTTGATTATCTTGCCCATTCTTTTAGCTTTTGGAGGTTCTCGAGGGCACGGCAGCTCCGAAACAACAATAAATGAGAATGATGAGCAAGGAGAAGCTTGCATGATGTCTCCGACAGCTGAAAGCCATCTAACAACCGTTGAGCATGGATCTCCGAACCGTCCTGCAATTCTTGACACTACGCATTTATTAGATCCTCTTCTCAAGACTGAAAACGAATTGGAAAAAGCAATAGGTACAATTTCTGCTTTATTGATTCTTGTTGATTGTTCTCATTCCAGATATCATCACAATTGACAGATCAGATCCATCCACGCCATCTTCATTGCCATGTTGCTCTTCTTCCCGTTTGCCAAGGACGCACATTGAGTCTGATCTCCGATCTCTGTAGATATTTCATCTTCTACTAGTTCACTTCTTTCTTTTACTGCTTCCGGTGTCATTTTACAGTTGTCATGTACGCATTTGCAATGCATTGTATATTTTCTTCCTTCTTTCAGTACTTGTACCACTTTTCTCCTTTCCACTCAGTTCTCATATTTACTCTTTTCCATTAGATCGTCCATTTGTCCCAGTGGTAGCTTAACGTAGTGATAATCTAAAAATACGCGGTTTTTGAAATGCTTGAAAAGGTATTTCTAAAAGTTTTCAATAATTTTTGAGTACACATCCTCCTTAAAAAACTGTTGCATACAAATACAAATCCTCTACCGGTAGTGTAGCTTTTGCTTGTTTTTTCTTCTTCTCAAAATGTGTGACTACTGTAGATTCTCCTCTCTACGCACTGGTAATTCGCCTGAAACAGTTCGTAATCAACGTCATTTGTGATAACTTTCTTTCAAATACGATATGGTATTTTGCAATGCATTTTTCATTTCTCTATTGTACATGTGAATAATGATAATGAAGACTTGTATGAAACAACACAACTACTCTTCAATTCAACACTAATTTATTGAAAGTTATCAGTAACTAAACAAAAAATTTAAAATTAGAAAAATGAGAAAAAAAAGAGAAAAGGATTTCGTCAAACCTGCAGGTGTGTTCTTGATAACATCGATTTCTTTTATTTTGACTAAACCGAATATTTGAACAACAGAAAGAAATTCGATCTTATCTGAGAAGACAACAGCTAAAAGAGTGAGGAATTGAAAATAGTGTTTATCGGTACAAAGAAGTCTTCATCTCGTATTTAGATTTGCACATTCAATCCCTTGAGCTGTTGAATGGCGTTTTGCAGGTACTGGTCCTTGAACGATCGGTCGTTGACTTGCTTCTCCACCTGAACAAGAAAAAATGAGCTTTCATCTAATTCTGCGACTCAGAATACTTTTAATAATCAAAATGTTATTTAATTATTTACCCATAGCTTTCTGGAGAGCTTTCAAGGAATATATTCTCCTCAATTCCAAATTTTAGATTAATTACTCACGCTGTCATTGATAAGCTTGAGGAGTTGTTCCTTCTCAAAACGGGCCTTGGTCTCCTCGGTCTCCTTGAGGAAATCAAGACGACGCTTCAGTTCGGTGGCGACGGTCTGCACGTTCTTTCTGTAGGTGGCCTCGAGTTGAAGGGCCATGCTCTCCTTAAGGGCGACTGGGAGGGTGTCCTTGATAGCGTTCAAAGACTCGGTCTCGGCGGCCGAGGTCTTCTTGAACTCGACGGCTTCCTTGAGATCTTCCTGGATGAGTCCCTTGAAGAAGTTGGTGCGCTCCTGGTATCCTTGGTACAAGGAGTTGTCGATCTTGTCTGCAAAGAAATTAATATTTTATATGTCATTTGATGTTTTAGTTTCTTACATCCAACAGTTCTGGAGACCAACAAGTAGAAGATGATCCATCCGACAGTCATGTGTCCTTGCTCTTCAAACACCCACAACTCCTTGTTGACGAGGAAAGCGAAGAGTCCTCCGAAGAAGAGGTATGGTCCGGAGACTCCGGTGACCTTCTGGAAAGGAGTGAACCACGCATCCGGCATCATCATCAGACGAGATTTTGGTGGGTACATCGGTCTGGCTGGGTACGGGTAGTTAACCTGAAAACTCCCTTTTTGAGAAACAGAAAGAGAAAGGTTTTCGAGAAACCAACCAAGTCGCGGTCTGGGTGCTCCTTGAAGTCCTTTGGGATGGCTGGAAGTGGTTCTGGGGCAGACCACTCCTTGTTGCAATCCTCGAACATGGACTTTGGGGCATGGGCCTCTCCCTTGAGTGGAACTCCTAAAAAGAAAAAAAAAATATTTTTTTTTAATTTCTTTCTTAAAATTTACCCTGGAAGCGAGCAGCCAGCTTCTGGAAGAAGTTCGGAGCCTCGTCAGAAGCAGCAGCAGCCTCTGAAAACAAACACATAACTCGGTATACCTATCATTTCTTTGCCTGAAGTTTTTAAGAATTTGTAGAAAAACTTACGGTTGGCGGCGGCATGGGCCAGTCTGGCTGGAATGATGACGACGCGGGCGTTCTGGCCCAAAGGAAGGCAGCGGCTCAACGACATGGTGGTACCCTGTAATAAAACTGATTTTTAAACAATTTTCAGAAAGAAGAAAAATTTAAACAGAAAGTAATTTAAGTTTAGCAGGGTAAAAATGCAATACAAGACTATGAATCTAACTACTAATGATTTAGATAATTCTTTAAAAATTCACAAAGAAGTTTTCTGAAAAAAACAATGAAAAATCATCGAGAATTTGGAAAAAATCGCTGTTGAATTTACGCAGTACGAAGCCCGCCCGTGTCTTTTTCCACTAGCCTCCCCTATTCGTTGCGAGACCCAACGCATTAAACAGCGAGCAGGCGGAGTGTCGTAGTGGAAATACAACGCAAAGAGAAGAGAGTGGTTGTTGGGAGGCTGCCGACCCATTGAGAGGAACGATGGCACTCGTTGGTGTGGTTGAGAGTTGAAAACAAAGAATTGAAATTTTACAGAGTAGAAAAAAGTTTTTAATTTATTTTTATTTTTAAAAGGCTAATGTTTCAGTTTGTTTATTTTACCATGAGTTTAAATCCAAGTGAAAAAGTGTGAGTCCGTTTTATTTTCTTTTTAAAACCATCTGATTTGTTTTTGCTTTCTAGTGTTTTCTTTTAGGAAAACATTTAGGTTTTTTGTTTCAAAACAATGTTGTTGAACTGTAAGAAAAAAGTGCGACTAAGCAATCAGTAGATATTACAAATGTTTTATTTTGATTAAGATTCTGATAAAAAAATATACAAATACTGTTACAACATGAATACATGCAAAAGAGATTGGAATGTTGGCAAAATATATGCAATCAAATATTATGAACGCAGTTGAAAATGTTTTAAGAGTAGATATTAGACACGTGCAAGGTTGCTGTATCGGCGCCCTCGGCTGTTCCAGATGTCCTTGATGAGCTTTTTGAAGCCGTTGCGAAATCGGACGGACATCAAGTTGTAGAAGATTGGATTTAGAGATGCCGAGATGTATTGAAGGATTCCTGAAATAAAAAAATTAAACAATTCTGTCAAACTCATGTCGCTACCTGCGATTGGATACAAAAGTCTGCAATAAACCGACTGCGAGCAATCATTTCGATTGTATTTGACAATGAGACGTTGAGCATGATATGGAAGGTAACAGACAAAGAACACTGCGGTAACTGTGACTGAAACGAACAGACTTGTATTTATTTAACGCTGAATTAGACAAACCAAGCATTTTAATGACCATTTTCTGAGCTTGTTGACTTCTTGGTGGTTGAACATTCTTCGTGTGAACTGTCAGAGGAAAACTTTGATTATTGGAATTATTGGAGACGTGAGGGAATTGGAAGTTGCCGCTGTCACTACGCGCGGTTCCAACTGGAGTATGAACATGAGTCGAGTTGGACATCTCGCTTAGGGTAACTGGAAATTTTGAAATTGCTTAGAAATTTGAGTACTCTAACAAACCAAGAATGCGGAAATAGCAGTAAATTATAAAAATGAATGGGATAACAAATGTGATCGCCATTGTAGTCTGAAAACAAAGTGATTTGATTTTTTGAAAAATACTCGAAACCTCAAATGGGTAGCGGAAGAAGCTGTCTGGAGAAGTAACTAAATCGCACTGTCCGACATAGTTCATCTGCCGGTTGTAACCACAGAAGTCGGTAACAACTCGTTTAAACTAAAAGTGATTTGTTTTTTTTTAAATAATTCCCCAAAACGTAAGGATACCATAAAGCCAATGTAAATAGATGGAATCAGAGCAACAATCCAAACGATTAAAATAAAGTAGTTGACACGTTTCTCATCAAAAAGAGCTCTGTGAGAGAATGGATAACAGATTGCTTGGAATCTCTCCGCGGTCAGGAGCATGATGGTCAGGATGGAGGAGAATGTGAAGAAGGAAATGAGGGTGCCTGAAAGGAAAACTCCCATGCACTATCAATTGTGACAGTATGCTCACTTGCTGTGGAACAGTAACCATACACTTCCAGCGGTTCTCCATCATTCCAAATGTTAATCAAATCAAACGAAACACCAACAACAATTAGGAAAAAGTCACTGACAGCGAGATTGGCTAGAAAGTAGTTTGTGTGAGAATGTAGCGCTTTCGTCTGAAACGCGAGATTTGTATCAGATCGTTTAGTTCTCAGAATACCTTAAAAATAACGATAACGGTGAGCAGGTTTCCAATCAGGCCAATAACTCCCACAAACAAGAAAATGAATGTTAGAATTGGTTTCAAGTATGCTGGTTCTCTGTTATGGATATTTTCGGTTATTCCTTTTCCTAGAAGTACTCACGAGGAAAACTGCTCTGTCATGTTATTCTGATACCCCGGATGATCTAGAGCACTTTTCAGTGTGAGTTGGGCCAAAAGTTGAACATCTGGATGGTAGCAATACTCTTGGAGAGCAGACATACCCGCCTGAGGCAATAATATCAACGATGGCTATTTTTTCATCACGTACCTTCATATGCTCATCTGAATCATTGAAGAAGAGTTTTCTGATTCGTTCGACGACAAGGCCGGTTTGGTAGTCATGGTCATGCATCATAGCATCCACAATTGTGTCCACAGTTTCTGGGTAAATCAGATCTTCAAAGTTTTCGAAAGCCGACATGGTAGTCATGGTTGACACGAATGAAGAAGGAGGGAAAAAGAAAACTGCGCAAGTTGGGAAAGGAGAGGAGGCGGAGTCTAGATACTTTTGGAGAACTCAGCTTTGGGCAGGCAAGACACAGGAGCAATTTGTTGGCATTCAAACTACCAAATAGCACAACCTTCACTTCTTATTGGTGAGAAAGCAAGAGTATTGGAGACGCACTTTCAGTTTTATGAAAACTGTTATTAGATTGTCTGCCAGAACATTTTAAGTAATCAGATAATCAGGCAGAAACTGCGAGCAGAGCGACTAGTTGGACAGAAAAGTAGAGTGTTTCAACATTGAAACAGATTGCATAATGTGCAGGAAAGAGGCATGAATGGCGCAGAAACAGCCATGAAATAGAATACTCTGAATAAACTTTTTCTAAGACGGATTTTTGGCAAACGACGGAACATTTGCACAAGGCTCACGGCTAATTTGGTATTCAGAGACAGAAACAAAAGCAGAAAGCAAAAAGAACTTGCCCGGGAGGCACAGGGACCGAGGTCAACAAAATGAGATCTAAAAATGGATCTGGTTTCAATATGTCCACCATTGACAACCACAAGTGGCTGTTCAAGCCTCCCCATATTGGACTAAAAATGGGTCCTTTGCTCGGGTGCACTGAAGAGAAATGAATTTGGCTGAGAGGTTCGAAATGAAACAATCCACAGATTTGATTTCAGTGACACTTGTTTCCAATTGTCGGATTCAATCAGTTTTTTTTCAGAAACATTTAGATATTCCGGGAAACCTTTCTTTCTTCCTTCTGGGTATGATACGTCAATAGAATACTGTAGGAAATTGAAGACTGGAAGGAAAATAATTGGAAGGAAGTCTGAAAATTCTAGTTTAAAAAGAGACATAATAAGAGCGGATGTGGATAATATTATGTCTGGAAGCTCACAGTAGCCAATTATGTAAGACAACTTTAAAATTCTATGTTGCTGTGGTAGCATTCAATTTTCAATTGCAAAGTAGATATTTTGAACAAAACATTTAGAAGTCTTGAGTCCTTGAGAGGGTCAAAGATTCAAAGCGTTTGGATTGAAATATTTGGACAATTGGACAAAAAACTGATATTGGAGTGAATTTCTGTTGAAGAAAAACATGTGTTCGAACACACGAAACAATCAGCAGACCGGAAGTCTAGCCAATTCGGTGCCGTAAACGTTGAAAAACATGGTTCGAAGCAAAATTAGCAGAATAACAACGTTTCAAGAGCAGGTTAGGAAGCAAATTTCATATTCTGTTGAGTACGGAAAAGACACCTAGTTGAAAAGAAAAAGGAACTTGTGCACCTTTGTGAATACTTTTGGAAGCTGACAAAGCTCTGAGAAGTTTGGAGCGCTGCGATAGACTTTGGAATGGAATCAAGAATGGAGCAGCGAAAGTTTAAAATTAGATAAAGTGTGATTGGAGAGAATAAACAGAAACCAGATGTGGCAAGGACAAGTGACCAAAGTGTGTATGGAAAAGGCGAGAGGTCGTTGAGGATCTGTTTAAATCTGACATGTGGATGGAGACAACCAATACACAAGGAACTTTTCTGCGAGTCATGAAGAAAGCATGCAAAATTGGGGAACAGTGGAAAATGGAAGAAAAACTGACAGGGAAGGGGAGAAGGAGAAGGATCTGGAAAAAACAGGGGGAAGTGTAGGAGTCGTTTCCGATGGCAGTGAGAATAGGCATTCAGCAATCGGGACAACTCATGAAACCGTTTGTGAAGGTAATAAACTTCTGAACTTTTTGCAATCTTTTTAGGGCTAAGGTACTAGTTTAAAAATTGCGCTTCAACTAATTTTCAAAAAATTTACATATTTTATAAAAATTAAAAACCGTGAAAGTTCAACTCCGGAACATTGTAGTACAACCAGCAAAAAGACTAAACAAAAAGCAAAAAGAAATGGAGAATTATTATAATGCCAGCTGATTATTGGTAATGTGCCTAATAAAAACTGGTTGCAACGTAGCAAACAGCAAGTAGCAAGTGATAATCAAAAAAGTGGGTAATACTGGCGTCTCGTCACACTTTTGATGAGAAAAGACAGCCACTGAGCAACAAATGCAGATCAAATCACATTAAAAGCAATGTTGTCGATGAGAAAAAACCTGGGTCAGAGGGAGAAAGAGGCGCCATGTAAACGACACGCTCAGAATTCGTTACATGAATGTTTACGTACAGCCAGCTATCTTTCAATGGTGAGGAATATTTGCAGATGTCACTCCCAATATTTACAGAATCCAAGCAGAAACAGTTGAGCGTTAGTGTCAAGGAGAAGAGAATATAGCAAAACTGACATGTTCTGGCCCTGCTTTCAAAACCTCCAGATTTCTCTTCCTCCACGGACTCACATTTAATCTTTGCCGACATTTCAGCATTTCACCTGCCTTTGTGGATATGTTTTTCAAAGTTTCTTTATAGGTAAGACGAAAAGTAAAATATAAAGAATAAAGTAAATTTTGACATTTTTTCATGTTTTCATGTTAAAAGTGTGTGTTTTTCTTGAAATTTGTAATTCAACTCTTTCCTCACATTTCTCATCGTCCATCGCTTCTCATTCCCGTTTCAATCATTGATTCACACCGCGCAGAGATCAATATGCGTCCCGTGAACAACCCGAGGACGCGTTTGGTGCGATATGGTGCAAGTGCGCCCTGTGGACAACACCGCTTACCAGTCACATTATTACATTTACTTCTCAATGTTGCAGTATTGCTAATTATAAAATGTTTCGCAATTTTTCGAAAGTATTCCCTTTTATTTTTTTTTTCATCCGCTTTTCTATTCAACGTTTTTTTTTCTAATTAGTAGCTGATTGTTTTGTAGATTTCATGGACGAGCAGAACGTGTCGTATAGAAAGCTGATCGTTGAGCGGCTGGAAGATGTAAAACAGAGGAATAAACAGATTGCGGCCTTCTACAACAACTGTACGTTTCCCAATGTTCTGTAAATTTTGGAAAATATACATTTTCTAGATTCAAAACTCATTGAGAAAGTTGAGAAGCGAAAGAGCAGCGGTCCAGTCAGATCAACAGGGTCAGTCTATTCCCTTCTCTGTATATTCTAGTTTTAGTCTTTGCAGAAACGTCGAACAGAACACGGAACTCAGTCGGGTAAAGGAAGAAATGTCTGAACTATACCGGTCAAAGTGCCAAAATGACCAGCTGCTTATCAACGCAAATCAGAAAATCGCAGAACTTGATAAGAAGACGAGTATCATTGATGCTGAGTACGTTACTTAGCTTTCCGAGCTCTTCTGAGTTCTAATTTTTCATTTTCAGAAAGGAAGCACTAGAATCTAGTTCGAGATATCTGTCCGGAAAATATGCTCAAGCTGAGGTAGAGTTGCAGAAAATCAAATTAGACAACGGACAATTGAATGATGAACGAATTGCCCTCAACGTGAGGTTTTTGAAATATGACTCGAAAAAAGTTAAATTTTAGACAACTGTTACATTGCTCACCCAACAAACGATGGAAATGGAAAAAGACAGGATTCACTTCTTGAACAAGATACGAGAACTCAATGACCAACGGATTGATTTTATGAACGAAGAGGTTGCACTGGAAGAGAGGTTTGTTGGAAACAACTCAATGGAGCCGTGCAATCTATGCTTTCATTTGCAGAAGAAGAAGTTTGGCTGTGCAAGAACAGATCACCAGTGCTATAAACGACGTGTCAAAAGATAGTAAAGTGTAAGTGAATAAAAGGAAAACGTCACATAGAACACTCTCACTTGCAGAACGGCGATGTTACAAGCTATGCAAGAAACAAACTCAAATGGAGACCTTCTACTTGGAGACAGTGTTCCTTCCTTTGCAGAATTTTCATTTGTACGTAAGAAAAAAAGAGTGGAATAGAATAATGGCAAAATTCATTTGTTTATTTCAAAGTGAAAAAAATCGAGAAACCAGTGAATACGGTTGGCGTAAATGCTAGCTGCGCAAACATGCGCTCAGAAAGTTATGCATACCTTTCGGAAAACGTTGAGAAACTCATTTGTATGCAATTTTTGTGCTAAAGTGACCATCACAGAAGTTCAAGTTCATTTCATACAATTAACGGTTTGGTCGATGAACAGTTCTGTCTGAATGCTCGGAGACTTATTTTGTTCAAATAAAAGAAGAATTATACTAATTAATTTTTGTTTAAGCAATGTGACGAAGGAGAAGTAAACGATGTTCACTGGTTGTCCGGAGAGACATTCGCCACTTGCGGATCCGACCGGAAAGTCAAAGTTTGGAAGTGCGATAATCACGGAGGACAAACCAAACTGTGAGTTCTAATCCAGGAAACAGAGCTTCCGTTACATATCAAAGGGGTTTTGTGAATCGGAAATTCTGAACACAGAGGATTTAATAAAGATGGATTCAGTCGCGAATTTCAATTTGCTCTTTATTTTTTTGTTTTTCTAGTCCCAGATTAACAGCTCGCTGAAGAATCAAATTTTTCAGAGACACACTAGCTGGAAGCAATGCGGCATTCACCAGAATTGACTATGAAAGGGATCGTCGGCATCTAATTGCTTCTGCCAACGACAATAACGTTCGAATTTGGAATTTGGACTCTTCCCGACTGATTGTGAGTTTGTTTATGTTATGGCATACATTTTTACCCAATATTTTAAGAGCACACTGTCAGGACACACAGATCAAGTCACCTGCGCAAAGTTCTACCATTCCAACTGGGCTGTTTCGGGAGGAGCCGACAGAATTATCAAGATCTGGGACTTGCAGAATCAGAGATGTATGTACTTTGTAACCGTGAAGTAAACAAATTAATTATTGGTTCTTCAGGCAGTCGTTCGTTCTTCCCCGCTTCCAAAATTTTGGACGCTGCAACCGGTTTAGCCAACAGTCCGACTCTGTTTGCTACTGGTCATTTCGACAAGAAACTACGATTTTGGGACGGACGATCCGATGAAAACGTTAAAATTGTGGAAATGGCGGGTAGAATCACGTCTTTGGACGTATCTATGAGTTGCTGCGAACTTCTCGTGTCCACCAGAGATGACACGATCAGTCTCATGGATCTCCGCAATTTCAAGACCATGCACTGCTACAGGTGAGATAATAAACTGTTTTAGTTTGAATTATAACATATATTCCTTTTTTAGTGCCGAAAGTTACCGAACAAGTTCTGATCAGTCTCGCGTCGTTCTTTCACCTGGAAACGATTACGTCGCCGCTGGTAGTGCTAACGGATACATTTTTATCTGGAATAAAAACAGCACCAAGCTGGAAAAAAGACTGTATGCTGGTGTCGAGTAAGTTCAGAATCTGAAACATTAGAAACAATTCTCTTTCTTTAGAAATCCAATCTTCTCTGTTTCATGGAATCCGACTGGATATGGAGTTCTTTCCGGCAGCAAACAGAAGACAGTCTCTCTGTTCAAATGATGCATATAATTGTATATTGTTGTTTATTCTTATTGTTCCTCTGTTTTTCCCAACTATTGAGGCCAAACTGCTTGCTTGTATATTTTCTCATCGATTCATACTCACGGACATATTTCTCATCACGGTTACAATTGTAATTCTTTCGTCGACACAATTCGCCATAGTTTCTTGTATTTCAAATATTTCGAATAAATGCATTTTGTGAAAAAATGTTTTTTTTTTTCAAATTGTTCGTTCAAATCAAATGACAAGACGCATAGAAAAAGTTGAAAGAGCACTTTATTCAATTTAGGCAGAAAACTGTAAATCTTATTGTAAATGACAAGTGAAATTCGGGAATACAAATTATGGCAGAAAGCAAAATAAATAAATTATCTACAGAATAATGGGTGCCTCTTGAGGCGAAAGAAGAAGAAGTGAAATTGTTGCCTATTCAAGAGAAGTGAGCATCAGAAGTTGTTTGAGAACCTTTGTCTGCGACGTTTCGCGGATTTCGCCAGCCAGGAACATTTCATCGACGACAGTGTAAACCTTGTAGAAGTTGAAGACTAGGTCAAGCTCGCAGACGTTGTGGAAGTATTCGTTTAAGACCTGAAAAACGGGAATTCACGTTCTGTCAAGACAGAGACAAGGCTTACTTCGACAAAGTTGTGAATGGCTTCCAGGTAGTAGAGATTGTTGTCCGTAATGTCCACGCAAATGCAGAAGTACAGTCCGGCGTAACGACGGTAGACGATTTTGAAGTTTCGAAACTGAGAAAAGGTCATTAAGATGATCATTTTAATTTTTGGAGTTACCTCGACAAAATTGGTATGTTTCGCGTCACGAACAGTCACACAAGCGTGCACTTCCTCAATCAATTTCTGAAAAAAAAACATTTGTTCAGCCATCTGCATCAGAAGAGAAATATTCACCTGTTTCTCATCGTCGTCAAAATGCATATACCACTTGGCGAGTCTTGTCTTTCCGGCACGGTTTTGAATGAGGATAAAACGGATCATCTGGCAAATATCGAAATATAAATTGAGAAACTTCAGGAAAAGAGGGAAAAAAAAACGCAAAAATTGGCCAAAAACGAGCAAAAACCGAAGAGATTGATTAATCGATGCGACGCTGACGTAAATGTGCGCGCACACTCTGCGTCTCTTCCTTTCGAGACGCGACGGCCAATGGACAATGGTGCGCCTTTAACCCTCTGCCTCCTCCTTCCCTCTCTTCTCCTATATCCGCACACCCTTCCATCTAGTCTCCTCGCCGTTTGGGCCCGCCAATGCAGTCTGTGGTCGTTGTACAGTTGGAAAGGGAAGGCGGAAGAGCGGATTACCGAGCGGAACGGTTTTTTTCGAAAAGCGCGAAACGGTAATGATGAGACCGTAAAAAGAAACAGTTCAGTAGTGATGTTTGGTTTGAAATTGGTATGGAAGCGTGGCCAGGGAAGCGAAACTGGTTAATGGGTGGGAGTATTCGAACGAAAAGAGGAATAAGGGAACACCTGAAAGAAGTGGAATGGATGGTTACCATTTAGATGACAATGACATAGATATGATACCTATTTGCATGCAAATGAGAAAGTTCAAAAGATGAAAAGGAGGGACAATGGTCAGCACCAAGGTTCTTAACAGTTTTTTTTTTCAGTTTCTGGGAAGTTGATGAACATTTCAGTGAGAATAAGACGTCGTTGTATGTATGTATCCAAAATATACGAGCTTCTCTTCTGGAAGATATGTTGAACAAATTAATGTGTTTCCTTCCAAAGATAGTCGTTCACGATCTGACTTCAAAGTATCAAGCAGCAAGTGACCAGATTTCAGAGTTCATTCAATTTTTGCCAATCAGAGCAAACCAAAGCTTTCACAAATACCTCCGCTTTCTCCGATTTCCCTCTCAACTTGCATCACCTTCCTATTCTCACTTTTTGATCCTTCCTCTTCCCCATACTTTATAACAGTTCTTTTGTCCATCCGGGGCGGAGAAGGTGTTGTCCCATTCACTTATCCCTGTCCATTTTAACCCGATTACAGAATTTTGCTTTCGTATCATGTTCCCATTTGCACTCTTAATCCACCAGTTTTTGAAACGTGCGTTCTACATGAGGATATTCCCGCCTACAGTCTGAATCCATATTTATATCCTCGCGGATATCAAACTGTTTCATTTTGTTCTTTTGTAGTCAAAATCATTCTGAACATTGGCAAAACCGTAGCCATTTCCGTAGGATGTGCCCAAACGCTCTTAATCCATTGCGGGTTCCAACTGAGAAATATCTCCGCTTACAGGTTCAATTCATATTTATACTTGCCCATATCTCATAAACTTTCATTCACATCTTTTTTTGGGTCTACTCTATTTCAAAAACTGACAGAATCGTGTTCATTGACGTGTCACATTGAGTGCTCAAATCCGCATCAAAAGCAAGTGACCGTCAGTGTGTCCAGTCTCCGATTTCCGATTAGCATTATTATTTTGCCGGGCGCTTCTCATCTCGCACTGTTAGGTTAGCCGGGGCTACTGGTTTCTCTGTCGCGTTTGTCTATGGGCAGGTAAAGTTTTCCAAAAAGCCGTCGGCCGCTATTGCTGCGTTCAGTCCACTATTTCCTCATATCAATTACATTTCGGTCTATACTCATAACTTTTATTCCAATTGCCATTCAGTCTTCCGTTTTTGTTTCTACTTAGCTAGTGACTTTCTGGCGGTTTTCAGAACAATTACGCATCTGAGACTTCTGTGTGGATGTATGGACTTTGTGCTCTTCTTTGTTCTTCTTGTAGGCACAGGTAAACCAAATTGAAGTTTTTATTTTTTTGATGTAAGTAATTGTTGCAGTGCAAGTGAATGCAAAATTATTCGATGGTCGAGTAGATGGCCAGAAAATCGAAACGGACACAAAAGTGTTCGAAATCGACAAAAAGAAACTCCAACAGTACTGGCAGTATGCAACGACAATGTCTTTAATCAAAGTAAGTGACAAAACACGAGAACGAACGCATTTAGTTATACAGTTTATTGAGTCATTATTTCCAAATATTGCAGGCGCACACACGTTCCACTTTGCAAAACCTGCCACGAATCGAACGAATCGTGTTCGAAGAATGCGTCAAAGACTCATTGACAGTTGTCGCAGTTGCGAAATGTGCTGTTAAAGTGTTCGATGCCAAAGAAAACGAAAAACTGCTTGCGACTACACCATCACCACCAAAATTATCATTTCAAAACATACCTCGTCCGGTCATCAAGCAAATATACGTCTCACCATCTAGAAAATACGTTGAGAAACAATATTCACCCGAGATGAAACAAGTTGCTCCCGCCAGTCTGTACTACAGCACAATGAGCCATCAGTGGATTCAAAATCCAATCAGAAGACAAAAACATTCGAATCGACGGAAAAGAAATGACCATATAATGGAGGCGTATGAAATGTTTTTGGAAGAGCAAAGAAATTTGAAAAAAGCAGAAAACGCATTGAGGAAAGTGACTGATGAACCAGTGGAACGGAACATGTTTGGTCTTCCAAGACACATGTCTATGCCGAGGATCAAACGGGATGTCACAGGTACCAAATAATTGCATTCGTCTTCTAAAAGTTCCGTTTCAGAGCCAGTGGTTTCAGAATCAGCAACAAGTAGCTCTCGCCCTGCGATTGACTTGCCGAAATTGGCTTCCAAATATTTCCAACGTATTCTAGGTACGAATAACTAAAATTGGAAAATCTATCTCACAAATCTTAACTTTTTTGATATTTTTTCCTTTTTTTAGATGTTGTTCATTTTACTATAATATTAATTTTTCAGGTGGCAGTCGAAGTAGTTCATCTTCCCAAGATCATCTGCAAAATATTCGTCGAGTTCGGAGTCACTATCTTCGCGTTGAGAAATGCAATGGATACTTCAAACTGATGAACGACGAGAACAAAAAGTGCGTTATTGAAACATAGACAGGACAGAGATCGAGCAATCCGCAACCGGTTCTCTCATTTTTCACCCCTACGCGTCAACTGCTTACTTGCCACTTTTGGACGTGAACAGGGTGGATTAGCAGAGATTTGTGTCTAAAAACAAGCCAGAACGACCTGCTAACTGACATGTGGTCAGTGTTATGAAATCGAGATTGACAGGCGTGAACTTTTCAATAGGACATATCTGGTTGAGCTTGATGCAATAATGACACGTGTCAAAATGACAGCGCATCTAGTTTTCAACGCATAATGGCAGTAATAGATACGAGTGAAGTTGAAAATGACTAGTTGACTGTGCGAGTGTAGTCTGATCAAAAAAGAATGTAGGCTTGAGAAACTACAGTACGTACTTTAAAGTTGACGTAATCTTCCGCATTAAGAAGTGCAATATAAAATATAAAAAATTCCATGTTTATCTTGAAACAGAAGCAAGGAAAAAAGAAAAATGATAATAATAAGAACGTGGATAGTTATTATCAATATACTTTGAAAAAACAAAAAGGAACTTCCCATGCCGGGAATCGAACCCGGGCCGCGTGGGTGAAAACCACGAATCCTAACCACTAGACCACATGGGACTATGAGTGTGTTGCACAGCAATGCATACACATAACGGCGGAAAACGATAGGTCGCCGAGAGGGCGCGAGAGCGACGCTTAGCGAGGGCAAGAGTGGTGTCTTCTCCAATGCACGGCGTGTTGCGTGAGACAGCAGCAAAACCAAATGCACCCTAGGCACTAGTAAGATAGAAAAAATGAATCACAGTTATCCTCTTTGTTGCTGCTTATTTTTTACGTCGAGTTGGAATTCAGTTTCCACTGGTTTTGAGCCAAAAGCGGAATGCAATCGTGTTATATTTCAAATAACAACCAACAGCATGACAAGACATTTTTCATTTCAGAGTTTTTGATCAACTGAAACTTGGCATCAGCAGTGAGGCACCAAAGATTCAAAACGAAAATGATGCATTTCAAAAAGTTGTTGATATTATCAACCAGTTTTCTGTAAGTTTTCGATTACTTTTGGAAGATTAACTTATTTCTTCAATTTTAGGCAAACGAGCTTGCCCACAAGAAGTTCTCCTTTCTGTCACCCAGAGTTTTATCAATTATGCCAGAAGGAAAGCCAAAGAACAGGTTGCTTTCTCCAACACTGCTCTCATTTCACAGAGATGGATTCTTTTCATTGCCAGATATTTTTGAAGTAAATTAACAAATCGCTGGTGTTCCAACCGTTCTGCGCATTTTTAGATTGTCTCATCAAATCAACGTTATCAACAACTGATGTTAGAAGCAATACTGGATCTGAGTGGTGCTGGATTAGCGATGGACGAGTTGATGAGCAAAATAGAGCCGGAAATGCAGTTCATGGAGGAGGTTCAATACCCTTTGGTGCAGAAACTCAGTAGACAAGACATTAATTGGCTCAAGTGAGTGTTTCATTTTTGCGACAACTGAGTATTCATTCATTTAAGAGCAAGACAAACATTTTCCGATAGTCAAATGGCTGAATACAAGAAATATGGATTTGCACATCTCAATGACGAACAAGTAAAGTTGGTTTATCCAGGTGAGAAGCTTTATAATTATTTTTTTGAACTTGCTTTGCAGACGATTTTGAAAGATACCTCTCTATTACCAACATGTCGCGGACACAAAGAGAGGAAAGAATCGAGACAGCCATAAGAAAATTAGCAGCAGAAGGGCAACCAAAATGGCCATACTGGAACGGAGGAAAGAGAAGAATGAAAAGAGATAGTGAACACAACATTGTCAATTATCCCGATGAAGAAATGGTTAATGGCGTTGCTTTTTTAACATTGAAAGTGAGTTGTTTTCGAAAATTTGATATTAAGAAACTGAAAAATTTACAGCCACACGCATTTGCCAATTTGATCAACTTTGGAGTATCAATGGAAGCAATGATACTGTCTCCTCATGCTTTCATTTCGGAAATCATGCGACCCGAAGCTTTAAAAGTGAGTTTTTTGTGACTTCTTATCAAATTTGCTGGTTTTATAGCTCGACGTCCTCTCCCCTCGTGCATTCATTGCTACCGTTCTTTCTCCGTCAGCTTTGGTTGCAAGAATTCTTTCCCCAACGGCTTTTCGTGCAGAAGTTCTCTCTCCAAGAGCTTTGACTGCATGGGTACTTTCACCGGAGGCACTCGTTAGTTCACTGTCCACTTATTTCTACTGAATTAACTATGTGTTTCTAGATTGCTGAAGTGCTATCTCCAAGAGTGCTTGAGCCGAGAGTTCTCTCTCCAGAAGCATTAGTCATTGATGTACTCAGTCCCGGAATCTTGGCACCTCACGTGCTCTCCTCGGAAACGGTAGGAGTGATGATACTGAGTCCGAACATTTTGTCACCCAGAATAGCAAGTGACGAAAAATTCCTTGTAGAAGTGAGAAAACTTTAAAATTGAAAAAAATAAACTAATCACATTTAGGTATTATCCCCTCACATACTTGGCGGTCCTCACAGTGAAGAAGAAGAAAATAGCAACATCGAAATCGGTTCGGGTTCTCATGAAGGACATCATCATAGTGGTGATCAACATAAAGGGAACCATCCAGGAGGACATACAGCGGCTCCTGGTGGGCATGGAGATCACCATATACACCGTTCTATTCTCCATCATGGTGCTGCTACATCAGTCAGATCCCAACCGCCAGCCCCACCTCACAACCCGTTTCGGTCACGTTGACCTCCGTTGAAGTCTATTCTTGATAAGTAGATTCTTATTTATTGAAACATATTGTTTTATCTATTTGCATATTTCTCTTTTTGCTTTTTTCCTTCTCAATTTCTGCTACAATTGATCAGGTACAAAAACATTGACCCCTAGGGCAGTACAATTGTGAGTTCCTTGTCTACTCCAAAGAATCAACCTTTTTCACCTAGTTTGTACAACCATTCCACTTTTCTGCTGCCAATGATGATTTTGTCACTGACTGACAATATAATGACGCTTGTTTACAACACGCACACACAGTTATTTTGTCCCTCAAACCGGTTATTCGTCTTTTCCCCTACGCTTCTGCTTGTTGTTTCTTTAACTTATTTGTCTATGGGTTCTTTCTGAAATGCTCTCCAACTGTTTCTATTAATTAGAGCTCAATTTGTATCCAAAAAAATAAAATATTTATTTTCACTGTCACTATCAAAAATCCACAAAACTACAGAGATATACACAAGTCAACAAAAGAAACAAAAGGGTAATTGTGCATGTGATGCTTGCAAAAGCTGCCGGCATTCTACTTCGACCACTTTTGTCTTCTTGACCTTTCACTTCTGGAATCAAAAGAAACTGGGGTTTTCACACTTGGTACAAAAAGATTAACACGGGAGAGGAAAGGAAAACCAGAGAGAGAAACTACTCACCGACACTGATTGTTGAACATGTTTTGTGACCTTTTCCAATAGTGATGAGGTAGTCAGGTCGGTCACTGCTGAAACATCACAAAACTTTCTCTATCATCACACACACCACACAAAACTTTAACTTGTCACTTGTTTTAGTTTCACCGAACTGTTACGGTTATAATTGACTCACAAGTCATAATCTCGTCATTTGTAGTCTTCTTAATTTTTTTGTCCTAATTTTAACTTTGTTTGTTTTTTAAACATTCTCACCTGTATATAGGAAACTTTGTCAAATACGCTTTTCTTATCAGTTCTTCCCTGTAGAGAACCGGATCGAATTCAGATGTTGAAATGTAGGCGGGAAACGAGCCAGTCGATGATGTAGGTGATGTTTTTGGTGTTGAGATCTGAGAAAAAGATAGAGTTTCACGCATAAAATGTTACTGGCTGACCTGTACACAAGACAGTGCAGACGACAGCTTATGAGGCATTTTGCCTACTGACAGTTACTGAAGAAATGAATAGACTTGGTATTTGAAAACAACGAAAAGAGGTGGGAGAAAGAAAGCGATGCGATGTCGACGGCAAGCGGGACGGACGGCGAAGGGATGAACTCGACTCGGAAACTCGCAAGATTAAGCGGGAACTGTAGCAGTCATTTGAGGATGATGAGCGATGCAAACGGGAACCTGTGTGAATTGGCGAGACATCTAGCTGGTCAGTTTTTGCTTGCCGAATCTCGCGCTAATCTTCGAGTTGGTTAGTTTGAGTCACTTCTAGTTTCTTTCATCTCGGTTCAAAAGCTCATGCATTCTCAGCGTTGAGATGTATCTCTTGTGTAGCACAGAGTATGTTGACAACTTTCATACATACAGATTGTTGACATTTCCACATTTCTCCAAGTCGGAACTCGATTCTGTCAATTTCTGGTGCTTTATTTGATAACAATGCGATGGAAATTGTGTATGATAAGTGCGGCCAGCGAGGAGTGGCTCATGCAGCTGTTTCCGCTGACTCAGTTTTTCGTATTCTTCTCCTCACTTGTCGTCTGTTACACGTGCATCCGTCCGTTTTTCCTCTTGTCTCTGTCAATTCAAAAAACTCAGCAGCTAGTTCATCCAATTCAAAGTTTAAATTCAAGATTTTGTAATCAAATGCCCCATATGTTAGAGGTATTGTTCCTGAGTGTAAGAATAAGAAACGGCTCAGTTTGATTGAGTTCCGTCCAGTTCAGCTCTAGATCCTGTTCCCCCCATGCTTTGTTCATCTTTTCCGCCGCCATGAGACAACGGCTGTTCTTTTCTCCCTTCACTTAATTTATTTTCATATCACCTATCCCTCTCGACCAGCTGAACTGAACTCATCGAAATCAACAACCAAGTGAAAACGTCTGTGTTACCCGCATCGAGCGACTGCTCCTACTTGTACACACAATACCGCCTCACTAGTTCCGTTTCAATCCTACAAATACCCTCTTTTCTGATTTATGTTCGTGTTTGTATTTGTGTTTGCCTTTCTCTTGCTTTTCCGGTACAATCTTATTTCATCCTCCACTCAAAACGAAAAAAACATATCCCGTCATTTTCTGTGAACCACGACGTTTCTAACACAGGAACCACAAAGTTTGCGTGTACAGAAAACACAATTCAGAAAATGATATCAAGTAATAAAACAACAAGTAAAGTACGTCCTGTTTTAAAAAGTTATAGCCTCCTTGTAGCGTCATTTGTGTTATCTGTTGAGTTAATCGTAATTATTTTCTCAAAATGAAACGTGATTGTGTTTTTATTTTTTGAACTATCACTGAAATCAGTGACCAACGCCGAGTACTTAATACACTTGATATCTTACTTTGAAAATCACGCATTGGTATTTCGGCCTCTGAATGATATAGATAGTACATTCTTATCATTCAGTTAGTTTCCGTTTTCTGACCGTTGACCTCCCTGTGTTTTATGTCCCCTACTTTTCCATATTTTCATATTTCTCACTATCACCAATTTCATCCTGATGTTGAGGACCGGAACGGAAAGCAAACAATAATGGCATGAGATCCATGCGTGTGAATGTATACTTTTACGCATTCAACCATAACTCAATCCGTAAGCCGTTGATTTGGAAATAATTGGATGTAGTTGTCAGCCATCCAATCCTTCACACTTTTAAGTCTTTTTTCCATTTTCACCACTTCTCCGATTCGGTGCCATTGCATTGTTCCTCCAGTTGTTCTTTCAACTACTTCGGCATTCACCCTCTGATCACTGTAACCAATTGGTTTGTGTTGTGACGGGACGCTGAGGCGAGAAAGCGATTTGTGTTGTAATAGAACAACAGGTTGAAGCACACTCACATAATTAGACCAGAGGACCAACCGAAACTTTGTGGCCTTGTTTTGTCTTGTGTTGTCCTGTTTGGTTTCGAATCGTCGTCTCGCTCTTTTTTCCATCGAAAACAAAACGACTGCGATTGAAGTCCCTTGGGTTCCTAAGCAAACTGGAAAATGCCAATTTCCCATTTGCTTGCAGATAATAAGCACTCTCTGTCACCTTCCCCTTCCTCGATTTTCTTAGAAAATTCATAGCAAAATGTAGGTTTCGATTCTTCGTGATCACTTGATCACCTCACATTTCTCTCGTTTTCTCCCTGACTATCTACTGATTTTCTCCTTATTGATAGCAACGACTACTATTTTCAGAACTGGAAAAAGTTCTACAGAATGTCGGAAGCTCCTTCAGCTCCCACCAATTCCAGTTCAAATCGCAGTTCTTCAAAGTCCCGGGCCAGGCAATTGTGGAAAAAGGTTGGTGCACGGGGTTGTTATAAAACTAAAACAATAGATTTTCACCGCACTCTCGACTAAAAAGTTCAATTGAAAACCATTCAGAGAGAAAAGTGGAGAGAGAAACAAAAAAGAATAGCGTTATTTCCTCTTTTTCGAAACTTTGCGTGGTGCCAGGCATGTTGCACTGAAAATAATTGCTGTAGGATGGGTGTGAGGTAGGGTGAAGAAAAGTAAAGTCAGCGAAGAAAAGAGGCAAGTGTTGGACAGGAAATTGGCACTGGCTTTTCAAGGAATAAGAATGAGAATGAGAAAAACGATAAGTACTCTCGTCTTTAATCGTTCCAGTCTTGGTTTTTTCATACTTTCCTTTCCGTTTCCAAGAGAGATACATTCTCTGTTTTTCCTTTTAAATTATTCATTCTTTCTCTGCTCTTTGCTTCTCTTCTCTCCTTCCATGATTTCACTTCACAACGAAAGCTGAAGCCCAGACGTATTGCATACATATTCTGCCAAAAAATCTCGTCAACCAACATTTTTGCGTTTTACATTAGAAATATTGCAAGTTCTTGTGGGCTGTGAAGATATCTACTTTTAAACTTCTGCTAAGTTTTTTCTTTCTATGAGCCACAAAAAACTCTTTCTATGAGCCACAAAAAATGAAATTCAGCAAAATCCTCAAGATTTTTCAGAATTTTTGCAAGATCAATCCCGTTAGTTTTTGGTCACTTGTCAGTTATTTTTCAGTTATAAAACTTGAGAAAAACGTTGTTTCCCTCATCCCTTATGACGCTTGTTTATCAGTCACTCGGCTCTGAGAATCTGTGCTTCATAGTAAGCTAATAATTTTCCCTGATGAGCATTAGTATGTAGACATGTTTTTATCTATCAAAACAGGTCTCTGAGAGCATGAGAATCTCGTTAGCTCTCAGCGCTCACAACGCAACTATTAGTCACTTTGCGCGCCTTTCCTCGAATTTCGAAACTGACCATTTTTGTCTATCTGAATCATATTTCTCGGTGTCTTTTTTCATCTTTTTGGAATGAATGAGAATGATGAGTCACATCCTTAGATAAATCGGTATCAGTATGAGAATCAGTTCATACGCCCACAACCTACTCATACTACTCATTGTCCCTATCTCCGCTACAAACTGCCCAATTTTTGTACATTTGTACACAATTCCGTCTAAATTTTTCTGTTCGATTCCTCCAACAAAAAACATGTTTTCCATTCAATTGTGGATGCTCTAATTGGTTTTTATTCGGTTTCTGGGCCCTTTCGGGGACTTTCGGGAGCTTTTGGATGCTTCTGCTGCTTTCTTGCCTTTCCAATCAACACACAGCGCTGTTGACTCAACTCGCAAACAAAACGCTTCCGTTTCGAGTTGCCAATTATGCATTCAAAACTTCACGGCGACTCAACATGACCCGCAATAATCTGTTTCGATCAGTCTGAGTGTTAGAGTGTGTAGTTCGGAAACGGCGCAGACGGGCAAACAAAAGTCCTCGAGCTTATGGAACGAATATTATGGCTCGAGCAACCGAAAGACAGATACGCATCTGTTAGAGCAGAGTCACTGGTTTATCTTGTCCTTTGCGCCACGAACCTCACGTTTTTTGTCCACCCGATTCTAGACTCAGATTCTAGATAGAAATGCGTCACGCCTTCCTGACATTTCCAAACAAAATGATGAATCAGCCCACACTTTTTTGTGATCATCGCCACCGACCCGCACCGAAACTTGAGCTCTTCCGCTTGTTCGTGCCCTATCCAAGGTCCACTATGACGCTTTTTTTTTCGTCATCTTTCTTCTTTCCAGTATTTTATTACTTTTGAATAAAATAAGAGAACTTTTCAATTTGATTTGTATCATTGGTCGTGGAAATGTGGAGCAGGCTATATCAATAACTTTCCAGTTGTTTGCCCTTTTGAAATATGCATTTGCGCCTTTCCTCAAAAAACGAGAAAACCAATCAGCGTTCACTCTCACTTTACAAAACTATGTCGAGTCAACAAATGCTTCTCGACTTCCTGTGACCACCAACAAAGCCAATAATCCATGTGCTTGTCGGAGCAATCTGTCGAGCAGAGCTGCCGGTCCATTCTGCTCTCTTTGAAGAAAGTTGGAAGAAGATGGCGCTGAGGGATGCGGGAGGCGGCGAGGAAGAACAGCAAAATGACGCCTTCTCACAATTGGTGAAAGGGCTTTATTCTGTTGTCGTTTTTGTTGCAAGTGCGCGGCTACACACGCCTTCTCTTTCTCTTCTTCTCCCCATTTGCACATTCATTCCAACAAGCGAGTACGTGAGTTGCAATGAGAAAGAGATATGTAAGGCACCGAGACACAGAGGACCTTCTTTCCGAATATATTTCATTTTGAGAGCTCACTGAGCTGCTACACCATTACTATTCTGCTTCTCTTTTGTGGTCGCTTGTCTTGTCTTGAATCTTGTCTCCTTGTCATTGACTCCAATGGTCTCGTTTTTCATTTTTGGTTTCTTCTTTTATTTTTCATCTATAACATGTTCATTCATTTTTCTTTTTTTCAGATGGGAGGTGTAATATCTTTCATTTCATTGCGACATCATAACGAAAGCCATCTGACTCCGAGTAAACAGGTCAGATCAGCAATAACAAGAAGAGACCAAAAGCTAGAATTTCAGGTTCGCACACGGAATGGATTGGTTGAGGGGTTCAGACTGAAGATTGATGACGAGAAGGAAGTCGACCTGTACCTGGGCATTCCCTTTGCAAAACCACCAGTTGGAGATCTTCGTTTCAAAAACCCAGAGCATTCCGAAGACTGGGATGGAGTCAGAAAATGCATTCGTTTTGGTCCTCGAGCCCCTCAAGCAGACTTCTTCTGGGAGCGGTTTACCCTTGGAGTCGGAAAAAGTGAAGATTGCCTCTATTTGAATGTTTTTGCGCCAACGTGGAAAGCAGAAGAAGTTTCCAATGGGGTATATTGTTATTCGAGGATTTGATAAATGTTAGTTTGTTATCTTTCAGCTTCATCCAGTTATGGTCTACGTTCACGGGGGCGGCTTCTTGATCGACTCGGCGGTCAAATATGGCGACGAGGGAATCGCTAAGTGAGTTTGAAACCACCTTGTGCTCGACGATTGTGCACGTCACATAGGCTACATTTTACACTGTGTTTGGCTAGAATGTAGTCATCAGCACTTTAAGAATTGGCATTCTAAAACTGTTTTAACTTGAACACTAAAAGAGTATCAAATGTCATTCTAGATGCCCTTTCTACTCAGAAATTCTTGTTTTTAGATATTTATGCCGTCATGGCGTTGTCGTCGTCACAATTCAATATCGCCTTGGACTCCTTGGTTTCTTCTCAACGGGAGATCAAGTATGTCCTGGAAACTTGGGACTCTGGGATATGACAATGGCTCTTCAATGGGTTCGCGACAATGTGCACGCGTTCGGAGGGGATCCTCGTAAAGTTACCGTTTTTGGTCAAAGTGCAGGCGGCGTCAGTGTAGATCTGCTCGGATTGAGTCCGCACTCAAGAGGTTTGTGCTCTGGTCAAACGCGCATTGAAGTGAAATTCAATTCCTTGCAGATCTCTTTCATCAAGTGATCCCGATGGCTGGAAATGGAGAATGCGAGTGGAGTACTGTGGGAAAGAACCGACTGACCAATGCCTGCAAAGAGTTTGCTTACCGCAAATGTTGGGACGAGAAGGAAGCCAGAGGTAGGCGATTTCCGATATAAAAACACGCGTGTTATTGTTGACTCTTTTCCAGATGAAAATGCCAGTGAAAGCATGTTGGCGTTTCTCCGCACAAAGAAAGAGAAAGAGTTCGAGAAACGTCTGCTGACGCGGAAAGGTGTCGATGTTTCGAAAATTGGACTGGATTTGGCTCCTGTTATTGGAAGCAAGCCGAGTGATTTCCTTCCAAAATCGATTGAAGAATTGAGAAAAGAAGCACCCAAAAAGAACATTATGGTGGGAACCTGCGAGCATGAAGGACTACTTTTTGGTATTTTAGAAAACTAAAAAATGAATTTCTTGAGCGCTAAATTTTCAGCTAGCTTGGGACCAAGCAATTTTGACGAGAAGGGAATTGACAAACTTCTGGCTCTGCTCATTACTGAAGAAAATCATGAAGATTTTGAGGCATTGCGACAAGAAGCAAAGGCAATGTACTTGAAAAAGAAAACAGATGATGAAGATGATAAGGAAGTTGCATCCAGAGGATACATTCAGGTGACCAGAAAACGAAATTCGCATGTTTGTCTAGTTTCCAATTCTTTCAGTTGTACAGCGACTTGTTCGTTAACAATGGAACTTACAACTACGCTGAGAAGATGACCGAACTTGGAAATAAAGTTTTCATGTACTCATTCGATTACTGCAATCCAAGAAGTTTTGGCATCCTGTCACTGCGTGCTCCATTCCGAGGTACTTTGATACTTTCTGTTCACCATCTAGTTCTTGATAATCTATTCCAGCCGCCACTCACTGCACAGAACTTGCCTATTTGTTTGGTGTTTCAATCGTCTTCAACTACAAATACAATGAAACTGATAAGGCAATGCTCGATCTAATGACAAGAATGTGGACCAATTTTGCCAAATATGGGTAATAATAAATTACAATTTATGTGTTTGAATTATAAATTCAGAAATCCAAATGGACAGTACGAAGACTCCACAGTGTTCGATTTTAAATGGGAGCCGACAAACAAAGAAGAGCTTACCAAGTTTTTATCCATCAAAGAGAAAAAATGCGAGATGGAAACAGTCTACCAAGACAAGCGTGCTGAATTCTGGAAGAAAATCATTATCACATCTAAAAATACCTAAATTATATGCGAAACTTTCACAGTTCTGTCTCAGTTTTTTAATTCAAGATCTGATGTTTTTCCGGGTATTCACTGCAAATAGTTATTAGAAATATCTCTCACTTATATATATTTTGTCATGTAGCTATGTATATTTTCCCGGGTTAAAAATACTTTTAGTTTTAATGTAAGTGGTTGTGTCCATTCAACTAAACTTGTGCGATTTTAATTATTATTTGGAATGAATAAAGAATTAATAAATGCCTCTTCCAGCACCTTCTGTGAATGCAATTCTTAGACCATTGGGCCCCCGACTTTCAACTTTTGATATGTCAAAAAATGAACAGTCCTCCCTCTAATAAGTTTCACATACATTTTTCAACATGTTTTCCTGTAACTTCTAGACATTTTTGAAATGTTTTCAAGAAACAAGAAAAGTATGTTATCTGTTTTGGTGACCAAACATCAGCTAGTAATCTTATGCTCCTTGTCTCATAATATTCTAGCTGGCATAATTTCAGGAGGACTATTTCTAATTGTTTCAAAAACAACTTTCTAGTTTACCGGAAACAAGAGAAACTGCAGATGCCACTGCTTCATGCTAAGTAACTTAATTGGTGTTTTTTCTGTTCTCACAATTAGTTTTGCATCAGATCTCAGATTATAATTTTGATTTTTCATGGTAAACAAGATACTTTGTCAGTGACATTCCAGTTTCCAACTCCCAATTACTCTTTCGATTTTCCAGTTCTTGACCATTTCTGTTTCTAATCCTGTCTTTTTCCGAAAAGTCCACCAAAACACAATCCTCAAAACGGAACCTTTTTCAAATGCAGTTTGCCGTTTTTCTATTTTCTTTTTGTTGGCCATTGGCACGCTCACAGATAACATAATTTCCATAAATCTTCCTCGAATCTCATTGAGTGAGCTAGGGTTCTTGGAAAACCAAAACCTTTCTTATTTTGTCTCGCAGCCCACTATGTCTCTATATTTCATCATACTGAATGGAACAAAAAACACTTTCTATGTCATTCCATTCTAATTGGGTTCGCTGAAAAGTGATCACTTGTGTTCTGCCCCCATCAAACTTCAATTTCATTTCATTTTCATTTATATGGAAATGTACGAAATGTTAAAATGGGAGGACGGGAGAGGATGGAAACGAGCAAGATTTTTTCAACGAGCCCGGATTAATTGTGTCGGAAGAGGGGGAGGGCAAGCATCTTGTTGTCCCGTGTTGAGCCCGAGAGCGTTTGTTTCGTCTCATCAAGACATCAACTTTGTTTCGGCAGGAAATGAAGACGCAGTGACAAAAATAGATTAATGGGCAACATAGGTGCACGGAACATGTGTCGACTGACCTCCGCAATTCCTCTCTCCATTGTGCCAAGTTTTTTGATGTGCTAAAGAGTCGTTCTCCGCTTTGGTGATTTGTCAATCAGACCCTGCTGTATGTTATTCTTTTATCTTTTGGGTACATTCGGAACTTTCGGTAGTTTTCTGAAATCTGGTTATAGGCCGTCCAGCAAAATGTTGTGTCCTTCTAAAAATTGTTGTCTTCAACTCTTAAGAAAATTGTATTGCTGTTCCGAATCAGCTAGGATCCGGGTACCAAATTACTTTGATTAAACTCAGTGTATCTTTAAGAAGAATGACGTAAAAAAGGGCAGAAAACACCGCTCTCGTTTAATGGTTTTTTTTATCTATCTAAGTGATTTTGTTGTTCCCCCGCTTTTATATTACTTCATAAGTATCATTTGTGCCCCATTTCAAAACCACTTACAAAGCCTAACCAATGTTTCCTATATAGCCATTTCCAATTAAACTCGTCTATCCCATTCGATCCCTGCCCATCTTTTTCTACTTGCTGCTCTTTAGTTTTACTATCAATTCAAATTCACCCGCAAACTGAAAACAAGAGCATCAAATATTTTTATTCACAGTTGCATTCTCAGAAGGAGCGTTCAATGTTTTAGTGTTTCTGCTTTAAATGTTCGACAGGAGATATTCGCCTAATCCTGGCACAAACTTCATCCCCACTTTTTTGTTCCTTTTCATCCTAATCCACATTGTTGTCAGCTTTCCATTCTCGTCTCATTCTCGCACTTATCGATTCTGTAGACCGACTGTTTTCTCACGTGCACTTATTTTATCCAAATAAACTCGAAAACTTCTTAAACCAATTCATCTCTCCGGATCCCTTTTCCCTCATACCTTACAACTACCGAGTGATGCCCCCGCAGTTTTTTTTTTTTCTATTTTCCTCTTCTATCCATCATTATTGAAATTTCCATTGCCTGAAGCAAAAAAAACCGCTGGAAAAAACAAACTCGTCTGCTCCTGCCGCGCAATGCTTCTTTCCAAAGAGAGCCATTCTCCATCTCCTAGAAGAGTGATGTAAATTGGTCCCAAGTACCCAATCCAACTCGGTCTACGCAACTTTTCTGAGTGATTGTCCGAGTCCGACTTTGCGATGCTCTGCGCAATGTTTTCATCTTCTCATCGAAACGACGAGTGCATTGCAATGCGCCGCGTGCTGCTAAAAATAGACGATTGGAGATTTATTTCGAGCTTAGGCCCGACAAAACAACACAACTCGTTTATCGGTTCCTCTTTTCTTTTTTTTTTCTTGCCTAACCTCATATCAACAAGTTGTTCAAGAATGGGCTTCGGTAACAATGTTACCCTTTTTTACGGACTTTGAGCCTTTCCTAACACAAATCTTCTTTTCCCACTTTTCCCCTATTTTGAGTGTCTATTTGGATATTCTAGTTCTAACAATTGTTTGATGGTCACGGCTTAGTTTTCACACACTTCTTAAACTGCTTGACTATTGCTCAACTGTCTATTGGTACGAGCATTGCTATTTCAACACTTCTTCTGAGAAGTGATCACATCCGGAATTGCAGAAGAAGTGACTGACTCCTCTGGATAATTGAATTTATCATCTCTCCACATGCCTACAAGAATTCTCGTCATTCATTCATTAAGTGGCCCTCTTTTTGGCCTTCCGTGTTCTCTTGATATCTTGTTTTATTTCCTTACTGTGACGTCCGTCGCGAATAGAACACTCAGTGGCTCCGGAATGCTTTGTGACGTATGACGACATGTATCTTCACGCTCTCATTCTTGTCCAATTTTTTTCTGTTTCTTTTTAGCTCCAACAAGATAGAGTAAGAAGCAAAAGGAAACTTTGATCCGTGATGTCTTTTAATATACATTCTCGAGTACCTACCAACTTTCCCTTTTTTTTCTTTATCTTGGTTCAAAAGTGTATTTTCTTCCAAGATTCTGGTTCTCACCGCATGTGACTAGTATCGTTTTACTTTTCCTTCCTGTTAAAGTCACACATCCCACTCATACGACGCATTTCAATCATCTACCCAAAACACACATGTTTCACAGAGTTTCTCCTTCAAATGTTTTCTTTTGAATAATTTATCCAACTCATTTTTCAGTCGAATTTGAACAAAGAGTTCTTTTGAGTTGTGCGGGTCAAGCGTCAAACACAATAAAGTTTCAAAAGCCAACTCCTCCACAGTTTTGCTCTAAAAATAGCAAAGATAATGAGCGCCTACGCTGTTTTATGATGACTTATCCGCCTTGGTTCCATTTTCGTCACCACTTGCATTCTTCCATTTGATTATTCTCAATAGGAGCATTTCCGTATTATTATTTTCAGTTTTTCTAGTGATTGAAGAAGTGCGGCAAATGAAAACTGTTCACTTTGGCTTGCCAGAAAAAGTTTAAAAGTTAGAAAACATTGTTCCACAGCTTTTGAAACCGCGAGAAAGCTCGAAGAGAATGAAATATGAAACGTTTTCCAAAATTCTGCAAAATTCTTCTATCATCTGACTTTCACAACTCGCATTCTTTTAATTTCCCTTGTTTTTTTGAAGCTGCCCCCTAATGATAACTTTTTTGAATATTGACACGTCTTGAATCTACAAAATCGTATTTTCCTTATGAAACCTTTCCCTTCCTGCTAATGAGTAACCGAGTTGTTCTAGCGGATGAATTTAATTTGGATAATGCTGATTCAGCAAGCATATTCTTGCTGTTTTTGTTGTTTTGGCATATATGTTCTTCGAAGCATTTCAAATCCAATATTTTTCTTCTTTTGTCCCAAATTAGAGTCAACAATCTACTAAACTCTAAATGAAAACTCCACTCATTTGTCCGGTTTTTTTTAACTAATTCAAGTAATAAGCAATTATTTGCTAGTCCCTCTCTTTTTTTCCATCCCTATTCAGCAATTTTTGAGTGATGAACTATTTCAGAAAAGGGGAAGAGAGAGGGTAGATCCATTACATCATTATTACATCAAATAAACCAATGACTTGTTTCTCTCTTGAGGCTCTTCGCCCAGCATGCGGCCGTCGGTCATTTTTGTGCACTTTTCGCATCATTTGTCACAATTTTATCTGTCTGGTCCTTTTTTCTTCTTTCTCTCTTCTGGAACTCACTTGTTTGGACCGGCTCGGCTTTCTTACCCGGAATGTTGCTTTGCCTCTCTCTCGCCCGCTCTTTCCACTTCTTTTTTCGCCCAATTCCACATTTTTGGGGCAAATCCTAAAAATTAGTCTCCAGGGGGCTCACAAAGCCTCATTTTATTCCACCCTCTACCCTAAAATAACGGCTCTGTGGAGAATGTGGCAATGTTTTTGAAAAACTACTGGATGGTAGTGTTGTGAGTGGCAGATCACTTGGGTTTCTCAATTTTTGCAGTTTTTGCAAAAACTCACGTTTTGGATGATTTTCGGAATGCTTCAAGTGCAGCTCAGCTTATGGTAAAGATAATGGCTCTTAGAAATTCAGAAAACCTTGGGAAAATTTCTAATTTTGCCGGAAGTTGTCAAGTTAGACATCACACTTCAAGAATGTTGCCTTCCAAAGACTCTCATTTCTCAGAACGATTATTTGTTTTTTTCCGTTGCTGTTCTGTTGAGAAATAGAAACGGATCCAGGGAAAACGAAAGAAATTGAACGTAGCCAAACTAGGCCACCAATTCGTTCCAACTAATGCTGTCTTTGTCAGATTTAGCCGAATTGAGACAGAGATTCAGACGAACGCGCTTTCCGACAGACAATTGTTTTTCAGCTGCAATATGAAATTACCATATTTTCCAATTGGTTTTTTATTGTTCCGGCCGACAATGCGGAAGGAGTCTGGAAGGAACCTCCAGAATTCACTTTTCTCCTCACTCGCCGTTTTTCTTTTTTTTTTGCTTGATTCGTGATTCTCGATTCGGATCGAGTGTCGCTTTTGATTGGAAATTCTTGATGAAGTGGTCATGAATAAAATAGAATTCGCTCTCGTTTGGCCGACTAAAACGTGTCGAGTTGAAGAAATATTTGACAGGATTGATGCTTTTTCGGAGTCTTGACAGCCCTTGTCATGCCCACGTCCCTTTTCTTTCTATTCGGCTGCCATTCATTGACCTTTCGAATAACAAGTGTGTTCTGTGTTCTCAAATGTCTTATCCTATCCAATGCCACCAGAGTTCCGTTTTTGGCACATTCATTTCCGGCATCCTATATTCATTTTCATGTCCTTTCCCACCAGTTGTTATTATTCCAAGTCCAAGGTTCTCGGGTTGGGGAGGGTCCTCATTTCCTGTCTCGATGCATGGGGTTCATTCCCAATTCCGTTTTGCGATGGGTACAAACGGGAAACAAAAAATTAATCATAAAAACATGAGTGGTCGGGTATATATGGATCCATACACTATACAAGTGGCCTTTGGGTAACATTTCATCATTTTCGGTTGCATTCCCTAACATTTGAGAAATGTTAAGCTTTGCAATGGTATTTTGTTTTCAGTTTTCTTTTGAAAAATTCAAAACGGAGTTTGAAAAAGAAATCTCGCGTCACTATCTATTGCTCATCCAATTAGTTTTTCCTCTTTGTTCATGATCTCGAACCCGACAAAACATACTAAAAAGAATCTTAGCAGACCGTTTAGCTTTTGAAAGTCTCTCTCCCGCCAGCAACTATATCCCAATGAATCATTTTGCAATATAATATGCATCTTGTTTTGACTCTGATCCGTCCTCCTCCCCCTTCTTTTCCAAAACATTTCATCAAGCATGAACGGCGGAGTTGACAAGACAAGGCAACTTTTCCGGGTGTCCGATTGCTTTCCATTAATTTCAGTTTCATGAATCTGTTCGGAATCTTAGAAAACCCCAAATCAGGAAGTTCTTGAAAAACTGTTATGTTGTGTCGAGACCAGACGAAATTGAATTGTTATTCGGTAGACATGTTCATGTCCAACCAGAGGTTCCTTCATATCTTCTATAATTAGACTACACACACTTCTGATTAAATTATTTTTATGCAGTTTTCGTTTTTGAAAGAAGAGAAGGAAAAGAAGAGAAAGAAGAGAGGAACGTGCATGCATAATTATTACAAGCATTGCATCCATCCCATGTCCCATGCTTGTTCATCTTCTTTTAATGTGTTTTTGATAGAATCCGCTGCCTGGAAACGGTCCCGAAGTCATTTTGGGCTTTCAAACTGCGCCTTCTCTGAGTGTTTTTCTCGTAAAATTGCCTTGTTTTTCTTTCTCCGCTCTTGTGTTTCCCCTCCAACAAAGACGGACCCGTGTATTGAAATATCGGCCAAGTTTGATATGACAAGCTGTTGCTTCAAACTGTTGTCCGATTCCAAAAGCGTGCCTTTCCTCCTCCTACGCCGCCACAGCCATCGCTTCCCGTCGGTTTTAAATGATGTTATGTGTTTGTTATATGAGTGTTGATACTCGAGTTCTTTTGTACCCTAGGGACCCATTCAGCAGGCTGGCCAGTTTCTTTTTTTAGTGTCATTCGCCTTTTGCCACAGCTTTGGATGCCGATCGTTCTCAATTGGGCCGCAGTTTTTCACTCCAATGCGGAAGCTCTTTCTTTGACATGAACCAGTCGGCATGTGATGCATTGAGACATCAATCTCTTTCTTTTTTACTTGGGTAATTATTGTCTCAAGTGGAATGTGCAGCAGAATGGAACAATTGGAAAAAAACACTGAATGATAGCAATTCTTTTTCTAAAAACAGAACACGATGGTTTTAGTTTTGAGATAGAATGAACTAAAATCTTGGTCAACAGTTGTCTTTTTCATTTTTTAAACTGGATGTCCATGTGCAAGTAACCTTTGAAAAGCACCAGAATGTTCGCTTTTGTTCTGCATGTCATCCCATTTTATCAACCCAGTAGCAAAAAAAACATTTTTGGTTTCACAATACTTCCCGATATTCGAACACCCAATTCCCCAATGGCGCTGTTTTTTGGAAATCTATCAATTTTTCGGCTTTGAATGCGTTTGTTTTTCATCAGTTTGTATGACATTCGAGATGATAACTTCCTCGAAAAACCCGGAACGAAGCAAACTCAGAACATCTGCAACCAGTGTTTTCATGCTTCTGTTTTACATAAAATTATTTTATTTTTTAGTTTTAGATTTAGTTCTTCTGCGAATCTGTATTTCAATTCTCGTTTCTGCCTTTTCCTTCAATTCCAAACTAAAGATCAAATCCGAGTCTAGTTCATGTTCATGAATCTTAAATGTGTTCAAGTCTGTGAGCTCATTCGTCGAATTTTTCAGCAAGCAAAAACAGAGGACATAAACGACTGAAAGACTTGACCAAGAAACACATAGATCGCATCGTCGTACTTGAGAGGTGAGTCTGACTCAATGTGGGCGGAGCGGGAGCACTGAACCCGAAAAGAGGAAGCTGCTCGAGCATATCAGGTACATATATCGAGTTTCAACTCGTCATAATTGCAAGACGTAAAAATCTGGAGCCGGAAACATCCAAAAACGGAAAGATACGCTGTCTATCGCCAACTGTGACCGATTCATCAAAGTCAAACAAAGGTCCGACCAGTGTTGGTCCGTTTTAATATGCTTTTTGAACTTTCCCCTCTTTTCCATGTTGTGTTTCCGAATTGTATTACCTTTTCGTGGTCGAGCACTTTGTGAACACAAAAAAAGTGAGATAAAATAAAATAGGATATGAGGGAAACATTTCGAATTTCAAATTTCAAATTGACTTTGCCTCGTCACTTCGTTTTCGATTTCCTTTCCTTGGCATGAAAAACAAATTTGATTCGATTCGGTTCGGTTCGATTCGATTCGATTCGATTCGATCGGCTCGTCCTGACTCAGTTCTTTCTTGAATTTTTCAAAAGGTTTATCCTGTGTTCCTCTTCAAAATGCTAGGAATCCTTCACTTCGACAGTTGTTTGAGAGGTAATGTGAGAACAAAAAGAGGAACAAGATACGAGAAGCAGAAGTGTTTCGGGAGTAATAAACAGGATAACCAGAACTTTCTTTTTTTTTCATGTCATTTTTTTGAAATGCTCAACCCTGACCTCTAACTTTTTCGATTCCTTTTTTCTCTTCAGTTCACTCTTCAATTCTCTCACTTAACCTCAAATTCAAAAAAAAAAAACTTTGCAAAACCTTTCCGGTTTTTTTCGTGATCAGTCAACCTTTTTCAATCTTTCAACTCAACTGAGAATTCATAGTTTTTGTTTATTAGTTTTGGTTTTCATATACCTCTCGGATTTTTGAAACACCAACCAACCCACCAATTCGTGATCATCATGCGGTTTTTATTGGAAAACGCATATTTAAAATGCGTACATGACCCGATCCTCGAGATTGCTCCTCAGATTTTCTATGAATTTCTCCTTCCTGGTAAGGCGTTCAGTTGCTCCCTGAACTAGTTTAGATGAAAGAATTCGAAATTTGAAAGGAAAAACTAGATTCTTCCTACGCTCGCACCCTCAAGGACCACTGAAAATAATAAGGAAGAACATAATTTGTAGTTGTTTTCTAGATGAGTCTTGGCATTTCTAAAATGTGTGGGCGAATGAAGGGCGACTGTGTGAACATCATTAGTATCTAGAGATGCTATCTTCTTCAGTCCCTGTACCAAACAATAAAGTTTGTTTCATTTCAAACTGGCTTCTCTTTCGAAACCGTTAAGTGTTTCAGTTCTATTCACCTTTCGAACGAAACATTTCCTTTTTTTTATGAAATGTTCTGCACGCTATTAAATATGAATAGCCGTGTGCGTGTGCTTTCTATGTGGGCTTCCACGTCCGCCTCCCATTTTATTGTATTGGTCATTCACCTCCGAAATGCAACTTTTTCGCCTTTTCTCATCCAATTCTTCATCCATTCGACAACTACGGGCCGACGACGTGTTTCTTCGTCCCGTCTTCCCTCTACTTTTATTCGCCATACGGACCCGTGTCCTCTTCTTCATTCAACATCTTATAGATGCGCCCCTGAAGACGAAGACGAAGACGACGGCGGCGACGGCGACGACGACAAGAACCGCCCCGCCCCCAATTCGTGCCGTCATTTAGTTAGGTTGCGCGCTACCCTATTCCGTGCTTATTTTTTTCTTGGTTGCTTCACGAGCTCTTCTTGTTGACCTCAATCATCGACAGACGAGAGATTAGGCCATTCGTTAATCAAATGTCGTTTTTCCTCCGTTCCTTTCTGCAAATTTAACTTCTTGTCGATGTTTTTACTTGTGCTGGTACTACAGTTCTGTTTCTTATTTAGTCGAGAAGTAGCAAAGATCCCAAAGTCATCCCGAACAGGAAACATTTAGTTCGCTGCGCACGGCAAGTTTTGTGGTCCGATCAAAGAGTAATCACTTCCTGACAGACTAGTCAATTGACTTGAACTTTTCTGTTTTTTGCCTTCTCCTCTTTTGAAAGATTTCCAGCTTCATCAACTTTTCCTTTCACCCGAATTGTGATCTAAATGTCACTTTACATGAGCAAAAATCGTAAAGTTGCAGTGGTCACTCAACGTTTTAGTTGTCCCATAAAGAAAGGATTCACATGAGCCATAATTGATGGTTACTGGAAACTGGGAGGTGTGCTTCTCCGAGTGACCACTTCCCTAATTCAAAATTGGCCCGGCTACAGCAGTTGTGATGATGTTGTCGATGAAAATGGAAATGTCAGTTCTCTGTCGTTCCCATTTTTGTTGTCGAACATTTTGTCTTTGAATGGTCCCTCAATTTCTATTCCATGTTGATTTTATCTCTCGGGAGCTTCTGAAAAACAAGAAAATCAACATTTTTGTTTACAACGCATAATGGATCTTCTTTTGGTCTGTCGAGCAAATTCGCCATAACGAGAGACTTCAGGAACACGTGCGACGTTCGTTTTCTCAATTGCCTGATGATACAAAGATTAGGCTTCAGTGCTTCCTTAAATGTTAATTGACCTTACAATTGCTGCTGCAGACTCGGCGTGCCTCTTTTGCTTCTTTTTCGTTTCCTCGTTCCGGGGAGTAACCTGCACTGCAAACAGACGAAGTTAATTAATGCTCTTCGAAAAGGATGAGCAAAACGACTTTGGGAGTGTTCCGGAAATTGAGACGATGAACGCATGACCAACGTGAATCAGTAATCGTCGGCTTATTATTCAATTTTAGGGTCGCCTCGGATGAATAGTTATTAGATATAACTTTTTCCTCCGTCGTAAAGGAAGGATCGAGTTCTAGACGTGCGCATCTCCACCGAACGTTGTATCTATCTCTTCTTTAGTCGACCACTGTTTTCCGCGAAAAAAGAGTATCTTGACGTCAAGCGGATGGATGACCGGACCGCTTCTAGTACTAGTATGCTAACCTAGAGCAAAGCAAGGCGACGTGTAAGAATCGAGAGAAAAAAGAGAAAAATCAGGAAGAGAAGTCAATTACACCGAAGGCCTTTTTTCTGTTGTTTTTCCTTGTTCTATTATCTCGACTGTTGTCAGTCACGTAAATGGTCTTAGTACTTGTATATATCGTTTGTCTACGTTTTCATTGGATTACTTACTTCATTTTTTATTTTGTTTTTCTGATTTCTGATTTTCTCGATTTAATTCCCTCTACAAACTTCTAATGATATTCAAGGTGCTTCTAACTTTATCTCATGAATACAAATGAGTCACAACTCTTTCTCTTTTTCTTTTTTCTTTGTCTTTCTTCACATTTTTGTTCTAAAAGTGCATTTGTTTCAGGAATTCGATGAACGAAGTGCAATGGCCATTGCTCGGACTCTTCTCCATCCTGATCATCTTGGCTCTGTTCGGTAATTTGCTAGTATGTGCCGCCATTCTCTGGGACAGATCGCTACGGAAGCAGCCCGAGAATCTGTTCCTCGTCTCTCTCGCCGTATCCGACCTGCTTGTTTCCGTTCTGGTAAGTTAGTTCAAGAACCACAGTTCACGTGTACCGTGGGGGATATGCATTTCTTCCTGGTTTCCGCAATTCTCGTTATTCCTGGCAACATTCAAATTCCCAATTTCGAAAGTGTGCTGCGCGATCGAGAGAAAATCAAATTCAACCTTTCTCTGCGAGAGTCGCTATTGCCGCCACCGCAGCAGTCTCCCGTCCATTTCTCTAGCGGTTTGTGACCGATGCAGTTGGCCTTATCCCTATCCTTCCTATCTCACATCCTCACTCACATGTTCTCTGCCGTAGGGGTGTTGGAAAGAAATAGTCACTGCATGAATATTTCGGGTAGGAATACAAGAAGGTCCCGAGGAAGATGCCTCAAATCTAATTTGAGCGTATTGTTGCTGGCCAAGGAATGGCACGGCTCCGAGACAAGTGGCACACATTGTGTTGACATACACGGAAGTTATGCATTTCATTTTTTATCGGTGAAATTGGTCCAAATAGAGCAAAAATACAGAAACAAAAACTCTGAATTTTTATAGAATTACATGAAATCTAGACGTTTATACAGCCCATATATTCCTTTTCGTTTCGCTTGAGCAAGCACAAAAGTCAGAGTCAAATAGGGTAGGGTCACACACTTTTTCGTTGATTAAATTGCACTTAGACCTTGCTCTTCTTTTGATGGAATGTCCCAGACGTACGACAACGAGAAACAAGATAAATGAGGGTAAACGTATCATTCTATTTTTTCTCATTTCCGCCATGACAAGTTTTTCGAGTTGTTATGTTCATTTTTTCACACTTGGGGTTAGTATAGTCTTGATAAAAAACTGTAAAAGCAACAACGCAACAATACAAAACAAAATAATTGTAGCTGTGAAAAAATAAAATTTTAGTGAAAGTGTAGTCGCGAGACTAGCATTAACAACACCATCAGGATATTTTACGAGGACAAGTATTACAGGTAATGCTGTTTGCCGCAGTCAATGACATCCTTGGCTATTGGCCTTTCGGACAGTTCTACTGTCAATTCTGGATCAGTTTCGACATAACCACCTGCACAGCCAGTATTCTCAATCTTTGTGCTATATCTTTAGACAGATACTGGCACATTAGTCGGCCTATGGTCTACATAAGGTTGAACCATCAGAAAACAGTAAAATCAAGCAAATGAAAGGAAATATGTTTAGATATTGTAATCGTCGTCGAATCAATTATGTGATTGTTCTTGTCTGGTTGATTTCTGCCGGTATTGGTGCAGCACCACTTGGTTTCGACTTTGGATCGAAAGTCACCATCAACAAGTATTCCGTTTCAGTTGAACCACTTCGTAAATCCATGTTCAGTGCCACCGGTCTTCCTGTTTGTGAGATGCGTCTCCCATTGCCATACGCTATCTCGAGCTCAATGGTATCTTTCTTTTTACCGGCTATGGTCATGGTGATACTGTACACTAAACTATACTTGTACGCACGGAAACATGTCCGCAGTATCAAGACACAACTGCAACAAGCTACTTCTTTCCTCATCATGCAACTTGCATCGGAGAAAATTCGCGAGGTAATCGTCCCTTTTAATTTCTAGTTGCTGGAAGCAGAATAGTGCTCAAAGTAGTTTTTCGGACTGGTTTGAAGACTTTTTGCATTTATTTCATGTCATTTGATTGCGTGAATGAACAAGGAATCACTTTTTGAATCTACCTAATTCAAAACGATATGATTCCACTATTTTTGCTCAAGTTTTTTCTTTTAACATTTTTTGGCAATTTTTAACACAAACCAAGTTTTGTTTTGCTTAATTTTAACAAATAACTGCCAGCTTAGAATGCCAGCTTCATCGGGGCGCAGTTTTTTTTTCCGAATTCAATTTCTTTTCCGTGTTTAGTGTTGGTCGCCTACCGCCTAAACCCATTTTAGTTGTTTTTCCAAATCGTTCCTTTCCTGCCCCGTCTGACTTTCCTACCCTGTTCCCTATTCCCCTTATATACACCCTGCATGCTTGTCCGCATGGCGTACTATTGTGCTTCCCAGGTAACGGCCGCAACTCTGAAGGGTGAAGCTCTACTGCCGCCCGATTCGCCAGCTACTGAAAGAACTACGATGACCGTCTCGAGGCACTACTCGCGGAGATCGACGACTACAACGACAGCAACACCGCGACGTGGAGACCATATAACCAGCTCGCAGAATAAGGTTGAATCAGTGAGTTGTGTAGAAACCCTCCCCACTTCCCCTCTCACTATCTAAATTACCTCCTAACACATCATGCGGTTTCATGTTCACACTGGCACGGTTTACTTTATTTTCTCATACCTTGAGCTGTTCTGTTTTCAAACTTGAAACATTGATTCGAATTCCAAACAATCCTCAAAGAGCTCATGAGCCAGTAACGTGAGAGTGAGATTGCCGTGAAGTGTCCATTTATGTTTATCCTCTGTTCAAAATAAGCTGAACTCAGTAGAGTCTCTATTAGAACCAAACTTTTCGATCTTTAAAATACCGTCGGTGTAATGTTATAAATGTTACTATTAGTAGTAATTAGTACTATTTTTCTATCGTTAGTCAGTTTTAATTAGGACATTTTTTCTTTAAAAAACAAACTTATGCGCTACATATAGGTGCAATGTATTGCTTGTTGGCTATATTTATACTAATCAACAAGCTTTTTATGCTTTTTGCTCCTTGGTTTGAAATGCACATTTTGACACACCGATCACAGTTTTTAAGCCACCTTTTTGAGTTATTTTTATGTCAAAGTGTGTATTTTTTGCTTCAGCACACCAAACTTGTGAATGCGGCCACTGAACCGTGTGTTTCAGATACGTTCGTCAATTTTTACCAAACTGAACTTCTTGTGTCCCGCCAGATTCAAGAACCAACGATCCCCTCAGGACCCACATACTCCGGCTGCTCATAATCGTTCAAACATTAGCGACCAGAAAGCGCGGTACGGCTGAAAGATCCGAAAGACTTGAATTCAAGTATCAGCATTCCAGACTCACACTCGGAGTTATTATGGGAACATTTTTGGTGTGTTGGCTGCCTTTCTTCACGGTAAACATTCTCCGAGCTTGGCTTCCAGAGATTTTCAGCTCGAAAACAATTGTGGTGAGTTAGAACGGAATGGATATATGCAACTTATAAAAAGTCAACGCAAGCAACATTGTCTCTTTCCAGGCAGTGACTTGGCTCGGATACGCCAACTCTTCAGCCAATCCTTTAATCTACAGCATTTTCAATCGAGACTTCAGAAGAGCATTTAAGAAAATCATTGTCAAAGTGTTTGGATGTTGTTGGCAGGAGCCTGATCTCAACAAGTCTATGTGAGCATTCAGGGAAAGATTCTTTATGGACATTTGTTTCAGCTCATCAAGATATGCTGCGCCTGATATCGAACGACGTCGTTCTTGTACCAGATCTTCAGAATCCGCCCACGACAACAACAACGACGCAAATGCGACACGGCTGAATTTGTTAGCAAACAATAATGAAGAAACAATACCAGAGGAGCGATAATCTCTCATTCAGTTATTTTTTCCAATTTCCATGTACCACCTTCATTGTTTCTTCATATATTTCCCCCCGCCAACAATACCAATCTCGCGCTTTCCGGGTTCATTCTCTTATTTGGTCTCATAATTCCCTCTCTTCCAGTATTTTTTCTACTTTGTATCAATCTATTTGTACCTTTCTCTTCCCTGTGGTTTCAAACATTTGCAGTCAACGGGACTTGGTTGATTTTAAAGAATTTTGGTTTATTATTTCAAGGTCTCATTTTTAATTGCTGCATGACCTTCTTATATAGCTGTTCTGATAAAGTCATTCGCTTTTTTTTAGAAATGTTGCAATCAATTTCCCTCATGTTGGAAAAACTAAGAGAATAATTCACTGTCTCATCGCGAAACTCAACATCCTTGCGGAGACAAACAACAATCTAGTTGGCATTCAAGTTGAACGGACGACAACGTCAAAAGACGTTCCTCGAGATGTCCATAGATCGTTTTCCGTTTGTTATGCATTTGCATTTGTGTTTTTTTTGGTTTTGAGTAAGCGAGCGGAATAGGAGAAGGAGCTGTCAAAAATTTCCAGAAAGAATAAAAAACATTCATTTCTAACTATCGACAAAAATAGTAGTGAGACACAAAGAATAGAAAAAGAAGAAAACGAGGATTCAAAGCAGTAACACAATTTGGAATGAAAAAAAAAGAAAGATCTAACAGATCAGGTCAGATCAAAAAGGAAGAGTTTTTTGGAGGATTTCACAACACGTTCATTGATGGTTGTATATTGAATATTTGTTTTGATTAATTTGATAACTGATGGCAATTAGAGCCAACATTGTTTTAGTTCAAACATCTACTTTATCAGTTTTCAATAGAATATCGGTTTTTGCAGGTTGGGCCTGTTGTATGACGTAGTTGACAACCCAGATGTCCTTGATTAGTTTTCTAAAAATATTCTTAATTTTATGAGTTTTAGAGTGTTATATCACTTGATCTCCGCATTGTACTTGTAGTAGATAAAAATTCTTATTGTGGATGAGAAGACGAACAAGTTGGACCCCAAGTCGCTGATAATTACGTAGAACGGCTGGAAGGAGCCATTGCTTTCCTGCAAGTTGACTTGTTTTTTTCTCTCTTTTCGGAGAAGTCATGCACAACGGACACAATCTTAAGCTTCTATGATGAATGACTAGTATTCGAGGCTTTTGCAGTCGGTCAGTTTTTCCGTACGCATGTTTATAATCATGTGAGATAGGCAGCAGTACACTTAAGACTTACAAGAATCCACGTTCTACGGAACGTTTCTAGAATGTAAAGCACGAAATTGACAAGATTGCAAGCCAGATATGCACTGATGATAACCACGGTTGTTTTGACTGCGCAGCGAAGTCGGTATTGCTGTTCCCGAATCTCTTGAGCAGCTTCGACCCTTGACGTTGTTGTCTGGAATTTTAAACTCAAAGAATGTCTAAAGTGACCCGCAACAAGTCATGTCTCATGCGATAGAAGTGGAAAATGTACATTGCAAATCATTCGGCAACTTTTCTTGGTTTTTTTTTTTAGAATTTTTTAATTTTTCATTGGTTTAAATGTTTGATCTTAATATTTCTCAAGCATTTAATAATTTTGCATGTGTGAACTTTCGACTGCTTTTCTGGCAATGACTCGTAAGCGGTTTTTGCAATATACCAAAAATAGGTATTGTCATGATACTGGGTGTTCAGCTGAAAATCCCTTCTTCAAAGAAAGATTGGGATTGGTTGTTTTTTCTGCGGAATCCTCAGGGATACGAGATGTTTCTGTTGATTCAATTACGTTCTACTTTGCCAAATTGGTTTGCCCTTGAGCAAAAATCTCCTCCCCCGTCCACCTTCCCCATTCTATTCGCCTTTTTTCATTTTGAATCTTTGCTCTTTTTGCATGCCAATTAGCCAGCATAAACAGTAAAAATGGTTAGCAGGACACTGGCGGGATTTGTTAACCAAGCATAGATTTCAGCAAAGCAGGAAAAGTCAGAGGGGTATTTCTTGCGGCGACGCCGAGAACTTATGTTAACGAAGTACCCGGTTTTCGAGTGTTTGCGTTGTGTTGCGAACTGGCGTCAGTATTGTAATCGAATTTGATCCCAGTAAATTTCTGAAGTATACCGAGAAGAGCTGAGCCGGAGATGTTGATTGACGACGTGTCTTACGGTGCTGCCCGCGTAGTTTAGCCACCACAACAATGTTGAGAGCGCAGAGCAGAACGAATGAAACAAAGGTGTGAAAGAACTGAAAATTAGCTCTTTTTTGAAATTATCTTTTGCACATTTTGTGAAATACCGTTAAAACATTTTCAAAAGTGGTCCATTTTGCTTGTTCCTCTTGATGTGAACTCAACCACTTTCTATGAAAAAAGTCACAGTTTTCGTCCACATCAATGAAGAACAAGTACAGTCCGTTGATTCGCAGAGCGGTTGCAGTACCGAGTAGTGCCACGATGACCCCCAGTCGAAGACGCAACGAGAATCTGGAATCATTAAAGTCTCTGACGGTTATAAACGCGTTGTGAGTCAGTTTATTGGGTGCAATGACAGTTGTTGTTTTGCCCTCTTCCTGACTACTTTTTATTACAGGTTTTACTGCAATCTAAAGCTCTTTGATTTATCCCGACTAGATTTTGTTATGAAAGTTGAGTATGTAAAAGACAGTACTAGCCAAAGTTTAATACAACGTACTGGCTCTCGCAGTTTTTGCCCAAGATCATTGCCAACTTCTCAGCTGAGTTTGCGATGAGAGTGTATGGGATCGAGAGCTGGACGATCCTGCTCATCACGAGGGTCCACACGTTGCTGTCCATCACGAAATTGTAGAGGAAAGCTATAAAATAGAATGTTCGACTTTTTCTTTCGCTATAAACTTACCAATTTTGTATTCGACGGAAAGGGAGAGAAGTCCGAAGCAATGAATATAAAGTGCACAGAGCATAAAGTCCAGGAATGCCAGAAACGTTTGAAACGGATAGCTCCTCTCGGTTTTTCCCAAGAAAATGTACAGCAGAACTCCATTGAACACGCATCCCAACGCAGAGAGACAAGTTCCGATGCTGAAAATATACCTTGTTTTTTTACTCCCTCAGAGTTTTTCAGACAGGTTTTTAATCTAGCTAAACTATGTCCCTTCTCATGCGCAACTCAAGCGTTTTTGTGTTGTTTTGGTTTTTTGTGGTTGTGCCAACTTTTCCTTCCTATCTGTGATGCGTCTTTTGTTTTTTTGGGATGCTTAATGAAAAAGCCAAAACGTCAATTAAATCCGTTTTTGTTTGCTGTGGGGCGGCAAGAATTGCGTGTCGGACCTAACACAATGCAAGAGAACTTCGTGATTCATTCCAGACGCATTAATGAATTTCTGTCTGTTTTCTGGAATTTTTACAGATTTCAGACTTCTTGGAACGGTTCCTTTCACAGTATATTTGTTGAAAAAAACATGGAAAGTCTTTGAACTTTTGGCAACAATTCAAAAGTAACGTCTCGCAGCGTTCTCGGTTTTCTTCTTTCTTTTTTGTTTCCCTGATGTCACGTGTGATATCTGTGAAAGTCTAGAGGCAAAGCACAACGTCTTTTTGGCATGAAACGGGAAAGGGAGGCAGAGGGAGGGTACTCGTGCTAATGTATGATATAGAGACATGTTAGTCCCGGTAGCTTAGTGGAGCGCAGAGAAGAATCGGACAATCGGTTGTGGGCATATGACAGAAGACAAGCACATCGTCACTTTGCAATTGGTAAAATGGAAATTCGGGTGCAAATTTCGTTTTGCAACGTGTCAGAATTATGGATAAAATTTTTTTACCCGCATCTTTTAAGACAGATGACGTGGCAAATGGACATGAGTTTAGGGTTCAAGGATTCGAATGTGCAAGAAAAACTTGCAACAGTTAGAACACTCATTCAAGTCGTCAATGTTTCTCAGTTGATCTCTCAAAGCAACCCACTAAAACTGCCCAGTATCCAGTTCCCCAAAGAATTATCAACACTTCTTGGAAAACTAGTAACCCGAAAATCGGGTGACATACTTCATTCGGGATGTAATCGAGTTTTTGGCAAGTCTCCCCTACATGCCAATGTTGCAAATGGTCTTGTTCTTTTCTCCGTTGCCACCAGCCTCACAAACCTTCGCTCATTGATCCCATTCAAAAACTCGCACAAAACATTTCCGCTGGCCGGATGTGCTCCTTTGAATGGCCGAATTCTTCATTTGATGGTGCACTTCGCATTTGCATATAATTAAACGCTCTCCTTCAGTTTTTTTTTCTTTTACAGCTTTCAAGAAGAAAACATCTAACCAGGAAGAGTTATTTATGCTTGTGGGTCTTGACGTTCAAATTTCTGATGTTTCCGTATCAATCGGAAATGAATCAAAATTTTAAGATGTGAAAAAATGGAAAACAAAACATGCAGTTTTCATGTATTGTTTTTTATTAAAGTGAATTTTGAAAAAAGTTACAGAGCCCAGAATTTAGTGTTGTGCGGGAAAATGTGGTTGGTATTTGGTGAAGGGTATATGCATCTTCAGACCCATCGACTATAAATTTTCGTCAACACGTAAGGGCATTTGACGCGAAGCGGACGGCATCCAAACAAAGGATAACTAATTTCATGTTCCTTTTGGGAAAATGTCTGAGCGGCCACCCATTCCGGATGTCGCTGCGATGGATTAGTCTTGTGTTCTTGCAATACCCTCGACACGCAGTTTGCAGTTGAATATGAAACGGAAGAGAAGTTATCAAGCGCACTGATCAGAAGTTACATACACTCCACGCGTGATGCGTTTTGCAGCGCAAAAAACCCGAAATCTGCTCTCAAGCACAACGAGACACTTCAAATCATCACGGTTGCTAGAACATATACGTGACTTACCTGATGAAAGCGATGCGGAGTTGCGAGGTATCGTCGCACAGAGAGTAGTTTGATACTGGTCCCACATCAAAGTAGTCGTGTTCCAAGTATGACTCAGCGGCCATTTCCATCACGGCTGACGGTTTGCTCAAGGTGAGAAATCTTCAAAATGTCTATATTTCGTACTGAAAACGTTGAGCGACAGATTGGATGGTCATAAGACGTGCACAAGGAAGAGATTGAATGCAAAATTTGAGTGATGAATTGGTGGCAACGTTTTCAAACTGACTGAAGGAAAGCAGAGGTTCAATTTCCCAGAAATGACAGAGTGCATAGAATGAATACTCAATAAGGTTATACAGAGAACGGGTACCTGACTGGATTATTATCGAATTGACTGCGGGGGTGTCCGAAAGAAAAGAAACTCAATGCATACCTAATTCTGTCTGTTCTTAGGTTTTTTGGTTCTCTAACGAGTTCGAAAAGGGTCTGAAACTACTGAACGACTCAAAATTTCTATGGAATGGAAGTAACCCAGGGAAGATGTTTCAGACGGGGAGATGATAGGAAAAAGGAAAAAGAAAGAGAAAAGGGAAAACTTGAAATTACCGTAAGCTTGCCGTCAAAAAAAGGAAGAGTGTTCAAGAGCTTGTCGGTCGGACCCGTTGAAGCATTGTGGGTTTGGGCAAAAGTGCGATGTGAGCAACACTGAGCCGGCAGCTGGTAGGCGTGGCTTAGGAAGAGGCCGGCGGCAGAAAAAACTTGCCAAGGCGATGCTTCCATTGGTTTTCAAGGTTTTAGACCAAAATATATCAAATCAAGGAGACAAATAAGGTAACCGGTGGGGAGAGTGTCGGAAAAAACTGCACGGTTATCATAGAAGCATCACGCGTGAGTCTCTACGCAATGTTTGGCATCCGGAAACAAGACACCTCCAAACATCCGTCAATCTGTTAAATTTGTTTTTGATAGAAAACGGAACAAGACGACGTATTTTTTCATATCTATGCAACAGATCGAAGATTAGTTTTGTTTCAAAAATGACCTTCAAGTGGCTTTGGTTGAAAACTAACTCTCAATACCGAATTGAGAGTTTCAGACTGAAAACGAGCTACAAGGAACAAGGAAGAACACTGTTGAAACTAGAATGTGAAGTCAGAAGACATGCTTGAACGAACGATTCTGTTTTGAAAGAAACTAGACTGAATTCGTAGTATGCACCATGCCGTTTTTATACTTTTCTGAATTACCGTAGCCCAGAAAGAGTAACGTGAGGTCAGGAAGTTATAAATCTTCACGGATACAAATTCGGCATAAATTTGTCAACTTCTTTTTGGGAAACTACTAAAAATCTGATTTGATTCAAATAAAACTCTTGATTGATTAATGTCATTTTTTTTGTTGAAAAACTGAGATCAGTTTTGGACTTTGAAAGTATCAGGTACTTCTTGAAACTACTTGAGTTGAGTATTCAGAAAAAAGAAACTCTCAGAAAACGAAAACAAAAAAGGAAAGTCTTCTTCCAAGTTCGTTTTTCAGAACTGCTGCCAAATCTTAGCTCCTTTGGTAAAGTACCTACTTAGGAGGCTGACGAGAAAGACAAAAAAACAGAAAATTTTCACTTTCGAAAAGACAAAAACCGGAAGAGATTGGTCTACTCGAATTTGTCGTTCAAAGTCTAGGTTTAGGTCTTGGTTCAGGACGAGGTCTAAAGGTTCTCAAAAAAATGCGTCAGTTGCCGAATGTCCTTTAAAGTCTTTCAAATAATTAAAAGTACAAGATCCACTTGATCGAGATAAAAAGATTCAATCTGACAAGAACGAAAAGGATGTTTGTGATGGGGTTGACTGCAAAAAAATTTTCTTCGCATAGAAATGTACGTCAACTTCATTTTATGAAGTTTAAAAACTTTTTAATCATGCTCAGACAAAAAATGGTTGTTTCCTAACAACACCTATTTAAGCCAACCAAACGCCAACAATGTGTTTGTGAGATAGGGATCAGAAATGGAGAGAAATTGAACAAGAAACAGGAAGCGATGTTCTCCGGGGCGGTGAATGAGCGAGAAGCTCAACTTGGGATTATTACTGGCCGGGAGATAAATTAAAGAGGAACGTGAAAACAGACTCTTTCGAAACTGGAAGAGGGACGGGAGGGGGGGGGAGAAAAGCTTGCGGTCTTCTTTTCAATCATTTTTCTCAGATAATTCCACTCCCACACGCCACTCTTCTGGGACCCAATTTTGAATGTGAATTGTGTTTTACCACTGAACTTTGGACGTTTTTTTCGGCAGAAGAAAAAGCACACTAAACACGAATACGTCTTATGAGTTTGAATAATAGATTAAATAATGGATGACTAAACTCACAACGGAAATCTTTCAAACCTGGTGTGAAAACGTTATGTGCGTGGTTTCCAGTCTGAAAATTTCAAGGGAGCCTGGAAAAAGAGAAACAGACTTTGAAAAAGTCCAAGCATCATTGAACACCGCCCGAGGCACACTATCATTTCCACCTGTTTTTCAAAACTTTGACCAGCAGGTCGACTAGTTCACGCGTCATTTACGCGCAGTGAGGAAAAAAAGACGAAGCGCTCATTATTTTTTACTGAAAAATATGAACATTTTACGTATTTACGTTCTTTTTTGCACAAGCTAGAAACTGGAAGAAGACTTTGCTAGAATGTGCAACTACTTTTTAAAACTGAACAGTGGACAATACTTGAGTTAAACTACGCTAAAGCTAAATAAGTTATAGCTGGAACCAGAGTTCTTTAAATGAAAGCGACTCCAGAAATGAGAGAACGAAAGAAAATGAAAAAAAGAAGAGCAGCATGTTCACCGGATAAGTTCATCTCAGCAATCCATCATGAAACATTTCCATACAAGATTATTGGTCTCTCTATCCTATGTTTGCCTTCAGTATTTTCATTTAAAAAACGAAGAAGAGGGAGAAATGATCTTCGAGGAGAACTTGAACTCAACGCGAATTTTCCCGCGTGCCAACGTCATTTAACCTTATAAGACGAGGAAATTTGATCGTAAGTGTCTGCGATAGGTGGATAGATAAGTGGGCCGGCGAGCTCACCTGGCGAAAAAGTCAAGATTGAATCTTGCAGAAAGTCAAGATTGCTCTAACTCTCGAGATATTAAACTTTTGGAGAAGAAAAAGAAACCAAATCAACTCTGATGAGTAGTTGTTAAATCTGACATAATTAAAGTAATTGAGGGAATTTAAAACAAGACATGTAGCAAATCATACCGAAGAACAAGCAACATTGAGGCAACAGAAATGGAAGTTGCACATGTGTTTCTATTGCAATTAGTGTCATTGGACAGGAAACTCGGAAAAGAAGAAGAAGGCAAGGGAAGCGGAAGCGGTCATTTCCTTTTTGCAAAGAGCAATTTTTGAGGATTAGAGCAGCTCGTTTCCTCGATTGTTTATTTATCCAAATAAAGCGAAAATGGTAATTTTCTCCGTTTTCCATTCCGTACTTTTGTCTATATTTGTGCGCCTTCTACGTGAGTGACTGGCATCTGGCACCGCTGAGAAAACAAAAAAGCGAGAAATGAACTATCTGAAGAGAGATGCGGGGAGCTGGCGAAGCGAGGGGTTTACAGCGTAACCTGACCATAAATATCCAAGATAAATATCTTTATGGTGCGAGAGTGGTACGAACAAGAATAAGCTTCATGCACCATATGTGGTGCATAAAGCACTCATAGTGGTTTTTCATTTTTTTTTTTGGTTTTTGTGGTTCTTGGAGAGAATACTTGGCAAAACCTGAAAGGGAGCATGACTAAGCAAACGAACGTTAGGAGCCAATCGGACATTTGGGAATGAAGCGAGAAAAACGACTGGAAATCTTTCAAGCGGACAAAAAATGGCTTATTGTGTGGTCGAGTGGTACTCTACTTTTTTCCCGCATCCTGCCAAATGAAAACAAAAGATGATTGAAATGCTCGAAACGTTGAGGAACTTGTTAAGAGTACCTACTCAAGATCCACTCAATCATAAATGGAAGTTTCAGAGCAGGACTGCAGGAGCAAAATCTAAGGTTTGCTTTCGTCATCAGCACAGGACAAGAGCAAGAAGACATAGTAAGACAGCGAGATGTCATATTCAAGAAGAAGAACAAGAAGAAGAATACATATTCCATTTTCAGAGAAAAATACGGAACATGTTCAAAATTGTAGTCGGCTTTTCTGCGAAGTAAAGTTGAAAACGAAAGTTACACATCGATCGTGACAAGGTCCATGTTACGAATAGTTCGGGTGTGCAATAATTGAATTGAATTGGATGACGAGAAGACGACTCATTTTCACTCGTTTCCTTTTTTCTTAGTCGGCACATTTGGTTAAACTTATTAGCCCTCTGCTCTCCTCGCCGGTGCAAAGCAGGTCCGTCGTCATCTAACTAACTAAATTTTCATAGTTGTAGAAAAAAGGAAACTGAAACAAAACGAGAAAAAAACAGGGATTGAGACGAGAAACAAGACAACCTGAGTGGCAGCTGATTCAACAAGTGTTAGATTAAATATTTTTAATCATTTTGGACAGCTCGCAGGAAATATCGAGTTTTCTTCAAATCGATTTGAATATTTGAGCTTGTTTAATTTCCCTGCTTATTTTTCAAGCTCTGTGTTTCCTTTTTAACCCATACGCTTCTTTTTCTGCAAATCTGATGTTTTTTTTAACAAAATACTGAAAAAAGCCTTGAAAAATCTCTTCTCACAAGGTTTTAGTCGTTTTCTACAAACCGATCTTTCTCTGCATCTCTGCATTGCGGACGAGCGGCAACTCGTATGTCACTAGCCTCTTCGTCTCCATGTTCGTGAGGGGGTATAGCTCAGGGGTAGAGCGCTCGCTTTGCATGCGAGAAGTCTGGGGTTCGATTCCCCATACCTCCAGATATATTTTTCTCTCTTTGCGCTATTTTTACGGACAACTGAACTGCAATGTGAAATATGTTTTGTTCCTATTTTTTTTTGAACAATTGAAGAAAAGAAAAAAAGAAAAAGGCTTCATTAATTATGCTAGTAGCAGAAATAAATACTTGATAAAAAAAGACCTATGGATAAGTATGATGGTTAACTGGTGGAATGTGGGCAAACACATAAATCAAGCAATAGGATGGAAATAAATTAAACAGTTTTTGAAATCAACTTAAATAGTTCTGTTCTCCAACGGGTCTTCATATAAGTGAATTTTACAGTGGTTAGGCGGTTTCGGACATAAACTCTGAATAAGGCGAAAAGAAAAATCCGGTTTTGGCACAGAAAATGCAATAAAAATGGGTGAACGGGAGTTGGGTACGAGAGCACTATGTCTAGAATTAAGTAACGAGTTTGGTTGTGTTTGATACAAAAATGACAGAAAAGGGGTGCGATTTATAAATTACTACCTAATAAATAAAGAATGTGTTCCCTTGCAAATAGAAATCTTAATTTAATCTTAGAATAACACCATTGTACCAGGCACGATTATTTTTCAAGTATCCAGGAACAATTGTGAACGTTAACCGAGGATGAGCAATAGAATGACGAGTTAGCCAGCGGAGAGAAGACGGTTGGGCAGCATGGAAGCAAGTGGATCAGCATCTGGTCTCGTACAATCCGGATCTTCCGATGTATCTGACCCATTTGATGACATCATGGTCCGAGTAGTTGAGTTTTGGCTCAAAGACCTTCAGGTAACGCACTTTGAGGCCAGACGGCGCAAATGGAACCTGCAAATGCAATTTGTTTATATTCACTGCGGTGCCATCTTCAGTGAGTTTACCTCAAAGTTCATGCTGACCGGTGGCCGATTCCATTTCTTCTTCTCAACATTTCCAGTAGACAGCAAATCAATTTCGGCGGAGATTTGACTCTCTTTCATTCCAGCCATGCGCTTGATTCTATAATAAAATTTTTTATCAATTTTTGTTGTCCTTTAATTTTATTGAACCCTATTCTAGCTGAAACGAGAAAACACATCCCTGCCCAACTAATTTTTTTCAGTTGTATTTCTCAAAGTTACTATAGTTCTACAGCTATAATTCTTGCCAATTTTCCTGATTGCTCCCTATCCCGCACTCCCTTTTCATCCTCTATTTTCTCTTTCTTCTTGTCTCCTCTTTTCCCAATTTTCTTGTCTCCACATCTTTCCCCATTGCCAAATGCGGGCTTTTCTTATTCACTCGCCAAGTCTCGCTCTAATCCCTCGCAAAGCGAAACAAGCAGCCATCTCCCCCGGAGACTCACTTCCACACAATGGCATTCTCGCCGGCCTTGTACTTGGCCTTTCCTTTCATGCAAATAAGTTGGACTCCCGATGTGTTCGGTGGCGTCGGAATTCGCACTTCAATTTTTTGAGCAAGAAGAGAAGGCTTAAAGTTTGACTTGACGACAACCTGAAAAGAGAATACATGAATTAAAGTTCTAATACAGGACGGTTGTTACCTTGACTTCCATCTTGTTTCGAGATACTTCACGAACCAATGGGATGACACGGAACGGCAGTTGAATGTCTTTGGTGGTGCGGTACCTCATGAGTTCGTACTCACCATCCGGTGGGATGAAGGAAATCGCGTGCTCCGTCTCGAATTTCGTAAGCTTCACGCATTGGTGGAATTGACAGTCATCAATGGCCACAGCGGCACGGCTTCTGCAAACAAGAAAGTATCAGTTTCCGACAGGATTACTTCTTTTCCAAACGTACGCCTTGTTTGGGTCGTCGTTTCCTGGCTTTGACTTTCCTTCAATGGTGATCTTGTCGTTGATGCCAAACTTGCATTCGGGCATTCCACTCAAGTAGGACTTCATGGCAACCTTTCCGGCAACATGAGCAGAAAGTACTTGCCCTGGAAAAACAAGTTGTTAATTTTCCCATGTTCTGGTATTTGATACCTTGTTGGTTCATGAGCAGATTGACGTACTCGATGACATCAAGGAAGAGCTCATTACGGCGGTACTTAATACCCTCCCGACGCCATCCAATCTGTCCTGTCACTTGAGAAGTGATCTGCGACTGCTCCTCTTTGGTCTGCAAGCCAAAACAATTCCCATGAGAAATGTTATCGAGATTTTTGAATATAAATGAAGCCGGATCCACAAAAATACTATGGATTATAGCATCCTGTTTTTCAACTGCATGAATATTTGAAAAATAGGAAATTGAATTTTGTTTTTTTTTCACCACATCCAACGTTTGATTTTGGATTCAGGACACAACACAAAACGGTCATGACAAACTGAATTGTTTACAAAATGTTCCATTCACTTCTTAAATTCTATACAAATAATCATTCAATCAATTAATCACGTTCACAATACTATACTGAAACTTACCACAGGAACAGGTGTATCCTATAATATTAGTATGAAATAAACTGTTGGTTATGTTCTTAGAACTGCATTTAAAACAAAGTACTAACCGCAGTTCGGACTCCCTGTTGGGTGATGAAAGTCTTGAGCACTCCAGGATCGGTGTTCTGCGGATATCCAAAGTCGAGTATTTCATCGAGCAACTCATAGATCAACACAAAATTATTCTTCACATTCTCCTCGTTCAATTTTCCAAAGTATGACTGCATTGTGTCGGCGAATCTTTTCAAAAACTGCAATAATACTGTTCACGTGCCGAAGTTTCCCATCAGGTCTCATGAATACCTCAAAAACCATAGCAGCATTGACATTTTGCCGTGTCACTGCACAAATCCACACGTTTCCCCGTTTCACATGGAAAAACGAAGTGCGCGCCATGTTGGTAACAGGCGAGCGAACCTGCTGACGAGCATGGATCACATTGACTCGGAAGGCATCCACGGCGTTTCTTCTGGAAAGTGTTTCTCGTTGAAAACTCTTTAGCTTCCGTTCATATTCAAATTTTTCACAACGAATTCAACAAGAGTTGTCGCAGCCAACAACGGCGCGTAAAATTGATATCCGGTCAAGAGTGGCTATGATGACAAAAAATGGACAAATCATTATTTTATCCACGAATGATCGGTTGAAATTATTAATGACATATACGGACAGTTCTTCCTAGAAACTTAGAATTCTTCATTTTTCTTCCCACGAGTATAACTTTCTATAAAGTCAATACAAATAAACTGTCTGCCCAAAAACGTCCGCATTTCTTTTTTTAGTTCTTAGAGTGACATTTTTCAATTTCAACTGCTATTTGCCGTATATGTGTCTATTTTTACATTAGTTAAACATTTTTTCTCTGTCTGCACGTTGTCACAGCCAAAAGTCAAAAGAAAAAACTCACGTCACGTCATCTCGATAGATTCTCGAAATTAGCACCTCTCCTTTGTGGTTGTACACAAACAATCCACCAATCATCCCCGAGTTCACTAGAAAAACCTTTAGATTATTAATTGGCGGGTGAGCAAACGACGAATTTAAAAATGGCGAAAACAAGTGGAAATCGTAAAAAAAAGTAAGGGCGTTTGATTGCAATTCGCTGGACCAAGTTGTGAGAGGCCGACGGCAAAACTGGTCCAATAGAGCGCCTTTCAAAATAGGTCTGCGCTGCGGTCGCGTTGCAGTCTACCTCATCCTTCATTCGCTGCGCTGTTTCGTCATATGTTTGGGCACGAGAGCGAAGAGAGACCAGAGAAAGAGAGGAAAAGAGGAGAAAGAAGGCGAGCGGGAGGAGGACTATCCCTCCGCTCATATTTCTTGTGTGCCCCCCTCTCTCTGCCTAACTGCCTCCGTCTCGTCATCTCTCGTCCTTCTTTATCTCGTTTGAATGTTGCGTTTCGAAGCACAGTTTGAAATTATTGCTGCCAGCCACCCCATTGCGATTTGCCATTTCAAAAGTGACAACAATATGTTTCAGTGTTTGACTGACAACTTTTGAAAACGACTTCAGTCCAATCAATGCTGCCAAACAGACGGGCAAGAAGTGTTTATACATGCCACTGTACGGTCTCCCGCCTTTTTTTCTTCACTTTTTTGTACACTCAACAGTCGACAGTTTTTTTCTCGACTACAATTACTACAACGTTTCAAATTTGAAACTTAAAAGCTATATATCAATAACTGGCTGAGTTGACCCAATTTTGAAAAATAACGGAAAATTGATAAAAGAAACGAATTGGCGCGGCGTTGATTATCATTTGATCAGAATGAGAACAAGAAACACGGAATGATAAACGGATGACTGATCATCATTTTGAAATGGCCGTGGCCGTGACCCATTCAAAAACCTCGTCCATTGAATAACACCTGTACTGGTTGTTATAGTATTCCTCATTCTCATTTCCGCCGCTTGCTTCCACTCCTTTGTTGTTTCTTTTCCTTTTTCCTGTTTCCTCTTCAATATACTCTTCTCCCTTCTAATTTCAACTGTAGGGTGCTTGAGAATTCTGGAATTCAATTCTGACGGCTCGTTTCTGAAGTGGAGTGAGTGAGCGAGTTTTGTGTTCAGTTCAATTTGGTTCTCGTTTCCTTTTCCTCTCACTTTTCAGATGGAAAGGACGGACAAGTTCACATTTTGTCCACCCTATCCGATTACAAACCTTCGTTTTCATCTTTGAACTTAGTCAGTTCATTTACTTTCTTCCTGAAAAATTGACTCTATTTGTTTATTAAAACACATTTTTTGTTTTGTTTTTAAGAGTTGTACGTTTGAGGTGGGTGAATGGGAAAGAAAATTTTGTTCTCAACTGACCCAACCCTGATTATTGGCGATTTGGCGTGACAGACACGGGGTTAGTTTTCAAAAAAAAGAGACGCACGACAAAGCGAACTATTATCGTATTATACCAGAAACCAACTACAGTTGCTAAATCTCTTTCATGAAACAACGTCACGTTCACTTTTTAGTTTTTCAATGCGACCAACATTAAAACAAACTGATATTAATATATGCATCCTTTGTCAAGTATACCGCTTCCGCTCCTCTTGTTGCCCCATTCCTCTCGTTCGTCGTTCGTTTTCTGCCTTTCACAAACCGGCTTTTACATAATCGATTTGACAGCCAAAATGACTAAAATGGCTAAATGGGCGCCAGATTTCAGATGGTTGGCGAGTGGTTAGTGACTCACTTAACCGACTGTATTTGTGCCCATTAAACGGCTACTCGGTTTCCCTTTCCTTCCATCCACCCAGAAGGCGCTACCGCAGACACCTCGGTACTCTCCTGTTCCAGCCGTGTTAGTGTCATGTCGATACTTGGTACATACGGGCGCGAAAACAGTGTTTCGACTGCTTTCAGTCATCTCCTCTTGATTCGTTCTTCCGTTTGCCACCACTACTCTACCATGTGACCGATTTTCAATTCTCATTTGGTGTAATGGAAAAACCAGACCACCCCAATATTTTCTCTCGTGATAAATAACAAAAATATTATCTGATTGTTGTCTAGATTCAATAACAAATATTGAAATAAACTGTCTTCGTTTCTCGGTTGGCAAATGTCAAAAACTACACACAAACATTTTTGTTTTTGTTATTTCAACTCTCAGCTCTCTGTCGATTTCTTGAGTCTTATTCAAAACAAAAACAATGAGAAGTACTCCCCAGAGGGAAGATTGACTTCTTGGAATAGGAATCATTTCTAGAATGCAGCCAGGTCATGTGCACTTTTGCCCGTCACGTTAGTTCGTCTGAATCCAATGCGTCGGTTGCACTCGACAAGTTCATTGTCGTCCGTTCATTCCCTCGCTTCCCTCCCCCCCATGCCTAACCTTCAGCCCCTGTTCATCTCTTCCTGCTGGCTGTCTCATTCTGTCAGTTCTCCTCCTGCCAACAACTATCATCGTTTCAGTACCAGGTTCCACAGCTCTCGGTTGTCTCGAAATGTGCCAACCTTTTGTTCGGCACCTATCGTCAACAAGCAAAGTTGCGTCTTGTTGCCACCACTCCATACCACTCTTGTCAGTCTGTTAAAAAATCATCTCACCTAATTATTGCTGTGCCTCTAGTAGTATAACTATTTTCCAAAATTTTAAAATCTATTTCCGCCTTCTTCTAGGTTGTTTTGGTTGCACAAAAATATCGGTTTTCTTGGGCGGAATTAAAGAATTCAGTCTCTATGACTACATACTTTGATTTTCTAGCAGCCTACATGACTCCTTCGTCTTTGCCCGCTCTAGCCCCGCCCTCATTTTAGACTAAGCCACAGCCGAGTTTTCTCATTTTGTGGCCAGTACGCCATATGACTAAGATCACCGAAGACCAGGGTTCTAGCAGCTCGTAAGAAAAAGTACATCAGTACTAATTCTTCTCTTTTCCCCGTTGCCGCCGTTATCACGCCCCATTCATCAGTGAGCCCGATTCGGTCAACGATCCTGTTTTTGGTTCGTTTTTTTTCCAGCTTCCTTCTCGGCGCTCTCTGTGCCTATGTTTGCCCGCTTTGTTTCCTTCCCCCCGTCCGTCCGCTCGCATTTGCGTCGAACATGTCTCCGTTCGGTCGTTCGCTGTATTTCTCAAAAAATACGGCGTTTTCGCACCTGCCACTCCACTTGCGTACCCTCTTTTCTCATTTACACCCTTCATTCTAGCACACTCTCTACACTGCCACTAATGACGCGAAACTAGTCGACAATGACCTTCGGACCTTTTTTTCTTCTTACTCAGTGTATTTTTTGCTTTAAGGTGACTGGGCTGAGCTCAGTATCAAAATTTGATCCATTCACCAAACGAAGGTTGACAGCTTGAGTCGTAAATGAAGAGAGCAAATTGACTTACGTTAGAATTTGAATTTGCAAGTCAAAATAGAGCCGGGAGAATGCGAAATCGGCTTCTGCCAACCTGGACTTTTGGTTTTTGGCTGTAACATGGTGTTCGTCATAACCAGAAAAGGAACTAATTCTTCTTTTTTTGTCGCTTTCAGTCTATGACTCATTCAGAATTCCTATTCCATGAAAAAGAGAAAACACGAAAGAATATATTTCCTGCCCTGTTCCTTCCGGGGAAGGAACTTTATTTCTTGTTTTCCCTTCCAATATTTTTTCATTTTTTACTTACTCAACCAATTCATTTTTGCTTCTATTCGAAAAAGAGAACAAACACTTCGACCCATTCCCTCCCCCAGGCCAGTTTTTGTGATAACTGCCCACTGGCGAAGGTTATTGAACCGGCCCCAAGTGCTGCGCAAATGAGAAAAGCGCTCTTGCCATTTCCCGTTTCCCACTTCCATTTTTTCTAGCATTCTAGCTCACGTCCAAAAGGGGGAAAAAGAGAAAAAAACGGCTGGTGTGCTGGAAAGAGAAGAGCCAGAATTCCAATTTCATTGAGATGTCTATCTTTGTGTGAGTGTGGATGTTTTCCCATTTCCGCTGTTTTCTCGCTACGCCTTCTCCTTTTTCCTAATTTTGATTTGTGCAGAAAGCAAGCAAGAAAACAGCGTATTGGGTGAGAAAAGGTGCAAGCTGAAGCTGAGCAGATACAGAAACAGGCACCACTCCCCTAACGACAAACTGATATTCACCACAGCACGAAAAGCGGTGTCGTCCCGCTTCCCGCTCCTTTTCCTTATCATGTTTGCTGTCCAGATAGGCCTCTGATAAACCTCGTCCATTTCCACTCCGTATCTTCTCATCTTTGCCGTTTTTGTTTCTAGAATGTTCTCTAAAAAGGCGCTTGGCTCTTCTCCATTTTTCAGCCCATAGTCGAGTGCGTGCCGTCACTCGAACCAACCATATATTCTTCTTGTTTTTTTTTCACTTTTTCCAGTCCTCTACTCTGTAATTCATGCAACCCGTCATTTTCATTTCCGTCATTTCTTCTTTTTCTTCTTCTTTTTCTACATTTTCTCATTTTCATTCTTCCATTTTCCACTTGTCTCTTTTCCTCATTTTCTTGAGTTTCCAGCCTTTAAAATAGAAATTTCTTTGCAGCGTATCTGGTTCAATACTCAGGTGATGATGCAGTCGTTTCGTAAAATTTGGAATAAACCTCGACCGGATGACTGGATGCCACTGGCCCGTTTCTATTACGCTGATTCGGCACTGAATGATATTGGTGAGTCACGCTCCCGATTTCAAATTGGTCTCCTTTTCCTTCTTCGTCCACCACCTGGTCTCTATTTTTCTTATTCTTTTAATGTGAGACGTCACAGGAAAACATTTAGAAAAACGGGAAATAAAAGGAAGGGAACCAAATCGATTTAACTAAAATACTCGTTGAGTAGAACAAACGGAATTGCTAAGTTCATGAATACTATGGAAGACTACTCTTCCGGAGTTCTGCTGACGTAGATGCCTAAAAGGGAGACTCTGGGGACAGGAATTTCAACTTGCCGCAGAGCTCTGAGCACAAAGCGAACAATGACCAAAACCGGGCGTGATCCCCGTGTTTGCTCAATCTTTCATAGAGAGCTCAATTTTTGAAGCCCGCCATCTGTTTTTCGTAACGTGAAAATAGCGAGATTGGAATCGGATATTTTGTGGAATTGTAGGATTCAGCTGTTCGTTTTAGTCTCCAATTGGAGAAGGGACCATTATGGTAGCAATTTCCATTTTTCTGCGTCTCTGTAGACAAACAGATAAGGAAACGGTAAATATATATCGGAAGACGCTCTTCTCGCATTTCACCTGTTTGCTTTATTTTTCGGGGTTTAGAGCGACAATTGAATCTGTTAACAATTGAAAAAGATGGCAAGGATAGCACAACGGAAAACGGGAAAGAAACCCACAAAGAGAACCCAATGAAATGATTTTTGTAAATAATATATATTTTTACTTTTCTATTTGTGACTAGAAGCCATATAAACGAGACAGTGATTCTATAAAACGACGCTCTTTGTTTTTTGTTGCCGACATTTGCCAAAATATAACATCGGTACATGAAAGGGACACACTATACAAAACAAAAGTGCTAACCAATACATTTTCACATAGCAAATCAAAATCACGAGTTGAGTTGCATGAAATTTTGACGTGTTTTGTAAAATATTTATAAAGTCTCCATCTCGATTTCATTTTAAAATATACCACTTTATCTCAATTTGTCGTATACTTGAATACATTTAGCGCAAACCATGATGCATGTACATAGGGGAATGATAATGTTTGATGTTTCAAATCAGTTGTTTTAATTTTCCGTTTCCAGCAAGTGAACTCGACTCATTCGATGGTAGACGCGATCCGGACAGATGCAATGCTCTGGTCACACGTCTTCGTGTTGCTCAAGATCGAGTTTTGCATATTATAAGTGAGTCCTGTTTTTCTTCATTCTTCCGGAAAACGATGGCAGCACTAACACAAACAGGAAGTAGATACTTCATTAATTTCCTTTTGCATTTATTTTACATGCTCGTTGTAATTGAACATGTCAAATTTAATCCAAGTTCAATTTTGAGTTGGTTCATTGAACAAGAAATGCTTCAAAGTACACCGGAAAGTGCACAACTCGTTAGCCCAAGTACAATTCTGCCACTGATGCACTCTACGGATGTGGTGTCAAAATCGAATTGCTCTTTCGTTCTTTTTTTCTTTTCCTCATGTCTTCCAAACATAAGAATGTCTAATTAATGCACTTCTCAATAAGAGTGGAGCAAAAGAAGGACTGGCATAAAAGAAAAGAGTACACTCCACTCTAGAGAAAACACTTTTTTGGGGAAAGATGGAGAAGGAACAAACAACGTTTATTCGGGGTTAAAAAATCGAGAGGAAACGAGAAGACGAATCGTCTAGAGCTATAGTGAACATAAATATTTGTCAAGTTCTCAAGATTTTTGACCGCTAAACGTCAGCCACAAACAATTTTCGAAAGAGACAATGTGGCGCGATATTCTTTGGGGAAGAAATTGAAATGAGATGAAAATTGAAAAATGAAATGACTTTCAGCCGAGATGCTGGTGCATTTGTATCCGAGAGAACAAGACCGTGCGTGCCGTGATTTTCGTGTCAAATTTCCGGATGAGATTCTACACGACACTCTTCCAGGACAACTTTGGTTTGGCGCTGAGGTACGTCCAAGAAAGCGGCATCAACTGGGAAATAAAATTCAATTATTTTGAAAGATGTTAAAAAAATGAATTATAATATTGCAGTGTCTCTCAGCTGGTTCAAACATCATCGATCACGAATCAGAGTCAGATCTTATCCGTCCATTGGCCAAAGAAGTCACAAAACAACTTGATTTGCTCAGAGATCTGCTCAAAAATCAATCGCTCCGAGACCCATCTGCATACAACCCCATTATCAAAGAGAATCTTCTCAAGTTCGACAAGCTTTTTGCAGAGTTTGAATATCAGTAAGTTGCAAACAGCTATTTCGAATATTTAGAACATAGTTTATATGTTCTTATTTCAGATATGTCTCCGCTATGGTTCCAGTGAAGTCAGTCAAGGAACATGACTCGCAGTTGGATGTGGCCGTATTGTTTTCGGAAGTCTTGTCGTTGGCTCTAGGAAAAGATCTAATCACTCAGGACCAGATTGACTACTGTGATCCATCTGTCATGATTGCCATTCCAAGACTGGGAATCGTTTGGGGTCTTTTGGTCTATTCACATGGAGCTCTCAATGTGGACATTCCCGCTGAGCACATTTCGGAGATGTTCCGCCCGTTCTACTCGTTGCTCGTGAAGATTCGCAATTTGCTCAGAATTTTAACCGTTGACGAACTTATCAAATTGGAAACAATTTTGTGCAAAGGAGAAACCGCAGTTCCAGAAGACACTTCAACTCTTCTTATGACAGACTTCCGCACAACTACGTCGGACGAAGAAAAAGCGAAGAACAACCAAAGAGTGTGGATGTGTGACATGCCTTCGGACAGCAACAGTTCCTCAAACTCTTCCGTCAGAGACATTTCCAGTGAGACCACCTCACTGGCATCGTCTGGTCTGACAAGTCCAAACTCTGGTAGCGAAGAGAATATCAATCAGGTTGACAAATCGGAGGAGGCTGATGGGGACGAAGAAGTCAGCGAGACTGAAAGATTAAACCAGACAGCTGACATGGAAGTGAATGAAGTAAACGGAAATGCCGATGAAGATGACAGCGAGGTCAAGAGTGAAAATGAGAACGGAGGCGAGAGAACAGAGCAGATGGACGATGAGAACGACATTGTCGAGGTTGCTGAACTGAACAGAAACATCAGCAGCGTTCAAGCCCTTGATTCGAAGGGATTCACAAAAAGTGACAAGACAATCATTCCGATGCAAATTGATCCCAGGTTTGTGGAACTTGTTGCGTAACAAGAGATAAAAACCGAATACTTGACATAAACAGATAGGGGAAGTGCCAAGTCACCATTTGTTGTTGAGGTCGTATCTATCTCTCCAACTGCAATCATTTTCGTTATCTCTCAGAAAGATCTTCTCGTCATCAATCTATCATACTTATTGTTTTCAGAGCTCAAATTGATCCGAAAAACTTGCGATCTCGTTTCCGATCATCGGAAGACCTTGTGCATCGTTTGTTTGTGTGCATTGCCGGTGTTGCCGATCAACTTCAGACTAACTATTCGAGTGAAATTCGCAAGGTCTTGAAACTGATTCTGCAACCGTCGGAAATCATTCCTGTCTACGAAGTGGTGAGTTGGTACCTCAACGTACTCTTTTACCATATATATCATTAAGGTAAACGCGCAAGTGGCAAATTCTCAGACCGAAGGAGAAGAGACCGGTGTGGAAGTGCAAGAGACTCTGCCATTGCCAGCATTCATGGGTGAGTGTGAATGTGTTAACTGATTCGTTCTCTCCCTTTGTCCACTCTTCAACTAACTTTTCCATGTTTGAACTGATCAAGGGACGCTTGGCTATTAATAAAATAGTTTATCCAGGTGTTCGCTGGGTTCCTGATGAAGACTGCGAGCAATGCACTGCTTGCTCGATGCCGTTCAATTTCATGCGCCGTCGCCATCATTGCCGCAACTGTGGACGCATCTTTTGTCACAAATGCTCATGCAACACCATTTCGATTCCCGAACATGGATACGACAGAAAGGTAGAATCCCCTGTGTATCTAGATGACAACAAACATATCATTTCCAGGTTCGAGTGTGCAACTTATGCTATGTCCATCGTCTGAATCCATTCGGGTGTAACGACCAGAACCAAGCCACTGAAAACGTTGCAGTCAATACTGTTCCGGAACCATCTCCTATTCAGGCTACCTCTGCTTCTTCATAATTTAATGTTGCCCAAAGCCGATATTTTGTTCATTATGATTTATTGTCCATCCTTAGTTATGTCATAGTAGTCACTTGAAGCACCACGCTTTTCGTGGTCGATTGCACGAAAATCATCTTCCCGGTCCATTTCTCTAAAACCTTGTGATTCCCTCAGAGGGTGCTGTCAAAATCCTCTCACTTTTAATTTTTCAAGACCAAATACCATCATGATTATAGATTGTTTCTTGTAAATGGTCATCCACCTTTCCATCCCCTTCCCCCATCATCTATCCCAACCGGTCCGTACACTCACGTATACTTAGTCGACATACACTTCCCTATCCCTGTTTATGTGCATCTAAGTTTGTTTTCATTGGCAAATGGTTTGCCTGTGATGTGATAGAGCTCATCGTTTTTGTTCATTGTGCAGTAGGAAACTGTCTACTGGCTATTTTGGTTTATTTTTTTTGGGATTCGCACTTGAGTCAAACTTTTCTTTTGTAAAATATTATAGCTGTATGAATTGATGTATCTCCCTGTGCAACTGTGAATAAATCATTGAGGCTCAATCAAAACAATGAATTTTTTGAATGTATTCTTTAGGAGAAATACAGTTGCTCCGTTTCCCGCAAAAAAAAGTGTGAAATTGAAATTGACGCTGATCTTTGTGCCCGTTTGAAGGTTGAAGATAAAAATGCAAATCAAACAGCACAGGGTGTAATTTTCAACCGATGGACACCATGGAAACGCAGTACGTAGCAATTATGCCTGGCCCAAAATCTGCACAATGAAAAAATATGAGAATCGGAACCAATCTTTTCGATTTTTTTTCCGACCAGAAGCATGCATGTGTATTGAATTTTTTTTCTGAATCTCAGAGGAGTTCTTGAAGTTGGTCCCTTATTCCTACAAAACATACAGCACGTGTCGGCGTCGTTTACATGACATAGAAATGTACATCGTTGTGGGAGCTAGGGAGCTACATACTTGGTGTCATGAGGATTAATGACGTGGCAAATGGGCAGTACGTAGGCTCACTCCATTCACTAATGGCTCTGTTGTACAAAATGAAATCGTACAACAAAGCGATTTCTAAGCGCATGAAAATGGGTGAAACTTGAAAGGAAGCCGCCTACAAAAACAAAATGTTCTTTTCAAGTACATACGTGTACGGTAACCCATTTATCGTTTGCTTAAATTTTGAAAAAGCTTTTTTCTCTAGACCTATTCCAAAACAGTTAGCCCCCCTTTGCCTTGTGGCATAGCAAAGAATCTTGAGAGGAAACCATTAGAATCACATGAAAAGGTTGCGCCTAAATGAGAAACGAGAAAACCTATTTGAACATTTCAGAGCGCGCATATTGACGATCCAATTTCCTGCCGTTGCCCTGCACAAAAACTGACATTGATGGATCTTAAATATCTTTTCCTATTTTTTACCCAAATTCATTGTTTTCCCTGTTCGAATTTATCTCAAAACCTTGCGAGACGCGTAATTTTTCATAAATTCATTTCCCGTTTTTCTTGTGAAGCAGTGCATCATTCATCCCATAGCACTCCGTTCGTCACTTCTCGCTGCTCTCAGTTGTACTTTTCTTGTTCTTGCATCTGCCCTGCTCCTAGTGCCCTTTACAGCGTTTTCAAAATGAACAACATCTCACCTTCGATGTGCTCCGTTTCTCGCAACGAAGAGACTTTCCGTCGTCTCTTCGCTCTGATGTCGTGGATTCTCAAGGTCATCACAATGATTGTGTAAGTCTGAAATCCTTAAGGAATTTTTTCCAAATGTTTGTTTTAATTGTTTCGTTTTGAATTCTTGTTTTCAGATTCTTCGCAACCATCCGTCTGTGCAACCGACAAGGTCAAAGACAGGAAGAAGGGGATCAGCCTCAACCAACAGAACCGAACGTTCCAAGACACCGTCGTGTCGCATACCGTCATGTCACACAGTCTCCCACCAATGGTTCCTCGGATGACTAATGGCTCTTGCGCATTCCGAAATACATTCTTCCGTGACATTTTCCTTGATACAATAAAAATTGTGTCTTTTGTATTGATGAACTTTTGGTGTGAAATACCATGGCTCTCGGAAGAGAAATAATGAGGCTATAAAGTGTTAGCTGGGGTGGAAATGTAGTACAAATGTAGTTCGGAACACAATTCCAATTTCACCTCCGACACCTGACAGGAACTCTTGGCCCCCTTACATTCACGAGTCTAAAGTACATTTTCAATAGTCTGCATTGTTAGATTACGGTATTCTGCAGTTCCTGATTGTAAATGAATTTCATTCTTAGTATTGGAATCAGTTCGTATGTTTGCTTCACGGATGTTCAATCGAACACCAGACCGGACAATTTTTTTCCAAAAAAAAAGCAGAAGCTGCCCTCAAAAGAAAAACACATTAATTTTTAGCTGCTCCACACGATTAACAACCTCGCAGAGCACAGCGTCTGTGTTCCCGTCTCGCACCCCACAGAAGTCTACTTGTTGCCATAGGTAATGCTAGGGACTACGAGAACAGAGAGGACAGCGTTTCTCTTTGCAGATGTGCCTCTGAAAAGTTTATTTGTTTTTTGAGATCTTCAAATCTGAGCAAATTTGCTGCACGCACTTTTTATGACTCAAATCGGCATAATTTGAAAACAATTACTGTTTATTACTTTGAAAAATGAACCAATCATAGCGACAATTTTCCTTGGAGATTCTTTTACATATTCATCGATTTCCCTATTTTTCCTTCATGTTACCGTAGTCTTCTGCCTTTGCATAACCCATTTCTCTGCGTCTCTCATTGCTCGTATATAATTTTGTTAGTTTTCTCTCCATCTCAAGATCCCATAAAAACAAAGCTCCGCCCATATACCCCAAACGATACAATTCTGTGGAGCTCTTTTTCATTCGGCTCTCAGTTTCACTTATTCCTCCGGTCTTATAGAGGCCGGCGTCATCAATTGTGGTTTTTTTTTCATCTCTTCGTTAATCTCTTGATAAAAAAAACTTTGGCATGAAACTGTTTCCTCTGCTCCGTTTTCCGTAAGGACCTCAATTGAAAACTGGAGCGCTGTCACTTATATTCCAAAGTAACAGTGTGGGCTCTTAAAAGTGTCGGCACATCAATTCTCAAAATTTTGGGATGTCCGCACGTGATTGTCGAATCGCACCAACAAAAATCTTTTGTTTCTGAGGTCTTCTTGGGTGGAGTTCCTTGTGAACAGCGCCAGATAGATGAGTTTCTTCCTTAAAACACTCTCTAATTTGTTACCTGCTTCGTTACTTAGTCCGTATCCGTAGTCAATTAGTTTGACCCACTTTGTGAAAGTTTTCAAAGACCTAGAGCAGCTGACTACCCAAAATTAGATACTCTATGACTCTGTTAGGACATCTTACCGTACTTCTCTTTTGTCATCTTTTTGTTTGAATGCAATGACGCTCGACTTCTCCTCCAATTTCTACCTGGAACACATCTGCTCCTTGCAAATTCTTTTTATCTCTCTTTTTCTTCTTCTTTTTTTTAAAAGTTATCTCGTCGCAAATGTCATTTGAATTTTGTATTTTTTATTTTGTTTTTGAAACATTCTTATCGTTTTTTACAAAATTGTATCTATGAGGTTGTTTGGAACGCGAATGAGGGAAGTATCTATCAAAGTTAGATTCCTCCTGTATCTAGTTCTAATGACAAAGGACATTGTGGGTGCCGAGAAAAACAAACAGAGATTGGTAGGATGAGCATTAACTAACAAAAGTAAATTATGAAAAACTATCAGATTGCACCAGAATCCAAGTTTTCCCTTGACGATTTTGAAACGGATACCGTTCTTATTTTTGCTGTAATATCATTGGTTATCGTGGTGGTATTACTGTGCGTGAAACTTTTGGGATAAAATTATGACAAGTAGGTGATTGACAGATCGTTGTACGTGTTCCTTGGATTTTGGGGTGCACTGGGCGATATTTCTGAAGAATCGGCAAAGGAAATCAATCATGTCTTTCTCGAAGCACAAGAAAAAAGAGACAGGGAGTTCATGGAAAGTAAGAAGAACATCTTACAGTTAGGACCTAACTGAGACAAATAATTAAGCGTTTCCTGTCCTTATCGGAATAGTATTGTCATGTATCATTATTCGGGAAGTGATATTTGTCTGCACAGAAGAACTTCCGATCATTGGAAAAATTCCACAAAAGCAATCGCTCAGAGCCTATGGAATTTCAGTTTTGATACAGTAAATAATAATTTTTAACTGCGGACAAAATTGATTTTTCAGTTGCACTCCGGTTTCTATCTTCCTTGCCTATAAGTTGCTTTCAAAGTATTTTGGTTCTATAACAGCTCTCATCCGTTTTGTGGAAGGTACAGTGTTTTTTCATGTAACAATGACATTCTCTTGAATTTGAATGGTACAATTTTTGTACCCTGAAGTTTTTCGAAGGATTATGATCAGAAGCGTTCCGTTTGTACAAAATACCGGTGTTATCACGAGCTATGAAACTGAATCGTAGTGTCAGCTAGGTCAGAGACGATAAAGATGTTCCAGAAATTTTCCCTCCGGTCTACAACGTTTGCAAATTTGCATTTTTCAACATCTGTTTCTTTGGAGAACTTTATGGAATTCTCTTCGAACCTTATCAGGAAAATGATAATTTTGAGATTATTATTCTTTTTGTGTGGTAGGATAGAATTTTCTGAAAAAGAACGGAAAAACAAGTCAATTTTAGTGTTCTACCGATTCTTATTGGAATAATGTTAGCAATGCGGAATCTCAGCTCTATCCACAAAGATTCCCTTCTGTTAGGTAGTTACGAGGTGTTCCTTGGGAATCAAAATATTTTAGCGATGGGTATCATGGTGTCTCGGCTAGCTAAAGAAATATTCCATCGATACGGCAAATCAGTCAGCTTTGACAATTCATTAAAAGAGATGACATTCGGATACCTTCTGCTCAGTTTTTTGTAAGACGGAGCGAAGACTGTTCAATTCAAATCAGATTTGTAATCGCATTTCAGACTTGCAAGTTCCATCGCTCTCTCTTACGACTCCATCAAATTTGTCTTTTTCTCAAAGGAGTCGTTTTCTGGAAAACTGAGTTTTAGAAAATTCAAGGTTTTTTAAGAGTTGTTTCCCAATTCCAGGACATGTAATGTTCTTGAATATTATTTTCTTATCATCTAACCTGGGAACGGAACTTATCAATCAAAATTACTGTTTCTCATGCAACGAACCGAGGGTTGTTCAGGAAACGCCACTAGGTGTTCAACTAGCGCAACTTTTTTGGTATTGAATATTGATTGTCTACGTTGTCATTTTCAATTTTCAGCACGTTCATTCATGCCGTTCTAGTACTTGGAAATCTCGCAACTTCAAAAGTTTTCCAGCGTAACTTTTTTGGCAGTCTCTGTTAGTTCAACAACATTTATATTCCCAGATTACAATTTTTTACAGTCGTAATTTTTTTTGCCAATGTTATAGTGTTCACTTCCACAATTATAGCAGACAATGTTGTTGAAACCGATTTGATCAAGTGAGCTTAGTGGTTGATTCTCTAAAACGCGCTATTCTTCAGAGCTCCCGCATGAGCAGTTCCCAGCAAAACGACATGTAGTCCTGCCACGTCATTAAACTCTCAAATTTTTTTCGCAGCTATTCTGCGGTCTTTCATTTTTTGTATCAAGAAGTATTTAATTCATTTGTTTTAAAATAGTTCTCACGTTTTTGTTTTTCGTTTCTAAAATACTGGTTTCAATATCCAAGAGCCGTACTTATTAACAGTTTCAAAAAATGTTTTAAAACCAGATTGAAGAACTTGCCATGCCCAATTTAATGCATCCATCTCTTCCACTGGCCAGCATGTTGCTCTGGCTGATCATTGTCCTTGGCGTCTTTGTTGCAATAGCAGGATTGTATGTAACCCATGTTTGTCGAACAGATATTTCTTGATTTCAGCGGTTGCGTGTTCCTCATTTTGATTGAACCGTGTCTTCAACGCCGTCGGAATGCAAGTGCCGCTCGCGTAGCTGCTCGTTTCGATAGAGACGACGATACCGCAGTCCTTCTTTCTCGTTGTCTTGATGGTGCGGCACCTATGTGAACTGCGTATGTTTGAAACAATTAATTTAAACAACTTAACAGAACATCATTTTTGTTTTTCTTCTGTAGCTTTTCCCCTATTGCTTCTTTCAAAACTTCTTCATGACAAACCTCTTGACCAAAATAAATGCAGCATGCTTTAATGTTCTTTTCTCATCATTTTCTCAAAGTCGGTTGTAGTACCGGATTATACTTCTGCGTGTCGTACTTGTAGATCTCCTATCAGTTTTATTTAATAGATGGTTGAACTCGAAGTCAGCGCAGTCAACATGCTCGTCTTCTTCGTAATGTTTCTCGCCTTTTTTGTGTAAGTTCACCGGTAGTACTATTACACACTACACAGTTTCCGCCCTCCAGTCTGTTTGTCGTTTGTGAAATCTTCATGTATTGTGCTTTCCGACCACTCGACTACATGGAAGAATCAAAAAAACTAGAAATAGAAGATCTCGCACGAATTGAAGCGTTGAGAGTTATTAGGACCAGCACAAATCCCCATTCTCCGGAGATTATTGAGAATTTTGTTTAGTTAAAAAAAGGCGTTATCAGAAATGTTGTATTGTTTTTTTAAAGACCGGTATAGACCAAAAACATACCTCTAAGTACTTAAGAGAATATTAACAAACAGAAACATTTTGAAAAGAAAGGTGGAATGGGATATGTAACAGGAGTTCTGATTGGATCAGGTGGCGCTGTGTTAGCACTCATTCTGCTGTAGGTTCCCAAGAAGCCATACAAACTGATTGTTATGTTGAAGGCTCTGTTTGTTCATAAAGTGTTACATGAGACATCAAGCGAAATACCGAATGGAACTGTCCCATATTGTCGTTGATTCCGAAAAAGTTGGCATTGAAAATTTAGCGTTTGAAACGCCCATGGTCAACCTGAGTTTATAGGAAAACTGTTTTTAGGTAGGTGATTGACTGAATTTTGAATAATATTGCATGATTTCAGTTTTCAATTTGTTCCGTTCGGCTTCAAATTTGTGCATCACTTGATTTTTTGATTTGGCTTTTTTATATATTTTTTTGTAGTTTTCGCTTTTTACGTTTGCTTTGTCTTGTCTAAGTTGTAAAAATTGCTCGTGAAAGGGACAATTGTTTTCAGAATGGAACCTCTCGCCTTCATTATTCTCGCTTTCATCGTAGTCATGATACTCTTCGGACTCGTTCTGTAAGTGACATTTTCAATACGGTTTTTACCATTTGACTGTTAAGTGTCCTGTTGCTATACGAAAAATGCGGAAACTGTGTGCATGGCTTACGGCTCCCTTCTACATTAAATCAGCGCAATAATGCTGAACGCATCTTCGACGAAGAGTCTCATGACTTCGAGGCCATTGAAATGACTGATTTCAGCGGCCGTCAAGTAGCGGAAGATGAAGTTTAGTTTGCTTTCAGTTGGCTTTTGTCACAAAGCGGTATTTATTACCTGAACCATGTCGCTAGAGATCACTATGTAATCGTAATAAAAAACTGTTCGATGTCTACTATAAATTGTTTTTTTTTAAATTATTGCTTGACATTTTATTTGGTTGCTTCATACGGTTTTTTTCCGTGTCACTTTACCTTGAAATTTTGTTTGTTTTTTTTTTACTTAATCCACGATTGAGATGAGTTCCCTGCTCGACAGCCCAGCTTTTCAATTTATCATCGTCGTAATCGTTGTCTGCGCAATTGCGCTCAGGTAAAAAATAATGCTGTTTTTTGACTTAAAGTGTTTAGTTGCAGCTCCTGCATCTGCATCGAAAGAGCGGTCGCTTATCTGTTCCCGGTCACTGATCTGGAACTCGGCCGTGTCATGTACACTACCCAAACGAATGCCACGACCCAACTCAACGTCCCCGAGATCACAATCCAAATCGATCCCGCCACTGCCGAAATTGAACGAGAAGAAACTCCGGACCCAATCGCCGAAGAGGGATCGGATCCATTCCTTCCATAAAATGGTGGGGTTATTACAGATGTTTGAAAAACATGAAAATTTCTTTTTCAGAAACTTTCCGATGTTGTAAATGAGTCTCTTGAAATTGAATCTCGTATCTTGTGAAAAAATATTTTGTGTTATTTTGTTTTTTTGTTCAAGCACGGTTTATTCCGGAATTATATCATTATTTCTTTATTTCTTGCGGTTACTTTTCACAGAGTTTGCGTAATCAGATGATTCTACCCGGAGCAATGGCCGCTCTTGGCTACTTAGCAATTGTTGTCCTTCTTGGCGTTTGTATGGCAATGTGAGTGGTCCGGGAAGTAGTTGATGAGATGCCGGGCTTCCAGGTACTGTTCCGTCTTCGGTGTCACGGTTGATGTTCTCCGGTGCAGAAAGTCGAAAGTTCCTCATCGCGTTCAAAAGGATGAGGTCAATCAAGGAGAAAAGAGAACCATCGGGAGAGCGGAAGCTCGCGTCCTTACTGTCACAGTAGACGAGACCGCTCTTTCTAATGACTAAGTCACAGACCTTTCCGTCATTTCTCGGGAAAAATGAAAATCCGTTAACAATTGCACAGTAAACTCTTCGTTTTTAAATGGTTTTGCACCATTTGAATATTTACCCAAAACGATGCATGTATTTTGTCTAATACAAATTGTAGATGCACTACGAGATTGCTGCTCACATGCCGCCCTTCATTGTCACTCTTCTCGTCTGCCTTGCGTTGGCTTGGGGAGCAATCGTGTATGCTCTCAAACAGACACAGCAACTTTCAATTTTGTGTGTTACAGAGCCTGCTACATCGCCGATTTGGCCTGGGCCGTGTTCTACGCCAATGCTGCCATGAAGTCGATGCGTGCAGCTCAGCAACGTCGTCAAGCACTTGTCCGTCGTCCAGTGTTTGTCGTCGGTCGGGAAGCCGAAGCCTACAGAGGCCTCATACGCACCGTGTGAGCCACAACATGTGGAGAATATGTGGGTGGAGGGAGTAATGCTTTTTACAGTATTCAGTATGTATTGAGTGGTTAATCCTGAATAATTTAACAATCTCACTTTTTTCGTCCGTCTGTGCATTTCTCATCGAAGTTAAAAAAAAAGACAAATCTGATCCGTTCTATTCAAATGAAATGAAAACTCGAATTGTGTTTTTTTATCTTGCTCTCTAACGGTTTCTACCGTAACTAATACCTTTGGCAATTATATTCAAAAACCCTCTGTCTAATTCATTTCGAGAATTTTCTCTTGCCCAAAAACATGATTTGCTTTGACATCGTTGTTCTCAAGTATGCCTACGTCATTATGCTTCTTCTCTGGGCGGGATGCTTGTGAGTTTGATAATGTCGTGCCGTCAATTATCAGAAAATCAAAAAGTTTTCAGTGTTGCCTTGTTCTCAGGCATCATCAAAGATGCCTGTTTTCCACAACCTGAGTTTGTCGAACAGTTCGACGAGGTTCTCTCAATCCCCACACCAAATTTTGTCGCTCTTGACGTTGCGCAACTTGAACAGGACTTCGGATGTGCTCCCTACGATAGGAAAGTGGGATATGATGACACCTCGCTGCTTCTCCAAATTTAACTGTACGTTTGTTCCCAACCACACTTTTGCATGACTAGTTTTCAGCACTTCCTGACAACACTGCATGATTCTTCAGATTACTCCGTGAACCTTAAACGCATGTTCACAACATTAACGCGTATAAACCGTTTCATGTTACGAACGTGCAAATACGAGCTTTTTTTGTTTTTGAAAACTGGTAGAACCCAAAACTTATACCTGACGCTAGCGATATTAACCATGCAACAAATATTAAGATTGAAAACCAAATGGAAACGTTTATCAAAATAAGCAACGTCGTCCCCACCATTTATTTAGCATTATTTGCAGTTTTTTGGGCATGCTTAGCGTGAGTCTTAACTCGTTCAACTCACATGTTACTTTCTTTACAGTGTCTGCTTTATTGTAGAGGTAGTGTACAATCGCTTCCAACCGCCAACTTCAGGTGCCACTTGTGATGATAGTCGTCTCATTGAAAAGGCTGATGGACAAGAAAAATTGAGAATACAAAAATTGTAGGCCGTTTTTGGGTGGGCGACTAGGAAGAGGGGGCGTCGAATGCAGACAAAATTACATGGTGCAGAGAGAACGCATGAAAAAACTAGGGAAATAAAAATGGTTGGTTTGCATTAAGATCGTAGGGTGAAAGTTTGCAGTTACAGAGATTATTTTTCATTGAGTGCAGTTCGTGCATCCTGGTCATTCAACTCTTTCCTAGTTTTTAATAAAGAAATCTTAAAAGAGTCTTAATTTTTTTCTTATGACCGGTATAAAACCGTGTTCAATACTTCAATGTCTCTGTCTTACTTGCTTGTTTTTTTTGTTTTCCAATCTATGTTTACAAATTAAGTTTCTAAATGTAAGTTCGTGTATTCAGATGGAACGGAAAACTGTTTCGTTTCACATCCCTCCGATCTATGTCTTTGTGGGAGTTATCCTATCGTGTCTTATGTGGGTTCATGCAACTCAGTGTTTGTGTAACGTGACGTCTTTTCAGCACGGGATTCTTCGTCGACTGTATCATGCAACGGTACGGATGCTGCGGGGCCAGGGGTGGCTGTTGTCGCAAAGAATCGGAAGTTGGGGTGACCACCGGTGGAACGGCTCCGGGAGAAGGTTCCCGACTAACCACACGACACGGAGCTGCAGACTACCCTATGCAACCAGTCTAGTCCTTATTCCTTCCCGGCTTTTTTTTCGAACCGCAACCAATACATTTCGCTTGACCCCATGGAAACCGCACAATTTCAGTTCAACTGTCCAAATAAATCATCTTGTTAACTGTCCACGTTCCTTCAGTCCTCTCAAACTCTTGATTTACAGCTTCAGAAACTGTCCAATGCTTCCTTACAAATCGAATCTTAACTTCCAAATGAAGCTTTCGACGAATGACTTGGTCCTCGTCTATGTTCTCGCAATACTCTTCCTTATTCTTATCATTGGAATGTTAGTTGTCAAAGCTGACACGACTTCCCTAAAAACAATTTAACTCTTCCAGGCTTTGTTTCTTTCTTGATCGATGCGACCGGTACGCCGCGAAACTTTCTGCCAATGTTGCTGGACAATTGGAGAAACCGCTGATTTTTGGGCACTCGGTCTACCCGATGTCTGCTGGAAACGTTATTCCACAGCAATTCAACTACGATGAATACTCCATAGTCTGATCTATCGCATTTTCTGTTCACTTTTCGATTGTGAAGAAAAGTTTCTCCTGTTTTCGAGTTTGTGAAAATGTGATTTTTCCAGTTAGACGGAAAATCGCAGTGCAGCTTGTCACCATGATGGCTAATAGTTGAACCTGCGAGAGTGTACAAAAAATAGACGGTTCTATTCAATTCAATTACATATAGTGCTATATGTTTTGATTTGTAAACGCCTCTCACATCCGACGGTGCACAAAGATAAAAGGTTTTCAATCATGTTTCTGTTGCATTCTTTTTACCAATCTTCTTTTTCTTCGATCGGTTTTGGAAAAAACAGTTTTAATCGATTTTTCTCATTTTTTGTCTTTTCTCCTCTAGCGCGAAATTGGCATAGAGCACAGCTTGCAAGAGCAAGGGTAAGAAACAGTCCGAGCAACTCACCCTTTCCCCCTCCAAACCGTCTCCGCCCAGTCGCTCATTGCTCTTTCCTTCGCATTCAACACTCACTCTACAGATTGCCAATGATGCGCGCGATTCACGTCTTGTGCCTAGCAGTTTTTCTCGCTCCTATCTGGACTGCTAATGTTGCTTCCCCTGACACGCTCATGGTTGGTTATTTTGATATACGTTCCAATCAAAATTTGAAGTTCTCAGAATACCAAAGAAGCATTTGGAAACGAGTCATTGCCAGTAAACGTTCCGACTCTGGAACAGGACGAGGCACTCTCGCACCACTCAGTTCAAAACCGTTTTTTCATCGCTGCGTTTTCGATTGGGTATGTAGTATTTGAAAACTCAATCTCAGCGTCATAATCACTGTATTTCCAGGTTGCTTCTTGTCCTTTTCTTCCTTTCCGCCCGCTTCAAAAATGAATTCAAAACCTGCAAGATTTTCTGCTGCAACCCAACTCAAAAAATCCGAAACATGCAGGAAGGATTTGTTGTCTTCACTGCCGATCCATTCAACCTGGCTTCCGTCTACACAAGAATTTACGCTTCCCCATCCGCTTCGACAGTGAGCTCTACTGTCTCATCTGATGACAAAGTCACTGAAATCATCATTGAGGAGGACCTCAACATGATCGTCTGAAAAGTTTTTGAAGGCATGTGTTTTTGTTTCAAGTTTCATTTCTAAGTGATCAGTACCGAGTATTTTCCTTTCCGTGTTCCGGGCCAACCCCAACCATCAATTGAAATTTATTTAACATTTTCGCAATTTGCCATAATAAATACATGAAAAAACACTGAATGAAAAACACGACAATGCTCGGTGCCAGGTGCAGCACCATTAACGGAGGACAACGACCTCACGTTTAGTTTGCTGAGTGATGATACATCATTGACAGAAAGCGAAAGTGTGAGTCGAGAAAAAACAATGATTCGTGTACCATCTGGTGGGTGAATTCGTAGGATGCTCGGGGTTTAGGGACACTTGATTAGTACTTTTCAAAGAGAAAAGCGAACAACTTCAAAACATTGTACTATTATTTTCATACAAAGAAGTGGTAATGCATCTGGGAAAAACAACCTGTCAGTTATGAAAATCAGTTTTGAAATTTGATATTTTGTTCGACTCGTAATATTGACGCACCAGATTGCGTTCTGCGCAGTTCGTTCGTTGAAAGATTGCAAGCTTTATCTATCCTTGACTTTGCAGAAAAGAAAACAAATGAAACACGCTTTCTAAGTGTTTCCTCTCTCATTTCCAAAAAGTTACTTTCCGATTTTCGGTTGAATTCCAACTATTTCCAAAGTCGTTTTTCGTGGACAATCTGTCTTGTGAGCACATTCCAGTGTTAGAAAAAGCATGATCACATTCTTTGTAAATCGACAGATGTTGTGATTCTGTCGGTCTCTACCAAAGGAACCATGTAGTATTTCCAACTTCCTTCCGCCTCACAAGAGATTGTAAATTCCTCAAAAATCTCCGCCCACTGTTCAGAATCATTTGGCAAAGGCTTCATTTCTATTCTCTGTCCCACGGAGAAGATTATTTCGTTAACCATGAAGTTCATCTTCTGGCTGACAGTGACTTTTGCGTTGATTCAACCACACGCGTTGCTGGAGCCCGACATTTTTTCGGTGGGAAAACATCAACTGAAAATAACTAATTTGAAATCAATCTTTTCAGAGATTTCTCGCCGACTCTGGAATGTATTTCAGTGCTATGGACGGATCAGCACCAATTGAATTGGACTATGACGACTATTACACCTCTCGATCGAAATTCCAGGCTTCAAGTACAGTTGAGGATAGCTATTTCTTGAAATCTCCTTATAATTTTTTTGGAATTGTTCTTGTCGTTGTTTTCATGAGGTCAGTTGAAAGATATTTCAAATCCAAGTCGGTATCTTTTTTAGCGTCATTTTTGGCATTCTGTACTACATCAACAGTAGCAGTTACCGTCGTCAGCACGCAAAAGAGTTCCAAAAAATCAATCTGGTCTTAGACAATGGCCTGGAGTCGATTGCCGTCATCGATATCCTGACAAATGGAATAGACACCACTGACACAAAGTTTGTCCCAAGAGACAACGCTGGAAATGTACTTCCAGTTCTTCTCGAAGAGTCCCAAGAGTGAATATCAGTTTTTCGATTCGTAAGTGACTAATTCTTGCGTTATATGTATTTCTCAATCATTTATTTTTTGTTTTTTTCTCAAAACATTCCGTGAGGCCCACATCAATAAACGAAACGATATCATGATTCATTGAAGGATCTGTCTGGCTTTTCTACTAGCTGGAGATGAGTTCACGACATAGAACCTCCTCTGTCTCTCATATCTACGTGTGTTTTTCCTGTCTCTCATCAGCCCGTGTTGCGTCGATCATCGACGAATACCATCAAACCCCTTCGGCACACAGGCATATGCGACACGAGAGTGGCGCAATCTGCATGACTCCGCCCCTTTGGTCGGATTGCCTGCGACAAGGGCTGCCAAATAGTTTAAAAGCACGGGCGCTCTCCTTGCTTACGCTATTCGTGCACCATCTTATTCTCGCGGTCAAAGGCAGCTTTTGACGCATTGACTTCCCCATCTGCAATGTTCCACCCGTTTATTATCGTCGTGATGTTTCTCGGGTAAGATAAAATAAAGGCAGTTTTGAAAACGTTTAATTAAATACGTTTTCAGAGTTCTGCTCATGTTCCTCTTCAACAAACTGTATCTTGGAGGGAAGCAGATGAATAAGGAGTTCGCCAACCCAGTGATTGTCTTCACTTCCGATGACATCCCCGACTACATCTTGGAGATGGAGAACAGCGACGTCTTCCACTTCGAAGAACTCGATGACAACTTGGACGAGAAGTTGCCGTTCTACATCCGTATGTTCCTCGACACCATCACCGAGCCGCTTCCAATCGAACAATAAGTGAACATTCTTCCTCCTTTATCTTTCCCTCTTTCTTTCCCTCAATCCTTCTCTCTTTCTTAAAAATCTCCGCGTGATTCTCTTTCTTTCCCATGACTAACAGTGCCTTTGACTTCTTCTTTCTCATAATCTTCTCTTATACACTTCGAAATTTCTTTCTGAAAGTTGAATATTCTTCCGAATAAATGCCAAAATAGAAACATGCGCTGTTGTTTTGGGACATCAAAAACAGTTCTATCAAAAAAAAGTATTTTTTCTGCGAAACACGAGACGCAGAGATATGGGAATGATCGGCGTTTTTGTTCGTCTTTTACATAACGATTTTTATTATATCGTGGCAGACTTTTTTCTTTTTCAACCCGCGCTCTGTTTTCTCAAAACCGCATACAAACGACACGTCCCATATAGGTCGCTTGCAGCTCGTGTCATGGCTTGGCCCCAATAAAACCAGCTCTCCTTCCCCTCAATTATTTCCAAATCTTCCCACAGGTTTGTTTATTTTTGCTCGTTTCGTTTGCCTTTGTGGGTCCCGTTTTTTTCCGTTCGCAGTATTCCATGCTGGTTGTCATGGGAAAAGTAGAAAAAGAAAAGGGTGAATTTATGGCTATGCGACAGCAAAAAAAAGTCCTTGAGGTGACATCGCGAAACGCGGCCCACAAAGCTTTTCTCATCCCAATACGCATCACACTTTCCTGCTTTCAGAAAATTTTCTATTTTTGCTTTAATGAATCATGGGATACAAAATGAGTGAAGGAGTTACTCCGGCAATGATCCTTACTGGACTTGCTATGTTTTTTTTGTAAGTTGGCTAATTTCTCTCATTATCTACACAAAACGTTCTCAGACTCATCTTTTTTGCCACCATTCTCTACCGCCGTGTCATTGGCAATTTGAGCTGGGGTGACTCATGTTCTTTCCATCCACGGGATCAACGTCTCGTCCGCGCCAACCGCGAATATCGCCGTGCCGACACTGTCATCGAGCCAAAACGCAATACGGTCGTTCGTTTCACCGTTGATGGGAAGGTGCTTGGCAGTGACGAAGAATAGGTTATTGTGATCTTTAGAGCAAAGAAAGTTAATAAAACTCTGTGAATTTTGTTTCTTATTCTCTGGGAACCCAATGGGCGAACTTTAACTTTGAAAGGCGGCAAAGATTTTATTAAAGGTTCTTTTTTTGAAAGACTCAATTTGTGACACGGACCAACACGGACGTTTTCTTTTTTTCTCAATTTGGCACCTATCTCCCAGATTGATTAGAAACGGAAATATCATGTTTTTTTCGCCGAAGCGGTTTTTTTCTTTGCTTTACAAGTGGGTTCTGGAGATGGCAGAAAAGTAATTGTGCCTGCCCGAATTACTTTTATGTGCTAAACCACGCACCCGCACGATTTGGAGCCTTTTTTAGAATTCCTAGATTTCTTGACTTTTGTGGCCTGAACAACGGCCAAATGGACTGCAGACGGTTTTTATGTGTGATAATTGTGCTGGGAGCACTCACTGGCGGAATCGCACAACTATGCATTATATCTCTTGGAGAAAACATTGCCACAGTAAGTTCTTGCCATATCTTTTCTGATTATGACCGATTCAATATATTTAAGGAAAAGCAGTGTGTCTCTTCGGTGTCTGGAATTGCAAAAGTTGAATTCTGCATCAAACTTCTCACCAGACAATTCCTTGTTCTTTGGATTGTGTGCCACGCTATCAGACTCGCAGCAGTTTACAGGCGTTAAGTCGATATTTGAACACTTATTTCTAAACATTGGCCAAAATTCTAATGTGTTGATTTACTTAATAAATATGCTTGACAAATTCCAGAGAATTTTCGACGGAAAACTTTCAAAAAATAGGTAGCTGTTTTTTTGTTTATGTTTTGCGCACTGTTGCGACGTGCGGGCATATGTTGAAGAGGCCGGTGTCAGTCGGCGGACGTCGTCAATTTCTTTCATCCCAAAATGTTTATAAAAGTGTTTAGTCTGCGTATCGTCATTTGTTCATATCATACTGTCCGAGCCGGTCACATCGTCTTGTTTGAGGGTCCCGAGAACCTTGACCAGATATGAAAAAAAACACAGTTGTAGAGGGGTCGATTGCAAACATGTTGAAACAGTGACACGCGAAAAAGCATATTGCCCCATATTAACCTGTAGGGCAGTTTCGCATAGAGTCAGTTTAGCTCATATGCATGTTTTCCTTGTTTTACTGTCACTGTTACTATCTGATAAAACAACTCATTATCATTAACTTTGACTGTCGCTGGAATTAGATGCGCATTGTAAGACAATGCTTCTTTTGGTTCTTTGAGCACTTTTTGTTTTACTGTGACACACACCCCCCGTTCTATAGAAAACGAACCATTTTTTAACAGAAGAATCATACAAGACACAAGAATCTTTCAATCGATTCATTTTTCACTGTGTTAAACGTTGTCTCGTTTCTATCCAAAACATCTGAAATTCTTCCGCTCTCTCTATTTTGTGTTGTCTTCTTGTCAATTTCCTATTATCTTTCTCTATCTTATCCTCCAATGTTGCTATTTCAACAAATCTTTTAGGGAGGAAAAAAGGTGGCACATTCATTGCCCGCCCACTTTCGATTCTCCTACCTCGACTCAACTCGCTTGTTTCATTCGATCACCTGCAGGCAACCGCATAGGTGGCACTGTCTACTGGTGTCTCCTTGCCATGTTCGACTTCCTTCTGGAACTCAATCCGTCTGTAAGGGGCCGCGTCTCCAAGCCGTACAACTCGCACCCACCGGTTAGCAATTTAAAATTTCACAGACTGATCTAAATAATGAACTTTCAGGCATTCGACGAGCCGCTGAATCTTCGCCCGCCAGCCAACCGCACGGCCAAGCCATTTATCGTTTCAATAACCCATGTCACCAATGAGCTCCACTTCACTTTCATCCACGGACTCATCTTGACAATGATCTTGCTCATCTTCTGCGTTGCCTTCATCTTTATCCACAAAAAGATCGTACGTAGCATCTACGTTGTGAAGGACGACGTCAACAATGAAACGGAACTGAACGACATCGTCTCCGTCGAGTCTCAGGCTCTCACTGATGACACCGACTTCAAGTACTCCCAAGTGATGGACGTCTAATCACAATAACAATCTTCATTTTCGTTCATTCTTCGCTATTATTTTCCCATTCGAGTTTCGAACGATACATTGTATACATTTTTTCTATTTTTATTTTACCTTTAACTTTTTTCATAAATAAACGAATCGTCGAAAACATGTTTACAGTTAATTTTGGTAAAAAAACGTTTCAAAACAGATCCAAAGCAAACAATGTCTGGAGGCTTTGTTTTCACGAAAAAAAGTTTTGTTTCTTCCAATTTCCAAAACGGGACAGCAGAAGAAACAAAGGGGTACAACTGAGCCGATTCTTTTTGATTAGGCGACGCATACAGACCCTATCTACCATTTTTTTTGCCCAGATTTCCAGCCTCAACTGTGATATCCCTGTGTAAAAAAGCGCACGGTGGTAACTGAAATTATAGATTTTTAGCTTTTAGCTTATTCGCATTCTCCATGTGGATGAAACACCCATTAGTAAAGAGCAAAAAAAGCCTGACGGTGTCCTAGGATACATTTTAAAGTAGTGCGCTTGGAAAGCCAAAATTTATTCCTGCATGTTCCCTTTTTCCGTCTCCAAAACTTCAAAATTTTTGTGCAATGTTGGCAACTGAATTTTCTAAAATTCATATTTCTAAAAGCAACGATTCGTCCCAAAAGGATCTGATTGGGGAAACTGTTTTCCAATGTCGGATCGTATCATCTGTGAAGTTGCAGATGAGGGTTTATCATATCTGCCTAGCTCTTATTGGAATTTGGATGCTGTATGCGTGGCATAGAGGCATCCTGTTCACCCGTCCGGAACAGGAACTCATTCTTCGCCAGACCGAGCTCGAGAAGAAGCTGGGTTTCCATCCCGACAGCATCGTCCCCAAGGTGTTCAAATATGGGCTGATATACTTTGTCCAGTTTGTCTCCGACCCTTTCAACGTCACCCTCGTCATGATGTGTCTGTTCAGTAGGATTGTACTGTAAGTGTCTTGTTTTCCTGGAACCTACACATTTGATAATTTCAGGAACTTTGTGATCATCAAGGTTCATGTGAACCTCACAGAGATCTGGTTCGACTACGAAATCGACGAGAGCTACTTCGTTCCTAACAACCAGCGGGACCCTTATGAAGTGGAAGCCTACATTTAGTGGTGTTGACAATTCCACTTTCATTTTAAATTTCCGATTTGTAAAAGAATAGGATGTTTTGAATGATAAACACCTTTGTTGATACCCGGGCACATTTTCACCGTCCTCTTTTTTAAAACGTGCGCAAAAAGAAAATAACCTTTTTTAATGTGGGAATGGAACGGACTGGCACTCACGAGGGCGACTCGAAACGTTGCGACGGTTGTTTTCGTCGGACGCGCAAGTGGGGTGAGAGGAACGGAAAAACAAGGCATTGTATCTTAACGGGGGTTTGCTGTATGCAGATTGTCTCCCGGGCCCAAGCTTGATGAGACAAAATATGTTTTCGAGAGTAACTTTTATTGGATAAACAGAATAACTTAGAAATGACAAATAATTTAATAACCTGGTGGGGTTCTTGGAGTTGGGCAGTGGAAGCAGTCTCCGTTTGGTCCCTTGGATCCAAGTCCTCCCTGTGGCCCAGTCTCTCCCTTGTGTCCTGCACGTCCCTTTCTTCCGGCATCTCCGTTTGGTCCTTGTGGTCCTGGGATAGTGTTTCCACGGCGTCCCTTTGGTCCAGCTTCTCCCTTGCGACCTTGTGGTCCTGGGGCTCCTGGAGCTCCTTGTGGGCCGTTGATCTGGAAAATGTTACTTGAAAAACAAAGATCGGTATATGAAAACGTACGTCAATGACGCGTCCGTCCTCTCCTCTCTTTCCTGGTGGTCCCTGTGGTCCTTGCTCTCCTTGAAGTCCAGTTGGTCCAACCATTCCTGGTTCTCCGCGTCTTCCGTCGATTCCGGCAAGTCCTGGGGATCCACGTGGTCCGACTGGTCCCTTCTTTCCAGCTGGTCCCATTTGTCCTTGAGCTCCTGGTGGGCAGATGACGCATGGCTCACTCTGGAGTCCATCAGATGGAGCAACTCCTCCGTCTTTTCCGTTGCGGGCGTTGTCTCCAGCAGCTCCGTCTTTTCCATCATGTCCATCATCTCCTGGTGGTCCTGGTGGTCCAGCCTTTCCTTGCTGGCAAGTGCAGCATTGTGGAGCTGGCTCAGCATTGACGACTGGTCCGTATCCGTTGTTGGATGGCTGCTCGTATCCTCCGTGAGATGGGGATGGGGCTGGGGCATTGTATGGCTGCTCAGTGGCTGGTGCTCCGTATTCAGCTCCGTTTCCAGCTCCTCCTCCTACTCCGCTGTCTGGAACCCATTGTCCGAACAACCATCCTCTCTTCACACGGTTCTGTCCTCCAGTGTGATACAAGTTCATGAGCATGTCACGAGAGCGCATCTAAATAGTTTGCTTCATGAAATTTATGGCCGTTCATTGCTTTACCTGGCAATAATGAGTCTCAACAGCGATCTCCTGTTGAAGGCTCTGAACAGCGGAGAACATAGCTGGCACAATGGTGATGGCGCAGAATACCGAGAAGATGGATACGGCGCTTGCCGCATACACCACGCGACGGAAATAACTGAAAAAATGTAAGATGAAAAAAAAACAGCTGAGAGTTCAAACTCACCGGTGCTGATCAGTTTCTTTGCCTTCCATTGTGATACGATGGATGATAATCTTCACTCAGTCGATGTCTTATATACTCCTCAAAACAGGTTTCTCAAAAGGCGGACAACCTGGAAACCCGAAATTCACAGCGTGCGATATGCAAATTCCGCTGATAATTCGCCACTCCCTCATGATATTGGAGATTTTTCATAAGTTGCCGTGACGTCAAAACGGATACAACGATAAGATTTTCCATATTATCTTTCCTAGACAGGTTTACTCACGAATCGGTTTATTCGGAAATCAGAAGAATATAGATTATGTGAGAATGAGTGCCCAAACACCAGTGAGTACAAAAAACCGGAAAAAAGCAATGTATTAAAAAATAAATACACATAAGAAGTGGGTCGGTCATATACCAAGCAAAACTATCTGTTGGAATTGTCACAAAAAATCCAAACTTTAGGTTTTATCATTTTGATTTGTGTTCAGAAAATCACCAATTAATCGCTTGCCAAATACTTTATTGTATCGAAATGTGGGAATGTACAAATTGTTGCATAATAATGTACACATAGGTTAGCAGAGTTAAACATTAGAGCTTGTCGAGTTTCCAGCAGCAATCATTCTCTTCTTTCTTCCGTTGCCGTACGGGTCGTAAAATGGCTGAGCATGTCCGCAAGTAGAACAAGCTGGTGGCTGGTAGCAAGTAGTGCATGGAGCGGGTGTTGTCACAATGACTACTGGTTGTGTGTTGCAGGTATTGCATGGAGTTGGTGGTTGGTAACAAGTTGTGCACGGACAAGCAGCTTGTTGAGGACATGGCTCTTGTTCAGTGGATGCTCCGGTGCACTGAAAATAAACAAGGTTAGAAAACGATTCAACCGTGATAGTGTCCTTACTCCTGATCCACAACTGCATTGTCTTGAACGAGTAATGGCTCCACCGTTTCCGCAAGTGGCAGAACAAGCCGACCAGGAAGACCACTGAAACAAACTACTGTTTGGTGAACTGTTTCTGTATAACTGTACCGCAGTCCAGGTGCAGCAAGGCTGAGCATTGCAAACTTGAGATTCAGCAGCGGCTCCGACGCATTGGCAGGTGGAGCATCCGTTATTGCAAACACGGCTTCTCGTCATCGTACCACCACCGCAACTGGCACTGCAAGTCAATCAAAGTTATCAACCGCCGATTTTTAATGGCAGAAGTGTAAATAAGGATTTGTTCGCAAGAAAAAACAAACAGATAAGCTACCTGCAGGCACTCCACGCTCCCCATCCTCCCCACTGGGGCTGCGTTGGTTGAGGATCATAGAGAACACACGGCTTCGATTCTGTGCTGGATCCTCCTTGACAGTTTCCAGATGGACATATTCTAGTGCGAGTCTCTACTGGCGCTGAAACGATTATGAACAATGAAATCGAAAAACATGAAATTGTTTCTTACTTCCAAAAGCAGATGAGCAAGAAGACCATTCAGTCCAGCCGCCCCATTGGCCGACTGTTTCTCCGCAGACGTTGCAGCCACTGGGGTTTGCTTGAACTCCAGTACCAATCACATAGGAGAGAGTACCTAAAAATTATTGTAATCGTGTATATACGATCTTCTCGAAAAAGTCAAAGAATGTAACGATTTCAAGCTAAATTTGTTTCTTTCAAATTTAACTTACTTTGGCAGAGTGTGAGAGCCAGAAGAAGTGAGAACATTGTGGTGTATTGCAGTTGAACTCTTGTCCGATGGCACTTCCCGACTCCTCGCTTGCTTAAATATATCTTGGTTCGCAAATATTACCTGTCAGTAGAGAGAAACAGTCGCTCAAAGTGTATATTTGCTTCTTCTCAAAAAAGCACACGCCCTCGGCTAGTAGTTGACGAAATAGATATGCGTTCGGCAAGAGACCAATATGCCAATTATAGTGGCTAAAGCCAAGAAGCGACGGCCGTCATAAATCCTACGATTCGATGCGCCTGGCAACCGTTTTGTGCGGCAGAAAAACGCAGAACAAGTCAGCTGCATGCTGCCAATGTTACCTAAATATCTTAATTGGTCGCGCCGTGAACTCGGCGTTGCTCAAACAAACAAAAACTAGACTTCACTTCGAGATCAACCAACCCTCGGTGACTCACATTTTCTTGTAAATCTTCAAGTTATTTCCGAAATTTTACCAAATCCGCGCCCTTTTTGATGATTACTCATTGATACAACATCCGTCCACTTATTCGTCCTCAAGTTCCAAAAAACAACAAAAGAGACATGACCAGATTTATGTATAAGCGTACGAACTAAGCAAAACTTTTCGAAAACCAAAGGATTCCAGCTCCTCTTGTTTTTTCAAAGTATTTACAAAAAGTAATCACAAAATCGGTTTTGATTAGAAGTATGACAGATAAATTATCAAAGTTAAAAAGAAAAATATGAGAAACATTTTGATCAATGTGAACAATTTACAAGCGTTATATTTTTTTCAATTTGAAATTCGAAATTAAGACTGTTGTTTTTTGATTTCAATCACATCCAAAATTGGCTGGCGTTTTGTTTTATATCGTCGTTGCAGTTCGCGAATTTCTTCTTCCATTTCCGAGTCCAAACTTTCTTTTCTTCTTATTAATTCCTCCAGTGTAATGTTTCGTAGCTGCAAATGTTACACTTTTCCTTTTTTCACTGTACACTTTCAATGATATTGCAACTAATTCAATATTTCTGATAATTTTTCTTTGTTTGGTTGTAGTTCCCTTCAAAAACTTACAAAATCGAAATCACCGTCGACGACTGCTCTTTGGAATCTGTTCTCGTACTCAATTTCCGTGTTCACTGAAATTTGTTTTCAGTTTTCATTATTTTGTTTACCATTTCTTACATGGATTAAATGTTGCTTCCTTGTAACTGCTTTCATCTGACCCGATCGAAAAGTTTGGCCCAGTTCGTTCTTGATCGAAATGATTCGGCATAGGTTCTGATGCGTTGGAAGTATGTCCTGGTGGTTGCATTCTTGGTGACCCTCCATTTCTAGACGATCCGTATGCAGACTTCGGTATCTCTCCCCCAATCCGCAAACTTTCCATTTGACTCCTCAAGCTCTGCGCTGTCACGTAGTTGTCTGAAAGATTTCTCCATGAATACGTCTTCTCCGATTTCCTCATTTCTCAGTTTTCATGCACAACAAGTGTCTAATTGCGGTTCTCAAATCACCTGTTTTCTTAATGTCAGATTCTATTTATGTCAAAGTTACGAAATTCGTTTCAAAAAGTGACAACACCTTGTGAATTTGTAGATGTTTTCAGTATTCTTCAAAGTAAAAATAACTCTTTACCTTTGTGCTGCACCAAAGTAGCATCGCCTCCATCTATCATAGTTGACATTCCTTCGCTCAGAAGTGTTGCATCGTTACCAATCACAGCCTGAAAGGAAGTCACTTTGAAAATGTCCTATGCAATTCTCTAAATACCATCGGTGTTTGACTCATCGCCGCCTTCTCGTGTGCGTCTTGAATCATTGATTGCAGAATATCACATCCAGGCGCATTTTCAATGAAGATATGCTGAAAAAAAACATTTCCTTTTCCATTCAATTCTTTAAAAACTACTTCGCATAGTTTTAATGCAGTTTTCCTTTCATCGGGCTTCTTTATGAGACAGCATTTGATAAAATCATTGAATTCCGAAGACCATTCTTCTGGTTTTTTGAAAGATGGCGGTGGTTTTGTGGGAATCATGAAAATAGCTCTCATCGGATGGATATCCGAGTACGGCGGTCGTCCCTCTGCCATTTCTATTGCTGTTATTCCCAAAGACCAAATATCGGCTTTCGTATCATAACCAATTTCCTCAATGACTTCCGGAGCCATCCAAAACGGAGTTCCAATCACGGTGTTTCTCTTTGCCATAGTGTCCTAAATATAAATATTCAAATTTAGTTTGCTTGTTTCAAAAAATCACTAACAGTGAGCTGGCCAGCAACACCAAAATCGGCAAGTTTTGCTATTCCATCAGTGTTGAGCAAAATGTTACCAGCCTAAGAATCAAAGATTGAATATTTAACAAGTTCCAAGACTTGTTCTCACTTTAATATCTCGGTGAATCTTCTTGAGGTCGTGTAAATACTGCAACCCCTTGAGCGTGTCCCGCAATACCGCGCTGATTTCTAGTTCAGAGAGCGGCTTTCTCCTGGCACGCATTATGTCAGATACAGACCCAGCTCCGCAGTATTCCATCACAATCTGTAACTCTTATTGAACTCTTTCCCTTTACTGCGTTTCCTTACCCATAAATCCGAATTCTTGAAGTATGAGCCATAATACTTCACTACATACTTGCTTTTACATTGTTGCATTATACTGATTTCCTTTATGATTTCTTGAAGATCCGTATCGACCGGAACTTTCTTAATTGCTAGCACATGTTCCGACTCGCGATGAATTGCCTTATGCACACTTCCATATGATCTGCAAACTTTCCGTTTCCTTCTCAAATATATTTCGCAATTCGCGTACCCTTCTCCTAATTTTCCGACAATGTCGAATACTTCCTCTGGTGGTTTGTTGAGAGCTGACGAATCCAATTTAAACCCATCGCTGAACAAAAAACATTTTTCAGTGGGTCGTTGGTTCTCTTCGTTAGTACAAACCTACAGCCCTCCTCCGAGTTTCGACGAGAACTTTCTGTTGACGGAGGCATATCGGGCACCCTGAAATAAAATACTTTTAGAAAGAATAGTTGAAAAATGAAATAATTGTAAACTGATCGGTGAGAAGTGTACGAGAGGATAAGCGTAGAGCAGAGGAGAACACCATCGCTGAGTTCTGAGAGAGAGAGAGAGGAAAAGAGAGAGAAAGAAGGGAAAGAGAGCCGGCAGATGTTGTCCGCTTCTTGGATCGAGGAGATTTGAGAAGAGAAAAAGAAGGAGAAAGAAGAAAAGAAAAAGAAGATAAAACCTTTCCTTGAGGACACATTAGTCGCCATCTTCTCTGTGTTCTCCTAGTTTCTCACTGTCTTTTGTCGTTACGATTAGAACGTCAACAGTGCATGTATAGTCATGTATATGTAGGGGTAAGAGGGTGAGAAGAGAGAATCGATTTGGCCAGACGGACGGACCGACCCAGGGTCATCTACATGTGGGCCCGCGGATGGCGTCCAATGAATAATTGACTTCGCTCCGATTGTCTTTGAGAAAAAACCAATTTTTCCATTCATTGAAAAGTGCGAAAAGAAGGAATTTTCTTTGAACGACGTCTTTTGGCGGCAGTAATAGAGAAAACTGCAGCGCATTGATTTTTTTGGAATTCCATTGTCGACGCCGCCGCTTTGCGGCAAGAATCATTTTTCTCGTGGTTGAAAAGAGATAGAATCAAGCTTTCTACACATTCAATGCAATAATAGTGTTGGTTTGTGAAATCAGGCATTCACACACAGAGACAATACCTTTCTTGATATTCCATTTTATAACGCAAAACGAATTAGTAAAAGGTGGGTGGAAAAGACAAAAAACCAAAGAGCATTTTATTATAAAGTATTTTGATAAAATTTCCATTGATAACAAGGCTCAAATACTCAAATACAAACGACCGCAAGCAGTGAATTCTACGAGCAGCGGCACACTCGGAAGGCTCTCTGAGCGCGTTGTTTGAGCAGTGTGGTCGAGTCGGAGAGGGTGCGATATGTGCATTGCGGTCGTTTGACCCTTCACACATCTGAACTGAGAGACTTGTTCAAAACAGCATATTTTTATCAACATAGAACTATAGTAGAAGAACTGATACTCAACATTCATTATTTTTTAATCAACTAACGCACAGTCATTGATGGTGTATTACTGTGTAACGATCATGGCCGCCAAATTAATGGCCATGTGAACGCATGTCAACCCTTTGTCTGGCATATGCCATTTCAACTAGTGGGAGGGATAAATCATTGGGTTCCGTACACATACACTTCTTCTACCTTCATTATTTCGATTACGTGGTCTTAGGCAATGGTGACGAGGTTTTTTCTAGTTTCGATTTTGTGTTTTCATTTGTGTGTGCTGAAAAGTTTTTCCATCACCAGCTCGTCACTCTTCTGTTGAGTTTCCTAACATTGATTGGGTTAACACAAACGTTGTGGGTCAGTCGACTTGGCGATGGGCTGTGTTGTGTAAAAAAGAAGATAGAGAAAACATGATATACAAAAATTGTTGACAGAGAACGAACATTTGAGCATCAGCTTAGAAAGAGAAGGAGAGATAACATGACGGAGGAAGTACCGAGACTGAGAAAGTGAAAGAGAGGATGAGAGGGAAGTTGTAGATTTATCCAATGATATATGCCGAAATGCCTATTCTCCCTTTCATATTCCGAAACATTCGTTTCCACTATTCGCCCACTTTCACTTGTCTCGCGTCCTCAACAAACAGTCGAGTTTACTCCCTTACAATTCCGTTTTTCGTTTTCAGAACTGTTTGCAAAGTCAACGTGCACGATGAATGAGGACAAGACGAGATATGACGTGATGACCCACCTCACGGATATTCCCATGCTCGGAAAGCAATATGTACCACGTGAGTATTTTATTCAAAAATTAAAAATGAATAAAAATTTAAGAACTGTGGAGACAATTTGAAAGTGGATCAGTGATGCAGAACACAATGAGCCCAAGAAGCACGGGTGTTCAAGAGCCGGTGAACGAAAGGAATGTCATTCCAACAACAAGTGTTCAGCAGACAGAAAAAGAAAACGGGCGCGCGCAGTCAGGTGGATTCTATCGTCTGATCGATAAGGTAGTTATTCAAAAACAAGTAAAGGCTTTTAAAAAGGAAATAGAATTGGAAAGATTTTTCAAAAAAATTTTTTTTTTGCTTCTGCTTCAAAAATTTTGAACTAACCACGGAAACCGGAAATTGAAGACCGCATGTAGTTTGAAACTCCATAGTAAAAATGATATTTCTTCCAGAGAGCCCTGGAGACACCCTCCGATGTTGTTTCTGATTCATCGCCTCTTCCAAAGATGGGCCGGTTTGAAAAGCGTTGACGGAACAAAAACACGCTATCAACAACAAGTTGAATCATCGATCTCGTTGTTTTTTGAAATTTATACCCTTCTTTGAAATACAAATCAAATTTGCAAGGTTTTTGCAGAAATAAAATAGATTCATTCATAGAACAAACGTAAATAATTCAAAAGAGTGAGAAGGTTTACAATTAGAACACAAAAAAAGACAATCCACTGCGGAAGAAGTGGCAAGACAGTTGTTATGTATACATACAAACTCGTGGTGGGGTAGAGATCGGAAAATGACCGGGAATTAGGGAATATTAAACAAAAATTTCACAATCCACTTGATCGTTGACCATTGCTTCGAAAGTCATACGAGTTTCGTGAATATGAAGCGACGCAGAACTATTTGACATGCCAGATCCCCTGAAGTCACATTTTCGATTTGATATCAAAATGCTTTCAGATGACAAACCTTCTCTTATCATTGCTACTTTGAGATGGAAGAGTAATTCCACCAATGATTTCAGAAGAAGATCTACGGATGCAATCGTCGGATGATCGCCTCAAAAAATATTACTTGAATACCTGCTTGTTCATTTTTAATTTCTGTTTTGTACATTGAATTTCAAACGTTTTCTAATGGGCACACTGTTTTCAACAATATTTCTTTAACAATAAAAGCACAACAAGTTAACATGTGTAGAGTACTTTTCCCTCTACCTACCTAAACTGCTTGGGGTCTGGAAGTGCTAAATCTGCGAAAGGATATTTTTATCTCAAGCTGTTTGTCTTGATGTTATTTCGAACACTCACCTAAATGTGGTGTTTCCACCGGCAGATATGGAAATACGATTTGGAGAGATCTCGTCAATAACTATCTCTGGTTTTTGCATCGAGATCTTGCGGTTGTTCATTGGTCTGAAATCTGATGATCATTTTGCAAACGTTCTCCTCCTTAGATACAGTTTTCTAGACATGCTCAACAACCCGTTTTCTTGTTTTCAGTCACATTCAGTTGCAGAAAGAAGAGAGAAGTGAAATAGAAAAAAGCGAAATGAGAGAGCAATCAGTCTCGAAAAGAATGAAATTTGTTCTAGCGGTCCCATGCGAGGACGATCACTGATTCTAGATTCTGAACTTGGAAAACCTTTTGAAAACTCTGTTTTTGAACGACTGGCCAGAATTGGAAGTGTCAGAACTAAATCGACGATTTCTGTGAGAAGAGAGGCTGCGAACAATGACTTACCCGGCAGAACTCGTTTTGCGGAGAGGACTTTTCACAATTTTATGGAATCCACATCCACACTTTGCCGGGCCCCTAGAAAGAGAAAAAGTTGACTACAGGGAGAGAAGTACTATTAGTATTCACCTGCTGCTATCTCTCGGCGGAAGCATCCACGATTTCTCTCGCTGACGTCGAGAAGAGCGCCGGAATCCAAGCAAACGACGGAAGGAATGACGGAATTTCTGAAAATCATCAAGAGAACGTTTGATGTTGGTGAGAGCAAATTGTTACCGGGTTAATAGTTGAGTAAATGAAGAAATTAAGTGAGGAATTCAAATATCCTAATGCAGTAAACCAATGGAACCAGATTTCTAAATCGGCCGACCAAACGTTGAAGATGAGTTTGTAGATTTTGATCATGTTCAATGTGAAAAATGGTAGCCAACAGACAAGGAAAACGACTGGAATTCTCATTAGTTTTCCCATTCTAGACGAATGTTTGATTACCCATGACAGTTGCTACCAGTTTGGTTGCCCGTGTTTCTCTTCGAATTGCCATTCCTTGCTTTGATTTTAGTTTTGCCAGCAGATCCAATGCCCAGTCCTACATACACATGTTTGGTTTGGTGATTTGGAGTATGTAATATACCTTAAGACCAGCAAGTTTCTTTCTTGCAATGTATACACTCTCGCGTCTTGCGTATAAGTACATATTGCTGATGGAACTTCGCGACGGACGCTCCCAATCAGAAATCATTTCCGAAAGCCGTCTCATTTTTCTTTTCTCAACCTGCAATTGTTTTATGACACGTCTATTCAAGTTCCCTTTAAAGTAAGCAGTTCTGAAAGCATGTTGTAATCATTAGAGCTAATCAGAAAACTGCAGATTGTTGCCGGATTTTTAAAGCTCAGCTCATGAGCCATTTGCAGAAGCTTTAGCAAGTCGACCTACTTCTTGAATATTTTCTGGGTGTCTATTTTTGAAGCCGAGCTAACGAAGGTACTTATCTATGCAACCTCACGTGCTAACAATTGTATATATGCATATTATTCTTTTTTCCAAGAGAGAAGCGGAGCTAACCAGCAGATTGGCATGCAATAAAAACACACGATAGAAGAAGCGGGAATCACTAGATTAGTAACGGTTCCTAACTCACAAATTCATCTTTTTCATATGTTGAAGTGATCGGAAGAGAACTGGTTGCGTTCTAAAAGGTGTCGAGACAGTGAAAATGAGAAGCAAACTAAATGAGAGATAACTTACCAAAATGAAAGAAATTGAAACGTTTGAAACTTATTCTTCACATTTTCATGCATTCAGTTTTATTTTTCTGTCAAAGTGCGACAGTTCTACTCGGATATTTTCAATGAATCAGATCCCAGGCCTTCTCAGTTTTTCGCAAGTCTTTCTACCATGACTTGCGTTGGTTTTTGATCCTACGGACCCTGTGACTTTCAAAGAAACCCTTGACCCCTCATATCTTTTCTTTTCTTTTCACCGCTGACTAACCAAAGGCGGTTTCAAAGAGTGCAGCTTCTTGGACTCTTCGGACGTGACGACTTCCCGATTTCCTTGCGGCTGATGTGAATGCCGTCTCTTTCGCGAGGCAGTTCCAAAAGACACCGACTTCATCCTACCGCGGCTTGAAATCGAATTGACTGCATCAGAGAATCTGCGCGACATGCTGCAAAATACATTTCTTGTTTGAAATTCCTTTTCTTTTCTTCTCCTTTTGCTGGGGAGAGAAACGTCCAACTTCCTCACTTTTTTCTGTATGTTGGGCGCGGAAGTTCAAGAATTGGACCACTTGTGTCAATCTCGCATTTCAAAGTGACTGCCTCTAGCAACACAGAAGGAGGTCGATCGGGATCTTCCTGGAACACAAAAGACTTGGAAAACAAGAGGACAATAACCACAAAACCTCGATTGTCGTGTTTTCCTGACTGCCTGAAGATGATGGATGCACGGCTTCCAGAATGGTTTGAAGCTGAAATGACACGTTGATAGTTCTCAGAAAACCGTATTTTCTCAGACACACAAATGACTCATTTTTGTCTAATATCCCATATAGCTGTCTTTCCAATATCTTTCTTTTTCAGTTCAACTTATAACACATTCATCTTTCTGAGAACTATTAAACGGACAAATTCTCTATTCCTCGCAAAATGTCCGGCGAGAAGAAGATGCTCTTGCGCAGATGAATTTTTAATTGTGATAGTGAGAAAATCTGGCGAAGAGTATGTGCAAACTCAAGTGGACTTACTTGCTCTCGCTCACTGTCATTGAGTGAACTGGCATGCTCGGCGGCCGTCTCCTCAATTTTCTTGAGCAGCGGTTTCTCCCAAGTGATCATGTTCCTATTCTTGGGCGCGATTCCTGGAAGATTACCAAATGGTTGGGACAGAGAGAAGCAATTAGTAACAAACCAATGACTGACTGGATAGCTGAAGTGGTAATGTTACTGACATCAGCACCAAAACCAAGGAATTGTCCTCCAGCCATTTCCTGAAACAACGTATAAGCAATGAACCAACAAACTATTGCAAACCTGCAGTTGAATAGCTCTGAGACGTTTTCTAAGTGTGTAAAAAATGTAACCGTATGTGAAGATCATAATAAGACAAGGAAGGTAAAATGCGAAAATGCTGCTTCCAAGCATGTAAATTGGGTTGTAGATTCCACAGTGATGCTCGACCACCAGAAAATGACTAGTTCTCGTGTTGAAACCAGTTCCCAATGGCAACGAAAGTGCGATGCTGAATATCCATGTGATAGCAATGGCGACGTAGACTCTCTTCTTGTGCTTCATCGTTTTGTACTCCGCAGGTTTAGTTGCAGCCACCAATCTGAGTTTATACATGTTTTTCATGTACAAAAACATGGATGTCGTGTTACCTGTCGATGCTTATCAAAACTAGATGAATAATGGATGAAGTGCTTGCAGCAACATCCAAAACACAGTAGAAATAACAGACAAACAACGGAAGGTGCCAGTGGAGACCGTTCACCTGAAAGAATACTTTCTCGAGAGAGCTCCATTTTCAGAGAGCTTACCGAGAGGTAGATGCTGAACGGCATAACAAATGCTCCGACAATTAGGTCAGCCATTGCCAATGAAACCTATAATATTAATTGTTATTGTCTCTTTGCGCCTCCTATTTTGACGGACCAAAAGATGATTAGTCGGAGTTTGCAGACTTTTAGTCGTCCAAACAGCAGCCACAACCATCAAATTACCCAAGATACAAACGAGCGGAACGATGGACAGAATGAGATAGGACCATTCGGGCTGGAGGAGCTGGTCCTCCAGCTCCATGGCTGCGACCGCAGCCGCGATTTCGGTTTCGTTCATAAAATCCAGTCTGGAAAGCTGAAAACATTCAAATGTATCTTGCTAGGTTTGCCGTTTTTTTTCCAACGGTCTTTGAGTATAAAAAATGTAAAAACATGAAGTTGAGTAAAAAAACAATGATTGAGTTTCAAAATGAGTGAACGACAAAAAAGAAAACAATAAGAGGACGTCTATGTCTAGAGCAGGTGGAAAAGAATGTATCTGGATGGAAAAACGATCAGTAAGTGAATCAAACTAGAGACTGCGAGGAATAGACGATGTCGCTCGGATTTCGTTCCACGTTCCCAAGAAAAACAAGTTTTTTTTTGTTTTAGTGAGGGAGTGAAGAACTGAAATGAAGTGAGCATGTCCAAATATTTCATATTCAGCAAATATGTCAACATCACTCGACAGAAGCTCACACTTCCGAGTTCTTGATTTTCTTTGTTCTGGCCGTCGAGGGATACTACTCTCGCGTCATAATACGTGATTTTGTAGTGGTAAATGATTTCACGAGTAAGAAGTACAATGTGACATTTATTCCCTGGATAGGTGTATGTTATATTGACCAAACCAATTAGCCGCGAAAGTTGGATGAATAATAAAGTGAAATGAAAAAATGAAGGATGGACAACATTTTGGAAGTGCAATGGTCATCAATTTGTGAATGAGTGAAGGGATGGGAAGGGAATTTTAAGGAGATGCAGAGAGCGAAAAGAAACAAGGGCAAGGGTTCGTTTCAAGAGCAGCCTGTGAAATGGAAGCGCAGAGAACAATTAAACGAAACGCCGGAGAGCTTTAATCGGGAGGCGGAAAGGTTGGTAAGCTTAATTTTTGAACAAGGAGTAAGGTTAAGAAAAAAGAAAAAGAGGTTGAAATGACAAGTACAAGATGCAAAATGAGAACAACACGTAGCAAATAATGAGGAGAGAAGAGGAAGAGCCACTAAAATAGAATTGGAAAAGTGGTTTGGACCGGATAGTCGGGGTTTAGAGTAGAGAGGTTTTACGAAATGTGCTAATCAGATTGACTACAACGGAGAGTGAAGGTCTCCTTCTGCGAGAAAACAGAAGATGCACCTCGAGGACCTTCGAGAAGAGCCGAGAAAAAGAAGGAGAAGAAGAAGATGGAGAAGAAGAAGAAGAACTGGCCAGGAAAAATTGAATTCCATAACAGATTGCGACGGGCAAAAATCGAATATTCATATCAAAAGACGTCTTGCACACACGGAATCTCTGGCGAAAAGAGAGCAGAGGGTGGGTGTGTCCTTGAAGAAGAACTACGGTGCTCTCCGTCACCCTCGGAGCAGTGATTGAGAAATACCTCGTGCTCCGGGGGCCGACCGGCACATACGCCGGTGGGAAAGAAATATTCATACTTCTTCTCACCTCGGACTCGACAGCTTGGGCAAGCTCTCTCCGCTCTTGGCAACATTTTTGATGATTATAATGATTGCGAATGATGTAGATAGAGAAGTGGAAGATAAGATGCAGAGAGATTCAGCATCAATTAATAATACATAAATCGCGATCATATGAAATTCAGTAAGAGAGAGAAAGAGCCAATGTGAAACGGTGTACTTGCAAAGTTTTCAAAAATGGATTTGCAAAGAAAAAACGAGTGGAAGGACGAGCTGAGCAATAATGGAAATCGGATGATGTCCTGTTCTGTAATACGAGCTTCTATGAGCTGCAATGAACATGAATGAGTAGAACAAAGTGCAAGCTGCAGAATACACAAAATGCAGAACTAGTGGTGACGGGAAAAAACAAAAAAAAAACGTTTTTTTTCCAAAATCTGGTGTCAAATCTCTCGCTGCTCGCAAAAGTTTCTTGCGAGAGAGAGAGAGAGAGTCCATAACAAATTCATGAATCTTTTGTCTCAGCACGCTATTGTTTCTGGTCAGTTGTGTCTTACGGACGTCATGACTCGAAAGACAATTTATACGTGCAATTCACACCTCATCATAAGGTATTTGACTACTATTTCATAATCACTTGATTTTGAGTGGTTCTGGTTATCAAACTCCCAGTGGGATGTCTAAAATTAAATGACGTGAGAAATCAGATTGTTCAAAAGACGCAAAAGAAAGACAGGTGGAACAAAAACTCACCAACCACCCAGAGGAAAAGAAATAATTGGAAAACCAAAAAACGAGGAAGTCTGTTCTGATGTTTGAAAATATTGTGGTATGAGTAACTTCTTGATCATAGTTGAACGGATGATTCAGATGAGGCTAGGTGACGACGGAAGTCTGAGACTGCCGATGAGAATGGAGAGGGAAGCAGAGTTAGGCAATGTGGTCTTTTGGTCGAGAAACACATGGAAAAAAGAGTAAGAGCTATCTTCATCTCTTCTGTTCAGGAAAGGAAATTCAGTTTGGGATAGAAAAGGATCCTTCACGAACATCATGTGTTTTGTGAATAGCTGCCTTGATTCAATACAAGAAAGTGAAGAAACCTGCAAAAAGTCACGAAGCTTGCTTGAAACTGGAACTTGGACCAGAATATTCAAAAAGGTTGCAAAATCCAACAAAAAAGTAGTAAAACCTACAGAATAGTCTAACTAGAAAGTATAAAAGTAACTTTTGATCAGAAACAGAAAATCAAACGTAGTCCTTCCATCTGAATCAAAATGGACAATACAGCAATCAGGATATAAAACCGAGAATCGGATCGAGAATGTGTTCAATTAAGCGTTATTATCATGCACTGATATGTGTGCCAGTCAGTTTATTCTTAGAAAAGTGTCTGAGAAGTTTCTCCTCTTGGATATGAATTCTTGGTTGAAAAGAAAAAGAGTGAACAAATGAATGACGGCATGAGAAAAGTAGGTGAAGAAATAATTTTAAATTAAAAGTTGAAACCTAAAACGAAACCAAACCATTGCACGTATCCGCATTTTCTCACGAATAGGCCACTGCAATTCGATTTCATTTTTAGAATAAAAATAGCAGCGATTCCTAAATCGAATGCACAGAACCATAAGAGCCAGAATACGTGCGGATTACCTTCAACACTCAGTTCGTACTTGTATTTAAGTCGATTTGATTTTGGTTGATAACAATAGAGATTGGACAACCAAATTCAAATCAGAAATAGACACAAACGAGAAGAATTTCGAATCTGCATGTATATTATTCTCAATGAAATAAACTTGCGGAGAAGAACATGACAAAATATGAAAAAAAGTAAAGAAAAATAATTGCGTGGGTTTCTAGCCGGGGAAAAATAGTTATCCTGTGACGGTTCTTTGAATGAGTCGAGTCTAGTAGAGTTGAGCGAAAGGAAGAGAAAAACCGAGTTTTTTGGATTCTCCAGTCGAAAACAATAACAACAACTAATCATGTACAGTGTTTACCAACAACACAAATTAATCGGATGACCGGAGTGGACTTTACTAACTGCACAAACTTTGACCTGATCTAATTCGGGAAACGAAACTAACTGTCAACACCATCTCTCGATTTTGCCGCAAACACATTGTTGTTGTACTTCGCAAATAATCAATCAATTCAATGCAGATAAATATGAACTTGTTACTTGTTAAGGACATTGTGCCAGAGATTCACTCAAAATATCAGACCAGACTGTTTTTAAATATTGACCTATAAAAACTCTAATGCACCCTCTAACCGAATTGAAAAACTGGCAATTGATAACATTTTAGTGAACTAAAAAGGAAACAGAACAAGATAACAGTCGATTCGACGAGTAATGTAACCAAACTCCAAGTGCTCAAATGGAAAAAATGCTCTTATTGGGCGGAATAATTGAATCAAGAGAAGAGGCTGAATCAGCTCACCTCGGTAAGGAATCAAAGCTTATGTTCTGCTTTTCCTTTCTCTTCCACGAGCAAAAAAGCAACAAGGAAAGAAGAGTGAAAAAGAGAAGATCTGTCCGAATAGTTGGCAGATTCGTCTTCTATTCCTCTGTCCGTCTTTTTTTGTGGTCGGGAGGGCGATAAATCGAATCAAAACGTTGCAGGCGCAAGGCGAAACGACAAAAAGGAGATCCTCCCTTTAGCTCACGGATTCACCGATGTTCTGATTAGACTAATCAAGTTGGGCTCTCCCTCGCTTTCTCTCTTCTTCTTCTTTCTTCCTCCGTCGTCTTTTTTCTTGCTTGGCATACTGAATAGTCGCATGGGAAAGCAAAAAGAAACAGCTTCTGAGGGAAAGAAAAAAGAAGGTTCTGGTTTTATTTGGTGGCCATCTTGGTAGTTAAAACAAATAAAGGGAAAAGTTTGAACTTTTTTTTCTAGAAAATAGCCTAATTTCTGAGAACTCCCAATTGAGATCTTGAAAGCAGGGCCATTTTTGGTTACTTAAATTCATTTCCTTTCCATTTCCTTCTACTCCCACTCGTTCTTTCTCGCTCTTATATTTTCCTTTATTTTTTCCATTCGATATCTTTTCTCACCAGTCTTGTTATAAAAATGTGACATTGGAAGGAAAGATGAGCTATGATTCCGAAGGACAGGTCATCTTACATTGGGAAACCGAGAAAAAAGGGTAAACATAAATATGATTGAATATTTTGGGAAGAAGATGAAATTGAAGATGAGGACGGTGCGCATAGTGCTACTCAAGGAGCTCTTGAATGTGAGCACAACACGTCTTCAAGAATTCGATGCTCGGAGCTTTGTTATGACTCCCTGCAATTTGGAAATCCAACCGATTACAATTCCGTTTTTTCTGAGAAGAAGAACTTGATAGGGAAAGTGCAAACATCTTCGTTCAAGAGAATGCTAAAAAAAAGGAACAGAGTTTGGAGAGTTCAGGTAGATTTGGATATATCTATCTCCATTGACTGAATGACTCGGTATTGTCGGTACGCAACGTGAGTATGAGTTTCATAGAAAAATTTGTAAAGCCCGAATAGGTTATTTATAATTTTCTGGAGACGCTGTACTTGGCAATACCTAATTTGGCATGATCGTGAGAAACTACTAGTCCGTCGCTAGCTTTCGGTCACGCGGGAAAAATTATGAATGGAATATCCGAGATATATGAGAATTTGGATTCTCGAGTTCCCATATACGACTGCTTTTGGCGTCTCGAAAACGCCACTTGGGGATGGAATGCACCTGTCGACAATGTTTTCCTAAAACAAAAACCAAGTAATGTCTGGAAAGACATCTGGCTACGAGAAGAAAATATCGTTTTCAGAAGTACTCCAAGGAGCAGGAAAAATGCCTTTTTTCATTGAAAAGAACGTGCAAAAAAGTGCAGTTCGCTCAAGCATCTGCTTTCTTGCTGCACCATGGTTTTGATGTCAATTGCGCATTAGGCCCACTTTCCCATACCATTAAGAGTTCCTCTGTACAAATTGAATCGTTTGCTATGGTTCATTTCCTTTGAACATCTTCCAATCCACGTCATAAAGCATCTTTTGGAAAGCGAACAAGCCGTTTAACAAGATCAGCAAACGGCGACGGGGAACCGGTCAGAAGCCGCTGCCCAACAGAAAATGTGATACTGGTCAACAATCTGTGCATCCAATAAACAGCTACTTCAGATGTCAACTGATCAAGAATGTAGTTTTTGGAATATTTTCCATGATCTTCTGACAATTTCCATTATTTACATGGTCAGCGAGGACACGACACGGATGTTTTCCAGCTGACTGAATTTGACTAAACAGAAGGATTCTGACAAAATTTTTTCTCGGTTACACTATTGAATGAAGTGAATCTGATGAAATTTTCTAAATATTTGATTTTTTGTTGCTTTTTATCAAATGTTTGAAGCAATCATCAGTTCCATGGAACTTGCAAAGTTGTAATTTTGTAAACCATGTTTGCAGCGGTAAAACAAACTCAATGTGACAATGACAGCTGTGCAAAGTACTGTGAGTGCCGTTTTCGAATTAGTTACAATATACGAAGCACAGCGGAAGTTGCCGACAATGCTCTCCAAATATCTCCCCCATCTTATAGTTTTGCTTACAGGCCTTGTAAGTATTGTTTCGCTCAATTCAGTTTAATAGTTCAATTTTTTCAGATTTTAGCATGGTACTTCGATTCATTCAGTTTTGGTCCTTTCACGTACATTTCGAAGAAAAAGTCAAATGCAGCTGATGAACTTTTGAAAAAGGTTCGTTTTTTTGTCATAAGTGTCCTCGTTTTCCTTTTTCATCATTTCCCTTTTTGATCGGATACGACATCGCATTCGCATTCGCATTTTGCAGAAGCATCAAGTTGTCGGAAACGAATGCATCCCTGAAACGAATACTTGTTTCCTGATTGTCGACTCTTATTATCTGGAGAATAGTAGGTATGTCTTTTATGCATGTACTCCTTAAAAACGTCCGAGCAATAAACTAGAAAAACTACTTTCCGTTGTTGGTTCAAGCCAGAGTCCGTTCTTCATACAACTAATGGATTCTCATCCTTTTACTCGTTTTATGACACCGGCACCTTTAGCGGTATTCCGTTTGCGGAGTCCTTTTTCCCAAAGTTCAGGGCCTTTCCATCACCGCAATCACTACGTTCTCTTTTCAATTTGCCGCTTTGAAAGTTGTGCACTGCTCAGCTTCATGACAGTTTAAGGATAACGAAAGAAAATTAAAAGTTCAATTCTTGAAACGGTTGCTAACAGTCTAACAACTGTGTCCCAATATTGGTCATTTTGTTTTTCTGTGATTTCTTTGCTTCCTTTTTCAATTTCTCAATTCATATGACCATCTCAAATACGTGTCTCGAACACTTTTCCTCTGTCCTCTTGCGACAGGTGTTCGGAAAAATGAAAGCGAATTGGTCACGAGATGAAAGCTGTGCTTTGCATGCTGTAACAGTTCACATCTGTCATTTTTTCTGTGTGCGCAAAGTATGACACATCTTCTTTCCTTCGATGCTCCGCCCACTAGCAACGTTCGTTGTCGTGCTGGCAGTTGCTGCCCGTCGCCAGAGAGAGTTGATTTTTGTGTTTCCAAGACGCAGTTTTTGTCGACGCAATACACCTCTAAACACGGCTCCTCCAAACGCATTCATCAAGTCGTCGTATTTGCATATCGATTCAATCAGTCAGCGCCCCCTCAACAGACATCTTAACATTCTCCCTTTTTCCTTATTCTTTATTTTATCTACACCCCCACATTTACGTATATACTCGTAGTAGTATATATGGAAATTGGTTGTCGAACATTTCAAATTGCAGGTTAACCACTAAACGTGATCTACTCCTTGCGGATAACACAGAATACTCACTAACAGGCGTTGAGGTTGAATCGACTAAACGTAAGCTTCCTTCAATTGATCGAAACTAAAAAAATCAACATTTTTTGCAGCAGTGTCTTGGGAAAACGTCGATTCTAGGCACTGGCCTGTGAACAAACTTGTGATCAACGCACGATACGCAAGACTCCTTGTCGCTTCCGGATTCATCATGGATGTGAGTTTTGTTTGATGGGAAGTGTGAGGTTGGAGCGCAGGGACAATCATTTTTTTCCCTCCTTTTTCGTTTTTAATTAGATACTGGAGGTACACTAAAAACAATTTCTAGACAAATTCTTTAGCAGTATATTTAATTTCACAAAAATAAACTATTCAAATTGAACTGTCTGATGTAACTGCAATAGATTTTAAAAGCGTTTACTAGAAATAATTGACAAATATTACCACGTCTAGCAAGAAATTTGGTGTGTGTTGTTTTGCATTTTTTGCGCTTTTTTATTCAAGTTTCCCTTTTTTTCGTTTTGTTTCTTGCTTTTGTTTTACTCCCGTTTGAATTATTTATTTATTTTTTATCACCAGTTTGCTGTTTTAGAGTTTGAATTTTGATGAAACCGATCATCAAAGCGTTCTGATAGCTGGATTAGGAGGAGGTGTGATGAGTAACTTTCTCTCGGAAATATCGTATCTAAATGTGAGTTTCAAGTGAAAAACAAACAAAAAGTGCAAAAGAATTTGATAGATCGAAACGACAGTTGTGGAGAAAGAAGGATTCATAATTGACCTTGCAGAACGGTATTTTGATCATTTTGAAACGGACAGTTTGAAAATTGTTCACGGAAATATTGTTGAATATATAAAATTGAGTAAGCTAGCATAAAATACAAAACGGAAAAAATTTGACTTTGAGATGAAAAAAAATTTGATGTGATAATATTGGATGCATGCGAAAATAAGGTTTCTGATGTAATGTGCCCAGTTTCCGAACTTCTCAATGTTGACACTGTTCAATATCTCAAAAAACGATTGACACCGGAAGGTTTGTTATACTTTCCTTCTTTTCTTTTCTAGAGCAGTTTTTTCAGGCACCTTAGCTGTTAATATTTACATTTCAAAGGACGTAGCAAAACACAAAAAAACAATTTTAAACATTTTCTCAAAAGAATTCAAATCTTGTTTCTTTTTGGAGTATTTCAAACATAAAAAGGTTTGGACAAATGGAAGGTTTCAATCCGATCTAGATCAAGCATGTTGAAAAAAAGTGGTCAAGAGTCAAATATAAACCAGACTATTTGGCAAGTGGAGAACCCTAGGCATAGTATGTCAAGCAACGCATAGTGTTTGCTGTCAACGCCATTGTTGGCTGTTTCTTCATCACAAGTTACACATACGTCTCTGCAAAAAGCAGCCGCATTGCCAACTTTCTCTTTATACTTTTTTTATTTCCGGAAAAACAGTTCTTTTTCGAGCATAGCGCCAAATCAAAATGTGTGTTTCTTTATTTATTTTTTTGATTAAGACTAGTAGCAGGAATTAATACTTCACCCTATTCTTGTCCGAACATCTGGTTTAAACTTGACATTTGTTTTGAAGCGTCTTTAGCCTTTGAAAACAGAGATGAAGAGAAAGAGAGATAGAATCGCGAGAAATGACTCTCAGCTGGCTGGACCTTATCGATTTTTGCAGGTCCTTCTTTGTTCCAAAAAAGACAATTGGACTTGGAAAAAACAACAGAAACACTTTCTTGATAACATTGAAATAATCGACGACATGTTTGAATTCAAGCTCGCTCAATTTCTTTCTTAACTGTCTTTTTCTCGAATATTTCTCTCAACTTGTTTTTCTGTTCCGTTCCAATAAATAAACCTATCCGTAAACTTAAGTGTCTCTTCCGTTTTTTCCTTATTCGTGTGACTAACCGTGTGGGTGTTTGCGTACCCAAAGACCACCCGTCAGTCAGTCAACTCTTCCTATGCGAGTTTATCCACTACGCAGCATTTCTGCGGCTTTCCCGCTGTACGCGTTCGTTTTTCTGCCATCTGCCATAGAACACTTCTTCCGATCGATTACCCGTTCTTTTCATTTTCAGCTCAACGTTGCCTTCGACCAGCTCGTTAGAGCCCGTTGGGTTCCTGGAGAAGACAACAGGCATTTGTTATTTCAATTCCAACATCTGCGAAACTTGAACTCTGCAATACAACTTCGTATTCTTGAAATTCGGGTAAGTGTTTCATCAAGTCTCTTTTCCCGTTTCCTTCCTCTCTCCGTCAGCACTTTTCTCTCGTTTGATGCGCCAGTCGCACGCACAAGTTCATGTTCTCACTAGCTAGCGCACTGTACGCCGCATAGAGACGGAGACGAGAGAACCCGCGCGGCAATTAGATTCTCAGTGACCTCCTCGCCCGCACACATTATTGATCGCTCAAACAGTTGTTTCTTCCACCCTCGTTTCTCTTTTTGGCCACCCTGCACAGCGTTAATTACTGGTTCCGTCATAAATGCTTTTGCTTCTCGTACCCTATAATTTGAGGCTTAATAGCATCATAAGCTGCCAGTCTTGCAATATTCTCACGGGAGATAATCCCTTTTCGCGGAATAATTGAATTTTAACCCGCTTGTTCTTTTTTTTTGCATTTGCAGCTTTCAAATTAGAAATTCATGCGTTCATGAAGTTTTATCAGTATGAGAAACAAGATTCAAATTTAGAGCGAGTTCAGAAAACTGGTGTGCATGGGAATATAAGCCGTCTCTCGAGAAACGTAGTCAATAACAATAACGCGTGAGAAAACATGTGTTCCGAATACGGGCAGCCATATTCAGCGCATAAAATACTTTATCACTTACTTGAACACCCAACTTCTTTCCGCCCGTTTTCGCTGAGAAGAATAAGTATAAACCATTTACAAAATTCTTCCAATTATTAGAATGAAAGAGAGGGTAAATTTCGATTGCCTGTCAAGAATATTTTACTAAAAAAAGCACATCACTAGAAACGTAGTGCAGATGAAGAAAATAGTCAATGCCAAAAAATCTGTGTTTGTGGGCTTCGCATGATCGAGTTTCAAAAATGTCGGGTTGCCTAGAGATAAATGATAAACATAAGCGTCTTCCAAGCATGTAATCTGCACTAAAAACAATTCCCTACCTCGCCGAAATATTCAAATTCTCTGTTCTACCTCAATTATGATGCTACGAAAAGACACGATTATTCATGGAACTTATTTTCTTCAGATTGATATGATCAATCAGCAGATCAACAATCAACAGGCTCAACTTGTAAATGTACAGCGTCCACAACACATTCAACCGCCAAATGGGCCACTTCGGCTTGTTCCAGCTCAAGGAATCCCACAAGGACAACCAGTGTCTATACGAATACAAGGAGAACCCATTAACATAACCCATGCACAGCTGATGAATGCACAGGCTCCGCGTCCAAATGCTCCTCAGTCGTCCATAAGTCAACAGCAGCAACCACAGCAAATGCAAGGACAAATGATGAATATGGGACAGCAGCAGATGCGGCAGCCGATTCAGCACCAGCAGAATTATGGAACGAACCAACAGTCACAGCAAGGACACGGGAACAATCAACCACAGCAGCAACACATGAGAGCTGGAATGACTGGAAATGGGCAACATCAAGGTCCGCAACAGGGACAGATAAGAATTCAGCAGCAGCAGCAAAATCAGCAGATGATGAACGGTCCGCAGGCACCGCAGCGAAGAATGCAAGTGCAGCAAAACATGCAGCAGAATCAACAGATGAGAATGCAGCAAGGACAGCAACAACATGCTGCTCCAATGCGCATGCAGAACCAACAACAGCAACAACAGGTAAAATTAGTAAAACAAAACTCTAATAATTCAATTCAATTATTTAGATGCGGCCGCAGCAGCAGCAGTCTCCAATGAATCAACCCCAACAGCAACAAGTCTCTCAAAGACCAATAATGAGCAATGGCGGACAAGAGCCAATGCAGATGCAACAGTCGATGCACCGCGGTGATCATCATCAGCAAATGCAGCAGGGACAGTCGAATATGGGCAGAATGACACCACAGAGGATGCCGAACCAAATGCCAAACGAGCAGCAAAGAGTAAGAGTGAAAATAAAAAATGCAAATGCATGTGAGCCATTGCTTTCGAAAGTTTAACTTATTCCATCTTTAAGTTGGCAAGCTTGTGAAAATTTTTTACGCGTTTTGCAGCTATAATCGCTATTTACCAAAGCATAAAAGAAAACAGAAGCAAAAAAGATTTTTTCAAACGAAAGTGAATATTTTGCTTTCATATCGTTAAATCAATACCCAATAAAAACTTTTTTACCTCATGAAAACATTAACTTACTCTCAAAAACATCAGCTAATAAATGAATAGTTTCAGATGCAACATGGGAATCCTTTGAATATAAATCGGCCATCCCCACAACAGCCACAAATGCAGCAAGGACATCAAAATATGAATGCACCGGGACCAATGCAACAGCAAATGAGGCAACAGCAGCCGATGCAGCATCAGGTAACTTGATACCAATAATAAAATAAATACTGAGCCAGAAATATTTCAGGGCTCGTCGCAAAATCCACAAGGCATGAACCCAAATCAGCAAGTGCCGTCGCATTCATCCCCAGTTGTACGTGGACAAGCGCAGAACTCTCCTCAACCTCCGATTCGCAACATTCAATCTGCAACTTCATATCAGCAATCTCCCCAATCTCAAGGACAGCCAATGCAGCATGGAAGGCCTCAACAGCAACGGCAACCTCAACAGATGCAAATGAATAGAAATGTTCAGCAAGCACCACCACATCAGCAAAATGTTGTTGCTGATCATCAATCACAACAGCAATCACAAGGTCAAAATGTGGTTCATGGAAGTCCACAGGTTATTCGTATCAAAGGGGATCACGCGATTGTTGATGGAATGGAGTTCCGAATAATGCCGACATCACAAGGAGATGATACAAATGGACAGATTCAACTGGTTAATGCCCATCCAGATGCGGCTTCGGGAGCGACTCAAAGCATACAGCTACAACGAGTTGATTTACCACCAGGAGGGTTGCAGAAAGTGACTTTGCAACACCGCGCATCAAGCAACCAGTTGATAGCTCCCGTTTCTCATAACTCCCCCATGGGTCAAATGTCGCAGAATCAATCAAGCGGACTTCTTAATCAACAGAACCAACCTCAACTGCAGACTCAGGGAATGCAAAATCAACAAAATCCTCCGCCAAATTCTCAGCAAGGACCGCCACAACTGGCACAGCCTACTCCACCACCTCCTAGACCAAAATCTACTCCAAGACCAAGGAATCGTTCTAAGAAGATTGCGCCTACTGCTGATGATCTTCCGCAAGAAACGGACAGCCAAACGATGGAGCAGCCGAACCAAGGAATGACTTCTGGAACACCAAACGGACATATGCCCAACGGATCTTCGCAACAAACACCAAAAGGAAGGGGAAGGTTAAATGGACCGTCGAACATGCCTATGGGACAGCAACGACCAACAAACGGGATGCGTAATGAGCAAAATTTCTCTCCGAATCCAAAAATGGTGCAGCAAGGAAAACATACTGTTCAAGTTGGAGGTCTGCCACCTGATTTGCAAAGAGCTCAGTTTAACACGTCGCAAAACCAGCAACAAGGAGGGTCATCGAATCGTCAGCCAAATGGAACAATGTCATTTGGCAGAAACCAACCATCAACTTCTCAGCCATCGACATCGCAGTCTAAACAACCTGTTCAGATGACTGTAATTAAAGATGCTATTTTTTCACATGTCAACGGAACAGCAAAGATGACTCCAGAGGTTGGTGACTAGTTGAAGTGAACTCAATTTATAATGCTTTACAGTATACTGAATACGTTATTGGTGAACTAACAAGAGTAACCCACGAGATGGAGAAAGCCGGCTTGGACTCAGACCCTCGTTATGCTTCTACAAGAAAGCTGATTGCTCTGGTCAAAGGAGAAGATCCGTCCAAAATAGAGACTCCAAAACCAAGAGTTAGGCCAGATCGACCTCCGCTTGATGATGTGAAAGATGCGCTTGCAGAACCTGTGAATGAAACGCCGGAAGAACGGAAGAAGCGCTTCGATGGGTACATGGAACTAATGAAAGTAAGATTTTATGAGAAGGGCTACAAGAACTCAATGTGTTTTCAGAATGCTTATCCTGTACAAGAGTATGATATCGAGTTCCCACCAATTGATGCTGAGACGATTAGAAAAGAAGCTGCAAATTAGTGAGTTGAACACACTTTTTTTTAGAAAATTGTATTACATTCATTTTCCAGTATGAGAGAAGACATGAAGAATAGAGCTACTTATCTGAAAGAAAATATTGACAAAATTCCTGAAGAGCAGCGAACAAAGGCAAAAATTGAGTATCTTGGATTGAATCTTATCGATCTTCAAGATAAAGTGAGGAAAGATGTTGAAGCAACACTTGTATTCGAGCCACCGATTGAGTTTTTGGCCAACCCATGGTCCATCCGGAGAACAAAGGCAGAATACGCACTGGAACTGAAACAGCATCCGGATCGAGCTGCATTGGAGAAGAAACGAAGAGTGACGAACAACTTACTGCTGCACACCCTGTCAAAACACACCAGAGAGTTCCGCGAATTCCATAAGTTTGTTTCTTAAAAATGATTTTTTTATTAGTTTTGTTTCAGAGGATTACTAGCTAAACATACAAAAGTGAGGAAAGCAATGCAAACTCAGATAAGTAACGAGGCCAAGAGAAAGACTCGCGAAGAAATGAAAAACGAGAAGTTGAGAATCCAAAAGCTGATATCGGAAGACGAAGATGGATACCGTGCAATGCTGGATGACAAAAAGGATCAACGGCTGGTTTATCTGCTCGAGCAAACCGATGGATACATTGAGAGCTTGACTGATTTGTTGAAAAAGCAACAGAATACTGGTGATGGTGTAGCAATGCGGACTGTTCACAAAGAGTTTACCGGAGGAGAAGACGGACAAAAGGTTCTTTACCTAACATTGCATTTCATCATTTCCAACTCATATTTTCAGGTTCGAAACATCCTTGAAAAAGCTCGAACTGACGAAGACGAGTACGTGGACAAGACAAAGACAAACTTTGAAGACTATTACTCGACTGCTCACGGAATTCGCGAGGAGATTAAGCAGCAGCATTTCACAATGGGTCAAGGAAAAGAAGGTTTGAAACTGAAACCGTATCAGTTGAAAGGTCTCGAGTGGATGGTTTCACTGTTCAACAATAATTTGAATGGAATATTGGCTGATGAAATGGGTCTTGGAAAGACAATCCAGGTAGAAAATACACTAAATTTGTTTCGAATCTTTACATGCATTTTCAGACAATCGCTTTCATTACGTACATGATGGAGATCAAAAAGACAAGTGGCCCGTTTTTGGTCATTGTTCCTCTATCGACCATTTCTAACTGGAAGAACGAGTTTGACAAATGGGCACCCCATGTGCAGTTGCTTATATACAAAGGTCCGAAAGACAGCCGGAAGGCAATTGAACCGATAATCAAGTCGGGAAAATTCAATGTTCTCTTGACAACTTTCGAGTATGTCATCAGAGAAAAGGCTTTGCTCGGAAAGCTGCGCTGGAAGTATATGATTATTGACGAAGGCCACCGACTCAAGAATCAGCACTGCAAACTGACCGAAATGCTTAACACTCGATTCCAATGCCAACGGCGTCTTCTTATAACTGGAACCCCTCTCCAAAACAAGGTTAGAATTTGATTCGGTCCAGATAAATGTCAAGTTTTTTGCTTTAGTTGCCAGAATTATGGGCTCTTCTCAATTTCCTTCTTCCTTCCATTTTCTCTTCGTGCTCCACTTTCGAGCAGTGGTTCAACGCTCCGTTTGCAACAACTGGTGAAAAAGTCGAATTGACTCAAGAAGAGACCATGCTCATTATCCGTCGTTTGCACAAAGTCCTTCGTCCTTTCTTATTACGTCGATTGAAGAAAGAGGTAAATTATTTAGGAAAGAAGTTTTAGGAAATGTTGGTTTAGGTTGAATCAGAGCTGCCTGACAAAACAGAGTTTGTCATCAGATGCGAGATGTCGGCGTTGCAAAAAGTGCTTTACAAGCATATGCAGAAAGGGTTGCTGCTGGATGGAAAGATCAACACTGGCAGTCGGACACTGATGAACTCTATGGTTCATCTTCGCAAGTTGTGCAACCATCCGTTCCTCTTTCGAAATGTCGAAGAATCGTGTCGTGTTTTCTGGAATGTGAACTGTGTTACTGGGTAATAAAACTAAATTAATTAATTGTAATGGTACATTCTCTCTTTCAGTGTCGATTTGTATCGAGTAGCCGGAAAGTTGGAACTGTTGGATAGGATTCTGCCAAAACTGCAAGCTTGCGGCCACCGAGTCTTGATGTTCTTCCAAATGACATCTATGATGACAGTGATTGAAGATTATTTTGCAATCCGTGATATCAACTATCTCCGCTTGGACGGATCCACCAAGCCAGACGAGAGAGGATTGCTTCTCGACAAGTTCAATGCCCCTAACAGCGAGTATTTCCTTTTCATGCTCTCGACAAGAGCTGGAGGCTTGGGTCTCAACTTGCAGACAGCGGACACTGTCATCATTTTTGATTCGGATTGGAATCCTCATCAGGACATGCAGGCTCAAGACAGAGCTCATCGTATCGGACAAAAAGCCGAAGTTCGGGTTTTCCGTCTAATCACGGCCAACTCGGTTGAAGAAAAGATTTTGGCAGCTGCCAGATACAAGCTGAACGTCGACGAAAAAGTCATCCAAGCTGGAAAGTTTGATAATCGGTCAACGGGAGAGGAAAGGAAACAGATACTGGAGGCCATCATCAGGTAAGATAATAAGAATCATAGTATTATTGAGCAGTATTGCATTCCCATTTTTTAGGTCTGAAAATGAAGCTGAAGAGGATGATGACATTCCAAATGATGAAGACATCAATGAAATGCTTTCTAGAAGTGATGAGGAGTTTGATTTATTCCAGAAAATGGATCAGGACCGATACGCTGAAGAAAAACAAACCAAGGCGTGAGTAGCTTTTGAAATGTTTGATTTAATTATAATACGGGTTGTTCTAGAAAATCGCGTCTTGTTGGTGACGATGAGCTTCCAACTGACATTCTTCGGGCTGCTAGTGAAACTGAATATCAAGAGAAAGCTAGAGAGGAAGGCCGAGAAGCATATTTGGAGGTGATTCCTGGATCCAGAAGAAAGAGGAAAGATGTGAGTGAATTGCAACTAGAACATGAATTCAAAAAGACCATTTCAGGTTGATTATTCTGCCGATTCCATGTCCGATGAGAAATTCTTGGATAAGCTGTTTGATGGTGAAGACTTGGCTCCAGAAAGAACGGAACCAAGAGAAGATTTTACTGGAGAAAAGAATATCACCGAAACGTCTTCTGAAACGACAGGAAACTCGTCGCTAACTTTCAAGGTCCCACGTCTTGTTTTCAAATTGGGCGAAGAAATTAAGCGGAAACACAAGAAAAGTGAAAGTGATTCCGATAAGGATGACACGCCAACTAAGAAGCACAGAAAACATGGCGAGAGCAAGAAAGAGAAGCACTCTTCCGAAATATCAACACCAATACCCAAACTCAAAATCAAGTGGCCCGAAGATTTGAATAATACGAAGGATGATGAATCTTCAAAGAAAAAATCTCATCGTGGTGAGGGATCATCGTCAATGCGGGATAGTGATAATGAGAAGACACCAAAGAAACGGAAACATAGAGAATCGGAGCATGGTGGGCTGTCAGATGGTGGATCGTCAGAGAAAAAGAAAAAAAAGAAGCACCGACACAAAGAGCGTGAGGAATTCGATTCACCAGCCAAGAATGTTGAGAGACCAGCAGATGATTCTGCAACTACTTCTGCTGCCAGCGTCAATTCATCCAATCCTCTTAAAATTCGGTTCAAGATTCCTGACGAGTTCCGTGAAGCTATAGGAAAAAGTTCGGATAAAAAAGAGAAAAGCGATCATAAGAAGAGAGACCGTGAAAATGAAACAGAGGAAGAACGAAAAGCTAGGAAAGAAGCGAAAAAGGAAAAGAAACGGCTGCAGGCAGCACAAGAAGAGGAAACGAGAATACAGGAGAAACTGGCTAAAAAGGCTCGTAAGGAACAGCGGCGATTGGAAAAGGAAAAGTTGGCTGCTGCTACTACGGAAACTGCGGAAACTGCGGAAACTGCTGGAACTGCTGATCAACAACCGACCACTTCGATACCTGCGCCTGATCCAAACCCTTCAACCATGAAAGTGACAATAATTGACAGCGATGAGGATGAGGACAATCCTCTCACCTGGCTTCAAGATGAAGTCACAAATTAAGAAAATTGTAATTGATTTTTTGCCTTTTTGTAAAGTCATAGTTCTCGCTAGTCCTGGTGATTATTAGAGACTTTTTTTCAAATTCAAGTTTGCCATGTCTTATAGTGTTCTCAACAATACCGCCAAAATAGGCTAATGTTCTCATTCTTTTATTTTATTATTATTATATATTCAGTACCTTCAGCGGCAACATTGTATTATTGTCTATTTTTCAATTGGTATAGCAATTTCGAGTATGTTTTTCAGAACTTTATCGTTTTTTTCGGAAAAATAAACGCGTCAATCATGTATCTCAATTTGAGTTGTCTTGTTGCGGTGAACTTGCTATTGGCAATTGCTTGAGCCGCAATTCCCAGATGAATAAAAAATGAAACACGCCTCAAACAGACGACGGAGACGGAGAAGGCCTTTTGAAGCAGCCATTGAAAGCTTTCATCTGGTTCAACTACATTGCCGTAGTCTTCTCATTTTACGCCGTCTATATTTCTCAAACCTATGGACAAATCAAAAAGCACTCATCGGAAGTGGATTGAAAGAGGTGAGAGATTTAATGCAGTCTTCGTCCGATTTGCTCCGCTTTGTCCATTTGGAGCAACTCGGCCCTCCACGCACTTTGCTTAATTCATTCTCTACCCGTTTCCTAGTTATTATGCGCAACCAAGATGGACAGCAACGCCTGCTTTATTCATTCACAAAATTTGCAGGAGCACGAGTTCCAAATTCTCTTTTCTTCAAGTTTCTAATAACTAGTCTAATAAACTACTCTGCAGAATTAAAAAAAACGTTCTAAAATGTATCGATAAATTTTAAAGCAGCTTTCGCAGAGAAAATCCAAGAATAAAGACTAAGCACAAACGAGTGTATGAATGTATATATTTTTGCCTCGGAATTTGCATTTTAATGAGCTTTTGCTTATGGCGTGGAAGGATTAGTGCCAAAATTTAATATTCATTCGAAATTTTTGTTGTTTCTTCTCTTTTTTTGGTATCTTGTATTGAATTCGTAGGTTGCATGTCATAATTACTGCCATGAAGAACGAAAAGAAGACACAAATTGTGAAGAAGAGAACGAGCACTGCATTTTCATATCCTTCCGTTAGACATTTTCTCATAGTTGTTCGATATTATTTTCCTTTTTTCTTCAGGTGTCAGTTTTCATTATGTCCTTTTTTGTGATTGATAGAAAGTTTATATACATCTACATAGACGGCCGGACGTTCGACGGGACATGCATATTCCCATTATCTCATTTGCCCAATGGGCGCAACGCAACCGAGCATTTTGCGCAGAGCTGCATCCATCCCAAAACCAATAAGGCGTGCAATCTTTCCCTCCTATTCGTGCTTTTGCCACACAGCACCACAGTCAAATCATCTGGCTCCTGGATGCAAAAAGTTTTATGACCGCTTGCGTTTGCTACTTCACAAAAATCTATCCGTAGTGGCTTGCCCTGCTCCAATTCCTGCTTGTACTTGCTCCTCAGCCGCATATACTAATTAGTCCCAGCTTTGTCTCTGAAGAAACTTATTTTTTGCCTCCGAGTCACTTCAGCAACACATTTTTTTAAATTTCAAATTGCTGATTTCTTATTATTTTTTTCCATTTTTTCAAACTTTCGACCTTCAACAAAACTTTCGAAATGGCAGTTTCCAAATGGTATCACAATACAAACAGGTTGTGGGAGAGTTTTGTGGTCGTTTGGAGAAAACGAAAGAGAAAGAGAAAGAAAAGAAGGAGAATGAGAGAATGAGAGAGGACAAGGTTCACAGTCGACTACAGCGTAGACTGAACGGTGGCCGTACTCTGATCGCCGGCAACACAAATGCCCCGCACACACCAGTTGTTCACTTTCTCATCCCCTTGAAGATGAAGAACCTAATGGTTACGAAACAAAAGCGCATCGGTTTTTGTCAGTTCTGGTGCGAATTGACTCCTCCTTCGTCCGCCCGCCTTCTTTCTTCTCACTTCGCACTCCTCAGGAATGCCTTATTCCGGGCCCGTGTTTCGGCAATTCGATTGGCTGCTCTTCTGCTTTTTCATGACCGATAGCAGGGTCCTCTTTTTCTGTCTTGTCCATGTTTTCGTTGACATTCATGCAGCAGCGTCCCTTTTCTCACTTTTGTTTTCTTTTCAATCGCAAGCTTTATTTTTCTGTTTTTGATAAAAGCGCAAAAAACGGAAAGAAGGTTGTCTTGTAGACTAGTTTTTGTCATTTTCATCGGCACCCGAAAATATACTATTCTTCTTTTTCTGCACACCCGCTTCACAAACACTTCCTTTGGGCACTCTAGGTAGAATACGCACATAGCACTTCTCTGTCTCCTCCTGCCATATTTCAATCGTTTCTGTCAGCAAAAGCCATAATTTAGGCAAAGTTCTTTCCGTTCGTTCACTTTTTTTGTCGCCAATAGAAAAGCTTAGTTGAATTGCTTCCACTCTTTCATTTTTCTTTTCCATTCATCCCGTTTCCCTATTTTTCGTAGCTGGCAAGGAAATGAATGGAGGAAAGAAGCCTCCGTGCTCTTTTGTTTGTGTTTCCATCCAAAGCACAACCATAAATTCCATCAATAATTTCTTCTTCCAGATAAACAATGGGTAGTTATATCTCGTCACCACAAGTTCTGTCACGGAAGGTGTCGGGTCAGTATCAAGTCGGGTGCAAGGATTTGATGATCGATGGGACGGTTCTCGGAGATCGAGGGCTTTTCATGCGGCTCTACTTCCCTACCGATGAAGAGGTTTGTCTAACACTAGAGAAAGAATACCTGGGTTCACTCGAAAAATAGTTCTTTAATAACCTTTTTGTTCATTTTTCCTATCTCATTGGTCAAAAAGAACCTGATCTCTTCATTTCATTTTTCGGTGATTTATTATCACATTAAATTTATGGCGTGATTTTTTTTAAAAGAAATTGACCAAGAAACCATTTTCTGTGATTATCTGCACTCTTTTCAATATCAATTGCATTTGATATGATAAGATATGTCTCTTATTTTGCAATAATTTTTAGTTTATAGACTACACAGACTAATGCAGTTCTCAAAAAAGAAAATGATGTCTTGTTTTTCAGGTTACAGATATTTCTTCATTTCCATTATGGCTTCCACGGCCACAATATGCACACGGACTCGGAGAATATTTGGGACAATCCCCGCAGAAGATGAATCTGATTACGTCAGCGATTGTTGGCGAGAAAAGGTCTGCAAAACAATCGCACGTTCCTTTCGACGAACGACTTTTTCAGAGAGGACTGCATCGAAAATGCACAACTGTCGACCAAAAATAACAAATGGCCAATTGTCGTGTTCTCACATGGACTCGGAGGCTCGCGCACCTTCTACTCTACCTATTGCACCTCGCTTGCTTCCCACGGATACGTTGTCGCCGCTGTTGAGCATAGGTAGTCGGAATTTGAAGGGATGGAAGAGATCAAGTTGCAATATTTGCAGGGACCAATCCGCTTGCTGGACTTATCAGCTGACGGAGAAAAATGGGGAGCTTGTCGAGCAACCCATCAAGATCAAGATAATTGAAAAGAATGAGAAAAACGAGTTCAAGATCAGAAACCAACAGGTCGGAGCGAAACATGAAATCGTTGAATGAGGGGAATCAATGTGAAATATTTCAGGTTGGAAAACGTGTAACTGAATGTGTAAAGGCGCTGAATGTCTTGGAGCAAATGAACCTGGGGACTGTCCCAGAGAAAGTTCTAATTGGAGAGGACTACAACTGGGCACAATTCAAGAATAAGTTCATCATGTCGACTGCTTCCATCATCGGCCATTCGTTTGGAGGTGCCACATCACTTGCGTCATCTGCATACACAACTGACTTTCAAGTGAGATTTTTGTTTTTTGCTTTCGTCAAAATTCATTCGTCTCTTTTCAGAAAGCCATTGTCCTTGACGGCTGGATGTTCCCTCTGGATTCAACACACCAAGAACAGGCCAAACAACCAACAATGTTCCTGAATGTGGGGGATTGGCAGTGGAATGAGAATCTGGATGTAATGAAGAAGATTCTTCCGCACAATGAAGGCAATCTGGTTCTCACTTTGAATGGAGCAGTTCATCAGTGCTTCTCCGACTTTCCATTCATTTTCCCACTATGGCTTGCGAAAAAGTTTGGTGTCCAGGTAAATCAAACAATTATCATACTAAGAAAGTTCAATATGTTTCTACAGGGACCCAGTGATTCGTCTCTGTGCATGCAAGCTGCCATCGAACTTTCTCTCGCATTTCTTGCCGACGGAAAAGCAGGAGCTCAAAAGTTGAAGAATGACAAATTTGCCAACTTCATCACTAACGAAATTTACGGACGTGAAAAATTCAAATTGTAATTGTCCCTGTGAGCCGTACAGTAGTCAGATTGAACGGGTCCGAACAATGCGACTGAACTACTTGTATTCAATGTTTTGTTTCATTCCACTTGTTGTTAATTGGAAAACAAAATAAAATTGCTTTTTTAAGAATATTTATTTGACTAAACCCATCAGACTAACTATTAAAAGAACAGGGTGCAAAGAAGGAAGAAGGGACAAAGTCCATTAGACTGTTTGTTTTTCATTAAATACTAAGTTCAGTGACTGTTTCGAAGGAAGTTATCATTTAGGTTATCATTTTGGTTCCAATCAAGAGATCCTATTGCTGGAGAGCAAGATTCTTCAGAAGCTGCTTGTGCTTGAAGTAGAGTGACAGACGATCTCTGCCGTAATCCTGAAAACACAATTTTTGTACTCAATCTCATGATTCCTATTTACCGCAAATCCGAATCCGACCGGAGAGAGCTCCACTTGCAGCAATCCCCAGACGCCCCAGAAGAAGTGAGAGACTGGAACAAAAGGAAGTGTTTCCAGGACTAGATCCTCAGCCTTCTTGTATAGTTCATTCTCGCGAGTACCTCCCTGTTCACGAAGATAATTCACAAAGAACTCGAGCATCTGAAAGCACGCTGCATTGCTCCAAAAACTCAAAAATTTTTGACTACCATTTCATTATCGGGGAAGTTTTCCGTTTGAATCTTGTAAAATGGTGCCTCGTCAATATCATAGTCGATTGTCCACTCGACGAAGTGGTTTGCGAAATCGAACGCTCTAAGAACACACAATTGTATGCTACGCTATACTAGATTTTACACACCGATAATTGTAGCTGGCATACTCAAAGTCAATAAGTACAAGACGCGGGTCTGCCGGATTAAAAGCAGAGAGGCTGTTTCCCAGGGCCTGGGTTTCGTCGGAAAGCGACGGCATTCGAATGTTGCCAGATGATGCCTTTGGCAGTAAAATGTTACCCTCCTGCAAGTCATTATGGCAGAAAGTCACAGGACTCTTGCTCAAAGAGATATGAGCTCGAAGAAACTCGAGTTCTCTTGCAAGGTCAAGACAGTTGACACTCGAAACGCCGCAGTCCTCCGGAAGATCAAAACGGTGTTCGGCAGCAACGGTTCCAGTCAGTTGATTCAGCCATCTAAAAAATTCGCATATGGTGTTGTTTTTATTTAAATGAAAACCTTTGCAGGGCTTCGCACAGATAATCTGGTTCTTTCCAAATTGGCACTTCCAGTTGATGTACTTTTGCAAGGCGCTTGGCAATTTTTGCAGACATGTGCGGGAGAGAAATCTCATGGCAGGACAAAGGACGCGACTGGAAAAAAAACGAATTATTCAGTTTGTTCTTGCGCGTTTTATGGGCCATTCAACGTACCGGGATGTACTCCTCCAAACGACCGCCACTGAAGATGCCGTAAAGCTTAGGTCCCAAGTGACGCTCGGAAAGAAGAGTGAAAATGACGGATTCAGCAACGAGATGGCTCTCGGTTTCAGGATTGAAGTACACACGGAGCAACACTTTGTTTGGTTCGTTACGGATTGGTGGATAGACCTCCGAGAGACGGCACAAGAAGAGCATGTTGCTCATTCCACCTCTGAAGCATTAAATAATATTTCGAACAACCCTGCTTCACTCACTTGATGCGACTGATTCTCAAATGCTCAAGCGGCACATTTTTCCAAGCCCCTCCAAGGAATCGAGCACACAGCATATGCGTGCGCTCTTTCAACTCAGGAATAGAGTTGGCATCCGTGTCCAGATCCATGGTGGACAGTAACTCCTTCATTCCTCTACAAACAAGGAAATGTGAGAAAAAGAGAAGAAGAACTACAAAAAAGGTCTGTGAAATAGATTTACTCTGCCTTTCATTGACGTCTAAAATGAGAAAAAGAGCGCCCGGACTGAGACCAGAATGGCGTCGTTTAGAAGGAAGAGAAGGAAGGAGAACCTCAGCTTTTATGTGCATTTATTGCATATTCTAGAGAGCCAGTAGACGATTGTATCCCTTCTCCTCCCACAAAAAAGGACACGATATGTGCGTGGTGGAGGAGAATCCCATGATGATATTCAGAAATTGTGAAGAGAGTTTCGAATGCATCCTTCACTTTTTCAGAGTTCAATCAGATCAGAAACCCGGCTTAGTTCAAAACTGTGAAACGGCAATTTGTTTTCACAATTTAGAAACAACTGCAATACTGTACTGAAACATTTGTTCCAGACGTGTTAAAAAGGAAAATTTTGTGAACCGAATAAGAGAAAAACGAAAATGTGAAGGCGTCCACCTGAATCAAAAATTACACGTTGCAAAATGAAATAACAGAGTCAGAGCTTGTCCCGACAAGTGTCAAGACAAGATGTGCCAATTTTCATTTTGGTTTTTCCAGTTTATTTTGAAGACGGGAGCAGTGGGCGGCGATTATAAAATGAATTCAACAGGCAGGATGAAGAAAGCATAGAAATGCGCAGAAATGGAGGCAGAAGAGCCGCCCTTAGAAATACTTGAATCGGATGTTGCTAGGTAACGTGAGAACTCTGGCACACCTCGTGGTATTGCGGTTTTAATCAATTTAGGGAAAAGAAGAGAAAAGAGGAAAAACATTTGGTTCAGTTTTTCCATTCTCTCACTCTGAATCAGTCATTGCTTGACTAAAATAGCAGTTTCAAGAACGTTCTGGTCCTTGAGAAAAGTCTTTCTCAGGCAGAATTTGAACACAAAAAAGGAAAGCCTCTGGGCAAAAGCAGAAAATGAGAAACAGACAAATGGGCATCCGGAGTTGTTTCTCTTGGTAACAAAGGTCGTAAAAATGGTCTATGGAAAGAATAATACCGTCGCCATAGCAATTATATCATTGCATCCCGTTTTCTTTTGCCTCTTCTGGATACATAACAAAATTTGAATGAAAAACAACATACGAAGGGGTAAGTGAAGTCAATTCAAAAACATCGTCATTAACAAAACAAGATTGTCTCAAACTTTGTAAGCAGGTCAGGGAAGATATCTAAAGACCAAATAGAAAATTGACTCAATTTCAAAATGTTTTCTACGTCACTGAACTGAACTGCGTATTGCTTTATTCCGTTTTTGTTTAGGATCATTTGAATTCGACTCGAATTACACATACATACTTCAGCTTACTCCACTTCACTAGAGAAATACTTTCTGGTTCCGAGCAGGCTATTTTTAGAAGAGTGACGTCAATTTTGCGGCATCGTCAATGTCATATTGAAATTTTGATTCTTTGTTTCTATTGTTCAAGGTTCTATTTCTTTTCAGATTTTCAACTGTATGCATATCATCTCATTTTTACCTGAAATGTCCTTCAGCAACGAGACTCATGTTTGCTGCTGACAGTGAGATCAGTTCTTCCTCGTCGTAGTGAGCACGGGATACTCTGAAAGAAAAAAAAACGTTTTATTACCCTGACTTGATTCGCATGAAATAGCCCAGAGAGCCGAGAGATATGCTGGACGAGCAAAACCAATTTATCTTTTTCGCCCTTCAAATTTATGGGTTTTCATGGTCTATGCGATTCGGTTTTTTTGCTTATTCTATCCTCTCCAAAAATTGAATTGAATTTGGTTCGACTAAAAAAAGTGAAGAAAAAGCAAAGAAAAAAGAAGAAGAGAACGCGGATTTTGTGCCAGAAAAGCAAAAAGGAATGGCAAACCCCAATTGTCCCAAAGGACCAACTAACACTGTCATGCGCTCAAGAATCGGGTCGAAAAAAGAAAAAAGTTGAACACTCATTTTTCACGGAATCTGATCTTATCATCAAAATGGAAACGATATGGGAATTATTTGAAAGAATCCAATTGAAAAACTTACTTTCTGGACGACATTTTGTCAGGATATCAAAATTTTGGTGACGTAATATGAGGAATAGAAGACGCGACGTCACTCTTTTTTTTCGGATGAGAAAAAATAGAGAACCAGAAAAATTGGAAGAGGTTTGGTTTGGCAGCGAGATTCACGCGAAATTGGTGGCCGTGAGCTGGTGCAGTGAGTGGAAGGATGGCTTGTGCGACTGGACTCTTTCACCTGGCGCCTCTTCGATTCTCTTTCACACTCATCCGATTGGGGCGCTCGCAGTCTGTGAGAAAACGAAAAAGCCTCTTCAGTTTGACAAACACTGGCTACAACCGATTTATACATTCATTACCCATGTCATTTGTGCACTCTGTCGTAAAAGTTTCCTATATTGTTCTGTTTTGTAGTAATATGAATTAACTCGATATTTTTCAGTTTTCTTTGTTTTATTTCGAATAAACAGTTAGCCCTCATTCAAAAAACTCATAAAAATGTCATCTGTCTATCACGAATATTCAAATGGGAAGCAAGAAAAAAAGAAAAACAAAGTCAAGTCACAAGCCAAAAAAAGAAACATTGCGAGAAAAAACTGAGTCAGGAAGATGCGCGAAACGGGAGAGAAAGAGAAGATGAGGAGAGAGATCGTTTTCCAATGTGTTTTCCATCCGAGGAACGAGAGAAGAATGGAAGAAAAGGCCTTCTGGAATGGAAAATTGAGACAAGCAGCTTCGAACCAACAAAATGCGCGTTGGTTTTTCTTGTTCTTTTGAAAAAAAAGTCGAGCGTTGAAGACTTCTTCCTTTTGAAAACGGATAACTACGTTTGGCCAATGCAAAGATTTGCATGTTCACTCTGAAGAAAACATTCCCTAAATTCAATTTTCACAGTCAAAAATCATTCGGAACGTTTTCAAAACTCTTCAGAGCAATATACTGAACAACATTGTAGCAACTGAAATTGAAAAGATAGTTCTTAAGATTGCTTCAAATTTTTATATTGAAAACATACTTGATAGTTATCTTAAGCAAGCTTAATATCATTTACAAATAATTACAACCAGAAGTTACTCAGTTCGTATGTCCGTGTTAGTTTCATCAACATACGTATAATTCGCTTTGAAATCAAACGAAGTCAGTTCTTCTTCGACGGCCGGACTGACACAATACGCGTAGTTGAGCAGTTGGTCCATGTTCATTCCAGAATAGATCTGCATTTCATTCTCTCGAAGTTCCGTAAAATCATAAACATCGTTATCTGAAAATTGCGGTGACGAAAAGTGGTCTAGTTTGTGGTTTACTCGTTGCCCAACAGTTGCAGATTGCTTGATTCCGTCCTAGTGCACTTCGGAATATGTTTATGATTTCCTGATAACAAATTATTTTAGATGAGACTCAACAACATTATGTTAAGCCAAAAGCGTGGATTTATAGAAATTCAAGAAGCAACAGCGTTTTTTTTCAGGATGTATATTATGTTACCTTATCTGTAAAAACAAACGTGTCGTTTGGGAAGTAGTAGAGCAGAGCAAGAGTTTCTATGTCCAGAATTCGGAATCGTAGCCCGTTTCCTGAATTTTGTAATTTCGTGTTGGCAACATTCTTATGAACCTATGAAAGTGATGATTGAGCATGCCTGTGGATCCATGCATAGTCGAAACAAAAACGACCACAGCCATTCATATGCTGAACACATGATTCTTTGTTTGCAACATTCCTCAACACTTACAGTTTCTTCTCAAATGACATTTACCGGCGCAAAACTCAAACCAGCTAAGATAAGGCATGTTTGTGAGGCTGTTGCGGTACTATTCGATAAGACGACGCTTGTTTTCCACCAGGAATACACAGGCAGAACAAATGCGTTCTACTGACTCAACACACCGCCTTTTTGACTCTTGCCAACAATAATTGAAAACAAAGAAAAACGGGAAGAAAAGACGAAAAGATGGAAGTGGACGGTGAATAATTTTTCAAAACTGAGGGAAATAAAATGTAAAAAAAATGTACATGCGTATAGTATGTTAGCGCAAGAATGTACAAACATTTCCGGTCTGTTCTGTAGATTGCAATTGTACTGTTTTTTATTTGTCGAAAAGTTATGAAACTATTGAAAACAAGAGTGCTAATCAACGTCACTTCTCTTTGTGCGTAGCAATTATGATCACAATGGAAATGTGCTCTTGGACGATCGAAAGGTTACTCGTCACTGTTCAGGGGACTAAGTGCATGTGGAGAGTTGGAATGAATGTCGTTGTTATCACTATACTTGTTGCCGATTCGGGTGGCAACTCCCTGAATGTACTTGATATCCCGTCCTGTCTGACTCATCAAGTCTGTGTATGCATTTTCAGTAAAAACGTAAGAGTAGGTTCCTGCAAAATAAAAAATAATAAAATAAGCAGTTACAAAGGACAGTTACTGACTTGTCCCTTTCTTCAATTTTCCGTTCTTTGTCACGGAATTCTTCTCTTTCTTATCATATTTTTCGCGAATGGCTCTTGATAGTTTATAATAATCCATATCTTTTGTGTTGTGTTTTCTGTTTCCCCACATTTTGGCCACAAGTTCCTTGTTTACAAGAATAAACTCCAAACCGTTTCCGGTCCAACGAAGTGCTGCTCTTGCTCTTTCATTCATTGCAATGTCAACCAAAAATCCGATGAGTCTAGACGGTCCTTTCACTAGAAACATAGTTTTTATAGACGAATTCCGTTTGAAGAATCACTTACTTCTAACTAACTCCTCTTCAGTCATTGCGTTGTTTTCTGTGTAAATCGGGTAAGGAGTATAAGGCGTGTAGGCTAAAACAAGAATTAAGAAGAAGATACTCGCAAAGAAACTTACGCATTCCGGTGGAGAATGGTTGCATTTCACGTTTCAGATCGGCCCATCTGCTTCGATGATCCGCACTGGTTTTTGGTGTGGGTGGCATGTTGTGATCATGCACAGCAGACTGAAAAATATACTTTGCTGTTTTTTTTGACAAAAACCTTACATAGTCCAAGTCGAAATGAATCCGTTTCCGAGTACTCGGTGCTGGTTTTGGTGGCTGTGTATATACGGTAAGCATTTGTAAACTCTCAAAAGCAGTTAAAGTCCGAGACGAGTTGTTCGTGTCGTCGGCGGCGATTGCAGCCAAAACCTATGATAGAAAATGAAGCGACGAGTGATAGTGACGTTGACTAGTTAACAAATGAGGAGGAAAACAGTTCTCTTTTTCTCTACCTAGTTTCTTATCAAAATGAGTCACATCCAAACAAGCCGGCTTCAATGAGAAGCATATCAGATGATAGTCTAGTTATTTGAGTTAAAATGTTGTTTGTGTTTATTTCAAAACTAGATTGTTAGTGACTCAATTGTTAGTCAGTTTGGACCACGCCTGACATTTGCGTTTTAAAATTGAAAAAACGTAGTCAATAATTGTAATAATAAAAATAAGTATATCCTTGTAAAGAATAAAATTTAACATTGTTCAATTTCTTTTAAACATTTAAAGTGTTGAAAATCGGAATACTAAAACTGTCATTTCACATACGATTCTATATGTTCTGATAAGAAACCGCATTTGAATGCAAACCCTCAAACCACAATTTGAGTTTCAAGAGCAACAGTTAATCGTTGTGTACTTTCTGGCACCTTAATACCACTTTCGCAAAGTTAAAGACTTACTTGGTTGACGCTTTCGGAAGTTTCTGATAGCTCTTCGAAGATGTTGAACAACGGCTTAACACTGCTTGTTTGTGGAGTGTCTGCTACTGTTTCAGATCCAGATTCGACTTCACCTTCTGTGTTTGGCAATTGATTCGAATTCACGAGACTTTCATCACCTTGTGGTAGCATTTACTGAACAAAACTGAAAATGACACAATGAAACTTTTAGAAGTCCAACTGATTCATAAATGGGTTGGTCATTTTAACGGAAAACATTATTAGTCACAGAAAGATGACGTTCGAATCGGATTTTATCAGTAGTATTATGAAATTTCGTGGCATTTGCCGATGACTTCATTCACTGCAGTTGGTAACCCACAGATAGCACGATGGTTTGCGGTTTTGAGGAATTGATAACAATAACAGCACGGGTGGCTGTTGTACTTCTTCCCAAAATATGCTAATAATATAACTTTCTCGTGATAAGAATGCCGATCAATGAAACGAAAAATCCGAGGAATTGCCACATTTCATACCCAAAATATGCGCTTCTCCTTTGTGCACGATAAGAAGCAGCAATGAGAAAAACACAAGTAATGTTCCAGAAAAAGAAATATTAACAAAAAAATCGACTTTTTTTAATGGAAAGTGTATTTCTAATGATTTCAATGAATTTCAACAGAAAAACACTCACCGGTAAAAAATATTACTTGTACATAAGTGCAGTATTCTTTTGTTTTGAGTTTGAAAACGTTCTTCTTTTTTCCAATGATATGAAACACCCACGCAGAAAGCAATAACAGGGCGGTTGGTGAAGGAGAATTACTAAACCACAAGTCGTTGCTATCTGTGCATGCAAACAGAATCAGACTGTGTTATCGGTCTAGACGATAGCTCTTGTGGGACGTTTGCTAGCAGAGACTCATCAAGAACAGTAGACAAGATATAAAGACTCACTTGTTCAATTCTGCTGCCGGCGAAGTTGACACTAACCTTTGTGCTCAACGAAACACTCAATATCATCCTCCTCCACGCCCTTTCCGTTAAAATCTGCGGTAATTTTTTTTGTTCCTGATTTGACATCATTTTTTACCGATCTATCTTATTTTCCTCAACTCTGCAACGTGTCAAAAAACGTCATGTTCCGTCATCACAGCCAGTGTGTAATATGCGTTGGGGCCACTTTTCATCCAATTCACGATGTAGTGATTTTCTCCGGACCCACCAGTTGTTCATTATGTCTCCGTCGGCTGGAGTGTGCTGAGGAGGAAAAGAAGAAAGAGTGCCGAGTACTGGTGCTGTATTCCATTCCACCCGAGAGAGACTAACTTCCTCTTTAAATGTATGCACATCAGGATGCGTTTGATATGGTAATTGCCACCCATCTCACTTATCACTTTGTTTTTTTTTTCATTCAGGGCTCCGCCGAGAGCTCAGTATCCTCTCTTCATGAAATTCCGATGGAAATGGATCTCACAGCTGCAGGACCGCCAATTTCTGACGACGAAACTGAAGTGGAAACTAAGGAGAAAAAGTTTTTCACGGTAAGCTTTGCATTTTTTTTCAATCAATACAACTTTAAAATGAAAATCAATTTTCAGTATGCAAAACGAATATTGCCGCATGTCGGCTTAGTTATTCTCTTGTTCTTTTATTTGATTGCTGGCGCGTTTCTCTTTCGATACTTAGAAGCTCCAAAAGAATTAGAGGTAGTTTTCAATTAATTTTTTAATTGTGTTGTTTTTTCAGACGAGGAATCTTGAAATGACAACCATCTTAGGCTTGCGAGATGAATTTCAAGATCACATTTGGAATATCACTCAGGTGTACTAAGCCCAACCACAATTCAATCAATATCTCTTTTCTTTTCCTTCAGGATGTTGACAACCGGATCTCTCGAGAAGCTTTTAACGCCATCAATCAAGAGTATTTTGAGCAACTTGTCAAAAACATGTTCTCCGCTTACCGCAATCAATTTATCACTGCCAAACACCTTCTCAACAAAACAAGAGAAGACGAAGTGTTATGGACATTCCCAAACTCTATGTTCTTCGCTGCTACTGTTATCACAACTATAGGTAACTTTTTTGCAATTTTGCAGCTAAAAAAATCGATATGAACTGTCTACTTCTTAAAAACATCGCGCGCTCAAAAGATTGAAAAAGAGTGGGCGTATGCAAACGTTCTCGCAGACGTTTTAGACCGCGTGGCCTAATGAATAAGGTATCGGACTCCGGAACCGGGAATGCGAGTTCAAGTCCCCCCCCGTGGGCTATACCTTTGCAAAATGTTCCTGAACATTTTTTTCAGGTTATGGTAATCTTGTGCCAATTACTGTCACCGGAAGAGTTGCCTGCATCATTTTTGCGCTTTTCGGGATTCCGCTTCTTCTTGTTACCATTGCAGATATTGGAAAATTCTTATCAGAATTTCTCAGCTACTTATATAGATCTTACCGTGGTTTCAAAAGAAAGGTTAGTTAGTTTTATGAGCATCGGTTGTAAAATGGAATGATCACACAAGAAATGATTGAATGAACACAGTGGAACTCGTTCATAACAACTTTCAGTTGATAGCAAGACGGAGAAGTAGTGTCGCGCACGCGGTAAGACCCCTCTGACAAACATCCTTCTCCTTGGTTTCTACCACTTCTTCCGCATCCATTTTCACTATTTATTTCCAGCCCAAAACTAACGTGACTTTGTTGACAACAATGACAGAAGAGCGCAAAAGTTTGTCGTTCTTATGCATTTCTAACTCATCTTTTCTCACTTTTTCTGAAGATTCTCTCTGTTTTTCATTGCATATCAAAGCGACACTACTTGTGAATGAGCACACACGAACTAAAACTCACGATAACAAAAATGCTTCAAAAGAACACATAAACAACACTAATCAACAGATCAACACACCTTTATGAGAGCAGTTCACTGACATTTCCATTTCAGCTGCGCCGCCAATCGAAGAAAATAGCAAGCCAGTACCGGTCACAGTCACAATCTCGTTCTAGTTCAGTGATGGGATCATCTAAAGCTGGATCCATGAACTTGCATGATATGGATTCTGAATCTGAAGATTCTGCTGGAGATGAACTGAGGATACCAGTCTTCATGGTACTTCTTGTTCTCCTCGCATATACAGCGATTGGAGGATTTCTCTTCCAGGTTACTTATTTTTTCCGTGTACAAAAAACTGAATATTTTCCAGTCCTGGGAACATCTCGAATACTTCGAAGCGTTTTACTTCTGCTTTATAACAATGGCTACTGTTGGGTTCGGAGACATCGTTCCGAATGAACAAGTTTATGTTTTCTTTACAATGGCATACATCATTTTTGGCTTGTCACTGTGAGTCGTTCTGCTTTTTTCCGTTTCAAAACAACTTTATTTTGAGTGCTACTATGTGTATTGATCTGGCTGGTACAGAATACATTCGAAAGATTCATTACTTGGGTACTAAAATGGAAGACGCAAAAGGAGCCGTTATGACGTAAGGACATTTTGAAAATTACTCAAATGTTCACCGTTTATTCAATTTTAGGGGTCTTCAAGCTGGTGAGCACTTACTGAAACACACTGGAATTGAAGTCATTAAGACAGCAGGAGGCAAGTTGGTGCAAGGTAAGAAGATGAAACAGAGGGTATATTCACTAGAAAAGCTTTTAGTTCGTGGAGCAGTCTTGAGCTCAAAAGAAGCCAGAGAACTTGGCATGAGTTATCTTCTCCAGCTCAACTACCAACATAGAAACGTTCTTTATGAACCATTAACAGGAAATCTTGCAAAAGTGGTCAAAGAAGCAAATATCAAAGTTTGTAACATTATAGTAGTCGATATATTGCAAGAGTATTTAATTCTTCAGATTCTTCCTGACGACATAACAGAAAAAGATGGGTACATCGTAAGAAACAAAAGCTACGACAAGCCAGTACTTGGGGAGCGAGGATTCGTTCGACTCAATGGAAATGCCATTAAACGAATGATGATTCCTTCGAAAAATCAAGCAATCTGTATTCCATATCTCATTCAGAAAGAATCCGACGTTTAATCGTTTATTTCGTTGTAAAGCATGATAATTAATACAAGCGGGTGAGCAACAATCAAATGAAATAATAAATCTCCTCGGTTATTTCAAACTGTCTAAACTTTCTGTGTACATAACGGAGTTCTCGGACGATTCATGTTCTCTGAAAATCTGAAATTTTATTTTGAATCATGAATGATTTTGAGCTGACATTCTTGCTAGTTCCACTGATTCGATCAGTTCCTCTACGATCCAAGTGTCGATATAGAGACAATTAACATGAGTCATGGACTTTGACCTGCAATTGTCTTGTGTACATGATTTGCTCATAGCACTGTACCTTTGCAATGCGCACTTGCATTTTGCCACAATTACAATTTGCGCAAGTCGCTCCAGAAGGTCTCGAGCCTTACTTGACATTGAGGAAGAAAAAAGAAGAGCATTGACCAAGTGTATCAAGATTGCATGGTAAAACATGGCAAATTTTTGTCATCCGATGGGTTGGTCGCCGATGCACTGGTATGCATTTGTGATGTGAAACTGGAGATCTCGACTGCACTTCTTGCATTCATTCTTTCTTTCGCGCTTGCTTCCTGAAAGGTTTCTCTCCAGTGGCAAGCATGGAGATCCAGAACCCGTTTCAAATAAGTTGGGATAAAACAACTGCTCAATCTTTTCACGAATACTTTTTTTCTAAAATCTCTTCACATGGCAGCAATTTAGCTATTGTGAGTTATCCAGTTTCAATTTGTTCAAGTTGACGAAAGTTATTAAGGTTGATGTTGATACTGGAAAACAATGGAGATACTCAGAGATCCGAAACTGGTGTGAAATGTGTGCTACTCGTTTGAGAGAACTTCAGGTATCATAACTTATTTGGGTTTTAGAAATAACATTATGTTGGTTAATGTAGGTGACGTCAAGCAGCAGGGTGGCCGTTATAACTGGAACAACTGGCCAGGCTATTTTTGTTCATCTAGCTTGTTCAATCATTGGATGTTCTGCAGTTGCTGTGAATGGTTATAGTACCGTTGGTCAGTGAATAAAAATCCTTTCTAAAACAAGTTCAGTTCCAATTTTTATTTCAGACGAAGTCTGGACACTAGTTGATTTATCAGAGGCGACACACCTCATTACGGAGCATCAATTCATGCAAAAAGCTGATGATGTTCGGCGAAAAGCAGCCATGAGAGGAGGCGGAAGAATCAAGCACGTTCGACAGATTGAAGACGTATTGACATCGGAGAGAATCAATGTGGACAGTGCACGCAAAAGGTTGGTCTTATTTGAATAATTAATGTGATTAGTGTTGTATTCTAGGTCGATTGATGTCAAACAAAAGTAAGTTATTATCTTGGGGAAGTTATGTTTTGCATGCTTTTCTAAACCTCCCGTTTTCAGACCACCATTGGTAAAGGAAATGTCGTTGGCTAGAATGTCAGTTGGTCACATTGACACAGATTAAATCATACATTTCAGAAACGTTGGGATTGTGCTGAATGAAGATGTCAATGATCTAACATCGCCAATCTCGGAAATCTCGGGAATTTCAAAGGTTAGCATGTTAGTCATAGTTGAAGTAAAATTTTTATTCAGGATTGCAATGGAGATGCTGATACAGCTGCTCCGGACAGTGAAGAACCACAAACTCCGGTGCAGCCTCTGTCCGGACAGAACGCGTTTCTGATTCTTTTTACGAGTGGTACAACTGGACTGGCAAAGGTGATTTTGTTCCGTTAAAGAATAAATTACTTCTTATTAAGGCAGCTGAGATTAGTCATCGATCTCTGATTATAAACATTCAACAAATCAGCCAACCGTTATATGGTCCCGTCCAGCCAAAAGAAAGGTTCTTCTTGCCACTCTCAGTAGCACACATTTATGGAATCATTTCGGCGTATTACGCGCTCATCAATGGTGCTAGTTTGTACCTTCTCTCAAAACAGACAAACCGCCTATTTATGGATACTCTTGTCAACAATCAAGTAACAGGAGTTGTTTACTCTCAAGTGTAACAATATTTTACAGATTAATGTGATGCACATCACTCCAGCAATTGTCCATTGGATGGCTACAGATGCAATTGTGGATGACTACAAAACGCCGCAGTTGAGAAGTATCCTCTGTGCGGGTGCACCAATTGACTCTAATCTAGCAAATACATTGAAAAATCGACTGAACATTAAAGATTTCCGGCAATGTAAGACAGCCGTTTTTTCAAAATTGTCAATGTCGTAATTCAGCGTTTGGAATGACTGAACTGGGTGGAATATGTACTATGTCTCCGTATCAGGACGACAAAATTGAATCCGTTGGCAATCCTCTTCCAGGAATGTTATTCAAGGTTGATCTTCAAACTTTTTACCCTACATTCAGTTTCTGTGTTTTTTTCAGGTCGTTAACTGGGAAACAAAACAGCTGTGTCCTCCACGTCAACCCGGCCAGATTGTTGTCCTTGGTCCACAGGTGTCTCCCAGCTATTATAAAAACCCAAAGGCAACTTCTGAAATTTTTGATTCGAGTGGATTTGTGAAAACTGGTAACTAATCAAAAAAATACTGAAAAGTTTTAGACTTGATATAGGTGATGCTGGATTTTATGATGAAATTGGAAGAATATACGTGCTTGACCGTATAAAAGACATCATCAAGTGCAAAGGAACATTAGTAATAATATTTTGTTTTAAAACTTCAAAGACCACCAGAAATACTTTAAGATTTGCCCATCTGAAGTTGAACTTGTTCTTCGTGCGCATGCAGGAATAGATGACTGTGCTGTGGTCGGAAGACAAGATCATGTCACTGGAGAAGTTCCTGCTGCTTTTGTCGTGAAAAACGCAGCCTATCCGCTGCTCGCTTCTGCAGAAGTCCGACAATATGTTTCCGGTACCGTTTTGAAGTTTGACGAAAAAACAACATAATGCTTTTAGGAAAAATTGCAACTTTCAAAGAACTCCGCGGAGGAGTTTTCTTTATTTCGGAAATTCCAAGAAGTGCTTGTGGAAAAATCTTGAGAAAGAATTTGAGAGGGTTCTGGGACAGAGAGAGGACAAACTCAAAGGTAATTGGAAATAGTTTTGGCTTTTAAAATCAAATCTCTTAAAGGTGGAAAACTTGACGAACAAAGATGGAGCAAAGACTGCAGGACCTGCGAAAACAACACCTGCGAAGAAAACGAACGGTTCTCATACCCCATCGAGACGTCCACCGTCCGCCGGAAGACCGCCAAAGAAATAACTCGGAATCATGTTCTGCTTTGCTTTTCCCATTTTAGGAATACTTTCTCTTTTTTATTGATTATCTGCTTGTCAACAGCTTTTTATTTCAGTAAACGAGAAATAAACTCGACTATTTTTTCATTTTTTGAATAAGAAATTGGAAGTTTTATTAGTCTCGTGTGAAAGAGGAAAGAATAAACATTTTGACACAGCCATAAAACTGGAATCAAGTTTCAAATGGCCAGGTCAACGTGTTTCATTTTACCAAGGGAGTGTATATTTCCAACTTTTTTGATGAACGTTTATTTCGTGAATGGAATACCGGAACAAAATGGGCTGTATAAAACTAATAAATGCAAAAGAATGTTCAATGTTGAACTTGTGATGGTCGGAAACAGAAGAACAAAAGAAGTTGTTGTCACCTGATAAGGAAAAATGAAAACCTGGGAGGTTTTGAACAGAATTTACGTAAAGATATGGTTTCACCAAATATTGGTAACATGAAATTGACTAAACGATAAGCAATTCAGAAATGGCTAGGCGACTATGGTTTAGTTATCTACAAATCAAAACTGAATACTGACAGAAAAAAAAACACAAAGAAATTATGAGGAACTGGATGTCGAACTCGTTGGGCGTCTTCTTTTTGGAACAACAATTTTTTCCTGAAAACAAATTCAGCGTAAGTGGATTTCTTAATTGTACAGCAGCACATTCAACGTCGCATTCATTGTTAAAAAGATTTGCTCAATGCATTCCTAATTAGTTTGTCTCATCCCTATTCTGCTATGCATTGCAACACCAAAAAAGACGGTCACCAGTTGACCACCAGATAAGCGCTTTACGCAAGAAACGGGTCGGTTGGTATCTTTCGTTTTAATACGATCATATGCAATTCTCCTTAGATCCTGCGCGTTTTCTCTTTTTTCAAAATTCATAATTACGATCCGAAATGATACCAGCCTCCCGTCTCGTCTTCTATAAAACAGGTTTTCCGGATTTCCCTCAAAACCGAGAAACAAGAAAGCTCCAGCTGTCTCTTTTATGCGTTCTTTCTTTTCTGATGCTTTTTGACCTGACCTTTAGGCGGTAGACACAAGAAAGGATACATGAAGACATTGGACAGGTGATTGAGTGGCAACAGCTACCTAATTGGCAAGCATTCGTTCCGCATAATGGTCTTTCCGCGGAGACCTTCCAAAACAACAAAGCTCTTGCTCTCGTTTGTTTGCAGGTCAAACAAGCGTTTCTCTTATTACTAGGCCTTCCGAGATCATCTCCCGTTCCACTCTACGCCATTGTTTGGATTCCGGTGTCAATTACGGGAAACTCGCTTGATCCGAGTTGTAACCTTTCTTACCTGAACCATAAAAACATCGCCGTCCTCAATTTTGAAGTAGTGAAGCTTCATGTTATAGGTGCTGCATGCGAAGTCTTCGCTCCGCCCGTCTCCTCGGAACAGGAAAAGCTTCATGCGAGTATACTTCACGCCGACTTTCGGCTCGAGGAATCTGTAATAAGAAAGAGATATAGCGTGTACATCTTCAGCTGCGATGCATCTTTAAAGCTTGTCTCCCACGTTATTCAACACTCAACCTAATTAAATCATAGAAAGGAAAAGAGGTTCTCCTTCTTCAGCTTTCCGCTCGTTTGCACTCTTCTTATTACTATTCTCACTTTTATTCTTAAGAAAAGAAAGTGCAAAAGAGTTACAACTGGGAAGGAAAAATACAAGAAATTGTACAAAGAAACAGAAAATGTTTTGCAGACGTAATACTCACTTCATAAACTCCAGAATAGTCGGTTCTAAAGAGATAGTGATCTCCAGATTCACTTCTTTCTCTTCACATTGCAATTTCACCACGGCTTCTTTCTTCGGTGTCAAATCGATGTTCACAAGCTTTTCAAGGTTCCCGTGCTTTTCGATCAATGTTTTGTATTGTGCTGGTTTCTCCTTTCGCTCCTTCAATGTCAACATACATCTCAACAACTGATAATCACAAGATGGACAAATACCTGATAGTATCTGATGAAGAACCGTTCTGACTGCTCTCTTTGCTCGTTTGATATCTTTGAACCGTTTAGGACGCGCAAGTGGTGAATGCGACCGATGATAAGGTGCAAACGTTCTTCATCAGTCAACGGTTCCAGCAATGGAATGTTCGGTATACGGAGGTCCGTGATAGATAACATCTTACTGAGATTGTCCAGACTGTCCCAGGAATTGATTTCGGTCTGTAGAATACATGTGTAAACATAACGTTAAGTGTTTTCATTGCACCTTTGCCAAATTCAAAAAATTCCAAAAAGGCAGTTGGTCGAAATATTTGCAGTGGATGACATCCTCCAAAGGATTTTCGCAAACAAAAACTGAGCACACATTTGGGAATCGCTTGACAACATTTATGACAGACGACCATTTCAGGAACCCGCATCTGGAAAAATAGGATAATGCTGTCCCTTCATTCTCCTCTCAAAACACCCTCATTCTCAGCGCATTATGTTTATGGCGTTCTGGCGGACACAAAGAAAGAATTTCGATGTTTAACGAACGAACAACGAAAGGACGACTACGGGAAATGACTGCGCCGATCTTCTCGTGACTGAGTGACATATTCAAATTCGGAGGCCCCGACTCGTAACTACCTCTTTCAAATGACCATACTTTCATGTTTCACGTTTACTGCCGCATACATAATTTCATTTCCGTTTCACATTGTTCACGGCCGCGGATTTCAACTGGTTCCGGTGTGCATTGCCAGAAATGACACAAAATGCTTTTTCGGCTCACTTGTTATTATAGCACTACACTGAGCTCCGTCCTGTGAGATGCGATTCGATACGAGCACGGAATAGTGAAAATTGAGAATTCTTTGGTGCTAAGTGAAGCAGAACCAAACGGACCAACAAAGTCAAAATAAAGAATATACATAGGAGTCTCCTAACTTTTTCAGTATTCTTGTTCTCTGATGCGTCACCGTTGCAAATTGAGGAAAGTAAAGCTATCGCATGACACTTGGAGTGCTGGAGAAAATGGAAAAAATATTTGATACCAGTTTTTTTCTCCAGTTTTTTTTCCTTTTCTCTTTTTCATTTTTCGGCACAGTGAAACAAAATGAACAGGAGAAATGTTGACGCGCAGAATTTGCATTGCGCGCACTCACATTCATCATACACACACAAAGGACTGTCCTGAAAATTGACAAATCGATGATACCTGTTGAGATGGATTGTCCGGACCGAGGTGCTGATCGCCCCGTCGCAATCGTCCTCTTCGTTGAATTGGTTGTCAGACATGTGCAACTCGGTGACTTTTGGCAGAACGGAAAGAAAAGATTGGAGCGTTTTGAATGGGAGATGGGTGCCATTCAGAATAATGGTGTGCAATGTCGAGACGGGAAGTTCGTGGTCGATCTAGAATTATTTTCGCATTTTTACTAGTTTTCCACTAGTTTGAAAATATCACATATTTTTCCATTTTCAAAGAAAGAGTATTACTGTTTGCGCGATAAAAGACGTCAATCGCAGCAGTCAACACATTTTCAATGACTTCAAAATATCATATCAAGTGCAAACACCACACCGCTGCCATTGGTTCTTTTCGTTCTCCTATCACAAGTTTGCCAAAGTCACATGAAGCGTTGGTTCATTCTTTTCCCCATTCCCATTCTCCCAAGTCACTTGACTCCAGCGACCAAGACGGACCAGAAAAAACATTGAGAACACATACCATGGGGTTGAGCGGGTTATGACCGATGTTCAAAACACGGAGATGAGGCAAGTTCTGGAGGATGCAAGCAACGTCGGACCATTGGGAGATTTGATTCCATCCGAGATCCGCCTGTAAGATTGCACTCACTTAGCATACACTTTTCTCTGAGGGATCATTGATATCTTATCACAGCCGTCCAAACCATTTATCTTTTTTAAATCCGCGAATTGGCAAAACACATGTGACGTGCTTGTCAGCCTGTCTTCCTCCCTCATCTCTCAGCTGTGGCGCCCTCTTGGCTTGCCAGAGAAAACAAAAAGAAAAACAAGACGAAAACATAGTGATTTTTCACCAATCTAATGACAGGGTTCCTAATGGACATGTGGGAAGTTGAAGGTAAAGTTGTGGAAAAAGTAGGACTAAGAACACGTTTTCCATGTAGTTACCTCTGAAACATGGGATGCCAATGTAGCCAACTTCTCCGAGTCTCCAATGCTTTCAATGTTCATATTGTTCAGGACTAGTAGCTCCAAGGCTCTCTGACTAGCCATCTTGCACGGCGAACATCCGGTCTACAAAAAAACAGCAAATATGATGAAATGAAAACAGTTGAAAGTGAAACTTACAAATCCTGTGAATAGGAGACCTTTGACAATTGCATCGTCATCATCGTCTAAATACTTCTGCTCAAGGCGTCTGACCAAGGTGCTGCAACCTTCTTCCATGACTGTCGGACAGACAGGAGACAGCAGTTCGGTATGATCAGCTGAGTGCCTGCTAGCTGTCTTTGTGCCTCGGGTCTACCCGTCTGTTCAGTCCTCTGCGTCTCCACGCCCTTCCGCAGTGCCTTTCTCTCTCAGGTCGTTTCTCTCGGTCTCCCGTGTCTGCGGCGTGTTGCGTGCCCCGTCCGGTCGGGTCTCCTCCCACTTACGATTGTATGATGCTGACTGCTGTTTCACGCTATTTCGCGCCTTCTTCTCAAATACTCATCCGAAGCTTCTTCTGCGTTTTTGCATCGACTACTTGAGGAGATGAACTAAGGGGCACGCATATGTACATCCCGTGAAGAGTGTAACGAATCTGACGTCGTACTAGGAGATGTGAAAGCGTTGCCGCTGCCGCCAAGGAGAAAGTTCACATGATTCTGAAAAAAACAGATGGGAAAGCGAGACAAAACGAAACGCGTTTTATTACTCTGAACTTCACTCGTTCCGTTTGGGTCAGATGACAACCGGCACTTCCGAAAATTGAATCAGCTAAAAAAGTGAAAACGAAGGTCACTTGGGGGACCAAGTTCTATTTTCAAAGTGATTCTGTTTAGAACCAATACTTTGATTGCATTCATATCCATAGAACAACAGTGAGTGGACTGTTGGTCAAGTTGTAGTTTTTTTGGGGCTAGAATCTAAAAAAAACTATCAGTGAATGCATTTTAAGGTGCGCATGTGGTAGGCTTTCATGAATGCTTTATTGCTGTACTGTTATAAAAGTTTCTGACGTTGGAACGTTCAGAAATGCATATTATTTCAGTTTTAGATCAAACATTTGTTACAGATTCATGGATGCTACAAACAAACACACTCTCCCGTAAACAAGGAATTCTCGAAGCAAGGAGACACTGACAACTTTTTCGGGTAGAAGGGACGACCTGTTTTCAAGAATTGTTTTCTGATTTCAATTTCTTTGTGAAGATTCTGTTATCAATAGTATTTAGTTACCTGTGCTTGAATTATCAAATTGAATCATGCGTTGTTCAATATTCAAAACTTGTGATCAGTAAAATCAGTAATCAGTAGAAATACAATAGATTAATGAACACATGCTTTTGTAATCGGGAACTGAGTGCTCTTCATAGTCTAAAACTCACGTGATTCAGTTTTCGTATGAAAATATTTACATAAGGTTTTATGCATTCATTCGACCCAAAATTAAACTTAGTGTAAAACATTGACCTGTCAATCAACTTTCCATTTGTTTCAATTTGCGTTTCTTCAACCGTGAGAATTGATTTATCAAGACTAGAAGAAAAGGTTTCTTGATAACTTTAAGAGAAACATTCCACTAATTAATGACAATGACAAAATTTGTATTCAAAATGAATATCACAATTTCCAAATTTATTCAATCATATTACAAATAAACTTGACGAAAACAAAATATAAACGTTGGTCCAAAAGATAAAAAGACCATCCGTATAAAACTATACACCACGTAGCATTTTCAATTGCAATACGGCCCTCAGATCGTATTGCACTAAATAAAGTAAGAACACTTGGAAAATCAGAAAAGCAGAAGAAAATGGACGGAATGCTTGAAAACTGTACATTCTGTTGCAGAAAGTGACATGACATTGGCCGGCGCCTTATAACATCTTACTGACTTCGAGTTGCTTTGATTCGAACTCCTCGTTGTCATCCAAACCGCCTATAAGAGTATCAGCCAGAGTAGTCGGAATGTTCTCCTCGATCCATTTCAAGTCCTCCTTCAAAATAATCAATATATCATCAGAAATCTTAATTTAAAGTTTACCTTTATGGCTTCGTCTTTTCGTTCCTGTTCTTTCTCAGCCTCACGAAGTTTACGAGTCTCGGCACCGGATCCAGAGTTTCTTGCAGTCAAAATGTCATATCCGGGAGCAAATGCATTGAAGATTTCGTCTGAAGAAAAAAATCGTTATTGAGAGCTCTTTGCAACATCTAAGTGCTCTAGTGATGTGAATACTTACCTTGATCAGCCTCGTCATCGTCACTGTCATCGAGAAGTGGAGTGAATGCATAACGTTGGTTGTTTTGAGATGGGCGCCAGAGAATCATAATGACGACAAGGATGAAGCAGAAAAGAACGTGCCAGAATGCGGTGTCGACCCACAGCTCCTTCCAGTCAACACGGCATGTTGGGAAAATATGGTAAGTCATGCTCCAGATCATGAAGATGACAGAAGCAATGACCGAGAAAGCTAGAGTGTTTGCAAAGTGACGATAGACGTTGAGCTTGACATCGTTTCTTTTCAGACGAAGCATCCGAATAGTGGCCGCAAGAGAAGTGAAGATCCAGTAAAAAATTATCATTTCAGTGAGCACCAACGGCAAAGCAGCAAACTGTTTCTGTTTTGTTGCTTCCACAGTGTTCTGAAAAATGATTGTTACGATTCATAAAGTTAGTTTTTTAGTTTTTGTAGTATCACCTTTGAAACTCTTGCAATTCCTTCAATGGAGCAGAAAATGAAATAGACCAGTCCAACTCCAGCTACTTGATTCAATGTCTGTCCTAGTCGAGGCTTTACCACACCGTAACCCACACATACAATGATGACAAGCACACGAGACATGGTTTTCTTGGCACATGATACGATTTCGGCAACTTCCAGAATTCCATCAATACTCGACCCTGAGTCGTTCATGGTAGAGTATTCGGAAAGGAAAAATGCTTTTTCAATCATTCCCAGAACAATAACACCTCCTGAAAATTGAGAATTGATTTCAATTTTGAAAATGTGGAACTAACCAATCCAGTACTGGATGCGAAGGATGTCCCGATAGTATTTTATGCAATAGTACACCCAGATGAGTGCCAGTGCCGAATAGAACACACACATTATCTTGTAGAATCTGCAAGTTTCAAGTTAAAGAACGTCGACAAGTGCCTTAATTATCTCAAAACGAAATTCTGTTTTTTTCAGTTACTTGATAGATTTGCAATTTTTGGAAACATTACCTAAGCAATGGCCAGTCAATGGCTGAAAGAAATCCGTATGGGGCTTTCCATTGGACGGAGATTGTCACGTTGGTGTTGGCATTCGCATCAGCTGGGAAGTTTTTGCCAACCACCTAAATTTTTAGGTATTGTTTCAAGCCTTGCTATTTTCAATCTAACCTTGATAATCATATAATAAATGCCGTCGCGTGGGATGTTTTGTGCCGCGTGGAATGATCCCAGGCCATTCGTGTCTCTTTTCACACGATCCACGTGTACTGGAGTTACATTCTTTACCGCCATTGGTGCATTGGGGCTCGGGAAGAGAAACCGTCCATGGGATCCTTTGCAAGAGATAGTTTGAATTGGTGACTTGTAGTAGACAATTTGGGGATAATCAAAAGCATCGGGGATGTGATTTTGGTTTGTCTCGTTGAAATAAAACACCTGAAAGTGCAAGTTTTTGTACTCAATTTGATCTTTTAACAAAGTTCAAGTTACCAAGTTCTGACGTCTTTCTGACTCTTTAGTGTTGAAAAACTCCTTGTCGCATGGAGAAGAACGCAACACGAATTCGGTCTGAAGCAGACACATTTGAATGAACACGTGGATTATTGCGAAACATTAAAAAAAAACTTTGAGACCAAAAAAGAAACTGAATAGTACGCCTCATTTCTGAATTTTTAATTTTCTGATTATGAAAAAAAAAACTCACATCAAATTCCAGCTCAACTTCCGGATCACACGTGAATTCCAGCTGGACGACTGTTCCGTTCAGAGCTGCTTGTGGCACACCAATTAGTTGATACTGGAAAAGAAATAGTAAATATTCTAAATAAACAATTGTGTTAGAATCACTTACTTTTCCTGGTTGGATTTCGACAATTTCTGTGTATATGCCAGGCATTAACAAATTGGCGACGACATGGCTGGTTATCGCCAGCAAAGTGACGATGGCTCTCATACCTGTAATAGAAATTATATCTAATCGGTAAAAAACAAAAAGGAGAAAATCGATGCGGTAACAGAGCAGACGGACACTCGAGGTAAGACGGATAGCGGCGCAAATTGTGTGCCGCAAACGTCATGAGCGCGACACTAGAATTGACGACACATTGCGGACTAGTGACTACGAGGCCGCTAGTTGGCCGTTTTGCCTGTTGACGTCAAAACAGATTGTATCCCGGTGATATCCAAAAGTGATTCACGTTATTACTAAGAAAATATCCAAATCGCATGCTCTTATTAGCAAAGTTCCGTATTTTTTGAACAATTAAGAATTTTTTGCTTTCTCTGTACTAGATAGTGAAGCGGCTGGAAAACCATCGAATAGCAAAAATGAATCACACTAAGGTAAATACTAGTGAAATAAAACTCTTTTCGAATTTCTTATCGGTCACATCAAACAGTATGGGCAAAAGGGATACAACAAAGGCTTTATTCAGAATTTGAAACAAAGGAGATTTCGAGAAAGATAACTGCAAAAACGACACTGATCGGAATGCTACTCGTACATTCGAAAAAGGACATGATTTCCGTTTAAATGCATGCTTATGACGTTCCTTTTGACGGTCCATTTGTCTGACCAACCCGAGCCATGCTCATTGATGCTTCATCCAATTTCAGTGTGCTAAAATATAGTTCTTGTTTTCTCTCCGTTATTATAATTCTATCCTTACTTCCTGATTTGGAGTTTCACGTCATAAATAAGTTGCTTTCTTAATGCCGAAGATGTGATAACTAGGACCCATGGATAATGAGAATACATCAAGTCCATCATAGGGTATCTGGAAACACAATTCTTCGTGACTTGGAGTCGTTCTTTGTGCAGGAATCAATTTAACAAACACAATCAGGATACAAAATTGTTGTGTAGTTCATTGAGACTAGGAACTAACTGCAATGACAACAAACTCACGAGATGTCGTAAACGGAAAATATATTGTAAATCCCGCCCCATGATATGATTATTTTCAGGATTTGTACGGCCAGGTTCAGCATCAGAACACAAAATGAAAGAAATGCGGATATGAGAAGACCACGTTCTGCGTTGCTTTGAGCATTGCTTTTCTTAAACACCTGGGACTGAGTTACTATTAGAAAATGGAATTTGAATTAATGCTACATTGCTGGCAGAGCGTTTCCAATGACGTCGGAGAACGATCGCGGTAATTATGTAGCAAGTCATACAAAATACACACGTTACAAGACAAGCCAACCCATCAATGTAAGCAATAAGCTAAAAAACTAATGACGTCAATAGAAACTTAATTTCTGATATACCGCCGTAGAAATTTCATCATTGTTTAGCCGAATAGCTGTTGTAGTTATTTGTAAGTAAAAACTATACCCTGGCCATGCATGAGTTGGCAAAACACCAAGTACTGGTATAAGCCACTGACAAACTGTGATTCGTGTCAGTGTCTTTTGAGACCAAACCTGGAATTATGCTAAGGCTGAATCATTTGAACATGTTTTCTGTGTCTTTTGTGCTCGGCAACAAACATCTTTTGGCTATAAGATTCTTAGAAACTTCCAACTTACCGATATATTCTCTTTGTTATAAGAAGAAACATTCAGAGCACTCAGTAGACGGTTGATTGCAAAGACGATATAACCGAAATACACAATCAACTAAAAAACAATTGCACCTAAATTTGCGGCATGATGCTACCTTAATATAATAGTGAACACCGGATATCACCCGAGGAACGATGCCTTCAATTGTTGTTCCTGGCTCGAATAACATGTATAGATCGGTATATTTCCGAAAACGCATTGTAATCGAAAACTCGATAAAAAACAAAGTTTCAGCAAAATACTAAAAACAAATAAATTTAACTAACAAAGTTACAGTTAAACCTGTAATTCGACAAGTCGAAAGAACGTTCCTCCGAGTAGTGGAGTCTTTCGGTGTTTCCTCAGGGTCCGCAAAATCAATGAATACAGTAAAATAGAAACCAGTCCAAAAAGAAAAAGCAGCGTTTGTTCGAAAGGCATTCTAAGCTCAGAATGAGAAATTCCAGCAAGACATGTAAATTTCGGTGTAGCCTTTAGTCGCAATCCACTCTACAATTATAGACCAAAGAAATCGAATAAATGGTTTCTGCTTCTCTAAATGTCTCTCGAAAAGTTTTCATCAGCTCTCTTGTTTGTCCCAGGTGTGTTATGGAGTCAGGCGGAAGTCCACCAAAATGTTTCCGAGGTGTCAGAGAACGAGAAAAGAAGAAACAGGTGAAAAATTGACCCCATGAGTTGACGAATATTAAGTTCACCTGTAAAACAATAGACCATTGTTCAAAATGATCCGATTGATCCGTGCAAACGTGAAATTTTGGCCAAAAAAATTGAATGACTTGGAACCGACGAGAAGTTGCAAGACATTCTGCTTTCGTTGGCTTTGAACAGCGTTTCATTCATCTTTGATTGATGTAAAGAGAAATTAGTTTCTCGAGTATTTTTTTCAATTATTTTTTTTGACTATGAAAAAAGTTGATTGAAGTTTGAATTTTACTTCTCAAAAAAAATTTCTGAATGCAAAAAGGAAAAAAACTAGCAATTATCACATTTCAATATATTTCCAAGTATTATAATTGAAACAATCAGATTTTTTGAGAAAGATTTGTAGGCGGTAAATTGATATATGTTAAAATACCAAACATGACTTTTTGAAAAAGCATTATTATTAAATAAAAAAAGAGGAATTTCATTCAAAAGAAGCATTTCTTGGTCCGATCGGTGGGTACAATTTTCCTTGCTCTCCGAGACGATGGTATGCCTGACGGACGTGATGTGGCTGCAGCGGTGCCTCGGCTTCGGCTGGATTGATGTCGCGGATATCCAGAGCCTCTTCGACAATTTCACCAACGAACACTTTAGCCAAGCCAGCAATGGCAATAACAACGTTTTGTCCGACGTTGACGCCACCAGTGAATTGACCGATCAAACGCCTGATAGTCGATTTTTGAAACGAAGATCTGAGAACTAATACGGTAAACTTGTGGGGTCGTCTTGTTTTACCTTCTGAATGATTCATAACGTGCCAGTTGATCAGTGGAAAAGTTTGAAAGAAGAATCTGAGTCTTGAGACGAGACACCTCCGCGTCCTCTTCCTCGTCAATTTTTCTTGCAGATTTTGGTGGAGGTGGGCGAGTCGATGTTGACGGACTTTCTCTGAAAAATATAACTGAGGTGACAGCTTTTTTCAGTTCGTACTCTTGAGGCTTTGTTTCTGGTTCTAGTTTGTCTTTGATACTCTGAAGAGCCATAAGTGATTGCATTTTGGTCTTCTGAAGTTGTTCGAAATCGACTGCTTCTAGCGAAAATGACTCAGAAAGACTGCTTTCTCTCAAATCAGAATCCAACGGCTAAATTGAATATTAAATAAATTACATTCGTATATTTCCAAAATTCTTACGTTAGCGCCCAGCATCTCTTCAAGTTTTCGTTTTCTCGTTGGGAGCTCAACATTTTGTTCTTTTTCAAGCTAAAAAATATTCGATTCGATTGATTGGTCTTTTGAATTCAAAACTGACTTTGATTTTTTCAGCAAGGTCTTCAGCCTTTCTTGCTTCTTCCTTTCTCGCCTCCTCTGCAGCCAATTCTTCTGCTGCCTGAGCAGCAGCTGCGGCAGCGTTTCTTCTCATCATCATCTGCTCGATATCTGGCATGTCCATTGAGTCTTCATCTTCAGACAATGTGAAAACAACCTGAACAAACATCAACTATTTTAAACTGAAGTTATTCGTCGTTTTTACCGGTTTCGGTGGTGAAATTGAAGCTTTAGGAACTTCCTGAACTGGAATATACTCTTGCTCGACAATTGGCTGTTGATGCTGCTGTTTTCCAGCTGGGCGTGGAATGAAGAAATCTTCGTCGTCATCGTCATCACTAAGAAGTCAGCATGTAAACTAGAACCAGAATCAAATACTCACCTCAATTCCAAGTCAGCCATAACATTTTGTTGGGGAGGAATAACTACTTGCTGTGGAACTTTCTGCTCCTCTCCTTCACTATCGCTGCCTCCACTGCTGTCACTGAGTCCTCCGAAAAGATCACTGGCGCTCATTCTGATAAATATTAAAAGTCATAAATTGCAAAGACGTTTTGGAAAAGAATAAAATATTTTTACCAGAAAACTATTCAAATACGAGCAAGAAAAAACAAAAAAAGAGATAGAAGACGCAATGAGGGAGTGGAAATTCTAGGCCACGACCGCGCTCAGTGAGACTTCCGATGTGTCGCAACACAAGAGACAGCGAGACAGACGATGAAGGAGAGAGCGAATGGTCGGTTATCGATTTTTGGAAAACAGAATAACAGGCAAGACGAAGAGAAGAGAGGTAATGTGTAGATTACCGCATCGCATTAATGTATCGCAAAAAGACTGAACTCGTTTATTGGAGAAAACAATTCGCCGCATGTCTGACAAAAATCTCAAAAACGAGATGAAAAAGAAAAATAACTTGGAGAACAAAAAAGCAATTTGTTATTTCGACATTCTGTTAGTTGTTTTGACAGTTGCTGGAGAAACGGTTTGGCCCACTCGTATTGTGTTCACTGACGCATCATCCAATTTCAATGCACTGAAAACGTATACTTTGTCTTTTTTCACTTATGATTCATTATATTATTACGTTCGTAAAAAAATCTTCGTGTCATAAATCATTTGCTTTCTCAGCACACTTGACGTTAGTAGCAGCGCCCATGGGAAATGGGAATACATCAAATCAATCATGGGATATCTGTAATTCATGAAATTTAATTAGCACTTCTGATCTCAGAATTTAAATTGTATCAGTTTTTTTTGAGTTGTCATCAAAAATAAATTAAGAGTACCATGTCAGAATATGAAAATTGCTTTGTTGCGGCACAAATATTGGGTAAATTGGCCCAAATATTACATTTTGGCAATTGTGTTAAGGTGTGCGTCAATATTGCTTGAGTGGTTTAAGTTCCCGGATCAATTTTCGCATTATTCATCAACAAGTGACTCACGAGAGGTCTTGGACAAAAAGCAGAGCAGTGGCGCCTCCCCAGGAAATGATTATTGTGACGACTTGTACAACGGTGTTCAATGTCAACACTACAAAAGACAAAATCGCAGATATCAACAAACTTCTTTCTGCAATGGCCTGTGCGGAACTTTTACGAAGGACCTAAAAAAGAAAATCATCTCGTCTGAAAAATGTTTCAAGTAGTCAACATACACTTTCATTCGTTTTGACCCGTTTCCAATTTTTTCTAATTAAGCAGCATGTAGCAAGGTAGCAGACCATGCAGAAGATGCAAGTTCCAAGACAACAAACCCCATCGATATAGGCAACGAGCTGGAAAATGAGAATATCTGAAGACGAGAAAGTAGAAACGAACTGCTGTAGACAGGGAATCATTTGTGAGTCGGATGGAAGAAGTGGTGACAATGAACCAGTAGCTGAAGTCAGGCCACGCGTGCGTTGGCAGCACTCCGAGTAGCGGCACCGTCCATTTTATTATTCGAATGTTTCTCAGCAACTTTGGGGTCCAGACCTAAAAACGCCAGTTTTAATGTTCTTGATGAATACTTTTTTGAAAACATGCATAGACACACGTGGAAGAAAAAATTCAGAAACAGATATAAAATGAGTTATAGTTTTAAAGAGTCTACTCTACAACCGTCACTGGCAAAAAATAGAAGACCATCATACTGAAATATTCACACTGTTATAGGAGGAGATGTTGAGAGCAGAAGTCAACCGATTCACTGCAAATGTGATATACCCAATGTACACCACAATCTAAAGACAATATCATGATTTGATTTGCATATGTCGTTTCCCTCACTTTGATATAGTAGTGAATTCCGGACACAAGTCGTGGAACAAGTCCGTGAATTTCTGTGTTTGGTTCGAAATACGAGTAGAGATCCGAGTATTTTCGAAACCTCATGGTTATTGAGAATTCAATGAAAAATACAACTTCAGAATAATACTGAAAATAAAAAAATAGTGATGATAATCAGAGCGTTTGAAAAGTCAGCTAAAACAACCAAATAACCAACTTACCTGCATTTCAACAATTCGGAAAAAAGAGCCTCCAAATAGAGCATTTGACCTTTGCTTTCGAAGAGTCAGGATTATCAATGAATAGATAGTAATTGAGAAAAGGCCTGCTAAAAAGAGAAACCACTGCAGCAATGGCATTTCTGAAAGTTTTCTAATTTTAGGTAGAAAAGTTCTGAAGCGTCAATTCACGGATGAAAAAATATTTTAGGTTTTGGTGAACTCAGTTCAAAGTTTAGACCAAGCTAGCATTTATCACATCTTTACTCGTTTTGGAAGTAATTCTTTAAAAGTCCCGTCATAACTTTCTTTAAATTAGCCAGGTGATTTTTATCCTAACATGTTATGCGAGCAGAAGTGCGGAGATATCAGTCTTATAGGAGGCATAAAAATGCACAAATGCATAGAGAGCAGATGATCATGATTTATTTGTTTTCCACGTTGAAAAAAAAATCAAGTTCACATTTTGAACTGGAAATTGGAGCAAGAGAGGAAAACAGAATTGAATTCAAAAAATCAAACAGAAGCCAACAAAAGTACATAACGAAGTGAAGATCGGTGGCACACCTGACGGAAATTCCGCTCTGGGTTAGGAAAAAAGATTTGATTATAAGTTTTCTCCTGCACAAGGAATGGTTAATCGGCTGATATTCAATCAAGTAACCAGTCACAATACACCACCTTTTCACGCGCTTTTGATAAATGCTTACTTTCGATTCTGGATGTATGTTGCCTCCTACTTCCAAACCAAGTTCTTTTGATAAAAGGAAGTGTTGACAACTTCTGAGAATGTTTGGTAAATACATTGGGTAGCAGAAAAAAACAAAGAGCGATCAGAAAATCTTAAGTTTGATCGCAAGGGGAAGATTTTCAGTGATTTGACTAAGGACTGAACTATAGTTAAACAGATTGTTAAATTTCATTATGTTCAACGCAAGAAATTTTTGTGTTTTCACAAAAATAAAATGTTTTTATAAGAAACTAAATCAAATTGAATTTTTTCGTTGTTGCAAAATCAGCATTCCAAAAACTGTAACCAACGAGATCAAGAAGACTGAATGAAATTTTGCAATTTTCAAAAATGGGGAAATCCCAAATATATCCAGAAAAACGTGCAAATGTCAAAAACTTCCAGAACGTGAGAAACTGCATTATATACGGACTATTGCATCTGGAAACAAGTTCCCATAGGTATCTAAACAAAACCGAAAGATTTATCATTCTTCGATATGTGCAGTGTTTTTTAAAGGAGCCTTTCTCAATGGAATATGGGCGGAGAGATCGAAAGATGACATTTCTCCTGGTAAAGATTTTGTGAAAAGCTGCAATTACCGGTATTCTTTGAAAAACACTGATCTTTTCATCTGTACGAGTTGTACCTGATAATTTAAGAACTTTGGTTCCTCATTCGAATGTTCCGTTTTTTGAAATTACAGTGAGGAATTCATAACAACACGGAAGCATCCTGTTTCCTAGTCTTTTTTTTATTTTCTAGGTATGCGAGGAAGCAAGAATCAAAAGATTTATTGAATATTATGGTGTCATGTAAATGACAATAAGCTGATTGTGTTTTGTTTAGTGATCAATTGCGCAAGCTTGCAACGCTTAGGAAATTGGTTCCATGCCCAGTCTGCGCCATTTTATCCAATTCAACCTAGCGAGTAGATCTGAAAGGATTGAGAAGGATTGAGTTGCTTAAGACAAGATTACCACTGGTACTCCAGGATGGTGCGCCATGATGACCGCTACGTGCCATGTGCACACATTTCCGAATGTATTTTCCCGGTTCTTCGGAAGTTCTGAACGTTTTCTGGTTGACTCTGTGAAAATTATAGCTCTACAAACCTCAGGACGTCATCCAGCATGTTGATATACGCAATTGCCAGGTTCAATGTATCAATCTTGGAAAGTCTTTTTTCATACGGAAACGTGGGGATATAATTACGAAGTTCCTGCAAGAACATAACATCAGCAACAAAACAAGATCGAATGATCAAAAGAGAACTCACGATAAAAGCGACGTTGATACTGCACATTCTCTTTCTTTCTCGAATCGAAGCAGTCTGCCGTTCCTCTGGTTCTTCGCAATAGTATGAATCAAATGAAGAATCCATAAAATGGAAAAGAGGGCTTGCTTATGATCAATGCGGCGAATGGCAGCCAGAAAAGGCGGGAGAGTCACACTAGGAAGACGGAGCTGTCATTTACATAAGTGGTTCTGGTCAAATTCACATTTGTAATTGGGACGTCACACGCCGCCTGGCAAGACATATTACTCTTTCAAATTGGCACCACAATGCGTGCTCAAGTGACAATACGAAGATGGAAAGCCACTTGTGGAAGGAAATGCTTCTCTGAAGCAGTGTTCAAAAATGGAACAAAACCAGTTTGAATTTGTGTTTAACATTAAACCTTTGCCCTGGATCGAGAAATTTCAAACCGTTTGCATAACTAAGTTATATTTATATTTTTAGTTATATTTTTAACAAAAGAAACTACGCAAATAAACAAAAATGATTAATATTTTCATGCGATGAAAGAGATGATGATCGCTTAATAACAATGCAATTCTTTGTTCCACTCAACATGTAGAAGAACAAAATAGTATCTTCTCTGTTTATTTGGTACCTCAGACACAGCAGGGCTGATTTGCATGCGGCCGACACCTCCCGGGTTACGCCGAAGGCCTGTATTACGTCTACCCAGTGGTGGAGACTTGCTCTTTTTGTGTTTCTTTTGTTTTATTAAATTATACTACAATGATTTGAACTAAAGGTATTTATGAGCATTTGTTTTCAGAAGGAATGTTCCAAAAAATTACTCTCATCACAATTAGACATACAAACTTGACTAAATTTTGATTTTCTTTAATATAAAACGGCAATCAAAACAGAATAGACCCCAAGGTTCCAAATGTGTGTAAAGACATTCAAAAACATGTTTTGGAACCAAAAGTGCATTTGTTTGCAAAGTCTTTCCAAAAAAAGCAAAACCGGTTGAGATTTTTTCCCGACTGTACTTCTGTTGAAGTGTTTTCTTGATAACAACCCGTAAACAACGCTCGAAACGGCCAGCGAACATCTCTCCGATTATGATGATAACAACATTTGAAAGAGGTACCTGAAATGAAGCAATGAAAATAAAAATCACACAAGTGAACCGAACCCAAAAAACAAATTTATCACTTTTATTTAATTTTGTGAAGTGTTAGGTATCACATCTTGTCTCAGTTTCGATAACAGAACTTTGTCTTCTTTTTTTCCCCAACAGGTTATTTTAGGAAAAGAGAATGCGCTCGTCACCAATGACAATGCCGGCGGTCGTTCGCTCCACGACAGACCCTGATCTTGTCCAAATTGACCTGAACTGTTTTCGAAATGACGTGCAGTTTGGTGATCTTTTGGAGTCAAATAGAGACCACGTTTGTTTGTCTCGGCGACCGAAAATTACTCTGTTTTTTATGTGTAGTGCGGAGCAAGCTTGGAAGTGAGTGTAGGTGGAAGGAAGTATCGGAACAAACAAAGGGCACGGACAATGTTCTAAGAAGAACAGTACTAATTTGGTAGCGTGACATCATTGACACGACTGATCCTTCCGTTCCTTGTTTTTCAATGTTCAAAGTTCAGTTTTACACTTAACAATTGTTTCATTCATCTCCACAAGTCTTATCACAAAAATAGTAATCTATGATTCTTCTGTGTTTCTATTTTTAGCGTCTTCTCAGGTTCCAGTTTCTCTGTAATTCAGAATTTTGAAGCACAGTACAATCAATGGTCCCTAGACGACATAATGATATCACCAATCAAAAATACTGACCACATAACGAAAGCGAATAATAATAATAGTACGTGTTCGCCCGCCTCCAACCCCTCGTTGTCTCGGGAAGGCGACAATCTTCTCGTGTCTCTGATACTCTTCACTATTTCTTATCGCATCATCACGATGGCCGTATACTTTGTCCTCGTCCTCTTCGCCCGTTTACCGGAGCCACCCCGCCTCCTGGGCAGAAATCGGGTATAAAAGGAGATCTCAACAGAGGAGGCTCATCAACCAACTGATTCCAATCACCCTCTCCCAATCACTCAAACTCCTTCAACATGTCGACCCCAAAACTTGTTCGTGTTGCCCAAACTGCCGTCTTCAACCAATTCATGACCAGAGAAGCGTTAGTTGAGAAAATCGACGATATTTCTCAGCAAGTATGTTTCAGTATCAGCTCGGCTACTTTCCGACCAGCCGAACAGAAAATAGCTGAACAGCCAAAGTTGAACATCCGTATCCATGACGAGACGACTCATCTGAAATTTGGATTCCCGAAGACTGAGAAGCAGGTACCAACCCCGTAAGTATAGAATTAGAATGTTCAAACCCTCGGTTATTTAGTATTCCAGAAACAGCGACGACTTCATCCAACTGAATTGCGAGAAGTTAATCAAAGAAGAAGAAGCTCGTCAATCAGCTTTTTCAAAACTCACACTGCGCTTCTAAACATTCAAACTCTGCCGTCATCCAAAAGTTTTACACATTTCTTCCGCAATCTGTGATTTGTAATCCAACTTGTAATTTATACTCTAGAAAGTGTAGCAACTTTTGCGTTATCGCTTTACATCTAATTTTTGTACACTATGAAAATAAATGATTTCGTTTATCTCTTTTTGTGGAAAATGTGACAGAAACGTGTGAAAATGTTGACGTTGTCAAGGTCCAAAGAATAAATGGAATGAATAACAGGTTCCTCCGTCAAAAATCACCACGCTCTTGTTATGAAACAAAAGCGAAAAGCGAGGTGGGCGTTGGGGTGACAAATTTGAATTTCTGATTGGAAACCGGTCTCTGGTCCAGAAGCAGACAAAAATAATTGAAGACAAATTTATTGTTAAAAGTCGTGGTGGCTCAATTTTTGAAATCTGACAACAACAAAACACGCAAAATTGCTCATGTCAGAAAATTAAAATGTTTCAAACAGTTCTAACATCTCTTTTTTCGAATTGTCTCAGAAATTTTTTCGGGGAAACCCCTCTCTTCGTTTCGTTTTTCTAAACTTTTGATATCAAAATATCATCGAAAACCTTATCAGAAACCGAACTCCAATTCGAACGAGGGAAAGCTTGATTTCGAGAAAAAATGGAATCACCCCACAATCGGCGCATTTTCATCAGATCGGCTCATAACGTGTTTATGGAAGAAGACGCGTCATCACGTGACACTTTGAGTCAATCAAAACAATTTTGCAGCGCCCAGTTGTTAGTCGTTCTCTGTGTCAGCTGTTTGACTATCACTAATTTTAATTTTAGACACACTTGTTTATCATTTGTCAGCCACGCAGTATGCCCATCCTTGTTCTATGTGCCATGTTTCGTCAACAACGTGTCAAAGCCTCTGAAACAAAGAAAGTGGCCACATAGCGCCTAGGGAATCGGGAGAAAAGAGAAGACGGAAGTTGAGATGCAGTTCAGCAGATTTTTGATTGCAACCAAGTGCCGAAAATAAAACAACAACAAGCAAAATGAAAAAAGAGCAGACAATGGAAAAGTCACATGCTCAGAAGGTTCAGTGAATCTAGAAAGATCTGGAAAAGAGTAGGAGTAGTGTTTGAACTGTTTTCCGTTTTCTTGGACTAGTCAGCTGTTTGCTGTTGATGTTTACAAAAATTACGTTAGCAGATGTTGATGACTATCCATGACTGATTTTTGGTTGATATCCGCTGTCCAGTCCCAAGTCGATGTAATCAAATGGCCGACCTTCTCAGATTTATGGACGATTTAGAAGGAACAAGGACGACTAGCCAATTTGAATGCATCACGTTCCTAAACTTTGTTCTTTTTCATGTTTTCGGTTACAATGCAAAGCTACAACATATTGGTCAATCAACGCTACAGTCACATGGTTCAGTTCACAAGTATACTCTACGATAAATGCCCTTTGTTTGATGATGGCGTCATAATGGAATGCATATGATAAAGATAACAAGCTGGCTCCAAGAAACTTGTTTGCCGCATGACAACAAAAGGGCAAAGCGAATGGTGTTCTTTTCGAGACATGTTATGAAATGAACTCCCACAATGGACTCTGGTTGTGAAGCGTGCCAAACATAAATCAAAAATTCTCATAGCTTTGTTTGCATCTGGGAGGCTATTCTGGGATGAATGTGAATATTCTTGCATGTGCTCTGTGTTTTCGACTTTTTCTTCCCCTTTTTCAAAACTTTTCCGTTAGGATAAGGTTCGCATAGTCGAGATAGGAGGCTTGTCCCATTCCCTCTTCTTTTCATGTTTTTCCCATGTTTGTGAAGATTTTGAGCAGAAAAATACTTTGTTTTTTCCTATCGGCCGACGAAGGTTTTGTTTAAAGACTTTGGATACTTGAAATAATGTTACAAACCAAACCCGACCCACTTCTCTCGCCTTGTTTCTGCTGTTTCTGAGCCGTTTCCGACGACTAGGGTTTGCCATCACAAAGTCTAGAAGGATTGGTCCGTTAAACTCACACTATGTCGACTGACTCTTTGTTGAAGGAAGTATTAGCTTTTTGTGCTCTCCGGACGAAGATGAGCAACAAAGACGAAGGAAACACTGGGACCTTTTTCTGACACTCACGTCAAAAGGCCTTCTAAATGCCTTTCAAAAAAGTTTCGATATCTTCTTTTCGGGCTCAGATAAGTTCAACTTCTTCTTCAACTTTCTCTGTTTACTTATTTTTTTTGGTTAACATTTTGTTTTGCGACGTTTTTCATCTGATGAGCCATTTTGAAACAACAATTTATTATTTATCACACCTAGAATTGAAGGTGTTCGTGAGTCAGCTTGAAAATGAATAACTAACGCTCCAGGGCGTATCTAATTCCTGTACATGAAAACTTTCGCAAACCATAATTTGCATTTCTTCTCTGAGAACCTGTCGAAAAATCAAAGACTGCCAAAATGACGGTGCCTGACATCTGACATGTGTGATAATTCAATAAATCCGAGTTGTGAATGCAGTTCTAATTGAATCCGACACTGCAAATCTCATTGTCTCCTTCTATCCTGAATCAGCTGATCAACTCTCGTTCATCTTTGATTTTTCTCATTCTTCCTGTGAAGGAATTCAGAAACGATCCAATCCAGTTTTGTTATTTTACTAAACGTTGTTCGGTTCTTTGTTGCTTCCAGAAGTTTTTTTCAATGAACTGAGTGCATTAAAAATTAGAAAATAATTTCTTGGAAAACCTTGGAACCAAGTTTTCCTTTGTCATACAAATACTTTCTTTCAGACTAAACTCATTTTTTGTTCCTTGCACTTTGAGAACAACATTTCTCATTGGTCGGAAGGATTAGCAGGTAACAAAACGTTGATATAATATGAATATTATAAAAAGAACTTTCTGACAAGTGTCTTCACAGACGTTTTTCCTTTTTAAGTGTTTCCAAGACGATACCGCAAAAGCGGAGTTAGTTCTTTTAGAAAATCAGAGAAATCCGTGTGTTTTGAACCTATTCCGTCATTCCCCTACTCCAAAAAATCATCTTAGACTAAAATAGAGTAGGAGGTACATTACTGATGCAGGAAATTAGAAAAGTGATGAGGTTTCTATCTCAGTCTTTCTTGAGAAACGAAAATGAAGATTTTCGGTTTTTTTTATTTGTATTTTTCCTTTAAGACCTGCCTACTTGCTCCTTCCTTTTTAACTTTGAACCAACAATCTCTCTAAACCACTTCAAAAAATGGGATTTTTGAAGACATGCAAGTTTTCCTGAGTATTTCCTGAGCGAAAGCTAATGCACAACACACACAAACCACCATGGTCATTCACAAGAAACAGAATTCACGGAAAAAAAACATCTACTGTGCCTCGGGGGATTAATATACATTTGAGACAAAGATGCAATTTGGTTTGCACAACGAATAACCTCTTTGAAGTGCACTTCAGATTCTAACTGACGCACTCGCCACAATTATCTCAGCTAATCAGGTATTCTGCCTTCAAGGCCCACACTTCCTCATACTTTTTTTTACATCTTCACAGCGCATCTTTTTTTTTTTTTCTGGACAGAAAGATTGTGTTTGTGAAGAGAAGTCAGTTAAACTGAAAGAAAGTGGAAGAAGAAGAAAGTAAGAAAAGTGCACTGCTCTCAGAAGTGCAAAGGGGACTCCAAAGATTCGGAAATCCCATTTCCTTGTCTTGGTGAACCACTAACTTTGAAAACGGAAACAATCAGTTTCTCAAGAAGAATTTGCTTCTTTAGTCACGCAATCTTTAGATATTTAAACCGCGCAATGACTCTAACTTTTTGTACTATCCCATTCCCCAATAGTTTATTCATGGTACCAAAAGCCCAGACTCGCGGCGAATGCGGTTTTCTTAGGATGATAAAAACAAACCTAACTCATTTTTCATATTCTTCGAAAATGAATATTGCATAATAATTATTTTGAGAACACGAAAGTCTTATACGATAGAATAGTGGTTACTGGAAAGTTATTCTTTTTTTTACAATGTAAAATATTTGCACATTTCCACTTTCCCATTTCTAATATTTCTATTCTCTGCTATGACCACAATAGTTACAGCTGTTGAGGGCTGTTCTGAGTGTGTTACGCCAACACGTCCTGCTCCAAAAATGTCAATGTTATTATTCCCTTCCACATTCGCTAAAAACCCCTGGATTATATATTTAAATGCCACCCTCTTTCATCCCAGCAATAAAAATGCCCTTTTGAAACCAATAACAAACCAATTTCATATATTCTCAGTCAGTAGTCACGTCCTCCTCATTTCCTTTCCATGTAACTATGACAATGAAAAAGAGAGCAAAAATGAATCCGAATGCATTATTTCCCTGAGAGATTCTCACCCCACCTCTTGGTTTTTATGTTCTGCTTACGTATTCAATGTGATGATTGAAAGAGTACAATTCAGCCAATCAAGAGAAAAAGTGCATATCTCACGACCAAAAAGTACTTTATATAGCCATTATTTAGTGAGACTGCTGACATTTGCATAATACGCTCAACTATGCGAGAAAATCAAAAAAAAACCTTTTTTCTGAGGTTCTGAAAGACGGACAAAACCGTTTCCGTTAGGAGGCACGTAGTTCCTTTTGAAGGTTTTTTGGAAAACATGCTTTGCCATATTCCTCCCTTTTCCTTTTTTCAACTACCTTTTTCCCAAAGTCATTTCTTACTTTTCTCCAGTTTTCAGCTGTTTTTGCAGAAGTTGAGGATGTCAATTTGAAGATTGAACACCGAATCGGATTTTGAACAGCCATGTTTTCTCCCTGAGTTGATTCTCTTGTTTTCTTGCCGGTTTCTTGTCTTCTGCCTTCCTGGTTTGCTGCTCCGTTCAGAAGTTGGGCTAGATGCCTTTTAAACCGATTAAAACAATTGTTATCATGAGTTTTTTCCGTTTCAAAGCACATCAATCACAATGAAAACTGAAAATTGCACCAATGAAGAAATAATTCAAAATGAAGAAAACTTTCAAAAAAAAAGTTCATTTCGCAGTTTTTGTTGAATTCATTCATCCAATTCCAAAATTACATTTCTTTCCGCCCATCCCATAATTGCTTCAGACTGGTCTAGAAAATGTTCTTTTCTCACTTTTTATCTATTCCATCCTTTGCCTTTCTCTTCCTATTTTTCATACATTGCAACGCCATTTTGCCAGAAAAATGTTTCATTTCTTCAGCATCTCCTTTCGCTCGTCAAAATCAGTCAACACAATGCATCCAGTTCGCAAACGATCGTCCATCTACCAAGATGTGGATTTGACCTACACAGTGAGTGGAATTCCAAAAAATATAAAGAAAAAGAAAAAAATGTTTGCTCACTACAAATTGGACATCACCTGAGCTCAGGAAATAAGAGAGATGTCTGGGCAGATTCTGACAAGCCATCGATCAAGAGACATGCTTTCCACATTGTTCCACACATCTGATTGTCGGACGATTCCTTTCCGTTTTATTCACCGTCTGCGCACTCCTTTTGAGATGAATTCAACGTTTGATGCTTAGCTCTTATCCTTACTCCTTTCCTCTTGCTTTTCTTTTCTTATCTATCCCATTATTTAGACTTGAGATTAGAGTGTTTACAACTTAATATTTGTCATCTTGTAATTGTGTTTCTTCTTCTTCTTAAAAATTACTTCAGATTCTGATTTATGACGTTGATAATATCAACCAAGACGCTCCATATTTGCCCGAAATATGTTCTTTTGCAAAAGAATTTCAACGAGAAACATGACGGGTGGTTGGCCGTCTGTCTGTCGACCACAACCACCGAAAACGTTTTTCTTTTTTTCCACTAGACATGGGTGTATTCGAAAAAAAAAACTCAAACGAAAAACCGAAAAATCCCGAAAAAAAGTTGAGAGGGCCGTGTAGCGACAGCAGCACAGATTTTCACACATATCTAACTGAAAACTGATACAATTGTTTGGTTTCGGGTATCCGAGCTTATTCCCTTTTTTGATGCTTTTTGCCCGGCACTGATGATTAATTTGTCGTCTTTCGTATTAGCGCACACGAGATACCAGCCAATACTGCAGTCGTTTTTTGTAGTGCAAAAAAAACTCGAAAAGCCTATGCAGCAATTAATTTGGTGCTCTTGCCGTCATTTCGTACTCTGTTTTTTCTCCATAAAAACGAGCAACGTTCTTTTCCTTTCTCTCTGAAAAAATGATGTAGGAATCCGGCGGTTTTTGATGGTATACATGATGAACAGAAAGTACTTTCTTGATTGACAATTGCCTTAATTCACCCATAAAACTGCTTCTGAAGTTTTTGAGATCTAGTCTTCGAAAAGAACGTTTTAACGGTTTACTTAGGAAAAAGAGCAGTTTTATGGAGCAGAGTAGTTTATTGCTTTCGTTTCTTCCGTCCAAGATGTAGAGAGACCCCACAAGCTCCGGAAAAGGGGGAAAAAAGTTCAATTACTCTGTAAATTGTATCCGCCGAAGAAAAACAACCCTTTTCCGTTTTACTTTATTCATCTCTTGCCCAACCAAAACTTTTACCTAGTTTCCTCTATCCGCATGTCCATGCCAAATCAAACTTGGCTTATTTCATTCATTAGTGACAAAATTTGGTCGCGAGTTTTTCACCCATTTCCCACTACGGCTTTATTCGCCTCCTCCTCTCTCCGCATTTTTCCCGTTAACTTTGGCACCGACTGCCTTGCGCTCAGAAATCATCGCGAAGCAAAGCAAAACCTAAAAACCTCACGCACAACCGACGAAAAAAGAAGCAAAAATGAGATAAAACATGCGGAGAGTCCTTTTCCGTCGTCTCAAATTCAAATCGCATCCTCCCGTCTTCCCGTCGTCCTTTCAGTCAGAGGGTCTTCTCTTCTTCTTTTCCTTCTTATTCTCATTCTCATTACGTGCTTCCATTGCACTCTTGTCCCCGAAAATTCGTCTACATTCGGTTGGCTCCCACACCTCGTCCCCAGACTATTCATCGTTGAAGTCAGTCAGCTCCAAGTTTTTTCATTCGTAGCCGTTGGTCTTTGCGGTGAAAAGAGACCAGTTGCTTTCAAAAGCCTCCTTCTCCCCAATTTGGGGCGGCTCCTCAGATTGCTGTGCTCCCCTCCGTCTGTCCTCATTGTTCTGAGTCTCTCTTGAATTTGCTCCGCCCTTTTCGTGCACTATCATTGCTTTCGTTTCTAGTTGGTACCTCCGTTCCATTTCCCTTTCAACTCGTCATGCCGTATCAAGTAGATGACCACGCTGCTTTAAAATCCAAGCACCGAGCGGAACTGCTCGACTTAGACATTGATTCGGTTGTTACCTTCAAGGTAAAAATAAGATGAATATTTCAGAATTATGATCATTTCATGTCTAGAACCATATGCTTGAATACCTCTCGAATATTTTTCCAGGTAATGCTGCTGGGGGACAGTTGCACTGGCAAGACTTGTCTTCTTATTCGCTACAAGGATGGTGCTTTCCTTAACAACAACTTCATTTCAACTGTCGGCATTGATTACAGAGTGAGTCACATCAAGCTAACCGACATCCATTGTATTTTTTATTTTTTGGCTCAAAATCATAGTGTAGCTCAGATTTTTGGACTTTAGATTATCAGAAAATATCAACGTCATGGCAAAAAGAGTTAGAGAATAGATGGTTGTTCGCACTAGCTTCAATCATTTATTACTTGTTACTTGTTTATTACTTGTTCCTCTGGGAACCACTTGCAGCTGAGAATCTTTGCTAGTCAACTTTTGAGTGTGACCAAAGATTCGAAAGGAGAGGCACTTGACCAGAACACATTTTTTCAGAACAAACTGATCAACATTGGGGATAAAAAAGTGAAACTGCAGGTGTGACTCATGCGGCCTTTATAATAATTGGATTTTGATTCAGATTTGGGATACGGCGGGACAAGAGCGCTTCCGCTCAGTGACCACTTCGTACTACCGCGATGCGGACGCTCTTCTGTTGGTGTACGACATTGCGAATCGCTCAAGTTTCGAGAACTGCCGCGTACGTCTTAAAAGCTCTTCGCGTTGAGTGTTTTCGAACATTTCAGAACTGGCTGTCTCAAATCAAGGAGTATGGAAAAGAAGCAGTACAAGTGACTCTTGTTGGCAACAAATGCGATTTGCCACGTGCAGTTTCGGCTGAAGAGGGAAAGAAACTCGCTGAGGTATTGTAAAGAAAATGAACCTTAAAACTCAAAATTCAATCAGAACTCTGAAAAGTTTCCAAAAAATGTCTCACAAAGAGCCTAGAGCATCAGAGTAGAGTACACCTTTTCTTTCTCTTTTTGCTATTGTGAGTATGCATATGTTTCCGTTTTTCTTCACAACACGTTTTTTTCTAAATTTAAAGCTATCTTGCGAATATCCAAGAATAGAACAAGAAATCAGTCCTTTTCAATGGCGTAAATGAGATTGACAATTCTCGTCTGTTCTCCTTGATCCGTGATGAATAATTTCTTGGCGTTTCTTAACCGGCTGAATCCAATTTTGGTACGTTTGCGAATCTAATGAACAAGGACGGCGGTTTAGCAGCCTGCCAGTCGCAGACATGGAAGTGACATCAGTCTCTGAAATTCGAGACGACGTTGAGTAGTAGTAAGGACAATGTGCACACAACACGTATCGAGTGATTATTGGTTGTGTGTGCACAAGCTTTTTGTCTAGCAACTGTGCATTATTCAGCAAAACGCACTTTTTAGGAACAGAATAGAGGAATGCAGAATTCCTAGGTTCCAGTGTGCGTCATTTCAAGAAAGACACGGAAATTGGAAAGAGAATGAACCTAGAAAGCACATGCTTGCTCTTAGTAGATGGACAGAGAAAAAAAAATTAAACTTTGAAAGAACTGGAACGTTTGATTATTTTCTGCAGTTTGAGGAAATTTTGCAGAATGATCAGAAGAACACAACGCAAAATGTCCACACCGTTTTGCTGATTTATTTTTCTATAACGCAAATGAGAAAAAAACAAGTAAATTCAGTCCAAAATTATACTATTTTTGATTACTTGAGCAATTCAAATTTCTAGCATTTTTTTCACCGGACAATTGAAAAAAGCGGATGTGGAACTTGTCGTATCAAGCGCTTTTGATACAAATTAGTGATACCGTGAAAAAAAGAAGTCATTTTGAAATAAAAACTCTTCGTTGATGATTTCTCATATCATTTCATACCTTCAGGCATACGCAATTCCATTCATGGAGACAAGTGCCAAGACTGGCTACAACGTGGATCGCGCATTTCTGGGACTGGCAGAGTAAGTCATTTCTCTCCCCGTACCTGTCAAGGATAGGTACGGTTAGTGGAACGACAAACAGAAAACGATCAAAAACTCATCATCGACAAACACTTTGCCGAGACGAAAAAAGACAGCGAGACCGATGAGAAACTTTCCCTAGTTCAACTAACATACGAAACGTTCGAATCATTCAGACGCATGCTCAAACTGAAGTATGGCTTCGTTCCGGGTGGTGAGCTGGCTGACACAATCTCCATTGCTGATTCTAAGAAGCCGGAAATCACCCGGTGCTGCAACTACAACTGACTCCCTTCATCACTAACTTCAACTCCTTTTCTTCTGCAATTCATTCATTCTTTTCAACTGTTAATTCTTCCTGAAAAAACTTCTGTCCATCCCAACCTAACACTCTATTTTTTCTTGCTAGTGCAACCTCTGTGATCTCATATTGAGTATCGATCCGATGAAACAAACGAATATCTTTTCTGGTAGTGGATCCTCCCCTGGTGTTACTTTTAAATTGATTTCTGTTTTCCTTCCTCTTCTCAAAATATTTTTTCAGTGGGAAAACAGTACGATTCGTAAAATCAAAATCAACGGCAAAAACAATAATAATTACTATTTTTTCCTAAAATAATTTTCCCGGGAGGCATATAATTTGATCACTAGTTGGGTCCTGCTTGCGCGTTTTCTCTCCCGTTCCACTGAAGCTCTTGTTGACTTCGCCGTTCGTCCGTGACTGTCTCCCCAAAAACATCATTTCTCTAATCTTTCTCAAATAAACAACTCTCTGATGTTCCTCCTTGATATCTTCTTATTTCTTCCTTCCATGTATTTTCTAATCAACTGCTCTTCCAACCATTTATGATTCTCTATTGCTTCTACAATATATTTGTGTATTCAAATTCTTCTCCAATGCCAAAATCCAGTGAGATACATACAACATCTCTTAATTCTGTTGGAGTGTTCATCAATTTTTCTTCAAATTAAACAAAATGTTATTCATTCTTACTCCTCGATTTTCAATTGATATGAAATGATATTTTGTCGGAATAAACTAAATAATGTTTTGTTAAGTTTGAAAATTTTTAATCGGAACCGGCTTAAAGGGGGTAAAAATTTCATCAAACTTCCGTTCAAATGGAATTGAAAAATTATTTTCCAATTGTGAGCTGCAATGAACGAAAACTTGATTCATTATTCAAAACAGAAACCACTACTATTTTTCACAGTATTATACAATAATGAGAAAAACAGACAGTCAAGAAAACGAGAATCTGAAGGTTTTTGTGTGATGTGTCTTGAAGTGACGGGGTGAGGTTTATGTGGCATAATCTTATTCATTTAAGACACACCCAGTATCCAATTCTCAGGAAATGAATCTTCGCATAACTATTCATAAAGATTTCCTCCTCGTTCTTCGCAGAAAACTTTCTCAGCGGTTTTTTCCAACCATCAAAAAAAAAGAAATAACAAAATAACGTTAATGAAAAAAACTCAAAATCTGAATCAACAAATGATTTGATTTCAAAAGTTTTGCTCTCAATTGATTCAAACGTAAACTCCGATTTTCTCATTGCTCTCTGACTTGAACAGAACATTCACAATTCATTGATGTCCTTTTGCAATTAGTAAATACGTTCCATGTTTCTCTGGATTTTAATTTATTCTTAAAAAAAGTTTTCAATTCTCCAATCAAACTTTTTTTTGAAATGAATTCTGCTCCTTTACTGCTATCACTGCTGAAAATCAGCCTTTTTCTTTAAGAACAATATAAAAATTCTTTCTGCCGTTTCTATCCTCTATCTATTCCTATCATCAATCTGTCCTTTTCTGATTCGATTAAATGTTTTTTTGTTTCATTTGTTTTATGGATTCATTTGGTTTATTTGTGTCATCTTGAACCGCGCCTTGCCCGGTTTCTCATTTTGTTTTCTATTGCTTTAAGCGCTCTTCGAACTTGCATAATCACGCGGTCGAGTCCTAAAGCTCCACCCGACGGACACACTGTACTGTTTGCACTTTGATACTACGGGAACAGCCTATGGCTCCACATATTTGTCAGAAGACGAAAATAATTTGGTTTGACGTGCTTGGCCAAGCAGATGCTTTCAGAAAAATCACGCACTGACGTGAGAGATGCAAATCGAATTCGAAAAAGAACCGAGGTCAGAACATATGCTGTAACACCTGAGTTTCATTTTTCTCAAGATTTCTATCTTCCCATCTTGAGATTTTTGAATTCTTTTTCATGGTAGCTATCACTATGGCTTCCTTCAGTTTTATTCAAACTGAATTGATTTGCAGCTGTGGCTATCTAGTTTTCAGACTTCCATTTTCATTTCCGAGAGTGCTTCTCGGATTAGCTGATAATTCCTTTCCATCGTATGGGTCTCTAGTTAGTTTGTCCCATCTCCCTCACCAGTTTCCATGTTCAATGTCTAAATTCCAAAGTTTGTTTTCACCATTCTTCCCACCATTTTCTCTTTCCACTCATTCCATTTTATTGACTCTCTTACATTTATTTGGGAAAGAATTCCGCCGACTCTCGGCCGACTTTTGCGTTCCTATCTGTCGGTACTGCCAGTTTCCCACTGAACAAAGACTTTGTCTCTCCCTCAAATATGATAACTTTTCGGAGCACAGCCGATCGGCAAAAGGTCATGTTTTCTGAAAGTGCACTGAAAAGATATTCTCGCAGCCAAGTTCTTTCCAACATGTCGTCATAGAAAACAGGTTATTTCCAGCACTTTATGATGAATGTATGTGTCTCTTTCCCAAAATCCTGAGCTCATCAATAATCCAACTTCAATGAATGTCTTCAATTCTGAAAGAGCACTGATTTTTGATCAATTCCTTTCATTTTTGAAATCATATTCAGTTTTTGGTACAACTACTGAGAATAGTCAAGCATTAAATAGTAGTCAAAAATTGGAAGAATATTCAAATTTTGTTTGGGAAAAAATTTTTTAGTAGATCTCTCTATAACTAGTTCTCAATATTACAAACCATTTTGAACATTATTTGGAGTCTGTAAACAATTAGATTACAATCTGCGTATTGTTTTCAGAATCCTACTGTAATCTGGTACAAATGTCTAGTTCCGTGTTTTTACAATTACAATCCTCTTGTGACTAAGGAAACTTTAAAACAGAATTGCGCTCGAAAGTATTTGAAGCCGTTATCGAAGTCAGTAACGCGTTGGACTCTTTTGTTTATTAAGATTCTTTCAAAATTATTTTACATTTTACAACGTTTTTATTAACTTTTGTATTAAACATGGTGTTAAAAACTTACACAGCTTGATATAAATTGAACATCCGTAGAATCTGTTCAAGCTCTAAAGATTTGTTGGAGTACAAACCTCAAGTTCTTGAGATTTTCAGCAATAAAAACTACAAAAGGAATGCGTCGTCTGCCAAGACACTTGTTTCAATTTGTAATGTTTCTTACCGTACACCCGCGTCTCCAGTTTTCTCGAGTGCTGTATTCGATCGTCTTAAAGGTCTTTCCCTTCAGAAGGGCCCATAATTCCGACATTTGGGAAGACGGTGGCAAACGCATACACACTCGACGAGAAGGAAGCCGACGCAATGTGTGTATGTGTCTGTCCGCCATCTCTGCGTAAGACGCAGCACTGCTGTTTTATGTCTCTACTCTCAAGGCTTCAACCCGCTATCTCCTTTTTGCCTTTCGTCTAGCCCCTCCTCTACTTATAACACTCCTTTGCGTCTATTGCCTACTGCGTCTTCTTCGCCTCCCATTTTCTTCTCTCAGTTCTTGTAGGCTGTTGTATGTGAACAACTGGCCGCGTCCCATCGCTTGTATGGCTGCGTCTCTAGTGGCACTCTCACTGTCTCGTTTCATGAGTCCCAACTTTCCGGTTGTCTGCGTCTCCACAGCCGTCTGTAGTGTCTCGTTCTTGCATCTCCCAACGGGGTTTCCTTCAGTACACTTCGGCAAAACGTCGGGTTTTCGATAGCGATCTGACAACCTGCGTCTAACGATTCTCCTTTTCTCTCGTGTTCGCTCTCTGACGTGGACACATTCTCTAGGGACACGAAGGGAGTGCTTACGTCTCTTCTATGTGTGTAGTGTCTCGTCAGAAGAAGCGATCCATCGTGTTTAGACCGTCAATATCATAGCAAAAGTTTGGAATATTTCCTTCTGGATTCTCAATCAAAATCAGCCACGAAAAGAAGCAAAATTACGGGGCAAAGCCTGAAACGCCGAATAGGTCCCCGTTGTGAATCAACAGCATAGAATGCCTCTACGATACACGCTCTCTCTTATTCGCACTCTCTCATTTTCGCTCTGCCTACTTGCTGCATTCGACTTCAGAATCGACAAGAGAGCAGCTACAGTAGACGTGGGTAAGTTACGGAAATCGAGTAAAAACACAAAACTAACAACTCTCTATTTTCTACCCAAAAAAAGATCAATGAATGCTGTGAAGAAAACTATGATGAGAAGAAAAGGTGGGAGGAATGAAAATGAAACGGCTGTTTCAGATTATTAACTTGTTCAATATCAATGAAAACAGATAACAGCAAGAAAGCCTGCAAATCCTGGAAAACGTTTTATAAATTTCCGCATCCATCTAACTAACAATAACATACACCTCCCCCTCCAATGTGTGCTGTGCAGTTCCTGAAAGTAAAAGAAGTCAACAACTCTCGCTTTTTTCATTCCACAGATTCATCATCACGAATATACCAAATCTATATTCTCACTCAACAGAAGTCAAGAGAAAAAAGGAAAACAGAGCGGAAGTCAAGAACAAATTAGTTTTTTCAGGCAAAAATATGTTTCCTATTTTTTCAGCTGTTCTGATCTAACTTCTAACAAACTTAGTAAAGCTTTGTTCCAACTGCCACGCTGAAAAATCAATACTCTTGGGTTCATTGTATTGGTTGTTTTCAAATATCCGAATCCGCATTCTTCCTAGATCGCGGTTCTCGATTCCAAGCAACAAGACCTGGGCGAAAATGACGACGGCGCGGTATTTCAACGTATTCTGCATGTTCAACCTTGAATACCGTCTAATTTTGCTTCTTACTGAAGCGACCTTGCCGTTGTAAAGAGCTTTTTTACAAACGTATCCTATGCTTGGATGGAAGAGGGTTCCGGAATCCGACTGAATCGATTTTCTTACCAACCAATTCTTATTCCAATCATTTTTCAATCATGTTTTTAAAGGTTCTGTTGAAAATTTAGTGAATTTAGTAAATGTGTATATTTTTATGTTCTGAATAGTAAAAAAATGGTATAAGTTTATTCTGTTATTTGTTTCTCATATTTTAGGCATTCTAACAAAAGAAAAACTAGAAACTAACTTACCAAACTTAATGGAAACACGGTGCAGTGTGGCGATATAGTATTTTTGAATCTGCATTTTAAAATTTGCTTTTTCAAAACAATATTCAAATAGTTATGAATGATTTACTTCAATTTGCAATCAAGACATTTGAATGGCATGGATTTTGTTTAAAATTTTTCATTTTCTATGGTACTTGTGTAAAGGAAACATTTCAAAACAGCTCTAAGAAAGGAATTGTGCTAAGGCATACCTTTTTGTCGAATTTATGAACCAAATTTAGAACTAAAGTATCTATATCCTAAATTTATAAACAAAAATCAGAGTTTGTTAAGAGAAGAAATGAAATTTCATAAGATAAATTTTTGTAAAACTGATGGGCGCCAGTTGGTTGGCTTTTGTGACGTTGTCTGTCTCAGAGAGTGCCATTATTGCTCCACCCCTCTAGTCTCGTGGTTGGACCGTAGAAGGCTGTCGCATGCAAGTGGCGGGACCCTCGTGCCCCCCCCCCTTTTCCGTCGCCGGACTCGACGGGTCCCCCCGATAATAGCTCGCGCCGTTGCCAAGTACCATGACACGTTATCTCTTGTTGTCATACAGTTGATAGTGCTGTCTGTCTGTCTACAATCATGTGTTTGTTCATTTTCATCCTTATCTTGACGACGTTCCCAACTTTACTTTCGCTCTAGAAACTTCAATCCATTTTATTACATTGTCAATCTTGTTTCTTTCTTTCTTTTCCCAGTCAAAAAAGCATTGTGACTGCTATTCTTTCAGTGAGTCATCGGCGATAGTATGGGACCTTTCCCAACTTTACTGTAGCATTTCTTTGTCACAGTTAAACAAAAACCTGATATTTGTTTCAGTTTTTATTGAGTAAGAGTTGTGAATTCTTAACAGCAATTAACTTCAGACTTCAGACGCTAGGGACATGAATTGGACTGAACTACTTCTGCTGTTTTTGTGCGCTTAGTAGTAGCAGTAGTAGTAATACTAGCAGTACTGGTAGAGAGAAAGAGTAGTAGTATTAGCTAGGGGGTAGCGACTATTGTATTGAGGAGGCTGGTATACTGTACATTGTTCTCTGGTGGTCTTCATTCCGGTTCTAACAAAATGTCCAGCAAGCGAACTGAGCGACTTGCCTTTCCGCACAACACAGCTCGAACCATTAATTCAAATGGATCTATTCCACATCTGTGTCCCAAATGTATTACCCTACGCGCAAAATGAAAATTAAGAAATCGATAAACAGAGAAGCAATCGAAACCACCGCCACTAACAGCCGGTCTCGTGCTGTTCCCTCTATGCAAATGCTATAAATGTGAAATGTTCTATACAGGCCATGCGTTATAAAATTGTACCCTCTGCTTGAGCCGACCATCTGGCCGCGCGCATGCATTCAATCTTCGTCCTCTATTCTCCGATCCGTCTCTGTCTGTTCGTTCCGTTTCGTTTGTCCGAAATATCCTCGCATTCGATTTGAATCAGATTTTCGCGGACATCGGCCCGAACCGTCTGGTTCTAGCCACCAATAGATTGCTTCTCTGCTGTCATTCTAATTTTTCTCGACAAGAAGCACTCAGTCAGGTGGCGAGCAACATTTTCTTTGCCTCGATCGGCCAATTTTTACTATTGTGTCGTTACTTTCTCGTTGTCTTTTCACTTTTTCTTCTCATAAACTGACAGTTCATATCAGTAGAAAACGTGATCACTACGTGTTAACGATATCTGTCCAAATACAGGTTGAATTCAAATATTTTTTCATTTGTTCTTTTCGTTACTTTCTCAATATTTAGTTATTCAATATATATATATAAAATGTAGTGGTAAAAAACAAGAAAACAAAACAAAATTTCTCTGAATTTATCGATTGATTCAAAAAAGAAAAAGAAAACGTTTGTTCGTTCTGCTCCATGTCAACACTTTTCTCTCTCTCTCCGGTTCTTTTCCCCCATCAAAAATTTTGATCTCCCTACTATCGGAAACTTGGTTGCTGACTCATTTTTTTCATTTCGAAGCACATTCTTTGGAGAAAAAAGCATTTCAATTTTCTATTAGAGTTTCAATAAGATTTTTAATTAAAAAAAATTATTGCTTGATGAACCAACTAAACACCACCTCAATTCACAATTTCATATTGAAAAATGTTAAAATAATCGGAATATGAAACAAACAAGTATTTTTTTTGATTCAATTCAATTTCGAAAAATTTTAAATCGTTGCTAATTAGTCTGAACATAAATCAATGTTTTCCCTGTGAAAGGTTGACAACACATGACTCGCACAGTTCACATTTTGTTAGTGACAGATAATCTTTCAATAATTCGTAGTGGCGCCCAACTAGTTTTTCTTTCTGACCGGCTGAGCAAAAAAATCGTCTGCCACTCCAGCCAACCAACTGCTTTTTTCCCAATTTTTCTCCCGCCCCAATCATTTCTCTCTTTTCAAAATGCATTCAGTGCCACGTCCCATCTGTTTCATTTCCTTTTCCGAGCCAATTTTGTCAATCAATCACCATAAAAACGTTCTGTTTTCACTGCGTTTTTATCAAAGTGCTGAGCAGATAACACCAACTGCAGCTTACTGTAATCTGTGCATTTCCTAGACGACATGTGTTTTTTAGAATGCTTGGCTTGGCTCGACAACCACAATAATGTGGGCTGTTGGAAAAAAAGAAAAAAAATGAGGAGCGGGGAAAAAAGAAGCGCCAAACGGAGCATATGGAAAGCTGAGTGGCGCCATCGTCCATCGGCTGCCAGCCAGCCAACAGCGTCGTCTAGCTTGGGAGTGTGAAAATATTTTCTCCCGCTGTCAGTTAGTCACTCAAAAAACCCGCCATCATCTTCGGTGCCAAAACGGAACCAACTGAGGGAAGAAGAAAAACACAGCATTTTCATATCGGTTCACATCTGACAGACAGAAGAAGATCAACTGACAAAGGTTGCCGCAATGCGATCCTTCTTCTCCTCGCCCTCATATTTCTTTTTCATCTTCGGTGCCAAAACGGAACCAACTGAGGGAAGAAGAAAAACACAGCATTTTCATATCGGTTCACACCTGACAGACAGAAGAAGATCAACTGACAAAGGTTGCCGCAATGCGATCCTTCTTCTCCTCGCCCTCATATTTCTTTTGGTGGCGGTATGCTTTCAGAATTTTTTTTCAGGATGCTGGCAATGTACTCAATTTTCTCTTTTTGTTGGTCGCCTGCATTCTTTTATATAGTCAGCGGGTTGGGTTTCAGTATCTGTTTCCACTGCCCCTTCTAATTCATTTTCCCCTTTGACAACATACCACATCTCTGGTCATTGTCTTCAGGACGTTTTATGTTTTATGTTTCATTTGGCATTGTTGGCAATGAATTCAGCTGTTGGTAAGTGTAAGTCTAAATTTGAGTAGAAATGGTGGCTTTTTTCTTCTTTTTCAATCCCACGCTTTCTATTTCATCTAGAAATTTGTATTGCTAATACTCTTGGTTCGATGTGGGAAATGAACACTGGAATGGGACACTGGGCAGAAGTATACTATACCTGAGCATTCTGAGTATTAAATTTCTGTCGAATGTCCGATTGGCTGGCTGGTCGACGAGCAAATAACATTTTCTCTTCTATTTCAAATATTTCAATCAAAAGAGTCTTCATTCCAATTCTACCTCCTATGTAGTTGTAAAGACCTTGACATATCAAATCTAAAGGCGAAATTCAATATCAGAAGGGAAAGCTCATTTTATATCTTGCCTTTCCTTCCAACAAAGTTAACCGCCTACTAATCCGATTCTTGATTTGAATGCACACATTCCCGTGTACATCTTCTTGTGAACTACCATGCCTAGAATGATTGATTGAAAACTGAAATGCACTTGCCGATTCGCTCTTCTCTTGTCCGCCCTTTGTACTTTCTTTCTTTTTGTTCTGCTCACTCTCTTTTCCAATGAGATTTTTTGATCTTTCATCACCGTTTTTCCCTCTGAAACTTGTTGTAAAGTGAAGTTACTCATGTGAGTTACTGACTCAGTCAGTCATAACGTTGTTTTTTGTTTTTATCGCCACATTGGTCAATCCCCTCAAACATGTTCCACGTCATAAGAATTGTCTGGTTTTTTCAACCACTCACATATGCTTTGAATATACGATTTCCAAGAGCTTCCTCTGCTGTCTTTGGTTTTCACTCAATCCATTTTTCTTTCTTTTCTTTGCCTCTTCCATCAATCCAAAGCATAAATTTCTAAACATTTTTTTTTCAGGAGACGGGTCGTGAATCTCTGCTTTTGGCAGAGCATTCAACCTCATAGCCCCCACGACGATTGCGAAAAAAGGACACTGAAAACTGAAAATTCGGCGGTCGGTGGAAAGTCTCGAAGCGGCGGAGGTCGGCTCGACGGCTAGAACAGCATCTAGGAGTGTAGACCAGGAGGCGTCCGCAGCGACTGCTTCACTGATCTCATCGATTGTTTGATTTGTGGCGATGCCAAAGCGAAAGAGTTCCGGCATTTCGGAAGTGAAGTCAAAAACGCCAAAAACAATCGACGAAGCTCTTAAGATTCTGGCTCCTTCGCCGTCAACAGCTGTGTACATCTTGCCAACGCAATTCAGAACTCCAACAGGGGCCACCAACTCCTTTTCCAATTTCAAGGTTGGTTTCTAGGTCATTTGAGTTGGGGCTGTTTTCTGTTGAAACGGGATAAAAGAATTGAGTCATGTTGATACAAAGATAACGAAAACTACTGGGTCCTGCTGTTCCAAATGATCACAAACCAAAAATCAGTTGATCTAAAGCACCCGAAAAATTTGTTGAATTTGCTGTTCATTCTTTCCCCACAAAAGTTTGTTTTCAGCCTTTTAGCAAAATTTCAGTGATTAAGTTTTTGTTTCACTTTAAAAACTCTAAATACTGTTATTTCCAAAAAGAATTTGAGTTATCTTGTATTTTCTATTTTCTATTTTCTTTTTATATGATCATTATGAAATCATGGAATTTTGAAATTTTGTGGAATTTGCAGAATTCATTCTCATAATTACTGGTTTCAAAACTTTAAAAAAGTTTATCAAAAGGTTTGGGATAATGTTTGAAATCGAAATGTTTCAAGCATTTTAAATTTCTTTTTCGAGTCTTGCAAAGAACATTAACACACATTAGTGACATTAACACATTGCACAAAACCAACTGCTCCAAATTACAATGGGAGCAAACCATTGTCTGTTGGAAGTCGAATGTCATCCCGTTGGCCGATCCAACAGGTGTGGTCATCCTCTAGTGCGTTTGAATTTATGACCACTGACTCTCACTTTTTCTTTTTCTTCAGTATCCTTCTACCTAGTCATTTTCACAGAAAAACTCAATTTCACGGTACGACAACACACTTTAGCGGAATTTCTAGTATAAGGTCTCAGCTGTTAGGACGCAGGTGACATACTGAAAAATTGGGGAGAGAATGAAATGAAATGAAAAGAAATAATCACTGCTTGCATTTAGTTTTTTTCTTCCCGTTGTTTCTTGTGTCGTCTTGGTATGTGTCGATGATAAAAAAATCGATGTGATCGGAGACTAACGTCAATTCCATATTTGCCATCAAATACCATTCCACTTCGTTTTAAAAGCAGTTCGTTTTACGTTTCCACCAACTTGTCAAATATCAAATAGAGATCTTTCTGCAAACCAAAAAACGGCGGTTCTTTTTGAATTTGTTCATTTACAACATTTAACATGCATCATTCAAACTCTTATTAGCAATTATCTTTCCAGTTTCCGGTTTTTGTTTCTGATTATAGTTCAATTGCATCAGTTTGTGATATGAGAGGTCGTTTCCATTTCCGAAAGTATACTAAGCGGGAAATGAAATATTGAAATGGGTTGGCTCATTGCCAAGCCGCTTAAGAGATGTGGGTTGACATACATTTCAATCTCTTAACAAAATTGATTTTCTTCTGACAACATACATTAGTTTACAAGTGTTGAGTATTTTTTTCGACATCAACATTAGGTATAGAAAAAGGTGATAACTAAAGAACAATCTTTTAACAACAACATATTTTTGCTTGTTTATTGCCATGAGAAGTTTGTTGAAACTCTTTTTTTGTCCAATTTCCAATTTTCAAGAAAAATAAATTTCGAGAATCAGAGCCAAGAACCAATAAGAGATCGTTTTGTTCCAACAGCAAAGTGTTTTTTTTTCTATTTAAATTTATTTTATTAAAAACAATTTATTGTTCAGTGAAATCAACATAACTTGTGACTTAGGGATCAACTAATCATATGTAGTGTAAATAATGTTTCCTATCAGGAGAAAAAACAATTTTAATGATTTTTTTTGTCTGATTGAAATTTGGCCAACTCTTTCTTATTACACACTGACTGATACTTTTTCTTTTGGGTTTTTTGAAATGAGAAAAAATGAGAGGAAAAAAGAGTAAGAGTGGGAAAAATGCCTATAAATTTAAACGCCAGGCAGAACTCAAGATACCACGGGGTAACTCAGGGAATTACCATCATTAATGGCACTCATCAGTCATTCTTCTATCACGAGATATCAGATGTGTTGAGGTGCCAGTGACGCATTTTAAAACCAATTCGCTTGACTATCTACACAAATTTTGCTCTCTTCAACTACGCAGTTTTTATGTCTCTTATCTCAAGGTGATTGGGTTCCGTAGGCAGACATACTCAGATCATCTTGAACACAGTATAAAGCGAATATACTTGTTTTTGGTTTTCTCTCAGACATTGGTATAATTTTGTCCAAACTTCATTTCTTCTTTTCATTTATTTCCCATTCCATCACTCTGTTTTCTTTGTCCTGGTCCATTCTACCAACACATATGCGTTCGATCAATAATGGTCCGTCCGGCAATGCCCCTTCAACGACCTCTCTAGTGCAAACGAACGGGGGTCACTACTAAGTCCTCCTTGTCCTGCACACTCTCTCGTCTTCGGGTTCACCTCAAATATCGTTGCCTGGAGATCAAAAGTGTGTTGTTTGGTCTCATTCTATCGGGTATCAATCTAGTTCCTTATTCCTTATTGCCATCTAATTAGCCACTATCTTTCTATTAATTATCATAATATTATGAGAGCTGGAGACAAACGCCCTGGATCATTAGGCTTCATAAACTCGATTAATGTGGTAATTACAGAAAATTTTATTATTTATTTTAAAAAAGCCAATTTTTTAACTAATTTATTTTCAGAACTTCTCCGCCTCGGCCTCCGATAACGAGAACCGCGCAATCAAGCGCCGCACGGATGAGGAGGTAATAGTGAAGAATTTGAAGAGGAAATAGATGAAATATATTACAGAAAAACTTGATTGTTACTTATCCGAAGGCTTTGTTCACCACGACAGCTGTTCCTAAGAAATCTGACGCCCAGTCTTCTAATAAGATGGGTCCTCAATTAATTTCGAATGCAACTTCTAAAACAACATCAAACCGTGGCAAAGTTTCCGGAGAAGGAGAATATCAGGTTAGTGATTTTAAAAGTATGATTAGTTCGAAATCATCTTGTTTAGCTCATCAAAAATGAAGTGCTGGTTTCACCTTATGGCAGTCAATACGAAGTCCTGGAGTTTCTTGGGAAAGGAACTTTTGGACAAGTAGTCAAAGCTTGGAAAAAAGGAACCAGTGAGATAGTAGCTATCAAGATCTTGAAGAAACATCCAAGCTACCAACGGCAAGGGCAAATCGAAGTCTCGATTCTGTCTAGGCTGAGCAATGAAAACTCGGAAGAACACAACTTTGTCCGTGCGTTCGAATGCTTCAACCACAAAAGTCACACATGTCTTGTCTTTGAAATGCTCGAACAGAACTTGTACGATTATCTAAAACAAAATAAGTTCATGCCGTTGGCGCTTACCTCGATCCGGCCCGTTTTGTATCAAGTCTTGACGGCTCTTCTCAAATTGAAATCCATGGGTTTGATTCACGCGGATCTAAAACCAGAAAACATTATGCTTGTTGATCCACACCAACAACCATTTCGAGTCAAAGTTATTGATTTTGGCAGTGCTTCGCATCGAAGCAAAGCAGTTACTAACACTTATTTGCAAAGCAGGTACTATCGGTGAGTCTGGTCAGCAAAATGAACAATGTTTTCATCATTTTGTTTCAGAGCTCCCGAAATTATTCTTGGTCTACCATTCAATGAATCGATCGATATGTGGTCTTTGGGTTGTGTTATTGCTGAACTTTTCTTAGGCTGGCCCTTATACCCAGGAAGTTCAGAATATGATCAAATCAGGTAAGACCATTGCCTCCGCGGCATTTTTTAAATTTTTTGTGTGTTCAGATTCATTACCCAAACACAAGGAGTTCCTCCGCATGCAATGCTGGAAAAAGCTTCCAAACTGCATCGATTCTTCCGAGAAGTAAGATGCATTCCGACAGTGATGGAAAATGGTCGACCAGCCTTGCCCACAAGCTACTACCGTATAAAAACCGCCGAAGAGTACGAAGCATCGTCTTCCTCTGCCAAATCGAAAGAGACAAGGAAGTATATATTCAACGTTCTTGATGACATTGCTCGTGTCTGCTATTCATTCGAAGCCGATCCAGTTGAACACCTTTGTGACCGAATGGATCGCCAAGAATTTGTTGATGTTCTGAAGAAAATGTTGACCCTGAATCCCGATTTCCGATTAACACCAGCAGAGGGTTTGGAGTCACGGTTCGTAACAATGCCTCATATTTCTGGATACGGTTTCACCAGTTACGGCCATGAATCTCAACGAAGAATGGATATATGTCGTAAGATGAATCCAAATGGAGCTCCGTTCCGTACTTTTGCGCTCACTCCAATTACGACCGGTGATAAAGCTAAACTTCAACAATCAATGATGGCTATGCTTCCTGCTCAATTGAACTCGATGACGCCAGCAAGCATTCCACCGGTGCCAAGTCAACCAGATCTTGCTACCTTGATGCATCACTACCAGCAAATGGCAGCAACAGGACCTGCTCCAGCAGCTGCTCAGTTTTTCTACCAGCCGATTCCAGCCCCGGCTCCGTTGTATCAGTACGCCCAACTTTGTAAGTTTACAGTTGTCGCAATGTACATACAATTCTGTTTTCCAGTAACAACAAACCCGTTCGCCGCTCGTCCAGCTCCTTTTTTATCCCTGGCCACCCCGAGTCATATGGTTCCACAATTTGTGCCTGTCCCCGTAATGGATCCATCGCTGCTTCAGGGACAGTGGCCATCAGGGGCTGCCCAGCAATTCGCCGTACTCGCGAATGATCTATCAAGAGCACCGCAAGCCGCAGTTCAGCAGATTAGTGCCCTGAATCCGTTATTTGCTGCCAGTGCTGCTGCTGCTACCCAAGCCTTTACCCTTCCACAGTTTATGATGCAAACCGGATATCCAGGGGCAACTGGTTTGAGCATTGAGGACACTGCAAATTACGCTGCCCTCATTGCTGCACAACAACAACAACGGGCACAGGCACACGAACTCGCGCGGATACAAGTAATGATGAATGGAAATGCAACGGTGACGGCGACTGCAAAACAGAAGGCACCTGCACCAGTCCCTGCCCCAGCCCCAGCTCCTGTTCCAGTTTCAGTCTCAGTCAAAAAAAGTTCTCCACCCCCATCTGATGCCACTTTTTCGAGCGATGAAGACAGCAACGGAGCAGGGTATGATGATACTAACAGTCAGACCTACCATTTTGTAAGAAAGCATTTCAGATCCAGTAGTAGCGGTAGTACCACACGTACCGGAGCCGTCAACCCTATCCGGAACGAAACCCTTTTGTCAGGGACGACAAAGGCGGAAGAAATTGTAATACCACCGACCAATTTCGATGGAAACCTCAGCAATTATTTTCACCTATTTGATGCAAAACATTTGACGGGACTTTTGCCCAATCCTTTTCTAAACCCAATTCAGATGTCCCGAGCTTTTAACTAACCACTTCAACGCTATTCTCATAATGGTTTCTTTTCATAATATTCTGGAGCCAAACTAATTGAAATTCTTTATCTTGCGGTCATTTTTTTACATTTCCGAGTTTTTTCATTTTTTTTTCTCCACTAATCATTTTTCTTTTCTCCTGTCTTGCTCTTGTTTTTGTCTCCTCTTCAATTCTCTTTTTCTCACCCGCCTTCCTGTTTTGTTTTCATGTCATTCTCCTGTGATGGTTGTTTGATTTTCCAGTCATTCCTCCATTCCGTTTTGCGCTACTAAGTCAACTGGTACATCTGTGAAAAACAATTTTCATCAACTTTCGTTTTGGATTATAATTTATTATTCCAAGTTGTGAAATCGAATCCCGGATGAGCACAACTTGAGAATTCCCTTTCCCTCTCAAAACTCCCACTTCTCCAATGTTTCAATCTGACTTTTTTCCTTGAAAGATTTTTGTCTAAGAAAAGTGAAAAACCAAAAAAAAAGTGGAATACCCAAAACCCCAAAAACAGAACGCTTTTACGTCTTTGTCTTTTTCCGCCCCGGTGGATGTTCACTTCTTAAGTTTAGCACTAGTATTCTTTTTCATTCTTCACTTCCCTCCCTTTTCCATTTTTTTGTGCTTAGTTCTCTTTAAAACGAGTACTGCCGTTGGTTCTTCCCTTTTCTGCGCCGCCTTCCTCAAAGTTCAACATGTTCATATGCTTCCTTAACCCATTTCGCGGCTCTAATAACTTGGTTTCTTTTTTCTTTGTTTCTGTTCGCCAATTACTACTATTCCTATTCCATTCTTTTATTGTCCAATTCTTTTCAAATTCACTGGTTTCACATGTATTTTTAAGACCAGATTATTTCTAAATGGATTATAATGGTGAAATACTAATAAAAATGGCGTCCGGATTACTTGTTTGCAAACACATGAAACAGCAATCATACAGAAATGTTCTTATTTTCTGTTCACCCAAATACCTGTCGTCTATTTCCGATTTTCTTTCAAAAAAATAAATTTTATTGATTTTCGGACACTCATTAGCAAGGGATATCCTCCAAGCGGACAGCGACAATCTGACTTTGCTGCCTATTATATGCAGAAGGGTGTAGTGTCTCTGTGGAAGCGCAGAAAACACGACACCGTTCATGATATATTAGTCTCCACGGACAACATTTGGATGTCCGGATAGATTATATACGAAAAATTGAGTAATCAGATGACGTCAGAATTGCTCGGAATAATTAAAATCTGTAGGAAATGTTCAAAATTGAAAAAAATAGCACAAGAAAAAACATTTCGTTGTGAATAGAACTTGTGATTTAAGCGGAATTTTTTTGTTTTTTTGCATAATATGTTCAATAAAACAACTTTTACTTAAGCTTGTTTACTCAAAAATTAAACTATATAAAAAAATGATATTAAAAAAAAGTGAGACGTTCATTTCATGCGTCTGAACAACGGCTCGCATTGATTTCTAACAAGCGCACAAGCACGTTTTATAAGTTTTTCAAGACATATGGTAACCATCAGAAATACAGAATGTACTTATCTAAAAATTGGCTCCGGGACAATTCGCAGCCGAACAATTTTTTACCCGTTTTTCAGAAGGAAACTTCTTATTTTTTTGAAAAGTGTTAACTTTGCATCAATAATCCGGAAAACAAAATCATTTTCCTGAAAACGGGAAACTCTTCCGCCAAATGTCTCATTTTCTATCTTGCGCGGAAAATCAGTGAAATGATGATTTTTCTTTAGATCGTAAAAAAACGGCATTTAATTTTCTGATGATTATCTCCATTGGTTAAGATTTTGATAATCATGTCTACTGATTACCAGTTTTTTTAAAACATTTGACTCGTGGCCTAAAAAGGCTTACAGTTGAATTCATACTTCTCAAAATTTTATTAAGTAGGCAAACTAAAAATTATGTTATCTTTGTATTGAGACTCCAAAGACATTCGTCCAAATGCCAAAACCTGATTAGCTCTAGTAGTGATCTGAATCTTGTAAATATCCATTTGTAAGAGGGTTATACGTATTTAAAAGGATTAAAAACACCTCCTTGGAGAACCACTGACAAGGAAAACGTATAAAGTCCCTAAGACAGATTCCGCAAAAAACAGCAATAGGTGGGGGCTGAGCATATGCACTGCGAAGTGTTTTTTAGGGGTGAGGCATTTGAGCTTTATATGATCGAACCACTGTAAAGGCAAGCAATTGTTGCGTTGAAAGTACGTATGGAATGTTTTCTTTCAGCATTCTGAGAGAGTCTTCTGTGAATTTTTTTAGTTTTTACAATATATCCTGTTCACTCGTTTTTCACTTCATTCCTTTGTTTATCTATTTCAGTAGCTAGATGACCAACCGATTGATGCATTTTGAATAATCCGATGCCTGCGCACACAGTTTTTCACAAAAAAATTCGATTTGTAGAGAAAAACGAAGCATTTTTCAAAAATTTCAGGTCTCAGCAATGATTAGGTATTCATTATTCTCGTGTTCCCTGCATTCCATACGTACTTTTTACACAGCGAATGGTTGTCTCTACAGTCTTTCGAGCACATAAAGACTCAAATGCCTTTCCCAGAGCATCTACATATTTAAACCCTCTGCCATACCGCTGTGCTAATTTTTCGTCGATTCTATCCTGGAGACTCGAGAAACTTCTCTTGTTAGAATGTGAAAGTTGTAAATTATCAGTGTAAGCATGATGTCGGAAATGGAATCGAGATCCATCCTTTCTTTTTAATCAAAATGCCAATCCTACGCTTTTCTATCCCACGCAATATAAGAAGTAAATATGATTTCTAAAAATATGATTTATTTTTCTTGTAAAAGCCTTCTTCCCCTTACTTCCCTTTTTTCTTTGTCCCTTCATTCGTCTAATAAATACTTCTATTTGAACTATCGAAAACTCATGGTGCATCGACCGGGAATTAAACCCGGGCCGCCCGCGTGGCAGGCGAGCATTCTACCACTGAAACACCGATGCTCATGGTGCATCAACCGGGAGTCGAACCCGGGCGGCCTTTTTATTTGCATCAACCTCTCTAATTATGATTATTGTCATCGTCCTAATTATCCTCTACTTCAAAGTCTACTCATATCCAATCAAGATTGTAAGAAGGATTTGCGGCCGTACTATTCCGAAAAGGCTGAGGGAATGATTTTCAATGATTTTCATCAATGGTTTTTCAATATTTGCAATTTTATAACAAGTTTCGATTTTATCAATGCTCATCAAATTTATCAATTTACAATGGCTCATCAATATTTGCAATTTGTCAATGCTCTCTATATTTTCAAGGTTTCAATGTTTAGATTTTTTCAATGGTTTGGAGTTTATTTTTCAATGGTTTTATCTTTGGTCTTATTTGTCAAGTGGGGAGTGTCGGAAATGGAACTGACAATGAGATCCATCCTTTCCTTTTAATCAAAATTCCAATCCTACGCTTTTCTATTCCATGCAACAATATGTAATGTCAATACTACGCATTCCTATCCCACGCAATATAAGAAGTATAAATATGATTTATTTTTCTTGTAAAAGCCTTCTTCCCCTTACTTCCCTTTTTTCTTTGTCCCTTCATTCGTCTAATAAATACTTCTATTTGATCCATCAAAAACTAACATGAACCGTTTCACCAGTTTTTAGCACAGAAAGAAGGGAAAACAGACAGAAAAAATGAAGTAAGGGGAAAACTAGTCGGACAGTTCCTGGAAGAAGGGAAGAAAATTTGTTGAATTGTTTTTTTGGTTTTAAATATTCAAGAGATTTCTTTAAATACTAAAATAGGCAAAAAGACCGACTAATAAGATGACAGGGTTACAGTTGGGCAAATTTTCGTAAAAAGATTGCAAATAGGCAAACGATTCTGAAGTGGGTACCCAGGACGATGATTTTTTCAGAAAAACAAAAAAGTATTTTTTACCCGAAGACTACTTTTCAATTATGTAAGAATCTTAGACGTTCTCTGACACTTTTCCGTCAAACGCACCCGCTCCACCGGGGTTTCTCGCGGGAGCCCCCTAGAGTGACGAAACAGTTCGGCTAACAGGGACACCTCGCAGGTTCCGACGGTTGGTATTGTTCGTGTAGGAGAGGTTGGGCTGGCCGGGGGTCCCCTCCTAACAGGTCTGTTTTCTTTAGTCATTAGATTTTTTTTGTTTTCAGTTATAAAAATATAATGAATTTTTGTAACAAACGATTATTTAATAGTGTTCATTACAGTAATATAATTTAAGCAAATTCCCATTAAAATACAAATTCGTGAGACGCTCTTGCTTTCGAACTGCTTTGGATTTGGTACCAGAAGCTGCCAGCCTGTCGAGCTGTTTGAAGACTTAAAAGAATTAATTTAAGTTCATCAAAATGCTTTTCAAAACTTACCGGAACAAGAGAAGCGGTTGCGCTATGATTCGTGTTGTCGGAGAAGCGAATAGATACATTTCCGTTGTCAAAAACCGAATTTTTTATTGTTCCATTAGAAACAAGAAGTCCCAGAGACTATGCAATTCGTTGATCTGAAAAACATCTCTATACACCTAGATTTTACGTTTCCCTTACCGGAATTTGTTTCGAAACGGACGGAACAAGGGGAGGAGCTGCGCGGTTTGGTTTGGTTTCATAGCATTTCGAATTGCTTCGAATTGACGGTTGGCAATCGAATCGGCGGCCAATGGTGTTGATTGACCGTCCACCAAAGAGAAAGAGCACAAGGCTAGAAGGATGAGTTGTGTTGGATGCATCACTGATTTCCACAGGAGGCCCTAGTTTTATATATCGGTTGCCCAAGAGAACTAGAGGATATCCAAAGAGACCGACACTTGGGAGACTCAAAATAATTCCCAGATATGGGTGGAAAATTTTAAAAATTATTTTGATTTTTCTTGGGACCGCATTTTTTTCTTTATTTGTATGTCTCGAGAAAAAAAAACGAAGAAGAAAAAAAACGGAAGATACCAACCCGCAAAAATGATTAAGCAGCGTTTAAGGTGCGATCCTTCTTTTCTGTGGCTCTCGTTCCAGCGGAAGCTGAAATGTGGGCATTTTTGGAGAAATTCGCAAACAGACACAAGAAAAACTCTCTGTTCCCTAACATTTTATTCCATTTTCAATATAAATCCTAAGCTGAAGAAGATGTTTCAATACATAGAAGAGGTTCAGCAATTGAAGACAATAAAATTGTCCAAGGTGGATTTTCTCAACTCAAGGTGTTCGGCAAAAGTACTTTCACTTTGGACGTGGATGCAAAACAAATCACGGTCATGTAATCTTTTTAAATATTTTTTATTTTTTTGTTCCACAGGTTTTTTATATCTATTATGGTATCTATCGTTTTTTTTTTTAATTCTGAGAAACAAATTAAATTTTTACTACATAGATCTTGACACACTCAAATGACCACCAGGACAGGCAGCAAACGATGACAAAGACAAAAAGTTTAAACAGATTCAATCAAGTAGGAGAGCATGTTCTTAAAGCTAATACGTTTCACAACACTTAGAAAAGACCCCAAGAAATTTTGAAACGTGTAATTTAAAAAATTGTGAGACATTTATGTAAATGAAACACTGACAACATTTTGAATAAATAAAAAGTATTTCACAAGAAAAACAATATTTCTCAAATTTTTACAAAATTCAGAAGATTTGTTCATACATACATTTATTGCTTTTTATCCTCTGTTAACTCATGCTCGTATATATCGACAACATCTTCGCGGACATCGTGAAGATAGCAAATGGCCACGTGGTGATTCATATGATCGCACATCGAACAGATATACGAGGTTCTTGGGCAGGAGAGAGACGTATCATGACTCAAACAGACCAAGCAAAGTCCCATTTTCAAAAGATGGTAGATTCGTGTGACAGTGTCCCCGAGTTGAGTGCAGTGTTCGGATCGGTGGAATCCTTTGCAAAAAACGCAAAATGGCATGTTGAGAAGCCATTCGGCCTGTTTCTGTTCTTCTCTCATTTCAATGATAACCATCTTGAAATCTGAAAAGAGATAGTTTAAAAAAATGCGAACGATATTTTTTTACTTTTTCTTAGGTAAATGGAACTTTCAAAAATAGTTTTTTAGGACGAGAAACTATCTGAGACTTATTTGTTAAAAATTAACGCCAAAAAGGTTGACCATATGTGAGTGGAGCGGAATTCGCCCTGATTTTGCGAAAGGGCATAAATTTCCCAGTTCCATACTGATTTTGAAATGTTTCTTTTTCAACCAAAGCCGTATTCTAAAAAAAACAAGGAAAACAAAAAAGGAGCCGGAAAAAACCAATAGTAAATCAAAAAGTGAAGAAAAGAGGAAAGAGAAAAGGAATGACGAACTCGTCCAATAAAAATAATACACTTTGTTGCTTCCTCCCGTACCGTCCGACAAAGTGAAGAGAGCGAGAGGAGCTGTACGTGAGTCATATCTGGAACGTAGGAGGACACAAACCGGGTGAAACAAATGATGAAGACCAGGACCGATTGTGTTGGCACTGATAAATTGAACAAACGTTTTGGTAGAAGTTCAATTAAGAGTACTGCATGAAGCAAGCATTTTTTGTATCTACAAGTCAAAGTGTACTTTTACATCGAGAAAAAGACATAAAAACAGAGACTTACGCGCATCAACCTTACCCCCCGTCGAGTCGGATTTCCTGGAAATTCATCCGGGCATGGCCGCAAAAGAGCATTTGATATCTGCTGGATATTCATAATTTCAGGGATGATAATGTATTCCAATCATTTTACCTTTTATTCAGAATCATAGAACCCGTTTGTTTAAATTTGAAATTCCTAGTAGCTGAATTGTTCAATGAGAATCTCCACGCGATCTCTTGAAATGTGTGTGTGCTAATGAGATTTCTAGCTTTTGCTCGGCTGTCACGCGATCTACATTAAACACGAATTCAGCTAATTCAGTGCGAAACCAAGAATCTCGAGACTGACTTCTCCTATTCTCTCTGTTTTCAGATGTTTTCCAACTTTCCCATATTCTCTTTTTTTTTTCTTTTTTCTACGTAGTTATGCATTTCATTTCTGAATTTTTCATAATCTTCAGTCAGAATTAGAGACATGTCTGCCAGAAATTCGAGTCTTTGGCTTTTTCGGGAATGTCCTGTCAAAGACACTTTTGGCAAGGGCGGTCTGTGATGACATCTTCTTCGTGTTCTTTTACTCCCCAATTCTGCTCGTCACTCATCTTTTGCCAAACATTTCATGACGGATTGATGTCAGAGATGTCTACAAATAAACTTTTGCCACTAGTTGAATACTCTACAAACGAAGCAGATGCAGTGGAAGCAGCGTCCCGAATTCAGTCAATCGGACCTTCTTCTTCCGCGAATAAACTTGTTGTCGTCATCATCTGCGGGCCTCTTCCTCTCAAAAATCTGACACCATCCGCTTGTTTCTCTCCGCCCACTCGTTACTTTTCCAACTTTTTCTTCTCATTTTCAGTTTTCATCAGAAACCGGCAAGTCAGCAACCCTTCAGCTAACTCTTATCTTTTTCTTACCAAAAACTAATTCATGATAGTCATAACCAAATGAAGCGTTATTGGTCCAATATAAAAGTCAGGGTTTTCTAAGTGATCATAAAAATTTGAATTCTGATATTATCTGCTATCTTAAATTTGTTGTTCTTTGGTACTTGTAAAAATCAGAACGAAAATAGAGTGTTTATATAAATGAAATAGTGTCAAGTTACAAATGAATCAGATAACTCTTCTAATAAGCGTTTCCTTCCGTCTCAATCTGCAACACATTTGCTTGCGATCCACGCACTTTCTTTTAACTGTTTTAGTTACTTTGTCTTTTCAGCCCTGCATGAAATGGCATGATACCTGTTGAGAGTCCATGTAACAAATTTGTGGTAGAGGTGAGTAGACAGTATTTACGTCAGTGTTCCTCTAATTAGAGATTCACGTTAGCCTGTGACGTTTTTGAACAGAATTTCTCGTCCCAAATGAATGCTGAGAAAAGAAAGTTCAGTTCTTGTAATGCATAACATACGGAAAGTGTGACGAACTCTGTGTTTGCTCAAAGTTGAGCCTTCTCTTCTTTTCTCTCAAAACAACCCATTCTGAAAGCCTCAATGGCTTTTCCTTTCAATTTCCGTTGCATTCGTATCTACAACATATTGAAAAATGCCACAGATATCACACATTTAATCCGGAAACTCATTCATTTTCGAATAACTACTTCCTTATCAGATTAACCCCATGATTTCTACAAGTTTTGCAAATTACATTGGTTCACTCATAGATCAGCTTTCACGCATTTCTTAGATCCCTTATTCCAGATGGAAACCACAACCGAGCTTGTTGACACCACCGATCACTCTATTTACGGTCTTGTTGTCTTCCTCGTCATTTTGATATTCTTTGCGTCACTGACAACGGGACTCATACTCTGTCTGCTCAAAATATGGTGCTCATTTCACGAACAGCGAAGAAACTCAACGTTCGACCAGGTCAGAATAAGAAATGAAATGCAAGACGCAAGAGTAACCGTTTTCAGAGAACTCGTCGTTCTATTATCAGAGGTTCGCCAAACTTTGACACTGATAGTGAGGACGAATCGGAAACTCAGACAACTTTGAGCAAGAGACGTTTTTGTTAGTTTTGTCCATAGCTGTCTGCTGCTAAAAAAATGTGTTTTTCAGCACAACGTCTGATGAGCTATGTCACAAAAACGCTTGACAAAAGAGAGCCAACAAAAGAAACAACAAAAATTGACGTCAGTTACAAAACATCGCCCCATAACTGTTTGATTTTTAGGTTGAGCAACCACAAATACACGGAAGAACTGGAAGTGCTAGTAGCCGTCGTCTTCCAGCAATCAACATTGACCCCGTAGGTTAGCAACAATCTATGTCATTTGACTGACTCTATTTCAGACGTCTGATGCTATGGAAACTCTGATGAAAGACCTCGAAGGCATCCCGAGTAGACGCAACAACTATGATGACAACGACCCGGCCAATGTCATTGATGTTTAACATTCTTTTTTTGCAATGGAATGCCATATTTCCACTCATTATTTCTACATTCCAAATTATTTTCTATTCAATAAACTACTTTTTCCTGGAAAATAGAACGTTTGAACAACAGGTACATCTTGGTGATAGCTGATTTATTTGGTAATTAAAAAAGAAAATTTCACTATTTGTTTACATTCACCGATGGGTTTCAAGCTATCACAGTAATGCGTATCTACGCCAAATCATTGCAATTTATAAGTGAATAAGAGTCTACAACAATCGGGGGAATACACAATGTACTAGTATATAAAAAGTATAAAACATCTACTTGACAAGAAACGATATCACGTGGGCGGTGGTGGGTTGGTAGGGTCGCATGATGTACATGCTCAAATAGCTCATGCGCTAGACAATTTAAAATATATATATGACTTGGATGGGAAGTCAAGTGCAAAACAGAGTATCGCAGGGAGTGGAATGAAGTGACAAGACGGGACGACACGTTGAATGTTGCTTATTCCTTGGCGGCTCCTCCACGTGGGTAGTACTTGTCAAGGGTAGTAGCTGGGATACGCTTGAGCATCTCACGTGGGAAGATACGGAGGAGTTGCCATCCGATGTCAAGGGACTCGAAGACGGTACGGTTCTCGTAGTGTCCTGAAATAAAAATGAATTAGTTATTACATTCGAACTCTTGTTGCTTACCTTGGGCGATGAAGTTCTTCTCGAACTTGATAAGGAACTCAAGGTAGAGCAAATCATCAGAAGACAAGGCTTCCTCTCCGACGACAGCCTTCATGGCTTGCACGTCCTTTCCGATAGCGTAACAAGCGTAGAGCTGGTTAGACACATCGGAATGGTCTTCTCTGGTCATGCCCTCTCCGATAGCAGACTTCATGAGACGGGAAAGGGATGGGAGCACGTTGATTGGTGGGTGGATGAGACGATTGTGCAACTGACGGTCTACGTAGATCTGTCCCTCAGTAATGTAACCAGTCAAATCTGGGATAGGGTGAGTAATATCGTCGTTGGGCATGGTAAGGATTGGAATCTGAGTAATGGATCCGTCTCTGCCTTCGACACGTCCGGCACGCTCGTAGATGGTAGCCAAATCAGTGTACATGTATCCAGGGAAACCACGACGTCCGGGCACTTCTTCACGAGCAGCAGAAACCTCACGAAGAGCTTCAGCGTACGAAGACATGTCAGTCAAGACGACCAACACGTGCTTCTCGCACTGGTAGGCAAGGAACTCAGCGGCGGTCAAGGCGATACGTGGAGTAATGATACGCTCGATGGTTGGATCGTTGGCCAAGTTAAGGAACAAACACACGTTTTCCATGGATCCGTTCTCCTCGAAATCTTGCTTGAAGAAACGAGCAGTTTCCATGTTAACTCCCATAGCAGCGAACACGATGGCGAAGTTGGTCTGCTCGTGTGGCTTGTCGGGCAGTTGGACGAGACCTCCCTGACGCACAATCTGGGCGGCGATTTCGTTGTGGGGAAGACCGGCAGCAGAGAAAATTGGAATCTTCTGTCCACGGGCAATAGAGTTCATGACATCGATAGCGGAGATTCCGGTCTGGATCATTTCCTCTGGGTAGATACGGGACCATGGGTTGATTGGCTGTCCGTTGATATCCAAGAAGTCTTCAGCAAGAACTGGTGGTCCCTTGTCAATTGGCTTTCCGGATCCGTTGAAGATACGTCCGAGCATATCCTCAGACACTGGAGTACGCAAGATATCTCCGGTGAACTCGCAGATGGTGTTCTTGGCATCAATTCCAGAGGTTCCCTCGAAGACCTGAAACAAAATTGCAATTTTTCTGTCCTAAATGTTGAAAACGTACCTGGACGACGGCCTTGTTCTTGGTGATTTCAAGAACTTGCCCGGAGCGCTTAGAGCCATCAGGAAGAGTGATCTTGACGATTTCGGAGAATTGAGGGAACTTCACATCGTTGAGGATGACAAGTGGTCCGTTGACTCCACCGACAGTTTGGTAGACGAGTCTTGGGTTGGTGTTGTAGTTACGGATGATGGCGGACTTGTGTCCGGTGATAGGCTGGTTAACGTCAACAGCGGCCATTCCTGGAAAAAATAACGATTTTGTAGAAAATTTTCACATTTAGTGGAAAAATCGTAATAAATACGTCGTAGGCAACAATTGATATCGGAAAATTTGCAGGATTGGATAGGCAAAATCAAACTGAGCAGGAAACAAGTGAATGAGTGATATGAGAATTGCCAAGCTATGCACGCATCAACACAAAAAGACCGACCGATAAACCACTGGTCTTTCGTCGAGGTCGCGGCCGAGGAATTGGTTGTCTTGTTTCGTGGCGAGACCCGTCGATGTCTCGGCCTGTCTGCGTGCACTATTTTCCTCGTCACTCTCGTCGTCAGCACTCTCTGTTTTTTGCGTGTCCTCTTTCACTCTCTAGCTGTGTAAGTGGAGGACAGCCGGGCGGCCGGCCTGGCCACGTCGACCGCTCTCCTCGCTCTGTCGTCTCTGCCGTCTCTTTTCTTGCTAGATGTCGGCCGCTTGCGCTGGGCCTGGTATATAAACTCACGCGACTCGCTCAGTCTTGTTCTTCCGAGAACATATACTAAAATTGGAACAATACAGAGAAGATTAGCATGGCCCCTGCGCAAGGATGACACGCAAATTCGTGAAGCGTTCCAAATTTTTTTTGAAATTTGGTATGAATATTCATGAACTACAGAGTTAGAAAATATGAATTCAACAAAACAGAAACTGTTTCATGAGATGTTTTTCTTCAAAAATTTCAAACGATACAACGTTCAGGTAAAAAAGACTCTTAGCTTTTCTACATTGCATGTCAACACGGATCAACGTCAACGCTTTTCCTCACATTAATGGCCACTCATTAGAGTGACGAAAACCGAATGTTACCTAGTAACCGTTGTCGACATCGCTCGCCTATGCTCAGAATTTTCTTTCCCATACACATGACATTCAGAGGTTTCCAACAGGAGAAGCTAAAATCGAAGCGTTTCGTATTTTTCCGTTTCTCATTCATTTTCTTAAGTTCAAACTTTGAGCCGTCTTGGTGAGACTCTATCGCTCAGTCTCTCGCGATTATTCCTCATTTTCAACAAGTCCCTAACGTTTTTTTTTCTATTCGTTTCATAATTTTTATGGAACGGCGCTGCTGTTCATGAATATATTTTTCGCGTTTTTTTTCTTCAATATTAATCAAAAAAATCATAAACAGCATTAGTACAATTAGATTTTCAAACTATTGCCCGTTTTAGAAAAAAGTTCCGCCTGGAGTTATTCGATCAGTTTAAGTCGGACGATGGAAAAAGTCGTCCTATCGGCGCTGAAGTCGGCACGAGTTCCAAGGTTCCCGTTATTCTTAAACAAGCATTGAACCACAACGAGAGTTTTCCTTTCAATATTTAAGGAGATTACATTCAATGAGCATGTGCTTGTGAGAAGAATTTCGTTTTCCTTTGACACTCTGCGTCTACTTTGATCCGTGCTCATCCCATTCCAACATAAAGAAATGAAGGAAAAACAAAAGAATATCTGGGAAAAAGAAGAAAAAACCGAGAAACGGGTGGAAAACTGTTCAGTGCACACAACAATGTAAGGAAACGGCGGGAGAAGCGCGTTCAATCATTTCTGCCGGTTTTCATTCTCATTCGTTTGTTCTTTGTTGCATCAAAATTTGGGAAACAAGCACTTTGGTCTTGCATCCTTTCACCACACACCCTTAGTCTCATGTTCACCAAGCTTAGAGTAAGACGCAGATGTAGTAAGGTTATCCGCTTTCTGTTGTCTTCATTTGACCTGCTGCCCTCTCAATGTTCCTGCATGCGCTTTTTGAACGGGTCCGGGACTTTTTGACTTTTTCTTTCAAGTTATTAGGATGATTGGGCAAGAACTGGGCAAGTAGCTGCCAAATTGGTCCTGTCTGCACATTTTCATAGCCAAAGGGCATTGGCCGTGCAGAAACAGACGTTTCCCAACGAGATCTTCTGTTTTCCATAACTCTTTTTTTCACCTGCTTGCTAGTTCCAAAACATCAAACGCTGATTTCCATGTTTTCGAAATTCTAGGTTATTGGTTGGGTTATAAATGTTCTTTGTTCAATTACTGATATATTTTGAGTGTATGTGTCGTCTGCTTGAAAATGAGGACATAATTATTCATTCGAAAATACACGTCATTCTGTGTGAGAAGCGAAAAGCGCGCGGTTTTTGTCTATGAGTGAAAGTCATTTTCTGAGTCAAAATGAGCGACTCCCTGAGTTGAGAAGAAGATTGAGATGCGTATGCACTATGTTTCCTTGCGATGTCATTCTCTCCGGTGAGAATCAATGTCTCTCAGAAATTGAACCAAAAATGGAAAATTGATACAGTTGATCAACTGTGATTTTCCTTTTTTTCTGGTATTGTTGTATCCATCCTTTTACCCATACTGCGAGAGTTGTGAGAGTCACAAATCGGCGTACCAGTCAAAATGTAATAGCTATGATTCACAAGCCGTGACGGCTGTAAAGAGCACACCCACACTCTGCGCAACCAAAAAACCTTTGCCCGCAGAATAATGAACAACTTTTATTATGCAGTTTTCGACATGATCATTCGCAAAATCTAGAAGCGCACTCAAGATAATTGCCCTCTAGCTCCATTTTAGAAATTGGCTGGTAACTCGTCAGGAGCAGCTTTTCACGTTTTCCATTCCACATTTTATTAGGAGAGACCACTGATAGCAAGGAAAACCTGACCGTATATAGTCCCTTTGCCAAAACTAGAATACCGAACTGTTACTTTTCGGCAATTTTAATTTTATTGTTCTCCCACTAGAGCTCAACATATGCCCCTTGCCCTTTCACAATGATTTAGCAGCTAATGCTGGGTGCAGGAACACATTTCCTCCTCTTCCTTTTTCGCAGATGTTCTTCGTCTATTAGATTACTGAATGTTTTAACTTGTACTTATTACAGGTAATACTAATGTCAACAACCGACTTTCGTTTTCTTGATGAGCAGTCGGACGAGGAACGCATAGTCCCATTGATCAGCAGGACTAAAGAAGATCAGGTCAGTTTATTGAACATTTTTCATTCTTCGGTATTCCGCTTTTTTCTATTATTAATTTTTCGAGTTTTACCATGCGAATTTGTTTAAGAATATTGTACTTTGCATTTTTGTTTCAACTCAGTTCCTTACGCTACCTTGCCTGTTTAACATGCTCTCAGTGGAAGAATCAATTGTAGAACAGCATTGTAGTTATAAAAAGCCACCTGCTTTGCTGAGACAATTACGTTTTATGCAAAGAATAGTGTATGCATCACCTGTCGCGTAACAGGTGGTTTTCGCGCTGATCAAAAAATTCCGAGATGTCTATTCTTGGTGAATTCTAAAATTCAGGAACTAAAAAGCAAAGAACACCAAGGAAAAAATGAAGAAAAGGGCGAAGTGGACGGAGTGGAAAAGTACCCTCCAAGTTCAGAAGACAAGGCTGGTTTCATTAGTGGCCTTCTATTTTCCTACATTGGCTCATACTGGTGGAGAACACGAAATGCCAAAAGTGACACCGACTTGTTGGAAAGACCTTCAAAACGTATAACAGCGCATTATGCAGCAAACAGATTAGAAAAGTAAGAGTTTTAACCATAAGGCATAAATCGAATCTATTCAATTTTGAGAGCATGGTCTAAAAACGGCGTATGCGATCGGGCATTTCTTCGTGCAGTATGGCGCTGCACAAAACTCAATGTTTCGGTACACGCTGTTTCTCTTTGTCTAGAAGAAGCAACAAGGGTCGCTCAACCCTTGTTGCTAAAAAATCTGATGGGCTACTACGACAAAGCAGAAAACCCCGAGTTTCCGTTTTGGTGGGCATGTCAAGGTATTTAAATTATTCTTTCAAAAATTAGTTGTTTTTGTATTTTAGATTCCGCATTAATTGCACTTCTCTCTTTTATCACAGTCATCATTCACCATCCATACTTTCATGGGCTTTTGAAAGTTGGAAACGACACGAGAGTCGGAACTGGTGTTCTTCTTTACAAAAAAGCTCTCAGACTATCTCTGACGTCACTTTCGGACACTAATAGTGGTCAGCTGATCCAACTTCTTAACACCGATGCTGCAAAATTGGAGCAGGCCTTTTTATTTATTCACTACGTCTGGCTATGCCCTTTCCTCGCTTTGTTCTATGCAATCATTTTGTGGTTCTGCTTTGGGTACTGTTGCTTCACGGGATTTGCGGTCATGATGGTGATTGTCATGGCTCAAGTCTACTACTCTTACCAACTGGGCAGAAACAGGTTGAGTAACTTTTAGATAACCATTTACCAGTTTTATTCTAGAAGAAAAGTGGCTGATAAAATGGATGCCAGACTGAAAGTTATGAGTGAAATGGTGAATGGAATCAAAGTTATCAAAATGCACGGATGGGAGGCTGCATTTGCTGAAAGAATCAATGTCCTCCGAGAGTGAGATCATGTCTTGACAGGAAGAACACAACAATATACGATAACTTGCAGGGACGAAATCAAATCGGTTGGCAAGTCGGCATTCTATTCGGCTATGGTTATGGGTATTTATTTTGTTTCGTCCAAAATTGGACTCCTCGTTTATATGGTCGCATGCTTTTTTTTCAATCAAGATATTACAACTAGAGGTGTATTTGCTGCGGTAGGGAACAGAATAAACAGACTTGTGCCGTGAAAAAACAGTAACCTTACAGTCTGCTCTTTACAACTCGGTCCGTTTGCCATTTGCTCTGTTTTTGCCCCTGGGACTGTTATTCGGAAAAGAACTGCTCTCGACAAGTCGTCGCATCGACTTCTTTTTCGCGTTGAAAGAGTTCTCAAGAAGAACTCAACTAGGAAATGGAAAAGAGGCATCTGTCAACGAGGTAGAGGACAATGGACTAATCAAAGAAACGGTAATACTGTGATTAGTGAATTCACCCAAAAATCTGATTTTTCAGAATGTGGGCTATTCACGGTCGAAGCCAGTATGGTTTTTGGATGATAACAGAGTTGAAAACGCAACAATTACTCTTGACAATGTCACGTCGGTTTGGTATGACACAGTGGAAGAGAATGAGAAAAAGAAAAGAGAAGAATTAGAAGCGCTTATCGGGGACAATCAGGAGGTCTCGAATCTCGAAAGAGACACCACCGTACCATCCACTTCTGTCAATGTTGTACACGGCATTCAGAATTTCACTTTTAATTTCCACGCAGGAGAGTGTTATGGAGTTATTGGATCTGTTGGTTGCGGAAAGGTTAGTCCTTATTGTTAGTATTCGCTCTTTTCAGTATTTTTTTAAATTTCAGTCATCTCTTCTGCTTACAATGCTATCAGAAGCACGTATTACCAGGGGAAACCTTGAACTGCACGGATCGATTGCCTATTGTTCACAGGAGCCGTGGATATTTACGGGAACAATACGGGAAAACATTGTTTTTGGAAGTGATTTCGACCGGTCCCGTTACGAACAGGCCGTGGAAATGTGTCTTCTGAGAACTGACTTGCTCCAGTTTCCTTGCGGTGACATGACTGTTGTTGGAGATAACGGATCAACTCTTTCGGGTGGACAGAGAGCTAGAATTTCTCTTGCACGGGCGGTCTACTCTGATGCCGACATCTTCTTTCTGGATGATCCTCTCTCTGCCGTTGACACACAAGTTGGACGAAAACTTTATGAGAAGTGAGTTTCTCTTTGGAAAAAACAAATGAATATACTGTTTTCAGTTTGATTCGTGGTTTCCTAAGAGACAAACTGGTAGTCCTCGTCACTCACCAAATCCACCTCATTAATGACTTGAAAACAGTTCTTCTGATTAAAAACAACTCTGTTGTTGGAACTGGCGATATGGACAGTTTAAGAGAATCATTTCCCGACGATTTTATTTCACTTGAGGTTCAGCTTATTGGCTTTTTATACACAATCGTTTTTTTTCAGCATTCCGCTTTTGAAACGGAGGTCTACGAAGCCATCTATGACGAGGAACCAACGGATTCTATAAATTCAGCGGAAACCCAACCTATGGAGCGGAGCATTGCATCCGCTGAAAGTTTCCGAGATGTTACGCATTCTTTGAGTGGATCCGCAAAACTGGCAAACTTAGAAATCAGAAAGACAGGGATGATATCAATCGGCGTCTACTGGAAATACACCAAGGAAGTGTTCCGCGACTATGCGTTTTCTTTGACGACTTGCATTCTTGGAACACAGCTAATGAACAACTTCATTGACATTTTAATGAGCCAGTGGTAACTACTGTTTTTAAGGTTTAGAAAATGATGAAACGGTTCTTAAGGTTGGTTGAAATGGATCATTGGCGAACTCAGAACATATCTTCGTACGATAGCTATCCCAGCAAGTTGCACGCATTTGGGAACACGTATAGCATGAGTCTTCCTACGTATTACAACATTTTTAAATACTGCACTATTGTTGTTTCAATACTTGGAGTTATCCGGTCGGTTTGGTTCCGCAGGGCACAACTGTCCGCATCACGTGTTCTTCACAATTCCATGTTCAATTGTTTGTTGAACACTCAAGCCTCATTTTTTGATCAGAACTCTGAAGGTTGGCTATATCTTTTTCAAACTGTTAAACAGAAATAGTGTTTCAGGGGCCATTCTCAACCGTTTTAACAAAGACATTGGTTTGACTGACGATATGCTAGCGTTCACTTATTTCGAGTTCACTTTTGTGAGTTTTCCTTCGAACTACAAAGAAATCAAAGCAAAACTATTTCAGGGCGCTTTGACATTCCTTGGGATTGTTGGATTGGTTATGGCTGTGAGGCCAATCGTATCGTTCGCCTGCATTCCCATCACATTTGGTTTCTTTGCGTGCCGCAGAGTCTATGTTACCAGATCTCGAGAGTTGAAGAGAATTGAATCTGCCGGTACTTTTTTTCATTTTTCGAAATGAAATTACTGTAGTCTCAGCACGATCACCTCTAAATACTCTTATTACGTCCACAATTCATGGCTTGTCAACTATCCGGGCATATAGGAAAGAAAAGGAAATGATTGAGAAATTCTGCATTCAACATGTACTAAGTTCCGAGATTATCTCTCATTCACATATGTCTCGTTTCCAGGACATTTATATGGCTGCCTACAACATGGGGATTCTATCCGCCCGGTTTTTTGGGATATGTATCGACTTTTTGGTATCTGTATTCGTGTCGGTCGTCGCTTTTGTGGTCGTTTTTCAATATGGTAAGTGAATAGGCTCTTCTCCCTCGTATCCCATTACAACTGAGGTTTATAGAAACCCTGACCGTCGGAGAAGTTGGATTGTGCCTTGTGTGTGCTGTCCAGTTGAGTGGGTTCTTTTCGTGGATCATGAGGCAGAGCGCCGAATTGGAAAACGGAGTGAGTTTGTTTTTTGCCCTCATTGATTTTTGTACTTGGCGCGGAAACATCATAAATTAGAGCCAGAATAGTTTCTGTGAATGAGCATCGCAAAGGAAAGGCTTGATCAGATTGCTCAAGTGGTTGTCGCATTTTCCACACATCATAACAAACAGAAATGGAATGTTTGTCTGCCCCAAATGAGCACACTGCCGCCTCCGAAAACTATTCGCATTGATTCTGAATGAACACAATGCAGAGCAAATGTTGCAAGCGAAAACAATGAGAACGATCGAATTCGCGGTCAAAACACGGTTTTTGCAGATGGTGTCAGTCGAGAGAGTACTCGAGTACACAAAGTTAGAGTCAGAGGAAGATATGCGACGACCGCACGACAAATATCAAGACGAAGAGCTGAGTTCTTCATGGCCGGAAAGAGGAGAAATCGAGTTTGAGAAAGTATACGTGAAGTACAAGGACATATATGTACTAAAAGATCTCACTTTCAACATCCAGTCTGGACAAAAGGCATGTTATTTGACGAATTATATTTTATGACTTCAACTTTTCAGATTGGAGTTGTAGGCCGAACAGGTGCTGGAAAGTCAACTCTGATTCGTGTCCTTTTCGGCCTCAAAGAATACAGTTCCGGCAGAATCACAATTGACGGGGTTGACTTGGACCATATCAGTCTTAAGTACAGACGTGGAGGAATGTCAATTATTCCGCAAGAACCCACAATTTTTTCTGGAACAGTCAGAGCCAATCTGGATCCGTATGAAAAATTTGACGATGCTACATTGTGGAATGCAATTGATCAGGTACAAGAAACCATTGTTTTCTACTTCATGCAATTTTTTTCAGTGTGAGCTGAAAAACTCGATCACAAAAGAACTCGGACTCGATGTTGAATTTGGTAGTCGTGTCAGTTTGTCAGTCGGCCAGCGACAACTCTTCTGCCTTGCCCGTGCAATGATTCATCGCACCAAGATTCTTGTAATTGATGAAGCTACTGCCAATGTGGATGGAATGACCGATGCATGTATTCAAAAAACTATTCGCACTTTCTTCAAGGAGTCAACGATCATTACAGTTGCTCACCGTCTGCACACAATAATGGACAGCGACATGATTATGGTTTGTTGATCTTTAAACAAACAAAAGTTATGTTTGCAAGTTGCAGGTGTTCGAGAAAGGCGCGCTGGTAGAGTTCGACAAACCAATCACTCTCTTGACCACGACCAACTCCGTTTTTGCTCGAATGGCTGCGCAATCCGGCCCAGCCAACTTTGAATCTCTCAAAATTTCTGCACATCAGCACAATTTAAATATTTAAAAAAAAATTGGCGTTGTTCTTATTTAGAATACTTCCTTCAATTTATTTGCAATGTTTCCTTTTTTGAGTAACTATTACATTCCCTTCAATCCGTGAATCTTCAATTTTAAAATTGTTGAATACCGTTTCATGTTCCAGATGTTTTTTTGTGTCTATCAACGCGTTCCAGGTTCCCCAGTGCTTTTTTATTTTGAATTTCACTGAATTCCCTAATTCCATCCCCTTTTTCTGTTCATATCTTGTTTTTTTCTTCAAATTCCAATTTTTTGTATCACTTTCTGAAACAGATATCAATTTGTTATATAAAATTTTTTGGAATGCAACTTGATGATTATCTCGTTTTCTCGATCCCTCTGGAAATATACAGAATGAATTATTTCTTGCAATTTTGATATAATAGTTCTCGTAAATCTACAAAGAAAATGGGACGTGCCAGACAGTCATCTTTTTCATTGATTCTTTGATAAAAACTTGTCATGAATGAAGAGCAGAAGCGGAGAAAGATCACTTGAATCCCAAATAGGCCATCTCAAGTGTTCCACTGTTCGCTATTGCTCTAATTAGAAATTGATCGAGCACCTGCGGCCTCTCGAGTGATTCGCCGGTGGAGGCCCTGAAACCAGGTGCGAATCGCGTTTTTGTCGGCTTTTCAAGCACGCCCCATGTCTCCTCTTGAAAAAGAACGGTCAGGTATATAAAGCACAGAGAACATCAGAAAAGAGCCCCGCTCCCGCCGCCCTCTCGCCAGCAACTGAGGCAATTCAAAAACGACCCGCACCTTTTCGTGCGTCGAGTGCTCTTTTCAATTTGCACTCATCTGTGTTTTATTCTAAACATTCGATACACTCAGGTATCGGTCGGCTCCAGAAAAGTTTCCAAAAGAAAAAAAAAACAGCGCAGAATGAACCGCCGATTCTTTATCATATTTCTAATATTCCCGATTGCTTTAGCAAGTATAGAAGACGTCGAATTGGGCAGTGAAGAAATTGAGAAAGAGACGGTAAGTAACAATTCGAACTTTGATCTGTTTTTGTTGTTTGCACTACATTTGTTTCATTGTTGATCCTAGTATTGACCATAAGAATTAGTCTCATTTCGTCTGTTCAGCCCATTCGATTCCGTTCTATTCGAAACTTTGGTAGCCACCAAGATGCTAGCAATCAAGCGGCTGAAGTGGCAGGTTCCAACGAAGACAATACTGATGATCCAGAAGCCGCGCCAACTGCTCCGTACCTTTTAGCTGATTCTTCTGTAGAACAAGAAGAATGTGTAGCACTGCCTAATAGAACAAGAGTTAGACCTTCATTTTTCCAATGCAAGGATGGTTTGTCAGACTAATCAACAAGTCATCATTGTTTTTTTCTTATAGACACGAAGTTAGAACTTCATGGGGGAGCCATTACAAATGGTGACGGAGATGATGCGTACCCTGTCTCCTTCACTTCCCCCGTGCGAATTTTTTTGGATGTCACTAGTAACTCGAACAAGAGATATGACAACTTAGGGGTAGAAGTGTCTATTTTCAAACGCTCAACTGGCTGGTTCGGTTGTGGGTGGATGTTTTTGCCTAGTTTCGGCTTACTGTGGGTTTTCAAAGATCGAACCACAAACATCATCTTCTTGCAGAAGCAACTATGACATGTGTGATGATAATCCGTCGTGTCCAATCACCCCCGGACGTCAAGTGATTGAATTCGAGATTGATCCTACAAAACTGTTCACCAACTTGTTCCGGATGATTCATTATGACTTGGTTAGTTCTAAGGTGATTGCAATGTACTCGATGAACGACACCGATTTGAAATATCAATCAAGACATAAATTTCCGTTTCATATCGTTTTGTTTCCAGTCTGCTTACCAACTAGTTATTCGTCTACGAGACAACCGTGATCCCTATAGAGAGCTCTTGTGTGCCACAATTCAAACTAGGATCACTCTGTAAAGCAGAACAAAAACAAAATTATTTATCTATACCAAGATCACCGAGAGCAGTATTCACCAACGATAACCGGGACGCAGTTCAATTAATTTATTACTTTTTCTTATTATTTTCTCTTGAGAACCAAATGGATTTTCTCGTGTTTATGACTCTCTGTTACAGGTTATCAAATAATGAATAATAGTTTCTATCGCTTCTTCTTTTGATCTCATCGTATTATCTGGAATCATCTGGAACACATCAAGTGCAAGACGGAATAACAAGAATCAAGGGTCTCGTGGGATTGAGATCAGATCTTTGGCTTGGACATGCTTGTTGGAATAAATAAAACATGAGAAAAAATTCTTGCTGAGATGAAATTATTTTGCTTTTCCTACATCACCAACTTATTTTTTTATTAACTTCCAGAAGCTGAGGAAGTAGCTGAAAAACAAAATACGCCTGATTGTGAGAGCAAGAAATCGTGGGTCTATAACAATCCGTTGAATTCGTGTCAGACAGGCAAAGTGCGGGGCATCAGACTGGAGGATTGTAGCAACCGGAGGCCACTTCACAAACTACAAGGATCTAGTGGCAAGCTGTCAACTGAAAGTGCACTTTCCCACGAATAACTGTCGTTCTAAGGATTTCGAGAAAAATCAAGAGAAATACATGACAAAGAAATACGTGACATCAAATTTAGAACAATTCGAAACGAGTACGTGTCCGAAATATATTCCATTTTTCAAATTGAAAATGGAGTGCAAGGGAAGGAACTAGAATAGGTGTGTAGTTCAAAGACAGTTCAGTAGTTCGTCTGCTGGCATATCCTTTGAGTAAATAAACGAAGAGGGCTGCTGCCTGGAATGGACGAGATATGAGAACTGAGAGGGCAGAGTTTCTGGAATAGTTCGCGTGCGGCTTATGGTAGCTTAGTTCAAATTCAGCGTTCTGTTCTTGAACTATTCCGATTCTAGCGGAATTCTTTTGTTCAATGGAAGAATTGTAGGTGCAGCGTCTGGAAATCATTGTTTTTCTTCGGAACTTGCAGAATTTTGCATCATAACAAGCCGCAATCTATCCACAACCGACAAGGAAAGTGAATCTACCGTTTTCTTCAATTAGTTTTTTGTGTCATCAACAGATCAGAAGTTTAAAAGTCCAGTAGTTCGCCCCTTTCCCCTTCACTTCAAGATTCCAAAAACAAGACTTTGAATTGTCATTCATGAAAACCATTCATTGACCTGTACAGTAAGGCAAAAAGAAAGAAAACAATTATTAGAGTATGTACATATTAACAGTATTGAGATCTGTCGAGTGTAAGCACGTTGGAGATTTGATGCTGAACAACGCTTCCTACTCTTCTACAGTCGAGCTGAGTTATTCATCGTTTCGATCAGGAAGTGTGTGGATTGTCTCAAAACTGTTGCCCATTGATGACATGCTTGTTATCCGAGAGTCAGCAAGCATGATCCTTGAAGTGGAAAGTACCGTATCGCAGAAAGATCCAAGTGCTGGGGTCCTGGTTCGGGACATGAGAAGTTCGTAAACGTCAGAAGACAGTTGAGGATCGTTGAGTATTGTAATGCTCATATTCGTTCTGAAAAATAGAGAATGAGTGAAATGAAGCAATCGGAGAATAAAACACAGTGTAAACGAGATGAGATAAAATACTCGGAAGCGAAGGCAAAATAAGATTAAAAGAGATGAAGGCGTTTAGGATGATGAAGGGTGACAAACTATGAGCCAGGCAGTGTTTGGATGCACAGCACAACAAGTGGAAAACAGGAGAATTTGAGAGAATGACAAAAGAAATACGGATATATATACTTGATCGGTTTCCGCGGAAGGACATCGAAAGGGTGTTCCATGTACTTCTGGAATTCGGGCGAATTTCCAGAGAACACAGAACCTCGAACACACTTTTTTCTAATTATTTTGTTTGGGCACCGATATAATAACAATCTTCATTTTTCTTTCCAGCGATTAATCAGGAAACAACTCCCACTGGTCGCACTCACTCCTCAGCTCCTCCCACCGATTTTCCGTGCCTTAGTAATTAGGTGCGAGAAATCAAAGCACACCGGGTATGGGCAAACAATCTCCGAAATCAGAGACCTCCCGTCAATACTGTAACAGGAAACTTCAGAGGCTGATGCTGTTAACTGAAAATTGTTGCGCGCAGGGGTCATGCATGTGACAAGTTTCAAGGTGTGAAACCATATCAAAATAGACGCGAGAATCTGAATCTGCAGAAGCGGGGAGTGTGAGAGTGGTCAAATAGCAATAAGACGCAGGGTCAGACGGTTGATAAGCAGCGGCTACTACTAGTTGGAATGGTCATTCGCTGGAAGAAGCCACAAGGTCACATGAAACCGAAAAAGAGAAATGCCGGCCCTATTGAACTGAACTTTGGCCCTCAGACAAGTACTATAATTGCAGATAAAGGCAGGATATGTTTGGTGATATAGGCAAAGGGGACAGAAGAATATACTGAACAGCTTTTAAGGTGTTCTGCTATGCTAAGAAAGACGCAGAGCACAACGTCTTTAATATTCTGGTACTTGACGGTTCAAGATTAAAATGATCAAAAGCTCTATCCCTAAGTCATGAGTCTCTCATCGAAAACAAAATAAGTGGTGATTTCATTCACTTCTTCTGCTCCCTTAGCTTAGTCACGACGTTTTCTTTTTTCTTAAAGGGCAAGATACTCTAATCTTTGAAACGGCACGAGATTGAAGCTGATATCAACTCATAAAATATGAATAACAGTCGGTTCCCTGGAGCTGATTCCAGATACAAATTTCGAAGTGCACATTAGTGGTTGCAAAATATGTGGGTTGATTGATGGATGTCTAGTTTAATGATATTCTGATATCATTTGATATTGGATCCTGGCGGAAAAACAGGATGGGAAATCAAAAAGCGCTTGTTTTCTGTGTTTTATACACGGTACCGTAGAGGGTCCTTTGAATTCAGAAGTCTATTTGGTATGTGAAGAATCGCATTTTTGTGGAACACAATTCTGAATTTAACGTCTTCCCATGCCGGCCAAGAACTGGAATGTTGAAGAAGCTTGTGATTCACTTGCAGTAACAAAAGTTGGCCGAAAAAAATAACAAGAAACGATAGCAAGCTTCCATAAAGTGCATTCACAGTTGTTTATCATCTACCGATACCAATTCTCAGTTTCACACACTCGGGAAATAAATGTTTTTCATATTTCCTGCTGTTTTCCATGACTCAACACACAAATTCCAAGCGAACGCTCATATTTTTAGGGCATTCGACGATGCAGTGATTTCCGGATTTGCAGCGATGATAATGTGTACTGAAGGAAAGGGGAGTAGTGGAACGAGAAGGGAAGGAACGCCTGATGTCAGAGATAAGAAATGCGATTGATGACAAGTTCATGTGGATTTTTCGGAGAAGGAAGGACTTTTTTCTGATTTTTGTATTAGCAGTTTTAAGTTTGTATTATTTTGTTTTTGCTGTCACTTTTTGATATGGTATCAAATGATTTGGTTCGTTAAAACAGTACAAGTGCATTATTACGGTTGGCAGGGAGACAAGAAAGGTGTGAAGTGGTGTAAAATGAAGAACAACTACTAAATAATAATAAATGACTGTGAGACGAAAGGGCTTGTAAAGGAGGAAGAAAGACGGTGGACTGCTGCTGCTGCTGCAAACTGACTACTTTTTCTTCTTCTAATTATAGCTGATAGGTGAGTGTGAGATGACTGAATTCGATTTCAATTTTGATTCTGATTCAGAATTCCAAAAATCTTGCCAGGTCAGTAAGATGAGAAACATTAAAAGGGAGAGAGAGAGTGACCGGTAGCCGACAGCAGTGGTCACTTATCAAAATTTGATAGCAGACGGAGAGGGCGTTTGGGGAGGAAGGTATGGTTTGACCTGCGCCAGTCACACTTTTTTGCATTTTACACGGTTTTAAACTAGAGGTAAACATAGTAAAACTAAGTATGGCATGGAATGATAATGCCTTGGTTGACCATCTGATCCATTGCTTTCCTTACAGTTTCCTACAGTCATTCATTCAGCCGCCCGCTAGCATGCGGCATAATATAATTAACCGGCAAACGTTCTCGGTGTGGGAAAAGAAGGCCTAAAGCAAATACCAGTTTGCTGAACCTCCTATTGGGAAACCATTACCATGTCCACTCTTATATACGACGTCCAGCCCCGAAGGCGACTAATTGAGAAATCTACGTCAGCGCCTGAAGAGCCGTCTACAGTATTCGCTCGATGGATGCCTACGTCACAATCTACGTCACAACACTTCACTGTTTTTTCGGAGAAGGATGAGGTGTCCGGGCAATTCGAAAATGTTCAAGTACTTTGCAATTCAGATCAAAGTTTCGGAGAAATTAGAGGAGTTGGTGTTGAATTGAGAGGGAGATAGCCTTGAAAAGGTGATAATGAGGGAGATCAGGATCGACTTGGACCGGTTCTCCCAGGCTGTCGTTTTTTGCTGGTGTCAAGGGCTATGACGGACCAGCTAGTATCTGCTAGCCTATATTATATTTGCATAAAAAATGTCAAACTATTTTTTCTGTTATAAATTTTTTTGACCGCATAGCATGCTTTTTAGCTTCTAATTTTTCTTATTGTTTTCGTGTTGATTTCATTGTTTCTGTTATTTTTTTCTGCTTTCAAACCAGTTCATTCTGACTACAATACGGAAAATGTTGCCTACGCAAAAAACTGTTAAAATTACTGAAAGAAAAAATAAATATGGTCAAATTATGTGAACCTTGTTCAGCCGTTGGCAGCAAAAAATCTGAAAAAAACGTATTCTCAGAATAACATGGTCTTCGAATCTCGACGCTTTTACCGAATCCCTGAAATGTTTGACGAATAGAGACAGGGCGATCGGAATATACACAGGCGCCAAGTAGTAGACGCAGATGGAGACCTGAAAGGTGACAGGTCAAACCATATGATCAAGAACAGGTGACGGACGCACTTGTAAGCCAATGTTAAAGAACGTGTGAAGGACGGCGTCACCGTTCTCAGATCCGGTGAGAACAACAAAGTCGATGTTGTCCTCGGCAAGACGGAAGAACAGGAAAATGCGGCTAATGAAGTCAATAATAACAAAAACGTAGAGTACGCGGACCAGAGCTCTGAAAGTTGATATAAACTACTTCAAATTTAAATTTCTGATATTTTTCTCTCATTTTTCCTCAGAACAAGGAAAGAAATATAGTTTGCGTTTCAATTAAATTCAACCCACTTTGAGAGAGAAATGCTGAACCCAGGGTCGTAATTCAATCTTTCCTTCTTAATCACGAGACAAACTGACAGGAGAAGGAATGATATAGCTGACGGGAGTAGCAAGAGTGCAAGGCTGAAAGGGGAATGATAAGTGTGATAAGCAACCGGTCAATAGTTTACGAGACTTAAAACTGACCGGGCGTAGATGAAACTCTCAAACGGAAGTACAAAATGCTGCATTCCAGGACTCATCAAAATAAACGCAAAGATAAGTGGGGCAATCAAAAAGTATGCTAATCGTTTTCGATTCTCGATGAACGGCCAGTAACCCTGAACTCTTCGTTGTGAACATGATCATACGGTTTCTGTTCGAATTGAAAGACCCTCACCACCTACCACAAACAAACTAGCATATCTATCCAGCGCAATGTACATCATCATAATCGACTGCAGGTCGAACATTGGCTGAAGCAGGAAGTCCGCCAAGTTTCTCCACAAAAAGGACATTTCATCGTCTTGTTGCGTCTCGGTCCATAGCTTTTGAAGGTCTGTATACACCTAAACACACATTTTCTTGAGATTTTTTGTTTTTTGGTCCGAAAATAGTAAAGTGGATTAGGCTTACATCAGTGAGACAATCGAAGACAAAAATAGCCGTCATAAGAATGGAAGTGATGGTCATGACTAAAATAAGGAAGAGCACAAGCAACCGGATCCTGAAAATCAAAGCCTAGAAACTTTGAAGTCATTATTATCAAATTTACTTGAGAATTCCATGCTTGTTCTTTCCATTGACCAAATTGGCAACAAGCACTGATATATTGAAAAGTATAGCCAAAATCGCAATACCTAGTCGTATAAAATCAAAAATATCTGTGTATAAGAAACCAGGATATAAAAAATGTGTAGTCCTAGAGCAAATTTTGTTTTGAACGTATTCATAAATCTTCACTTACACATTGACAAATTTGTTAAATGTCACATAGTCGATTTGATCAAGATGGTTATAGTAATTATGATCTGTCACGTAGGGTTTTTCAGTGGTTGCATAGGTATGATTTGGAGAGGTGTCCAATGCTTCTGTGGTATTCGAATCGAACAAGGAAGTGTTCATGTCTAAAAGGCTTTATCTGAGTTGAGAGTAGATAACGTTATTTCAATATTAAAAAAGAAGTAAGTGGAAAAGTGTTTAAAGATATTGAAAATTCCTGAAGCCCGCAAATGTTTTAGCGTGCATTCGGCTCATTAATCAACTTTCTTTATAAACTCGGAAAGCACTTCTGCTCAAAAATTCGATTAGAAAATGCAATCCCACGTTGAAATTTCCTAGCAATATGACCAAACAAAAACCATAAGTTTTTGTGCTAAAAACAACAATGAGTTACAGATGTCTTATAGGAACTAAATTAAAAAACGTTTTGAAAAATATGGATATAGAAAATCAAATTCACACACATAACAACTAACAGGGATAACAGACACACCGGTTATTCGGGTCGGATGACACAGTAAGAGAGCGCCAGATTACCGGAGGGAAACACACAGATTAACCGCATCGCTTTGTTGATTTCAATTGTCCGGTTCTACTCTACCACGAACCTTTCAAATTGAAAGTGCACGAGAAATGCTTTCCACTCAACCTACGGCCGTGAAATATGAATCTCCCCACTCTTCAGACATAGTCATTATATTTATTAGAGAACAAGAAAAGGAAAAGAGAACGGTATCCATTCTGGATTGTCAAACGAGTCAAAAAGAACATCTGAACATTTGAACACGAACAAATTGTAAATAATTGGAATGGGGCAAAAAACGGAAAGGAAAACGGAACGTCGCAGAACATTGCCTAATTGGTATGATGCAGTTCGTTATTTTTAATGTAGGACATGATACAGTTATAAAGTAACGAGACAAGGTTTACGTAAACCACCCGGAGGGCGGGAGGGAGAAAGTAGAAGTTGATTAATTGTGCCGGCGGCCATAGCGTGAAATCGACCTGTAAAAATGAGAAGACATGCAGTAGACATCAACCCTCCGAAAAATTATTCTTCTCCGGAGGAGGTAGATTCATTGCATAACAAGAAACAAGTTTTCTACCCTTTCGCCTGTATTGTTGGAAATCCTGGTAGGTAGGTAGATCAAGTTTGAAGAGACAGATTGTTATTATTCAGGAATAGAAAAACCTATAGATCACAACTGTCCCATTATCAGACTCTTATTGTTCGTAATCATCATTTTTTGATTATTCTTTCTAGTAAATTCAGAGTCAGAATAGAACTGGTTTGCTGTAGGTACAGCGTATTTCTTTGCTATGTCCATTCAATTTTTCACTTCCAATTTTTTCGGAAAGTCAATTCGAGTCAAGTCGTTAGAACTTTCTCTCATTAAAAGTAATGAAATGAGAACGAAATTCTCAGAGACCAAGATGAGTGCTAGAATTGAACTAGAACTAGTTTAGTAGTCAACAAAAACGGAAAACCTAAATAATTTTGTTTTTCTTTAAAAAAAAAACTAACCTTCCAGATGTGCCACATTTTCCTCTGATACTCTGCAAATGCCGCCCGAAGAGTTTTTCCTTCATAAATTGCGCCAACTGAAATTTATTTCCGATATTCCGGGTATATCTCATTGTCAGTGACAAACCTGTGATAAAAGTACAAGAGAAAAACGGAATGAAAGACGTATCCCAAGCCAACTTCTTCAGAACTCGTGTCTGCTTCGATCCCTTGAACTTCCGGGTGTCGAGAACACGATAGAAACAGTGCAAACTCGGTGCCATAACCAATCCGATTGCAGCCATTCGACCTAAATAAAAAATTGATTGCAGATCAAACTGATTTGAACATTCTTTTCTTTTCAAGGTGTCCGTTTCATTCCAACACGTATGTTTTCCTATCGACTTGGACTATTTCTAATCTACACCCGTCTGATGATTTCCCTCGGGATACTCATCGTTTATTCCAAAAACCGACTCTCTGACCTTCTAGTTAATTAGTTTGAAAACGCGAGTTTGTCACGGAACCCGCAAAGTAAAGTATTTTTTGACACGACGCCTTACATGTTCGCCGCCAGTCCCATCCGTCTCGATCGACGTCTCCATTAATGTGCTGCTGAATTATGTCGGCTGTTCCGATTTGGGCGCAACTTGTTCCAATGTTTGTAAGCAATAAGTGACGAGCTAGGAAGTTGCGGACACGATCCTTGAAAACGTTTGAAATGCAATTAGAGAATGTACTTCAGAAGTGAAAAAGCTAAAAAACTCCACTTACCAGCATAAATTGAGATGTTTGAGAACGGATGTGAAATCCGAAATCTTTCAGTCCACTAAATGATGACGATTTATTAGTTATAGAATACTAGATGAATCTGAATTTTCAAAAAGGGAATACCTATAGAGTAGAAGTTGAAATAGAACCTGTGGTTTGTCTTGAGCGGAAAATAAAAATAGGCGGGAATCAAGGAGTCGTCGCGATAAGCCCTCAATAGAAAGAAGAGCTAGTCAATTAGTACGAGAGACCGAAACGAAGACTTCTTGTTATATTGTCGTCGCTTTAAAGAATTGGTTCAGCAGTTGAGAACATGAAAAAGAGTACTCGAAACCCACCTAAGGAAAGAAAAAGAAAAAGCAAGAACACCTCGTGGAAGAGACGGAAGGGAAGCATGGAACACAACTGCGGCACGGGCCGATGCTGCTCTTCCGATGGTATCACTTGCGGATAATTGGATTGTACTGCATCCGTTGATTGAATTCAACTCTACAAATATTTAGAGTACGTTTCACTAATTTCAATGGAGTGGAAGGGAATCAGAAAAATGAACCATTTTGCAAATGTTTTTTGTGAGCAAAATAAGAAAAAACAGGGATTACAGAAAAACATATGTGGGTGTCATTTAGAATGGATATGTACATTGAGATGTCTAAATCTTTCGTTTTGAATCTAAGAAATGATGAAATATTCGACAACAAAAAACTGAGCTTGAAAATAAAGAAATGTTCTAAGAGTTTTTGGTCAAATCCTTTGATCCACTTGAGAAAGTCCCGAAGAATCATCATTGACTTCTTCTGGAGATGCAGACATTTTCAGCAGTTTTGCACCATAAAAATGTTTCGGAAATGTGCAACATTATGATGACTTCTGCTCTGAAATAGCTGTTTTCTTTTCAATTCGATTACATTGCACTATGTGTTTTTTTTCTGAATAAAACCTTGATATTATTTTGCTAACAAGTTCCAAGTTTTTGTTTCACTGTTGAAAAACCTTTCACTGTGTACACATTCTTTGCGTCGAATTGCTAATTTTCACTTTTTCTCAAAAAAAAGAGGAATTGAGAAAACACCCTTTCAGTGCAAAGAAAAAGCATTTTCAAGTGTTCTCCAAGAAAAAGATTCTAGCGATCCACTTGTAGAAAGGGAACATGTAGCACTACACGACATCACATCTGTCATTATGCTTATGCATACAACATACACAACTGAATTAGGTTCGAATTTCAAAAAACAATACGATTGTGTCTCTGAGATGTATCTGCAGAGAGCAGCGAGTGACTCGCAAGCCGACCCGATAAGTGCTTCTCGCCTTGGTCTTGTCTCAAGTGAGTCCACACCGCATATCAACTTTATTGCACTCGACCAGATATCTGCCAATCTGATACAAAATTACCGGATGTTGACATTTCTGACTTCTGATTCTTATAGTTTCCTACCATTTTTCATTACGGCATCCGGCGCCTCTTATTATTATTTTTTTCTTCCCTCCGTTTTTCATTTCTGATGTCAGTTTGAAAAAATTAATCATTGTAGAGGAACAGAAACAGCGAAAGATTGCCTCCCAGACCGTTTTGCTTCTTTTCGCACCAAACCGCCCGTCTACTTCATAAAAAAAGAAATTCAATCCGTCGAGAACTTGACTGTTCTCTTGTTTTTGCCTTTTCCATCGCTTCTGTTGATATAAGAAGAACACAAATTCCTTTTCAACTTTTTTCACTCATTTCACCAAAATATTTCAAGTTACATACATAGCTCGTTTTGAACTGATTGTTTCTTCAATCATTGTTTTTGTTTTTCTTTCTTGTTCCTGTGCCTACCCTACAACTACAAACTTTGAGTGCGTGTTCAATAGTCGTAAATCTCAATTGTCCATCAAATGTTACACCAATTGAGTAGACCCATACCCTTGCTCTTGCTTCTAAGAATCAGTTGTCCGCTGGCTATTCATTCTACTTTCCTTCTCTTCTCTACTCAAAATCGTTAGTTCTGCGTCCTGCGCTGCCAGAACACAATTTCGAATAAACAATTCTGGACCCAACAGTCAAGAAAAACGCCCTCCTTATCTATTCAACAAATCCTTTCCTTCCCCTCTCTCCCTTTTCTAAAATTTGGCTTTGTTGCGACTCGACGCGGGATGTGCCACAAATTTTGGCCTCGGCAGACACTTTCGAATAAAGTCCGACGGCTACTTGACGAATAGCCTGACGAATAGTCTATCTTCTGTTCCTTTCCCTTCCCTTTCACCAACTTATTTTATTGCAGCCTTTATGGTGTCCAAAAAGTTCAAAATGCACTGGAGTAGCCTACTCAATAACGTTTTTTGTTCTCAGAGCTCAACTGAACTCAGCCTAGTTTTAGCTTTAGTCTTTTTGATATTTCGAAATTTTAAAACTGGCATTTTAGTTTCTTTCTGTTTTTTGAACGCAAAAAAAATAATTATCGGAAATGAGATCTACTGGGATATACACTAGTTGAACTTTTCATGACCTTCTTTTGCATGGTTCAATGATTTTTCGTTCTCCATTTGTGGTGAGTGTTAGTGCATTTCTTCGCGTTTTCACAAACCGGAAAAAAAGACATTTTGCACTTTGTGTAATTTCGTTCGGAGCATCGGAGCAAAAACACTGGTCTGATTGAATCATCAATTTCTTCTTGCGTTATCTGTTCCCATAAACTGTCGTTTTCATTGAAAATCCTATTTTCTTTCGAAACAATTCCAATTCCCGCCTTTTGCCATTGCACAGCGGTCAATTTTTGCTCGAATAAGCCTATTTTACTATAATCCTTTTGCGAGAACACAAGAAGGAGATGTTGTTTGCATAGGCAAAACACATGAAGAGAAAAAACGAGGAATCAGTCACATCCCTTTTCCTCTCGAAACGTTTTCAATAGGGTCGGGTCATAGTGGGTGACGAAATCGGAAAAGATTAGTTTGCGTAATTTGTTCTGTCTGGTAAAACAGGTCACTGTTGATGAGAAGGCGTGAAATCGAAGTGGAAAAGAGAAAGAACGCCGCGTTTTTTGTCCCTCTTTCCTTCTCTCATCTCTTTGTTTCTTCTTCGATGAACACATCAAGCTGATCCCATTTTGTTCCAACTTCTTATTCTCTTTTTCATTTTTCACATTCCTTCTTGTCCTTCTGGTTCTGAAAATCTAGAATAGATTAACAGCCTCCAATACTTATTCTGCAACATTTCCTTCCACCAACTAACCAGTACTTGAAAGCTTGTCCAACTTGACAACTACCACTACAATTCAATTATCAATCCGACAAGTTTTGCGATAATTGAATTTCATACAAGTAATCAGTAGGCAGTTTCTGTGTGGGCAGCGGATCAACATCATCAATCTGAGAAGAAGCACAGTGACATATGACATTTGTGATCATCCTCATCGTGTTCTCTATCTGTCGACCCTTCTCTGCGTCTCTCGTCTTGTCTGCCCTCTCTTCCACCGGCTGGGCTCATCTCTGCCATACACCACCCGCTAATACTGGTACACCCTCTTGGCCATCGATGAGATTGGTGTCACACCCCGATAAATTTGCTGCCCGTTCCGTTTTCTTCGGTTTTCTTGCTTCTTGGGGCTTAACCACGGTTTTTTCAATCGCATTTGGTAGAATTATTCAAAGCCGAGATAGTGTTGTATTGAGGTTGTGAATAAACCAAAGGTAAATTGAAAATGACTCATGACTGTCTGTGTTCACCGGTCCGTAGTCTTTAGAAACACCTTCTGTAAATAAACATAAATATATGCGCACCTCAACAAACCGCTCTCCCTCTTTCTCTTTCTTCCGACGTGATGTTAGTTCTCTTACTGTTATTTTTCCGATGAACAGAACAGTTTCTTCTGCTAAGAACCACCGGCTGGCATACGACATACAAACCTAACCGGGTGAAACGATCCATTTTTTATTACGCTTTCTGTCTGCGTCTCCTAGCAATCAATTATCTGTTTCCACCATCTTTAAGGGGTCTATGCATGCGTATGTGCGTTTTCCTAGCACGTGTGGTCGCACATTCGGTTGCCACAGCAGAGACACCTAAGAATTATGGCAGCAACCCGTAATTCTTCTATGTATCTCTATTTTCTCGCAGTTTTCTTCTGGCTTCTGGAATTTCTTAGTCTTAGCTTACTTCGTCATCTGTTGACGGTCAGAAAAAAAGGGTTTTGAGATTTCGTCTGTCAACCAACAAATTTCCACTGCACCATAAAACTAAAACCACGCCAGAATTCGTTCCTAAATCCTAATTACCAGCTGCGCGTATATGTCTTCTCGAGATGTGGCCTCCGCACTCTCCTACACCCACTTCAACATTTGCCCCCTTTTGCCCTAAACTCTAATAATAAGTTGACCACATTTCAATGCCAAACGTTCTTAATTTGTTTCTCCTCCGTCCGCCTCCTCCGCATTTCATTTTCAAACAAAGGAAGAGAAACTTACCAGCACAAGTGCAAGTGCTAAACTGAAATCCGAGACGTTTTCGAAACTTGTGCATCTCATCTCCGTCCTCCCCCAGTCCGAGAAAAACAATCCTACAGCCTTAGAAGAGCCGATCCTGATTTTTTTTTCCGACCCCTCTCATGCGTCATTTTTTATGTCTTCCAAGAAAAGGCTCGTTTCCAATTCGTACTTCCAATCACATATGCATATTCCAAACACCGGTTCATGTCTGAATACGAATACAACACGTCGTTTCTTGTTCCTCGCCCCAGCTTCCATTGTCCTTCTCTTCCTTCCGATTTGGAATTATTCAAATGTGTGTGTATCATTTCGCCGCCTTGTTGCTGGATTCCACAGTTTGCCGTTTATCTAATTATCCCTCTTTTTTATATCATCCACGTTGATTCCGGTCTTTGTTTCTGTGCCTTCTCCGTCTCAAGTCTCTCCATCTTTCCGAAATTCTAAAGATTCCAAAAATGACGACGTTTTGGAGTGACAATAGACGGTTTCAGTTCCATCCTTCTATTCACAAACCATATGCATTTCATAGTAGGATTATGGAGATGATTGTAAGAGTATTATTGTTACTAAAGAAGAATAGCCTATTTTCACTTTCGGAAAATATGGGTGTCCAATTCTCTTTTGGATGGTATTCAAGACGCTCAAGGGTTAGCAAGATTTTACTAAACGATTTTTTTCAATTGAGCTCTTGGCACTAAAGATACCTGTTCAGCATTGAGTTCTTCTTTTTTGCCACCTGCTGACCCTGTCCCTCATTTTGACGTTTTCCGTCATTTCCGCTCCTACCGAATGACGATGGATCGGTTCCTGCTCGCAATTCACTTCTTTTTGGAATTCTTCGCATTGCCGTAGTCGCATGTGTATTTTTCCTCTCCTTTTTTCGAAAATGTGTTTTTGTTCGACTTGTTTCACATAGTTAAAAAGTATTGTCAAGAAATCGAGATGTTTCAGTATCTCAGCCACTATGAAATTAGAACCAAAAGCAAAAGAAAGTGAGAAAAGAGACGGAATAATTGGTAATGGTGGTTGTTGTTGTTGTGTCCCTCCCGTCCGTCCGTCCGTCCGTCCACTTCTTCTACTTTTCCTGCTAATACTCGGCAGCCGGCAAGACGATGAACAGCCAGGCAGACACTGATGGCACACGGACGCGCAGGTGTTACTCCGTAAATAGAATAGAGCAGTCATTATTATCCAAATGATTCGGGTGATGCTCTTGATGGATGCTCAAAGCTTTCTGAGTCACACGATCATCTCATCTCACCCATATTTTTTCCCAACCATCGTTCCATTTAAAAGCCCTCATCCAACATCATTTTCGCCAGAGATTTGGCACATTATTTTGGCAATCCGTCTTCCATCTTCTGCCGCCTTGTTCCTCGCCTCTTTTAGTCCTTCCAAGACCAAGAATTCCCATCATTTGTCATTGAGCTGGGCCCTGTCCTAGAATGTGTACGAGACCGAGCCCTCTTTTTCTTATCCATTGTTGCTTCCCTTTTTCCGTATTTCTGCTTTTTGTTTTCTGTTTTGTGTTTGTTTCTTCTTTCGCTACTATATATGGGCTTTTCAGCAACTTTTCATGTTTCCCTCTTTCATTTTTCTTGTTTCCCCACTTTTTTGTCCAGTTTCTTTCTTTTTTATTTTAGCTCGCACATTTGAACCAACGTCTACGTCAACCACATAGTAAGAAAAATTATTTTTCCATTCAAAAGTGCAGAATGAAAAATGCGAAAGCTTTCTGATTCTGGGAGTGCATCGGCAGCTTGTCTATCTCTCTTTCTCTTCTTTCCTCTCTCTCTCTCCCTCGGTGCCACTTCCACGAAATCCCCTTCTTCTGCCGGAATCCAATTCTGCGCGTGATTCACCTGTCCTTTCATGCAAAACTCTCCTTCTCCTTCTTATACTTCTTCAAGGTTTTTCTTACTTGAAAAAATGGAAAAATTTTGAAGAAATTTAAAAAAGAAAAAAAACAAGTATTATATATATTGACATGAATTTCTTTGACAAAGGTTGTTTTTGTCAACGAGGTTGACATGCGATACGAATTCAACCCCTTCTGTAAATACGTCTTTAAATCTGAATATCGCCAAAGACACTCGCTCTAATCTCACTGGCATTTCTCTTTCTTATTTCTCCTCTCATATCCGTTAATACCAAAAGAAAACGAAAATGTCTTCTAGCGTTCCTTTCCTTTTGATTTTTTGTTTTTTTTTTCATTGTGAGTGATTTTATAGCTAGCTCTCTCCTAAACGTACATGCAAAGTAGTAACATTCAATATGCAATGTTGGCCACGTTATGATACATAATATTATTCTCTCCTACTTTTCCATACCTACCTCACCAGCCTGTTTTGTTTTCTAGTTCTCGTAGTCGGTCTCGGTCTCGTTCTAAATCTAAACAAGGGTTTAGAAAAATGATGGGGTTTTGAAAAGTTAGATGTATGCGATGATGTAATGTACCGGAACATGTTCGCGACACGCTTCAACATTTTGGCCCGAGGTTCTCAAGCCGTCCAGTCTAACTGACTTTGAACAGATTGACATTGACCGATATATCCCTGGAAAAATGTGTCCAGGTCTTGGTGAGAGACGATGAGATGAGATGCGCCTTCTTTTTTCCGCAAACTAATGTTGATTTTATCAGGTGGAAGAGACGAGTAAATGTAAGGAGATGAATGGTATGGGGATGAGATGAGACGATGTCAATTACGAGTATTCTCTCCATTTTTCTCTTTTCACTTCTTTTCGCATTTTTCTCCGACACTTTTCCAACGTTCTCCTCCGTTTGTCATTTCTTCCTCTCTCTCAATTTTGATCTTCAGGGTGTTATATCAGGACAGCATCACTCAGAATGTCGGAGGACTATGTCATTGTCAAATACGACTATCTTGCCCAGGAAGAACAGGAACTGACTATCAAAAAGAACGAGCGATTGAAACTGCTAGACGACAGCAAGAACTGGTGGAAGGTGAGGAACTAGAAACAGTAACTAGCTTTCTGAACACCGCTTTCTTCTTTTAGGTGGTCAATGATGCGAACAACGTTGGATTTGTACCATCAAACTACGTACGAAAAGAATCTATTGTGGACAAAGCAAAAGGCACAATCAAGGGCTTGGCGAGAGGAGGTCGCAATAGATCCTCAGATCCCGATCCGGTAAGTGTTTCTCATCAACTCAAAAAATGGAAAACGGCGGCGGCGGCGGCAGTGGTGGCGCCAGCGGGTGAACGACACAGTCGGCTGTAATGTCGCACTCAGACAGTTCTCATAACCATCCGAAACCAGTCCTCACGTGGAAGAAGCGAGAGAAAATGAGAGACACTTGCTATTTACACAAGCGTTTTTGATGCCGGCATAATGGTGTTCGATAATTAGAATAGTCAACATATCGATTAACTCAAATGTTGCCAGTTCTTTTCGTTCGTAACTTTTCGCATAGCAAATTCCTTTGATAAGTTGCACTGCCTCGACACTCCTTGCCTTATCAAACGACTTGTTACTTTACACTGCCATCGATTTTCTCTTTTTCCTACAAACCTCAAGAGTTAGCGACAATAATTATTTCCTTTCTCCGTGCGCCTTGCTTTCCTAGGTGCACATTTATCACTTTTATTCTGACAAAAATGCAAAAACGTCCATTGTGTCTGAAAGGCATACATTTTCTTCATTCACTCAAATGACGAATGTGCGCAAATGAGCGAGTGTTCCGTTTCCACTCTCATTCATCATGCTGCACGGGTAATTGGGGCAACCGCAGCCACGAAAGGGACGAACCGCGTGGCAGTTGGCGGGAAAAACAGAGGTCCGCAAACACAAACACACTGTTTTTTTGTCATCGATTGCTCTGCGGCAGTGCCCGGCAGTCCACACGTTCTTTTCTCGCCCGCCGCTCTGTTTTGCTAGACATTCGCCGTCGTTCTGACAGGTTCGGCAGTTCGTTTTTCACTTTTTTTGCCATCAGTCCGCTCATTTTGATTCGAATTTCTTCTACAATATCATTGTTTGACGGACAGAAAGTACTCTTTTCCACCGTTTCATCCTCAAACCGTCATAAATGGCCAAGGCGTTAATGTTTGAGAATGCGCTTGTGTGCACGCTCGTAATGGCTGCGCGCGCGTACATATCGCTATCGTTATCATGCGGTGGCGGCCGAGGCTCCGATGACATTGTAAATGAGTTGGACGGTCTACAGGCGCGCGAAATGTCCTTCCCACCCTTCGATACGTTTTGTCTCAATTGTCGGTTTCTCCTCACTCCGAATCGTATTTCTCTTCTATGTGTGTGGTTGCATGCACATTGCCTACGAGCTCAACGCTCATTTTGTTTGCGTTTCTGACTGAAGGTAGCGGGTTGTGCTGCTCCTGGCCATGCACGCAAAAACGAGAAACGCAAAATTCCGGCTCGTTGGGACTTTTTTCGTCTTCTTGCCAAGTTTCCAATTAAATTAACCGTCCGTCCGCCGGAAGAGTCCTTTGCTCATGTCATGTCATCCGCATATCGATTTTTGCTGCCGCCAACAAGTTAACCCTCTGGGTAACTATGTTTCGGGACGCCTCTTCCTTAGCCTTAGCAAGCGCATTTGCTCACAAAATTTCAAAATTTGATTCACCCTTTCTTCCTTAAAAGAATTTCGCAATATGCAATGCAAGTTCCAAATCAGTTATATTCCCAATTCTTAGTCAAATTTCCAAATATGTAGATGCATGATCTACCCATTTGTTTCATTCAACAAAAGAACACGTTCTTTTGCGTTTTTTTAATTTCATGCCATTTTAGTGTTTTTCAAAGTTTCCATTTCATCCTGTTTTTTTGAATATTTATTGAAAAAAAGACAACAGTTAAAGGAAGGGTTTGTAGTGCGGAAACTAAACTATTTGTTCTCTTCTCTCACAATGCGATGAGTTTCTCGAGTTTGCGCATCGTTACTGCAGTTTCTCTTTTTGAAATACTACGAAATGTATAAAACACGCTGTATTTTCATTCTTTCAGGAAGAACGATCAAACGGAATTGAGCGTCTTGCGTTCAGTCTCAACAACAACTGTGCGGTTACTCCAACATCGACTAACAAGGTTTGAAAAGAAACGCTTCATGTGTGGAAATGCAATTCAAACAATATCCTTTTTCCAGGTTCCCATGATGAGTTTGAGAACGAAAGCCGTAGTCAAATTCACTTACGAGCCACGATTGGAAGATGAGCTCGGATTGCAAAAGGGCGATTACGTGTATGTGGTTGAGAAGAGTACCGATGGATGGTGGAAAGGGGAGAATCCAAATGGAACTGTCGGATGGTTCCCATCAAACTACGTCGAAGAAGTCGAAGCGTCGTCGAATGGAAACCAAGGAAGCATTGAGAATAGGAACCCATCGGCTGTCGCTGCAGCTCCGCCACCACCACCGCCCCAACAACAGAAAGCCTCTGCTGCTCCTACGACTACCCTTGAGGTGAGATTCCTTTTTCCTTCAACTGACTCATAGTATTAAAAATTTATTTCAGACCGTTGTCACATTGTACTCTTTCGATGCCTCATCCTCCGAGGAGTTGTCATTCAAGAAGGGAGAACGACTGGATATTGTCGATCATCCTGCTCATGATCCGGACTGGTGGCTGGCTCGTAACGCATATGGAACAACGGGACTTGTCCCCAGAAACTATATTGAGGTAATTAATATATTTCATTTCTGTTCATGTATCTACTATGCATTTCTCTTTTCGAAATGACGTTGGAAACTGGATTTCATAATCTTTGAATTCCCGATGACGTGTTTCTTCTTGCAGGTTGTGAATGATTCATCGGCTTCCAAATCGTCTCACCAGGAATATACACCACAATATTCTGGAAAGAATGAACTTCCGATGGAGCGAGAGCCGTGGTATTTTGGGCGAATCTCGAGGGACCGCGCCGAAGATCTTTTGCAACACGGCCGTGAGGGAGAGTTTCTTGTCAGAGACTCGGAGAGCAACGTAAGCAACCACATTCTGAGGAAAAGAATATCAATTCGAATTTTCAGCCTGGGGATCTGTCCATTTCAATGCGTGGAATCGAGCGGAACAAGCATTTCAAAGTTCAAAACGTGGATGGTCAACTGAAAATTGGAAACCGCACATTCATGAACATGAATGCTCTGATCAGCCACTACACTACCAACCCGATCTTCTCCTCGCCAACTGAAAAACTCTACCTGACCGGACCCTTGCCGAAGTAAATAATTATTTTCTTGCTGATGTTTTTCTAATTCTCCGCCTTATTTCTCAACTCATTTCATGTCTCATTTTGTGAATTTCAAACTTTTCGCATCTATTTGAACATCATCAAATTGTTCGAACTCAACCGTCATTTCCAATACCAATAGCCCTGTGTTTAGTCAAAAGATAATACTTTGCCATCCGCCGTTTTGATATAATTTAACGGTTGATCACGGTTCTGGATATTCTGTTTTTATGTCTCAAGAAACACGTCCCATCCTACCCATTGTCATTTTAACCAACCGTTCCTCCCCGATTCTTGCAATTTCCACAACCCACTACTCAACATTTCGATGAGTTACTCGAAAAATTCTCATTTTGCCATATGTGATAATTGTAAATGAAGTTCGATGTGAGCAGATTTGCGTTTTCAATGAGAGTTTGTATGAATTGGTCAGTTAGAAAAAGAAAACAGATGGATATACACACAAAAATAGTAGATTTTATCAATTGTCATTGACCAACGGAACTGGAGAATGTTGTTGACTCGAAAAACTGCAAGAACTGAACCGTTGACCACTTTGACTGTTTTTTGAGTGATTTCTTTAGAATGCCATTAATATCACGTGTATCTTTTTTGCTTTTATTGTTTGTTGATAAGACCACATTCCCGGAGGAATTGAAGTTCATTGTTTGCCAAATATTTTGTTTTTGTTTCAATTTCAGTGTTGATTTTGACTTCAATTGTCTGCCCAATTCAATAGTTTATAAGTAAAAATGAAAAACAGAAGCGCGTGAAGAAAATGAAATGAAGCAAGTAGAGGGTGACAAAAAACATGGTGACAGACAGTAATGACAGAAAATTGTGAGAAAAAGAAAAGAAATGAGGAGGTTGGGATGAATTCAGGATTATTATACATTGACAACAGGGCAGAAGCCGGAAACTATCCCCAGACCCGTGCAAGTATAAAAGTCGGGTTATCCTGAATTGGATAGGATCACAAAGAAAAAATTAGAAAAAATGGGAATCGTCCTAAAACAGTGGGTAAGTCAACGAGAAAAACAGAAAAGTGAGTTCTCCCACGGAGATGAACACGTCACACAATAGGCATTGATGGGAATAAATGAGGCTGTAATCTCGTATGAAGAAATAGACGGTAGTGGACAATTCGAGAGTGGGGAACATGGTTGGATCGGTTGGTTTAGGTGTCTCATTCTTTCAGCCTTCTCAGGAGATCTGGGTAGGCTTGGCGTGGTTATAACAAAAAGGGAAAAAGATTATGGAAACGGAAAAATGAATTGAGTAAGTGTAGGAGAGTAAGAGCAATGCAAAGGGTGCTGGGGGTTGATTTATCTAACGGTCAAGAGCCATCAAGTAGCGGTAGTTCTCTTCCTCCGAACGCTCAACTGGCTTCGAAAAGAATCCACGATGGAAGACACCGCCGAAGAGAGCATGTCCCTAAAAACGATCAAACTTAGTCATTTCCATCTTTTGTTTATGAAAATGAAACCTAAACTCCATTACAACTATCTATTCTTTCAAACAAATTCATAAACTCACTGGTCTCTGTTGTGGTGCAGCTGGCTCGGCTGGAGCCGGAGCAGAAGTAGCGGCTGGAGCCGAGGCAGTGCTGGCCGACTGAGCGAGAGTTTGGGCAAAGTGATTCTGTTGCTGAGGCATCTGGGCAGTAGCGACGGACATTCCTTGCTTGTTATCCAGAGTAGTCATCACCAAGCCACCCTGCTGAGCGTGCGAGAACGGATGGATGTTCGAGAAGCTGTTCTTTCTGCTGTTTTCCAGCAGAGCGTTGTGCCAATCGAAAGTCTGAAAACATATGATTAATTTTTGAGATCTCACAGCTCTAATGTTTTTTGAACATTTTTGTCAAGTTTTGTCTTAATACTCAGTTAGTCAAATATATGATGCAAAATATATCGATTCTTGAATTGTGAGAGAATGTACGTACTTTGGAATTTGGGAAATTCAGTTGGGGAAACCGATTCTAGTCAACAGTCCCCTATTGGGGCTACTGAGAAGGTCACATTTCAGCTAATTCGCGAACCCTGGAAGTTTTGCGAGTGGCTTCGACAACAGCACCGTTCCAGTCGATAGCAGATGAAGACTTGCGAAGTGGTGGTTGAGAAAGACTCTCTTGGGACAGCAGAGCCGCCGAGCTGAAAATAATTAAAAATTAGTAAGTGAAACATGGTTGAGCATGTTGCAAGACAGAAAATGAATGAATGGACTAGTGAGGGTCGAGACCAAGAGGTGGGATCATTGCAGACGGGGACTGAGTGGAGGCGTGGCCAATTTATGTCACAATGCGTACACAATGGTGGTTTTTTGATAAGGTCAAAGTACAGAAGCAAATTAGAATGCCGTACATGTGAATAATTCTGACTAATTTTGCAGTTTCACGTGAATGGGCGGCCACTCCTCGTCTCCAGGTAAAGGCAGACAGGTCTCATTATCTTATTCATCCGCGCATATCTTATTAGATATCGGACAGATCATACGTACCCGACGCAACTACTCTCTGATCTTTCCTACTTTTTCGGGATGCCGAGGTCCCTTTGAAACAAAAGATACTGCGGCCCAAGAGATGTTTGTTCGACAAAGAACTTGGCGTTTTTGGGTTGACTCGCTTTTAGAGATAAGAAACACAAGTATTGCAGCGTTGGAATGGGGTGATAAATTTCTGGCGGGAAAGATTGGAAAACGAAGACCTTCAACAACCGGAGACGTACGAAGACAGCAGTATGACCTTCTTGTTCATCAGAAGAACTAATGCAAAAAGCAACTTCTGGAACCGCTTGCACTAGCCGCTTTTTGCGAAAAAGTGGAGAAAGGGGTCAAGTCGAGAGGGAGAGTGTCGTGCCGGGCGCTCTCCGAAAGCATGCACTGCTGCAATCGATTTTCGTTGCATAGTGGCGCGCACGGCAGCATTCTTGGCATACTGCCAACCCTCCCACGCTTCTCCTACAACAAAGTGCGACGCAAACGAGAAATTGTAACTATTGCTAATGTCGAATGCCTCGTTGTGTTACAATAGAAAAAGGCGAAGAGTTCTATTACCTGCATGGAAAGTGAAGTCCAGATTCAAGTTGTCCGGTGAAGTTCATTTTGAAACTAATAATAAGCGAGAATCAGTTGACGGAAGGATGAAGGGATGAATGCGATGAGAACTGTCGTTCAACGACCGTTTTATAGTCGCAAGGCGGTTTCGATAAGGGGGAGGAGGGATGATGGGTGGAGCCGGTGACACAGGCGTATTGGCGCGGCAATGAAATGTTGAGACACTTTTCGATCGCAGAGAAACAGACAAGAGTTAGCAGTTTTCAATGACACGGCCGGGACACCCCTCAACGACATCTGCGATCTCTCTCTTTATCATCATGTTTCTCTATCGCTCGGGCAGAGGCCCACGTGGGATGACTCTATCTGACGAAAACGAAGAGAAAAAACGAGAAAGTGGTGTGGTTTCGGGCCGACTTGTGTGTCTGCGCTGTAGCCACTGTGTGCTCCCGCTGATTTGAGGTCAACGAAGAGAAATGGGAAAGATAGAAAGCTAGCTCTGGATTGACACGTACCACGCAGATCAAAGGCTCAAATGGCCGGGAAGCAAGCGCCAAAAGGATGGTGCAATTGTCAGTGGAAATTGAAACTTTTCGGGCGGAAATGCATGACGATGATGTATTTGAACAACGAAATTCAACTCCGAATGTCAGGTTATTTGGCCAAAGGCTTTCATGATTGGCTGTTTTAGAAAGCTGACGAAATATTGCAATAGGTTCGCGTTTCTCTATGTCAATTAGTCTTTCGGAGAGTTTACGACCACCGAACTTTAACCTAGCACAGTGAAAAAGTGCTGATTGTGCGGATGGTGATAATTAAAAATTTAAGTGACAGGGCAGAAAACGTTTCGGGTCTTGAAATGCGGAGATAACATTGGCGGGCACAAACGATAAGAGTGACGGAAAGTTGAGTTGAAAGTGAGTGCATTGAAAGGTTGCGAGCCTTTTATCGTCGCCTACAGCAGTTTTTCCCGCACCCACCTTCCTTTTCTCTTGCTAACGACAACGTCATGGGTACACTTCAGTCATTCTATTCTTCCCAGACCGGACGAGTCACACGACTGTTCGTACACCCCCTCAAACTACAATAAATTGGGCGGAAGCAGCGTGGGGAGAAAGGGGAATTTGGCCGAGAAGTTGTGGGAAACACAGTGAATCAGGACTGTTCGACGGAGACACTGGGTGGGTGGAATGCGGCTGTTTGCACAGACGAAGCAGCTAATTCATCGGTTCGCATCAGGAATCAGAATCGAAATGGTGTAGCGTGCGTACGGTCCTTGGTGATGTCACCGTTCTCTGGGACTAACTAACTGGTTCCATTATGACGACACTAATTCTTGACTTCAGGAGGGTAGGTCGAAACTGCTCGCTGAAGTGTCTAGAGTGACATTTCACCGCACTGTGCCCCTTTTGGCCTTGATGTTAGTTGGTCTTAGTCGCCGAAATGCTTCTGTTGACTAGTTTTCTTAGCTTACTGATACAACAAGCTCGTGGCCGAAAGTGTTGTTTTCAGATGGTGGGACTACATTAATACTGAATTGGATTCGAATGACGCCGGACGTTTTCTCAAAATCACGTAGATACAGTAACGGTACATAGTTACAAACGTCGGTTCTCCGCTTTTTTACATTTCATAGAAATAGTGAAAAAATAGGAAAAGTGGAACTAGAGAAAAAAAAAACTTAACACGTGGGTTGAGTGGAATGTTAGAAGGGGAATTCTGGAATCATGCTAGCTGGTTTGATAAGAAAGTGAAAATATCAGAGGTATTTCGTCACAACAGTGACTTGTTTCTCCGGCTTCTTATGTAGGCGGAAAAGACCCACCACGTGGAGACATATGATCGTGTTAGGCAGTGTCAATGAAAAACTGTCGTTCGTTGATTTGTTGAAATTTGGTCATCTTTCCTCTTTCAACGACAGATGAAAAGATCAAGGCAACGAGAAAAACAACCATTCTTCCAGTTCTCCACGTACACAAACACTTGGCTCTTGGTCTATTTCACAGACAACTGTCGCATTTTGTGTTTCTTATCATACAGTTATCGAACAATTTGTTGATAAACTGCTTATTTCCCGTGATGCCGCCAAGGAATCGGAAAATCAAAACGAAAAATTCCAGAAGATCAGGAAGAAAAAAATCTTAGTTCAAAAGATGAGAAAGATTTTTTTGTCGGCGGGTGGTAGCAGTTGTGATAACAGCTGGCGTGCTTTTTGACTGGGAGCGGATCCTAGTAGAAACTGAATTACAATGAAGGATTCCTTAAGGTTTTGACGAGGCATGATGCAATTTTCAAGTCAGAAAACATAAGAACACATAAAAACGCACTACGTCGGGTTTGGGTAGGTTCAGCGTGACCATAGAAAAGACCAATAAGGAACGGAAGGCTTTATCTCTGGGGAGAGTGTAGCAAGAGCGAAAAAATGTCAACAGTGCCACATCTCGTCATAATTCGTCATGCTATTGCCTGCCCCCAAAAGAAGAGAAAAAAGAAGGAGCAGGAAATAAAAAGAGAGAAAACGAGGGGAAGAGCCCTTCCTCCCGATATTGCGAAAGCTGTGTCTTTTTTCGTTTTGCGCGGACTGGGTGTGTTTATTTGAACAAAGCGGGGCTCCAGTGACATCTCGGTCCAATTCTCCAACATCGGATTCCCTTGTGTCCAACACAGGGCACAGTGTATCTTGAGTGTATGCTGAACTCATGGGCCCACGTGGTCAGTCTCGTTTCTCTGACAATGACATCACAAGTTGTTCGTCCTCAAAAATGCACTGGAGGCACACCTCCCGGTGTTGTAGCTACGTGCAAACGAAAGCACCACGTGACTTCCTATGATTTCGAAACATCCGGCACAGTCACGTGGTGTCCGAATTGTGTGATTTCGACGCCAGACGTTCTGTCGTTTTTGGCGTAGATCGCAGACGGAGAAGACAATTCAAACAGCGGGAACCAGAAGATCAGAAGCAAAAGTTGAGTTCTCGTTTCAGCGTCTCACATTTATGGCATTAACAATTTGGACCTGGGCCAGTGGAACTTGCGACTAGAAGTTTCAGAAGTCGTAGTCCTTTGTTTCCTTTATGTCCGAGGTGTTTACGTATTTACTCCCGGTGATCATTAAATGAACAAGCGATCACCCAGTGAAGCGTGTCCATTCTAACTGGTCTCTTATTTTCTGCTTATCTACACCATCATTGTTCCGAAAATCAACAAACACCTAGCGCTGTCTCTGATGCTAAAATAACCGTGTTGGATTCTCCGATTCCCTCTGCATTATTCTGACGTGTTTTTTTTGCAACCGTATCAGTTACCAAAAAAAGGGAGAATTCCGGGAAGATGCGAATCATAATTAAATAAGGAATTTTGAATCTTTCTCTTTCTGCGTCATGACTGCGCAGTTGGAAAAAGGAATCGGAAATGATTCGGTGACCACTCTATTTTTATCATTTCGCTGCTGTCTGAGAAAACGAGAAATGTACATAGGCGCTGCGCACAGCGGGGTCGTTTGGGTGCAAACTGAGTGTTTCGGGAACTCAAGAGACGGACGAAGACGAAGATACTAGGAAGGAAAATGGTGGGTGGAACAAACTGACTGAAAACCCAAATTTGTTGACATCCGGAGTTGAAAAAACGAGATGTTCACATGTCATTGTGGTAATTCGAACTATGTCAAGTCTGGTCCAGGAACTGAAAAATCTGCAACCAGGAAGCTGCAAGACAAGAAAAACAGCCGGAAAATGGGGCAAACATCAGTTGCAGGCCCCCGTCCATTCTCTTATGTTTACCCCATTATTTCATTGTTCTATGTGCTCGAATGTGGTCCGAAAACGAGGCCAACTGGCCAACACGATCACACAAACTATATCATCTCAAATTCTGATGCAAAGTGTTTAGGTCTTCCGAACATATGACACATCGTGATTCTGATGCAATTCTCTCGCCACGCGAGGATATTAGGAGAGAGGAATTCCCTTCTTCCGACCGCTATTGCCGCTGCGTCTTGGTTTTTTGTTGTTTTTCCCCCCAAATGTTTAAAGATAAGAAGGAACGAGGCTGTGAAAACAGAATGTGGAGATCAAACCTGCAACACAAGGCTATTGTAGTTTTTGAACGGGACTTTGAAAAGTAAACGTTCGGAAAACCAATCAGCTGTCGTTGCAGGAAACCTTGCACAGAACGTGCTCAATAGCAAAACTTTTCAAGATGCAAGTTGACAAAAGGGATGTGAGAGTCAGGTCAAAGTTTCTTAATAAAGAGAAAGCGGGCAAAAACTCCGCAAGTCTGAACTTCAAAACTAGCTCTCGCGCTATTGATCCATTGGAAGATTATATGCAAAAAGCATATGCTTCTGTGTGTGAGAAAGGATGTTTTCCTCGAAAGTTTCCGGCCACGACCGTTTGTTTCGTCGACAAAGCAAATGATCACAACATATCACAACATATCGTCGACTTCCGGTGTTTTCCCAAATGTCGCTGTCAACGACAGACCAACTACTGTACTTGTCGTCTGCCATTTCTCCACGCGGTCTACGATGTTTGTGACTGCGTCGACATTGAAGGGGTTTCCTGGACATATCAAACGTCTCTCGCGCGCGATTGATCGTCATTGGTTCGAAAAATCAGATCAGGTCGACTGAGACGAGTGCGGTTAGAGAAGATAGAGGATGACAGTTTTTAGAGGAAACCCCAGGGAAGTTTTTTGCCGATTCAGCGTTATCGCTCGTAAAACTGTGAAATTCTCGAGAAGGAAGGAAGAGAATGAAAAGGACATTTGATAAGAAAGCGACCCTGGGGTACTTAAACTACGACGTGTGGCATTGACTTCCAAAAATCACAAAAATTTGAGAATGAGAAACTATGATTTCTTTTGCAGGGAATCGAGAATGAAATATCTGTTTGGAAAAAATTGCTCAGGGTGAGGAATTTAATGTTCATCGCAAGCAGAAAAAAACTAAAAGAGATCTTCTTCAGATGTCTCAGTTCCTTGTTATTCACCCTTTCTTTCCCGCTAATCCATGAGTCATGGCATTCCAGAAAAAGGAAGTTTTTGCGCCTATGACTAATACTTCTTTCTAGCTGTCACCTGCTTGCCATTTTGCCAATGCACTTTCAAACTGACAACCTGAGGCAATGAATCCGAACAAAGTCTATTACCTGCATAGAACGAAAACATGGTGATTAGCACAGCGCGCGCTGCTAACGACTATCGAAGTGCACTGTTCGAAAACACAAAGTACAAAACGAAATTGGCAATTTGAACGGCTGGTAAATCACTTTGCGCGCCAAAAATTCAAACGGACGAACAGAAAGAAAACTAGTAAATCCAGAGTGCATTCACGCATAAGCTAAGGATTCTTTCTAGAAGAACCCAGAACTAGTATGCATGCGATGCCTACGTGCTGAAGAGTGTTACGAAACCACGAGGCAGCCTCAAATGGCCGTCCTTGCACCCAGTGCCTTTTCCTTCGTTTTCTCCTCAGTTCAGGGTTTCCCGCCTTGGAAAAGCAGTGTTTGAACTCAGTCTTTCGCCGCGGCGCCGCGTCGTTCGAATGGAGAAATATATTTCTCTGGCCTCCTACGTCACACTTCCGATAAACATGCATGAGGCTAGGGGCTAACGGGTGACAAAAATGTGAAGGGACAAACGAGGAACTCACCTGACGTTCTTGTCGTGGAACTCGTTCTCGCGACGAAGAGCCTGTAAGAAATGGTATCAAGTGAACAGGTATCGAGAAGAAGAGCTGCGGATGGAACACTGAGACCCAATACTTGAATAATTTCAAATGCATTTTGGCTGTTGAATTTTGCAAACGCAAAGACAACACGACACCTAGACCGGGAAGTCTACGAAATAAAAGAAAAAAACGACAACAAAGCGACGATTTCTAGGCTCTCGTACGAAATTTCATTATCACGCGACACGTGTCTCTGTTTACAGACTGCATATATTCTGAGAGCGCTGAAGCGAACGTTGCTTGCCGGACTAACCTGGAGATTCGGGTGCGACGAGACCGGAGTCTTGAGTCCTTCGTGGACGTGTTGCAAGTTGGACATGATCTTGTTGAGAGATGGATGAGCTAAAACAAAACCGTCATTTTGAAATTCCTGAAAAGCTAGTCAGCTAGTAGCTAAGATATGCTACGATTAACAGCAAGACATTACATTCGGAATGGTCTTTGTGCTTCGAAAAGTGGTTGGCCATCAAGAACTTATGAAGTTTTGGGTCCATTTTTCAATCAATCAGTGAGCACCAATTCGAAATTTGAACAAAATTCAGAGAGAGGGACAGAGTGGCAGAGCTAGCGGCCGTTCTGTTTTGAAGCAAAATAAGAGAATAACGGACGGAGAGGGCGGAAAAAACAAGGCGGGCCCTCGGTGAGGGACAATAACAAAATTTATGGAAAGGGTAGAAAGGGCAGAATTAGACTGTCAACACCAAAAAAGGGCCGGTCATACCTTCGTCCTGGCTGACGAGCAGATGTGGAATGTCGAGGTGCGGGTCAGACTTGCTCATGGTGCGGAGAGAGACTTTCTGAATAATGTAAATGAAATTTGAGTATGAATACGAATAATAAAAAGCAGAGACGAGAGACCAGCGAACGCTTCTCTACAGTTTCATACAAATGTTCTGGTCGTTTCGTTTCTTTTGTGGTTTTATTCGATCGCTCAGTTTCACATTCAATTTTTTTCTCAAAAAAATATATCGAAAAAAGAACAATGCATGGGAGAGAAAGCGCAAGGCGCAAGCGAAGAGAGTGAGAACTAACCGGAGGCTCCAGAAGATTGTTGGTCGCGTGTTGTTCATGGTCGTCGTGGTGATGATGGTCGTGTTGGTGAAAAAATCCGCCGTGCCCAATCGAGTTCATGGTGAATGTTCAGAAGAAGTTGGTCGTGTTTTGAAAAATCTAGAAATGTTTCTTTTTTTGTGATTGGGGTTGACATATAAAGAGTTGAAAAGAAAAGTGGAAAACATGCTATCGTAAAACAGAGGACTGGTGGACAGTGCCGCCACATGTTCGGGTCGGGTCGCCTCGCCTGTCTGGAAAACACATGTGTGTTTGCGGCAAATTGTAACGATACGCCGCCAGATGTGCGTGCGCAGTCATATGTTCCACGAGAACTGTCTCGTGAATTCTAGTTACTTGCCTCAATATGAATATGGTAATGGAAACAGTAAAAAGTGGTAAAGTTGAAATTGGCATTGAATGAAAATTGGAGAGAAAATTAATAGTAAAGTTGTAAACATCGACAAAATGATTGTGCAGTTTTTGACTTTGGTTTTCAAAAATTGATAAGTTATCAATGCGTTGCGCCGAGAAAACTGTTCTTTCTTTCTTCCACAAACAAAGGAAAAAGTACAGAGCTCCACGAAACGAGCAGACTTATTTACTGAAGCAATGGATAAGAAAACGAGTGGGAATGATGTGTTTGTTCTGTTGTTTTTCATGGTCCAAAGGGCCCCCAGGAGAGGAGAAATAGCCATGATCGAGGAAATATACGACACTCGGGCATACGAAAGTGTTCAGATTTTCTCGAACAACTGCAATTGACATAAAAGGAAACTAAAAACACCGATGAATATGTTGATTCAAAACTAAAAAGGAAAGAAAAGAATGAAGAAGAATGAAGATATGAAGTCCGAAAAGGATGAGAAAACGAAACACTATACACTTATCTGTTTAAACCACGTGACGCGAATACTAATACGAAGAATCTTTTTCGCTGGTTTTTTTTGTTGGTAGAATGATTTGAAAACTTCTACATTGGACAAAAAAGAAGAAGAAGTGTTTAATGAGAAATGAATGTGTAAATATGAGAGGTTATATGCGTATCCATGCCTCTCACTATCTTCAACATGTGTTGTATCCCCCGTGAAAAGCCGATAGGACAACGGGAAACAACTGTTGGCAGGCCCAAGCACTAGGTCTTGTTTTTCAAAATTGAGGGTTTGAACTTATGAAGTGGAAAGTGATAACAGGACGAATTGGAAAAGAAACCATTTGAATTCTGAGAACGTTAACCTTCTTCATGTAGAATTTTAAGAAACTAGAACTTCCAAATGGCTACAAGAACTTTTCGTCGAAAAACAAAAAACGCTGGCAACTGGTACCTTATATGGACCAGTGCCAACGGTCATACGTGTTTAGGGTGTCTGAAAGTTAGAAAAAGAGAGAAACAGAGAAAGGAGTGTTTTTCGAATCACGTCACACTCCAATCAAATGCACCAAACGTCAGGTATAACCAGTGATCGCATCTATAGATGTACATAGTCTCCGGCCGAAAGTGCCCTCAGAGGCAACCTTTGCCGTTCGATTGAAAAAGATCGCATGTACTATGGCGGTGATCGATTCAAATGAGGTTCGAAGCGAGGATAGTTAACAAGCTCTACAAAATATTCAACCTTATATACTTAATCAAAAAAAAAGATCAAGAAGTGTTCGGCGGACAGGGGGCACAGACCAATGATGTAATGAAACAGCGTGTGAATGAATGAAGGGACACCGATCAGTCAGTCGCTCCTCCCTTTCCAGTCACTACACGCAACAATCACATGTAGACGATTCAGGGACGAGGAATAAAATTGTGTGATGCGTCGAAGCAAAGATCCTCGTGCCGGCATTGTTTCGATGATGCTTGAAGTGTTGTAGTTGAGTACTCGGGCGAAAGAGAAACCACTGGGCAAGTGATCTATAGCGTTGTTGATAAATATTGATGATTTTTGTGGGCTACATTGCAGTCGGCCGGTTTGGTTTGTTATGATCGACGAGTCAATTGTTGATTGCTGATCGAGCGCCGATTGGATCGGATCTTTGTTCCTTGATTGATTTTGATTGCTGTTCCTATTTTCAGTTTTTATCAGCTCGACAGCTCAACTTGACTGACTCGTAATCCGTCCATTGAACACTTAAAATGTTCCCTGCCAATCACGTGAATGGTTCTTTCAGATTACCTTTGTTCTATCAGCAAATTCATCAAAAATCACTTCCTTAGCGTTTTCTTTGTCTAATGACAAATGAGTATGATCAGAGAACGATCTGAACACACTCACACGCATTACTACAGAATTTTCTAAAATGAAGTGCAACTGTCTAGTGATAGAGTGCATCGAATAGCTGAGCATGTGTTGGATCGCAGTTCTGTGATCTGAGATCTGGGGGAAATGAGATAATTTTAGCTCCGGTCGACGGGGGTGATTATCTTTTTCTATCCTTTGATCAGGACCAACTGTTTCAGGAAACATGAAACATCTTTTGCGTTGTATCAGGTTTGGAAGGGGAACTTTTTTCTCAATTCTCACAACTGAGCGTTTTTTCAACAAGGAACTATGTATTTGACAATTGGAAAAATTTCATTTCAGTTGAGATTCTGCAGAACCATCGTTCCTAATAGTCATTCTTTCAAAAAAACAAGGATGACGCACGGAGCACTTGCAAGGAGTGATTCTTAACCAGAAAACGGAAAACTCTTCAGAATACTGGAACTTGAGACTTTGGAACGATTGGAAAAGGAAGTGAAGGCTCGAAGTAAAAGTGCATTCACATTTGTCATCTGTTCTAAAATTTGAATTGAACTCAATATGAATACTCGCTAATCGAAGCAATTGTGCAAAAAACAGCTTGTTGCAACAATTTTTCTCATTTCTTTGCTCGATTCCATTTTCCATCAAGCGGGAATGTTTATTCTTTCATTTTACACGATCGTGGTGACCAGAGTTGGGTAAAAAACAGAAATGACGCAAATTTCTGTCCTTGGTCGGCGGTTTTCTTTATTTCCTTTCTTTGTCTTGCTTTTTTGCCTTAGTTGGACGTGACACACAGGTGTTCCGAGACAAAGAAACACGAGAATGTTTCAAGGCATTTTGACCGTATTTCAGAAAAACAATACCCATAAGAAAGCAGACGCTGTTTGACAAAAATTGGTATTTGCTTGGACAATCACACTAGGGACTTTGAACAATTGGAAAAACGATTTCAGCTCTGGATAATGGAATTTTGTTTTTTCAATACAATGGTAACCGACAGACAGAACCTAGATCAAATAAAATCCGTTACAATATCATTATCATTGTCTGATACTCCCAGCAAACCAAATGGTTCTAATCCTCCCGCCAATCCATTCGTTTGCTACGACACTCCGCTCAAACGGTGCCCTTTTTTTATCTTCAAGGCAGATTTTTCCAACAGCGCTTTGAGTTTGATTTGAATGCAATTTTTCAACGTGTTTTGCTTTTTTTTCGTTTTGTTTCTTCAGTGCACAAAATCACTATTATTTTCTGCTATATTTGATGAGAACTGAATTTCGATAAGCGATATCGGTAACTTCCTTTACCGGATTTTTTGCTGTTCCAATAGGGAAATCAGCAATTCGATATTCATTTTTTGTCAAACGTAGTTGCTAATGCAACAGAGAAGAAAGAAAAAATTCTCGAAAGATGTTCAATGTTACATCAAGAAATGATGTTCTTTTTTCAAATAGAGCTTATAGACGACAAAAGTCGTTGTTTCTTTGTGCCTGCCTACTCGATGCTACTTGCACTAACAAATTCTCTCATTTCCGTTTTTTTTTTCATTTGGCTCCACCAGCAAGTCAGTCATTTTTTCGTCGTTGTTATGATAGTCATTTCCTCTCCATCCCAGCCCCCAATCATCAGCCTGGTGGTCTATTGTGAATTCTGGGAGAGCATTGACAAATTAATGAATAACTCATGTACGTCAGCGGTTATTATAACAGAACATCGGAAGGTGCCGGTGGCTCCTCCGCATGTGTCCCTCCTCTTCTGCCCTCGCCAATTTAGTCGGCACCATGGACTCCGCCCCTCGGCGCGCTCCATCTCCTCCCCATCTTGGTGGTCGTCAGGGCTCATCTATTCTTTAGCATTCAATGCCTTTTCAGAAGGAAAAGAAGAAAAAGAGGGAAACATTTTTGAAACATTCATCAGTTTTCTCATTTCTCATTTGTAACTTTTCACTGCTAACTTTCGTTCCTCTTTTCTTCCGCCTCTCATTTACATATTGAGCCTTGTCTTCACTTCCGTCGTCTTCTTCTTCATAGACTTTAAGCTTCCCTCTTTAGAATTTTGAATCTGGTAAAACATTTAATTGTATTTGTTTTCGTACTACTTTCTTATTTTCAATACCTACTATTTAATACCTATAGTCCTAATACGCAAAACCAATCAAATTCGCTTCTTACTTTACTTTTCTCCGGATTTATCGCACTTCTCCATCACAATTCCATTTATTGTCGGTCTCCCTTGCCTCCCTTCCACCCTTCCGTCTTACATCAGAAGCCATTTCACCATTTCACTAATCTCGGCAATCGTTGTTGCAATTTCGATTTTAACCTATTCAGTTGGCTCAGTGAAGCGTTCCCGTTCCTTCTCAACTCCTTTCCTATCTAGTTAATTTCCTGAGTTTGATCGTGACCGACCTCTTCTCATTGAATTATGCATTTTGTTTTTGTGCCGTTTTCTCTTTCCGTGTGGTTTTTGCTGCCTCTGGGTAAACGGGGTAAAGTGGTTCTTCAAAATTCTCATTTAGCTTGTGGGTAAAAACCAACATGCTCACAATCGGAAAGAAATACAAAAAACAAGTCGCCTTTTTTTTTTCAAATTTCCGCGTTTCCTGCTTGATTTTAAGAATCATCATCCATCCTTTTATCTATTCCATGGAAAAGCCGAAATTCTGTCTCAAAGTATTATAACCCTATCCGTTCGTCCACCAATTATCGACACCCTCCCGTCTCAAGCCGAGCGTTGCACACCCATTCCCTAAATACAATTATAACGGTCCCGTAAGAAATGAGCTAAGAAAGAGGCACAACGGGAGGAATAGCTCATATAAGACATCTGCGCGTTACGTAGCTTTTCTACCTCTTTGCAATCATTGCATAACTGCCGCTGAGTGTCTTGACATAAAACTCAAAAACCTTCAAAGGTATTCCTTCGGTCATTGTGACTTTTTCAACTTGAAGTCATTCCACTTCTGATACATTTCGACGAGTCCTCGACAAATGTGTAATTGATATGTGTTTCCGTTCAAAGCGGCGTTCCCTACGTAATCCGATATGTCCAGAGACGGAGACTGAGACCTGCAAGGGTCCCTCCGGCTTCGTCTTGTGGTTACCAAGTGCAGATTAGTGTTGTCGACCGACACCTCGACGAATCAATTTCTCATTTTCTTTTCTCCACGACAACTCTCCATATAAAATTCTCCATTTTTTTCTAGTCTACTTCTACTTCCAGGTTCTGCGGCATTGAGATGAATTAAGACTGCAAACCACCCCAACAGATGCCCGTCGCCAGAATATTCTTGCCTTTATTCCTCTTACTCCACACATCTGAAACGCTTCCTCTTGTACCGTCTCTTCTGAATCCACCATCTCCAAATGCAAACTCGCAAGCATATGTGGAAACTTCAAACGTCAGCAGCCAGTTTACAATACATGCATCTAACATTTCGAGCTGCCGCTTCAAAACAGCTGTGATACCTTGCGAATGCTTTCTTCAAGTTTCCGATGATTACAGATTAGAGGAAAACGGAAGACTGGTTAGTTCCAAATCAAAACATTATTTTTCTCAAAGAAATCCATTTTTTAAGCTCTCAACATTTGCGGTGACTGCTCCAGACATCAAGATTTTCACTCCTAGCACTCATGAAATGCTCAACGAGTTGTCAGTTCACATTGAGCCAAGACTCTGTCGAGATGATGTTTCCGACATTCAACTGGAATATCGATCCTTCCAGGTGAGTGAAATTGGCCACTGCTGGTATTGCAATGTGTATCCCATGCAGGTGTTTCCCGGAGACGAAGAGTCTAGTTGGAAGACTGTGAGCGCCGTCGCAAAAACGTTGAAGGACACCAAGACGAGTCTCATTTTCGGTTGCAAGCACTTCGCCGACCCCGGCTATTATCGCGTGTCAATTCGACTTTCTCTGGTCAATTATACGGTTCAGGTGGGAAAAAACAGAGCATGAATGTCACATAACATCGATTTTCTCATTTTCACGCGACATTTGATTGATGAGAGCTTCAGGGCGCTGGTTGTTTTCTTTTCTTTATGAGTAGTTAATTCTAGTTTTGAATTCTCATTTTTCAATACAAAACATCCTTTCCCTTCGCATACATGATTTCAAATTCTTTTGTTGCGAATACATGTACGTTGTTGGAAAACAAAACGAAAATCTTGTAGTGTTGATTATATGGTACTTCCGCAGTGCTTCTACACATGTCTACCGCGCCTCAGCTCATTTCCTTTCTCTCGTTTTCCAGGCCACAATAAATAAAGAGGGAGAAGCAGGGTGTGGACGGCGGGGTGGGTCGAAAAAAGAGGCAAGAAAAGGGAAAAGGGGCACACAGATGGAGCCAGCGCCTGCCTGAATTTTCATCACCTTTAATGGGGGTTTCGCATTGATAGAAAGGACCGAAATTCCCCTGAGACACAGAGAGTTCGAAGAGCGTGCCCCGTACTACCAGTAGTAAAGAAAGAGCAAAACGTGCGCGGTTTTTTGCTTAATGAAAAAGTTTTGCCTGGTATGTGTTTGGCTCTTGAGGTCAGATGTGATCCCATTCGTTAGATCGGGGAAAGGGAAGATGAGAATAGGGAACAAGCTGTGCAGCACACAGCACTTTGGAGTCCTCTTCTTGCCGTCTCCTTGCACCCATTAAAAGAAACGAGCAATAATAAATATCAAGTTTATGGGGTCCAAAGGAGGTCGTTGTCATTGTCATCAACATCATCCACCCAAAGCAAATGGATGAAGTACATGAACTGGTTTATTTCAGGCTGACAAATGGATTGTCGTGAATCGGACAAATCAGAACATGTTGAAATTGCGAGAAGACAGTATATTTCCCCATTGTAGTTCGGATTTCACAATTGGATGGAACTTGGCTGAATGTTCAATGGACAATCTTCACTACCGTCTCCGAATACTCGCCGTCCCGGAGGGAGCTAAAAATCACGATGACGGAGCAGTTTATATCGGTATGTATGGTGTGGGTGGCAACATTGAGTGGCGCACGAGAGTGCGTAATTGGTTTCGTCTCAAGTCGCATGATTGAAAATGTTCGCTTCAATTAAAGTGGTCCCTAGTGCGTAGTAACTTAGAGGCCATTTCCATTGTTGAGCAGGGATGAGCGGGTGACCGATTGCAATTGCAACACATCATTTCCTGAAATGTGCCAGATTTAACAGATGAGCTGCGTTGTTATTGATGAAACGAATATGTGCTCAGCAGAGTATTTCCAATATGTTTTAAAACCAGGGTAACATTTTCAGAAGAAATCGGGATTGCTCCCGATCAATACTCCATGAAGATCAGTTGTTCTCAATTCGACATTATACATGAAAAGTATTGCTTTGAACTTGTTTCTGTCAACCGGAACTCGTCCGTTTCTCACACGTGGCACAGTGTGTGCGTCAGTACAGAACCAGGTACGTTGCCTTTGACATCCCAAGGGATTAGTTTCTTGTTTGTGCAAGAAACAACAATAATTTGCATATTACGAATGTAAACGAGTTATGACATATGGGTGGCAAGGGGTCGAGAGCCGCGCAGAGGGCAGACTGCATAGGAGCAGGTGACAACACCTAATAGAACAGGAAGGGACAGGACGAACGATACCCAGCCAGCCAGCGATACACTCATAACTTCCGGTTTTTATCGACGAGAGGAGACGAAATAAATTGATCTTCTGCGTAATAATAGAGCGGCTGTGGTCCAAATGTGTTCCGACTTTTGAAGCAAAGAGGTTCACGCTGCACTGGAGAGCTAACTTGATTTGCGGTCTTCTCTATTCTCGGGTGCTCTTTCTCTCCAATATTCATAATAATCGCAATTGAATTATGAATCCTTGCTTCCCCAAACCAAGAGCCGCTAATCACATGAAGAACGAGCCTTTCCGTACCGCAGAGAAGACGCGGGTCAGATTGTGTGCGCGCATGTTCCTCTCCGCTCGTTTTTCTCCTTTCAAAGTGCAGCTGTTTTCCTTGAATAATGCGCGAGGACTGGTATGCAAGCGCTTCTCCTAATTATCGACAGCCGTTACCTGTGCTTCTATTGTATGACACGCGTGAAGCAGATGTGCAGTGCGAGCGGGTCAAGGGGACACTTGGCACATGCAACAATCCAAAGGTACTTCATTACTGAACAAACATCATCTGGTTGATGTGTGATGAGCATCACGAACAGAACCCGCTTCTGTAATTATTCCATCACCATGAGCAAGTCTGAGGGGCCAATTTGAAGAGCTAGCCGCTGACAGCCCTTCCTTCCATCTCTCATTTTTTGCATACATTCCCATTTGAAACACAATTATCTTTAATGAGTGATCTGCTCACCAGGACCATCAATTGGAACGAGAGTGCTTACTCATTCCTGTTTTCCCTCCAAAGGGACTACTCTACCCAAAATATGTACAATATGGTGTTAAGTACAACACATCACATTATTGTTATTGTTTTGATCTGTCCGCCTAAAGTTGACCTCTTGGAAGCTTTTAGTCGGAAGAAGAGCAAATTAATAAATGATGTGACAATGAATGTGAACAATATTTAGGGATTCAGCTAATAGGTGCATGAACGGATGGAACTGAGCGGCAAACATGTTCTCGACATGTTTCTCATGCTTCTCTTTCTTTCAAAAGGGACGGCTCAACAGAAAAGATTGTATCAGCATATTGTTTCGCAGCGCCGGAAGGGAAGAGAAATGATTCAACTCTCTTCTCACTTTGTCACTTCCTTTCTAAATCCGTTCCATCATTATTATAAAGTGTCTTCGAGACGGAAGAAGAGACAGGAAGGCAGAGTCTCAATCTAGCTGTCAAGTGTGCTAATTCTTATTTCGAATCTCTCGCAGCATGTCCTTCAAGTGGATTGTTTTGCATAGCAATGAATTCTTCATAAGTTCACAAAGTTGCTATGATTGCCGTCATTAGTTGGAAAAATTTCCAATTTGAAAACGGGGGAAAATATGAAAAATGGAAAGAAAAGACCTCCGCTTCAGGCAAAGAGTCAAATTTGAAACAATTTCTTTGTTTTGCAGTTGAAAGAAAGGTCGGCGGATGGTCGGCATGGAGCGAATGGAGTGCATGCTCGGAAACTTGCGGACTCGGAAGACAACGGAGAGTACGATTTTGTAATGAGCCAGTGCCGAAAAGATCGAAATACTGTGATGGACCGTTGATAGAAACCCAGGAATGCATGTTAGCAAAATGTCCGGAAGCGATGATGCCACAGAGTTTATCAACAAACTGTTCATGTGGATGTGCATTGTCAACAGAAGCAAGCTCCTTTTTTGCATCATCCAGGCATAGTAGAATGTGTGAAGGCAATCAAACTTGGACACTCCCAAAGATGGACGGAATCAAGATTACGGATTTCACTGTTAAGAAACAGGGCGACGCGAAAGGCAAACTGTTCTTTTTCTTAAGAGCACCTTACCAGGTATGCAGGTTTTATTTTTGTTTATTCAAACCAACGGAAGCTTCCCATTCTCAATCGTCGTTTTCAGGAGCTTGTTTGGTCTTCGGATTCTCATCAAGAATACCAATTCTCCTTGCCAATGTCGGCATCTGTTTTTGTTGTGCTTTGGAGCAAGAGCAATGACACTTCAAGATTGTCGCAGATTGACGATGGTTTCACTGTTTCTTACTCTGTCAGAGGTAATTTCGGTTTTCCTTATTTCCTGTATTCTTCACAAAACGTGCAATGCTTTTGGTAATCCATCAAACGTACAAATTGACGAAATGGGTGTATTATGTACTTGTCCATTACAAATTCTGACAGCTTTGTATCTAGAGTCGGTGGTGGATTTTTCGAAGCAAGTTATGTTATGAATACAGCGGTCAGAAAGCTGTCATCTAGTTCTCAAACTCATTGAATTCCGTGAGACCCAGACCAAGCTCATTTCTATCTTTCTTCTTGTCGAAAAATTGTGCATGGAAGGGGAAGAGAGCAATTGAGACAACAAGAATGACATGTGTAGAAGGTTTTGACAGGAATGAAATTGGAAGACAAAAAGATGGCGAAGAAGGAAGAGAGATAGATAGGCACATGGGGTCGGGAGAAGGGAAGGGAAAGAGCCATGTTCTAATTAAAATGCAACACATTCACAACTTGGAATACGCACGACATGAGAAAAGAAATGAATGGAAAAGAACACAGAGAAACAATAGGAATGGATGGGGGAAAGAAACACAAACTCTGAAAGGGATCTTCCGGTTTTCAGATGCCGATGCCCTTCCAACCGTCGCCAAAATCAATTCTTGCCAGCCCTTCTGTCCGGAAACTATGGCCATCGCAATTATGGGTGAGCATTCTGAAGTTTTGAAGTAACGAAACATTATTTTTCAGCAATCATTTTCATTTGTATCATATTCATCCCGCCTTTGGTTTGTGCTGCGGTGACAGCATCAATGAGGAGGAACACAAGTCCTGAAGTCCCATTGATAGATAACAAGTAACAATTTGAATGGTATTCTGTAATTCTACTCTATTTTTCTAGATATGACTCTGAGATGATTCGAAGTGGAAACACGGAGAGTACACATGTCAGTTCGAGACATTACGTTGCAAAGAGAAGCATTGGAATACAACTAAGCGTCCAAAGCACTCCTAGGTTTGTGAAACTATTCCATGTATTATCAACTAGTATTTTGTTTTCAGAACGGCCCGAGCATGTCTGTCACATGAATCTCCACTCCCACCTCGAGGTCAATCCTCTTTGAGTGAGTGTGACGAACTAGAGTACGACTACTACGACGGTACAACATTCCCGGGAAGTTTTCTGGCTCCAGTGCAAGACGTGATGTATTCTCAAATTGACATTGATCAGGTGAGAGTTGGAATAAATAAAAACTGTAATGGCATTCATTGTATATTTGAAAACAACAGACAGAGAGAACAGATGTTTGCGGTTGAAAGGAATGCAAGTTATCGTCTTAAACCTGTTGTATTACAGATAATCGGACAATCGGAGCTCTTCATAAACAGCGTCGAAAAAGCGGATGTTCACACTCAAATATGATTGCCATCTTCACTTTTTTGTTGTTATTGTTGTGGTGTTCCAGTTCTTAACTCTCAAATTGTCTTTACTTCTCTGAAAAATAAGAAAGAGAGAGGGAGACCAATTTCTTCACGTGCCTTTTTTTCCTGAAAAGTTCAAACGATTATATTTCTACATAATTTTCTTATCTTTCAATTGCGGGGAAAAATCTGTTAAACTACTTTATTTGAATAGGTTTATCACATTTTCTGTCAGTTTTCTTGAGCTTTATGACCACTCTTTCCATCTTTCTTGTCTGCATCCAGGTGAATTTCTTCTTGTCAATACTTTTCCATTTTTCATTTTTCTTTTTTTACTTTTTGGTTCCATTTTCGATTCGAACAATAAAAATACTATTGTGACTTTGAGTTATAAAGTTTGAGTGCACCATGGTTATGAGTTTGAGACGCTATCAAAAATCGCAAAATTAGTACGAAACGCAAACAGTGAGTTCGATTAAATAACAGAAAAGACTTCTTTATTTTGCGTGCAAGACAGAGAAATGAAATTAAAAGTTCACAGTTTACCGATTTCTGTTTTCTGAAAGCAATTCTGGTTTGAAACTTATAGAAACTATTTCTAAGTTTCAGAGATTTATTAATTTAATTTTTCAGTAATTTGCCAGTGTTGGCTCGATCAGCATAGATTCTTTACCGCAAAACAATAAAATTCATTAACGGGTTAGTCACCGGAAACCTGGATGATTCACATTGTGACACATTGTTCCCAATCGGGAAGATGAAAACGAAACTCAGTTCAAGATGATTGATGTCATGAAATCATCGCCATAGATGACTGTTTATTTGAACTCCCTCCGTTTTCTCTGACCGGTCAACTTCTGCCTGAGCCAACTGATAGTTGTAGTTGCTAAAAAAAGAACGACAGACCACATTTGATAACTGAACTCAGTTCATTGCATTTTCTTTGAAAACAAATGTTTTCTAGAAATACTTCATGCTAACAATACATTTTTTTTTCGGATTTTTTGTCGTCACTACGCCTCTTCTGTTGATCATTTCGGTTTTGTTTGGATATTGTTAAACAGCTGCCGTTTCTATTTTATTCTGCCGCATTCTTTTCAATCTAATTTCCTCTTTTGTTTGGTTTAACGTTTTGTGGAATTTATAGGAAGAACTTCATTTCCGGTATAAATATTCTTTTTTTTAAATTTCAACACAATATTTTCAGACTCAAAAAATGCTGCTGTCCGTTGTCTACTTGTGTTCTCTCCTCTCATTAGTTCATGGTGTTCCAGTAGTTCCAATTCATCCTGAAGCTGCGAAAGAGGTTCAAGGCTCTATGACAGCAAAACGTAAGAAAACATCAGAAGAATATTTTGAAAATCGGATGTATTATAGAATGGACTGACGAAAGTCTCTGCGTTCTCAAAATGGGATCATCTTGTCCAAGCGGCTTCGAACAAAATCAAATCATACTGTCTGTAAAGCCAGATGTTAATCCAGCGGTGAGCGACTCTATTCTTCTTGTGAATCAGATGGAATGTTAGAATGTGTTTGCGCTAGTTGATTACTGAAAATGGCAACCAAAGTGTTTGGTTGAACATGATCATAATCCTGTTCAAATCTTTTGCCATAATCTCTGATTGGATTATCATTATCAGAACAGGAGAAAGGTCGCTTCGAACTTGCTCCCGGAATAGAAACACACATTGATTTAATCATTCATTCGCTGACTCGCTTATCAAAAAAGGTTAACGAGCCCGGTGACACTATAAACCACGGCTGATAAGAATTTCATAGTTTTGATGTAATATCGTAGCTTCTAGTTTCTAGAAATGATTGCGTGATTTCTAGTTTTGCTGATGTGTGAACTTGTTCTCATTTTTAATAAATTTTCAGGACAAAGGAGAAAATGGAGAAACGCTGATTGCAATGGGAAATGCCGGAGAATCATCTCTCACTCGTAACCCGTACGACGCAGTCTACACTCTAAAACTGATCATGTGTTGCAAGAAATAGATCAGAAGTTATTACTGTGTTTGAAACATTTGCTTTAATATATATGTATTTTGAAACTTCATCATCGGGTTCTATTTTTAGAATAAACAGATTTAAACAAAGCGTTTTGAAATTTAAAATCATTGTGATCAAAATAAAAAAGCGCAAGAGTTTCCAGTAAAGCATTCAGTGTAATACACACACGTTAAAAAGTAACATTTCAATTTGTCCCATACACAGTTCGCAAAGCTTTGGCGTTCACACATAATTTGCTTGTGCTTGCCTGACTTCAAACTTGTGAATGTCTGTGAAGTAGCGATAGCAACCGCAAACAGCTCTCAGGGCCCAAATGTGAATACCCAGTTGAAATGATAATCCTACTAAAGCGGTTAGAGCGGTTTTTGCTGAAAAAAGCATATTATTTTTGAAAGGGACTTCCGAGAATTCGCTCACTGTATTCCGACTGTGACAAAGAAGTGTCGACAAAGAATCGAAGAATGAACGTTGTGTTACATGCCACCGAGATTAAGATGATGACGATGAGAATAGCTATTCCGAATACAATTGATATCTGGAACACATCATCTCTGGTTTCTGCTCATTCTGCCAATTTGGGAAAAAGTTTGAAGATTTGATCACTTACTTGCAATGCAATAAAGGCAAAAAGTAGATGAGCCTTTTGTTGTAAAATACCGACAAACATGTAGAGTAGTGCAATTATGACTATTATCATTGGAATTGCGTACAGTTTCATATTGGGACGGCGTTGCTGTAAAATGGAAACTTTCTAGATACTGTTGCTCAATATTTTTAATAAGTACCTCTTGGGATGTGAAGACGCAGTACATTAAGGAAAGACAGACACCAAGAAGAGCGAAGAAACCGATGGAACATGTGGCAATCTGAAAATTCCATAAATGAGTGTTGAAAATAAACAAGAGCTTACCTTAACGTGCATAAATCCAAAACATGTTTGATAAGTGTCGTGGTGATGGTTGAATATCCGAATACTTTGAGTACTCTTTTGACTTTTCAGTGACCGCATACTTTTCTGACTTCGCACCGACCGAAGACTCTTCATCGAGTTATGATGCGAGAGAACTTTCGGACTGCGGACACTGACTGGGCTGTCCATTATCTGAGAAACCAATGAGATGAAACGAGTTGAAAAAAAGAGAGTTTTTAGCGGGCAAGAAAGAAGGGCACGAGACATTAATAAATAATGAGAGAGAAAATAGCACTGAATCAAAGTTAGAGGCATTCGATTAGCATGAATAAGTGATTCGGCACAGCTAACTCTTGCTCGGTCATTTCCCATCTCGGCCTTTCTCCGTTTTCTAGGCTATGTGCATACAAGAACCGACAACATAAAAAAGAAAAAGCGAAAAACTGAAATTTTGAACATCTGAAAGAATGAGAAGCTTTCGAAGAATGAGAGAGAGAGGTATTTCACATGACTGATAGAAGTGGAAATCAATTGAGACCCCTCCTTTCTTGCCTTTCTTGGCTGCCGGATTACGAGATTAGTCAGCTGAGTCGTGCATATCAGCGATGGCTATTCGACTCGCAAAAACGTTTCGTTGAGATAAACTGAGAAGAGCTGATTAATTTGGAAGCAGTGTCAGGGCAAACGATTGACGTAAGAATCTTTTATCATTTATCTCCATCAGTCATCTAGATAAAATAGATATTTATGATGGATGTTCTACAAGTAAACGATGACACATTTGTTCAAAACTAAGCAAAAGACTGATCATCACTTGGTCATAATGTTGAATGCATTATTGCAAAGCAAATCAAGCAGATGAGATGAGAATCAGGAGCTCGTCGGCAAAAACGCCAAAAAAGGGACGGCCAAGAGAGATGTGCAGTTTTCCTGATAAATGGTGAAGAATTTTACCTCGGGGAATGATTTTGTACTTGGACCACAGAGAGCAAAAAAGAAAAGAAAAATGAAATGCCTCTTCTCCTCTTCTTCAAAGTTTTTGCTTTAATCTTGCAAGGAAGCTGTTTTTCATTCTCGATGAATGTCTTTTAAAGAAGAACGCGCAGATTTGCGTGGAATTTAGGAGATAAACACAGACAATGACTCAGCCGTGTTGCTCGAAGCTACGAGAAGCAGCTGAATTTTTTTATTCTGATTTTTGCAACATTCAGAATTGCCGGCTTCCTATTTCCACAGCGGAACTGGGGCAATTCAGTTTTTCCCACTTTAAGCACGTTTTATTTTTGTTTCAGAGTAATGTTAGTCCAATTTTATTCAGAAAGTACAGGAAATGAAGTTGAAGGGAAAAATGAAAACTCAGAATGACAGAGATTCGAGATTGGAGGAAAATTTGAATTATGTTCTGGTGGTGGATGATGGGAAGAATAGACGGAAACGAAGAGTATGATAGAGTTAAAGAGCTATTTGCTATCTTGCTTTCCGTTCAAACAAAGAAAAATGTGACTAAGATGAGAATAATGTATGACACGACGAGAAGCCAATTGAAGACCTGGAAGAGAAATCGAATTGGAGAATGAGCACACCAACGACAAGTTTGTGAGGAACTCACCGTGACTGCAATGAATCGAGGGTGATATACGTGATCCGGATGTTTTCCAGTGTCTCCTGACCTCGAAATATACCACGACTCAAGAGAAGCAGAGATGATGAGGCATGCAAGGCAAATAATGTACAGGATGAGCAGCTGGAACACCATTAAGTTAATCTGATTTTGTTCTTAATATCTGTGACGGTATCTTTGTGTTTTGTAGTCTTATGTTTGTTTTTTTTAATGCAACCGTCTACTACATACCTTCATTTTTCCTATAGTTCCAACAACATCCTTATCGAACAAGTTGGAGAGGAACACCATTACCGCAAAAATCCATGTGAAAAATAGAATAGCCAGAATCAAACTTTGCCAACCAAAACCCTACAAAACGAATTGCCATGTGAACATACTTAAGACAATGGCTCACTCTGTAGATGAATTGGAAATAAAGATCGGTATCTCTCCAGATGAAGGAACACGCAAAAAGAGCTGCAAATCCGAAGAGGACTTGAATAAAATTGATGAAACCATGTAGAGTACGCATGAACTCAAAGTTCATCTTGACCTGAAAAACTTTAAATTTTTGAAGAGAATTACAAAAAAAGCAAAGAAAACAGTTGATAGAAAAGTTAAGGACGAAACAAAGACCCGCCGGGAATAAAATTTGTCTCGAACTCTCTTAACCGTGTCGACGGGGTAAATACCATGGCAAATAAGAGTTTTGGGGTAACTTAGTGGCACAACTCTCGCAAATAAGATTGGGCACAGTTTTGAGGTGAAGAAAAAGAAAAAAACGGTCGGAACATTCTGAACTGTGTCTCGAGTGAAATGGATGTTTCGAGAGAGTTCCTGAGAGTCTTGCTTATACAGTTTTGCATAGTTTCTCGTGAATTGGGCGTGCTTGCGTGTATTTTTGAGTGCTGATAACATTTATTGACGCGTGATGAAATAGCTCATTGAGTTAAGTAAAAACGCAAATTTCGTATTCACGCGCTGCAGTGAAAAAGCCAAACAATAACGCAAAACGAAACAACTGAATCAAGTTACTCTACGCCGTTAAATAGAAATGTTAGTTCGAAGAACACTTTTATCTTTCGAATTCAGAAACTACGAACTGATAAGAAATGACTAAAGTCTTGGTGATTCAGAATGTGATCATAATGCAAGAAGTGACATTTTGGTTTGCTGAACCATGAGGAATGACTGGCACAGAGCAAAGTGAGCTTTGAATTTGAAATGAAAAACTGCTGATGTTGATGGCATCGAGATAATGCAAACAAAGAGGAAATACTGGAGGTAAGTAGAGTAAAACAAATAAAAACGGATGAAGATGGAAACAATCATGCGGCTGGTCGCTTCGAGAAATTTCATTGGCTTTGTGCCAAGTATTGAATAACATCAACTGGCAATGCCATAAAAGTAAGAAAATAAAATTCTGTTTCTTTGCTCTGTCACTGTTCGACACCATCTTTTAACTGTAGCAAGAGAAGGAATGACGTTCTCCTTCCCATAGAATACATGTTGAAGAAAGTAAACAACAGGCCCCAACACCAATAACATGGGTATTGATAAATCATCACACGGTACAGGCATTCAGTGACAGTGAAACCGGAAAGTTGGGAACCAGCGGTACCAGGTGATCAAACTCTCTAAAATTCGGAGATAAAACAAACTTCACGAAGTTTGCTTTTTATATCTGAGCCATCATCACTTTTGACACTGCCTTTTGTCTGCAGAGCTCACAGTTTCTGTAACTCTCGATTTATCAGGCTACAGTTAGCACGAAACACGTCTGAGTCACACTTGATGAGCGCTGCTCAGTTTCGTTCAATCCGCGGCCACGAATTTGAGGAAACTGTTTGTGCAGCGAGGTCGGCAAACATTTCTAAAAAATACTCGGCAAAAATGTGACGGAAAGTGAGTCACAAAAGATCAGGTAGTCAATACGGGTACGGAACACGAAAATGAACTGAATTGAAAGGTATTATCTCTGGAAGATTGTTTGAGTAATCAAACAACTGACCATGTTGTTTTCAAGAAGCTGCAAATAGGAAAAATGATTGATAACAGTTGTTTGCTTTATCAAACGGAGAAAAGGCCGTGTTGGAATTTTCTGGACTTTTGATGGAATTTCCAGTATTGATTCTGCAAGCGGAAATTGATAAGTAATCGCATTAGCACACAAAAAAACACTGACAAGTCAAACTCTGAATTAGTGCACTTTGAGTTTCCTGTTGGCATGCCAAATTATAATTGAATGCACAGAAACTATTGTCAGTCACAGTCACAAAAATTGTGATTAAGAAATAACTCAATTGTGAAAGAAAATGTTCAAATGATATCAACAGTTATTAGCAAACATTTCATATTTGTTTGTGCATCTTGCAGTTTTTTTTGAAATAAAGTAAAACAACTAATTATTTTTTTATAGAGGAGGAAAATGTTTTTTTTTTTGAAAAAAATAAGTTTTGCAGTTTATTTAAAAAAAAAAAACAGGAATTATCTGTTTTCATTAAATTTTACTTTTTCACATCCCAAATTGAATTCATTTTATAACTTGTTTTATTTTGCTTCATTTCCCAAAAAGCCATTGTATGTCCAGAAAAGAATAGGAAAGATAAGAGAGAAAATATGAAAGCTTCTTCGAACCGGTTCCTCTCATTATTTCACATCATTCGAATTTTCGTAAGCCTTGATTGCCAACCGAGACCGCCGCGCGAGACACAGAAAGGATGAATCCGACCAATCGTTTTCTATCTCTTCTCTGTTGTTCTCGACTTGTCCCAGCCCGATGCTAAGGCTAATCAACTAGCAAAAACAGTTCTCAGCCGGTGATAAGGTGTCCCTTTCGTTTGCCTCTCTCCTCCACCAACCCGCCGTATCCAGTTGCAACACGTTTTTAACAAAAGAAACGCCTCACGAAGCCGTCGGCTTATAAATGTAGGTCAGCAGCAAGCAGACCCCGCCTTCTCTTAGCTGAAGCTCTCCTGAAACAGTGCTTGTCCACTAACGTCATGAAGTATCTGGTTGTGTTGGCTTGCCTTGTCTTGGCTGCTGAGGCCTACAGTAAATCATCTAATCCACTCAAGACCAAGAAGTACAAGTGTGTTGAAGTATCCGATGATGAGGAGATCCAGATTGTCCCAAAGAAGGTATACTACTTTTTTTGAATTACCCTTCAAAGATTGTGTTTCCAGAAGTCGCCAACCTCTAAATACCCATGGAAGGCTGAGGAAGAAAAGGTTAACCGTAGAAACGACAACTCCAGATCTACTGAAAGCATTGAAATGCCAATTGCTCGCAAGGTAATTCTTTAAATGTGTACTAATTAATTTGATTATTAGGTGAAAACTCAAAAGATCGTGGCCACTACTCCACCAACGGTCTCTGATGTCCAGAGAGACGCAAAGGGACGACCACTCATCCTCTCTCCAGAACATTGTAATCAGGTTGAGCGCTACTCCAAGATGTACGGAGTCAAGGACGTGCTCGGATGGGTGCAGAGCAACTGCGCTTTCGCCAAAATGTACGTTCCAGGAGCTACTTGCGAGGAAATCAACATTCTCGTAGCTTCATGCTACAAGAAAAATTAATAATTCCAACATCAAATTAATAATGTATGTAAAAAAATAACTGATGATCTGACACGTGAAATCATGAACAAGTTGCAAAATAATGATAAAGTTATTGGAAATATTAGAATTTGATGGTTATGTTCTCCGAAACCCAGCTAACATTAGACTGCCCGACTTCCACTGTTTGGATTCCGATTTTCGATGACCGCGCATCCGCCTTGCTTTTTTAATTTCCTCGACAGAAGACGGACGACGCGAGTGTCTGCAAGTAGATCAACGTGCTATTGAAAGTGATCGCATCATTCCTTTCCGTCAACCAGTTACCTATTTTCCCTTGAATGATAGCTGACAAGAAAGACGCTTGCACGTATCAAATATCATTATGTCTCAAGTACGAAACTTGCACTTTCCTTCTGACAAAGCTCTTTCCCCAGAATATCATCCTTGATATCGACTTTTTCACCTCTCACTTCTCATCTCTACGCAAAAAGTGATTGAAAGTGTAAAAATCTTCCGTCACTACGCGGAGGGTGTTCATAAAACAAATGCGTTGTCAGCGATGATGTATTAGCCGATAGATTGAACCTTTCCATTCGTCAACGTCCATCGTCCGAGATTTTTCCCGTGGAAAGAAGAAAAAGAGTCTACCTGGGTTTTACGTGCAGAAGTTCTTTTCCGTGTAATGACGCTATAGACGTCCGAGGAACAGAAGAAGAACTAGAGCTTCCCGGTTGAATGAAGATTTGAGGAGACGTTGCAGAAGAACTGGACATTGGAGCCTGCGAAGATGCCATAGACATTCTGAAAAATCTAGTCCTCCTAGAAACTTCTGAATTTCTAACTGATGTAACCTAGCCACATTCAACAACAACTCTCCGGTCGTCGTAATGCCTTCGTGCCCTCCAGTAGCCACAATGTGTTTTGTTAATGCATATCTCTGCTGACGTTCGTATTCCTCGTTTTGTTCCGCTATAATCTCCATTGTCCTTCGAAGAGCGGCATTCTTTCCGCCGGCAGAACCAGTTACCATCCAAGTGTCAGATCCGGAATTTGGTCTAGACAGTAGCAAATTGAAACAAATTCGTCAAGAAACACACCTTAACGTTGACACCCAATACGCAAGGAAAACCATTAGCAGAAGAGAAACACATACAATTGGAATGATCGCAATGTTCATGAACTCTGTCATGCTATCAAAGCGTGGATACCTATTAAAAATCATTGCATTTTTTTCCTGAGACCTCTCATACCTCTCATACGCTAAGATATGCCAGCCTAACCGATTCGCTATTTCCTGATGATGTTTTTTCAAGATGTCTGGAATTTTTTTTAGTACTTGTCATTTTTTCGAGTTTTTGATTGCTGATTACCCGATAATGTTTGTCTTGGAAGAAATGGTCTATGTTGTTTTTGGCTCGGGTTGGAAGCATGTGGTAACAAAACAAAGAATTTTATTTGAATGGTCAACGCTTCCCTTCTTGGAAATCCGTCAAGAAACACAATCTGTTCGGGACCAAACAGCAGACTGAAAGCAAAGTTCATTGATTTCCTGTCAATCAAATGACCGACTAACGAGGTTTTTAGATTGCAAGCAGTTGTATTCTGGCAATACTTTGTCACCACCTTGGCCATCGTTCGGCGGAAAGGGGAAATGAGATCTGGCAATGGCGAATCAACGCAGTAAGCTACCCGTATACCGGCTGTCCAGTCAAACATGTCAAGCTCTGAAAAATAGATAAGTTATTATCCAACTTTGGTTAACTAAAAATAGTAACTAACCAATTCTCGACGGATCTTCGATATGTGCAGAATAAGTGAATACATTTGGAACGAATAAGATGCAATTCAAAACAATAATAACAAGTGAGCTAGCTGATATTGAAGAACATTGCATTTCTTTGTGGATAACTCGGCTATCCTGCAAGATAAAAAGGTGCTGATTGTTACAATAAAACATGTGGGTGTTGAGTAAATAAACATTAAAGAGGTGATTGAGTAATAGGTTTCTGTATGGGTTGAAAGTCTATGAGGTTTTCAAGTAGAAATGGACCACTGATTTGATCTTTCTTCCGGAAACCAAAGAAGAATTGATAACATGTGTTTTGTGTTAGACGAGAGCCGCAAAGTGGATACTAGTGGAGGGAAAGAAAGACAAGAAATCAGGAATCAAGTGACCTGGGAACGGAATGAGTTCGTTACGAAGCGCCGACTAGAAATCTCTCAAAAGGTCTCATAATTCAAAATTGACAGCAGTTTTTGTTCTCACTGGATTCGAGTTGGCTCGCGAAATGAAGATGAAGCGTTTTGAAGAACACAGCTGTTTGCTTGCAACGGCACATATGCTCACCGGGAGCTGTATATCTGAGAAAATGAGAAGCGTGTGTATATTAGTGGCATTTGAAACGGGATCCCTCGTTGCGTTTCGTTTTGTCGTTTCGTTCTCAATGAATTGGTTTTTGTCTGGTGGAAACGAGCTGGAAACTGCTGAAACTTTGAAAAATTTATTGGATGAGCATACGCGACGAACAACTGCTCACAAACGGCCCGCATTATGGGTTCGGAAAAAAGACTGCAAAAAATCTTTTGGAAGAGCGTAATTGTTTTATTGGCTTCGGAAGTCATACGAAACCTTGTGTTCGCAACCGAAACTTTTACAACGGACCTTCACGGACAATTGGAAAATGATGAAACAAAAAACTTATGAAAGATTCTACATCTGATTGAAAAAGTAAACTCCGAGTTATGAGTTTCAAGTTGATAACTGTTTTTTAACAGACATGGATAAAATATATAGTCATCACTGTTGTTCTGCCAAGGGGTGTTAAGATTAATGCATTTTTTAAATTAAAACAATTGTCTCGATAAAAATTCCAAACTCACTTTGTCATTTATTTTTTGAAAAGTCAATTTCATTTTCTTCCCGAATTATTGAATTAAATAAATTGAATTTTTTAAACTATATTTTTTTAAATATTTTATTCAACATTTTGTTTGTTTCTGTTAAAGATTTTTGAAGTATCATTGATTATTCTTTCCAGATTTATCCTCTTTCTTGTTCTTAATCTCTTGCGCTCACAAGGTTAAGAGACAAAGCTCACCGAACAGCTCACGCACAATTATGAAACACACACGCACTCAAGCCCAGATGGCGGTGTCTCCTGCGCGACCTAATACGCATTTCCTGCCTCCTGCATCCAAAGGGCTCCTTTATCGACAGATTTGACGAGAAATAGCATTCAGAGAAGAGAGAGGGGCAAAGACGTTCTCTCCGTGTTGGGCGCATTGTGCCGTGGTCTCGCACGGTGCCTTCAGTCCTCTTGCTGTCTACGCTTCTTCCCTTGGCGTGCTTCATTCCTTTTTGAAGCGTGCTCAGCTGAAAACGCAAAAACAACCCCATTTCTACAATTTCGACCTTGTGATAAAATCCCGACAAGCAGAAGTGCACCAACAGCGTTCCCGTGGTCGACCATTGTAAACAAAACCATTAGAAGCGGTCGACATCGTCAACAATCAGAGAAAACAAAAAACACAGGAGGCACAGAAAACACCAGGTGAGGAACAGTTTTTCAGATCTCGCAGCGCAAAATTTCAAAAACATCATGCCAATACATAGGTTTCAAATTTCATCTCTTTCAGTTTTTTGTTTAAAAAAAACCGTGTGCGTTTGCATTTTTCGTGTTGACTCTTCAGTAGAATCTCTACGCAAGAATACAAATATATTTATGCTATTTTTTTGTTTCTCTATAACTCTTCTCTTCATCAAAAACGTTTCTCAGTTCATTCAAAATAATTAGCCTAACGAGGATGTTCTTAATCCCCTAACAGGGCGAAAAGAAACTGTGCAGGTGGGCAAATGCGGAAATGTTCGCCAATGGCAATTACGTGTTGTGTCCCCTCGTTGTCTGCACTCTCTCCAGTTTGTCGATACTTGGCAAACGGTCGTACCGGTCAACAACAGTTCATCTCTTTGTCATTTCTTTCATTTCTCATTCTTTTTCTCATTTCATCTAAATTCCTCATATGATCTTTAGCTGCCTAGATTATTTTGTGAGGGAAGACAAATTTTTTCGTTTCTTGAAATGTAGATAGTTTAAGATTATCAGTCAGGAAGCCAAAAATGTTTTTCTAAATTTTCAGACTAAGCTTCATAGTTCTCTCTTACTGGTTTTAAGTTTTCATTTTCTTATTCAACTTTCCATCGGTGTGTTTCAAAACTACTCGTTTGTTGCGTTGCCCGGGCAATGAGGGCACTCTCAACAGACGCTCTGGGCAGATTTGCCAGTCTGCTCTCTTCTTCTAACAAGGGAACCTTTTATACGAAGGTTGGAACTTTAAAGAACGGACTTCACAGATCGATAGAGCATCCTTGAATTAGTATATTTCCGTTTTCAAAACCTGCTAAATATCGTTTTGAATTGTTGGATTCTTCCATGTTATAGTGTTTTTTGGTGAATTTAGAGCAAATTTCGTGAAAATGGACACTTTGACACGGTGGGACAGTGTCTCAAAATGATATTTAGCAGGTTTTGAAAGCGGAAATATACTAATTCGAGGACGCTCTATCGATCTGTGAAGTCCGTTTTTCAAAATTCCAACCTTCGTATAAAAGGTCCCCTTGTAAAGTATTTTGTCTACCACTATCACTGTTGATTGAAATATGTCTGCCGCCTTTTGCAAGCATAGAACGGTTGCTGCTTTTTTTCTAACAACCTTCACCTCCAACCCTATGCTGCTCTAGACACATTCTTCCCTTCTGCCAGTTCAATCAAATGTCAAACAACCTTATTTTGTTTAGTGTTTTTCTTTTTCAATTCAGTCATCATTAATAGCCAATACTTTCAGAGAAACTTGGGCAAGTGGAACCTGATCGAAAGGTGTAGGAAGAACATACTGATCGTGCTGAGATAGAAGCATCAGGAATGGAAGTTGTCAAAAACCAAATTCCACCCGGTCATTCAGCATGCCTGACGGATCAGCAGACCCCACAAAATGGAACTGGAGCTGAACCGACATCAAGTGAAGCAGTTGCTGTCACATCGACGGAACCGGCTCAACATGGCAACAGCGCATCAGATATGCCTGCAAATCAGCTGAACAATAGACAAGCACATGGCAACAGGAACAACAAAAAGCAAAGACGAAAGAATAAACAGAAATCGTCAGGATCGCAAGCACCACAGTCCAGTCAAGTGACCGTGTCAGTAACAACACTGCCTACACGTGTTCAAGAAACTCCTAAGACAAAGTCGTTTACGCCACAGTGCCAGAAGACTAATCCAACTACTAAACAGCCAGTGAATGCTCCACCGGTACCAAAGACACCCTCAAGAAAAGTGGATACCACGACTTCGTGCTGTGTACATACTGTTCCTCCAGACTGTTCGATACTGCATATAACAAACGGCTATTCGATATTGTCAGATTTTCCATCTCATCTTCGTTGTTGCGGATTCATTGCAAATGATTATACGCAAGTGGGAAATTATTGGCAAGAGCGACGCAGAGTGGATTACATGGCCCTCCACTTGAAAAAACCCCTGGATCTTTTGGACACTCATGCACTCTTCCCACAGCCATACAGTGCCAAACCCTGTCCATGCTCACAAGACGAGCCAATTAAAAGAATTGTCCAACCAATCACTTGGAGAGGCCCAAAAAGTTTGAGATATGCTAGTATTCGTGCAACTCTGAAAATGTTCTCTTGCTTGGAACCTTTTCAATTGGTCCACAAGAAACCTCCGCTAAAGGAAGGAGAATATTTCTTGAAAAGACTACCGGTTAGTTCGCTTTTCTCATTTTCCAATTTGAATACTGCTTTCAGAAAAAACCATACCCACAGAAAATGTTTGAGACAATGGTGGACGAAATGAAAGACCTGTTGAGTCCGAACAATCTGGATAACTACGAAAATCTTTTCGAACGGGCTTGTCTTACCAATACGCTCGGTCCGATTGAATTGTTGCTGAAGATGACAAACGTTTCAATAACTGTTCGGGTAAAAAAAGGAAAATTAAATTGAAAAAATAGAATTTTATAGGAAGAGAAAGCACTTTTTTTGATTGCTCAAATTATACTTCGTGCAACATATAGAAGGAAAAATCCTGTCGATGAAGCAAATTCTAAGCGAAACTCCGGCCAAGGAAAGTCCAAGGTGCTCTAAATCGTGCTGAGGGAAAGGGTTTCAATGCTTTTTTACAGATTGGCGACCGAACAAAAATTGTGCTTCCTCAATACGTCCTACCCGATGTAGTCACTCATGAAATGCTGGAGGATCTCTACAAGCAAATACTTACACGCTTGGAATCCAGAAACCCTTACATTGTCATGTTGTTTGCGGACCCCCGCGCAACGGCACCGGGCACTGTAGTAGTAGACATTCCAAAAACGATTGAGGATCTGATTGACCTCTCTGTCTCGTTCTTTAACTGGTGGTATGTTGACAAGGATTACTTCCTGGAACGGTTCCTGTTCGAGAGAGAAGGATTGGATTGTGTCAGGCTAACAGCGGAGCAGCAAGCCGATTTGGACAGACAACTGGAACTCAGTTCTGATGAAGACGATTAATAAGCTGCGAGCAAAGGTGAATAACTCAACATCTTTCTCAGTTTCGATGGATTTATTTTCAGGTCTTTGTTTCAACTCGTCTGAGACTACTGCTGCCTCTATTGCATTGTTTTCTGTTTTCTTCCTGACCCTACCAATCAACCTCTACGGAAATTTCGCTCTCTTGAAATCTAGTTTAGTATTTTCAGTTGAAGCGCCTGTCTAGACGATAGGTGCTTAGCCTCTGTCGTTGAGACATGTACACGCACATGATTTCTAACTATTCATTTGCCCAATTCTTTCTCTACTGTTTTAAAGTATATTCTGCTATTATAACCTTTCTCGTTCTGATACCGTTTCAACATGATCCGATATTTCTTTTTTACAATAACTGATTACCAATGATTCGGATATTTATTTTGTCAATATGTAAGTAGTTATTGTGGTTCATGATTGGACAAGTGTTTATTCTTATTTTTGGCGTGTGTAATTCATTTCTTATTTATATATTCATATCTTCGATTTGCTCCGATCTAACGATTGTTTGAGCTGACTGATTCCACTTTTTATTCTAAACAATGTCCCCCGATTAGTTGACACTCTCTCCTATTCTTTATTTCTTGCCCATTCTTCTTTAATTTCTGTTGTAAATAATCCGATCTCACAATTTTCTGAGCCGATTTGTACTTTTCAGTATTTCCGCTTTGTTTCCTTCTTATTTCTGGATTATTTTCCTAATGCTCCGATCTAACGATTGTGTAAGCTTTTTCAACAGAAAACCCCCTCATTTTTTTTTTCAAATTTTCAAGTTGTTGGTGACACATGCTTGTGGAAATGTTGTGAATGTTTGAATTGATAATAAATTTTGGAAGTCAACTTTGTTTTAACATGAAGCATTTCAGGTAAAATTGTGGTTTAGTCGTGTAAAACTGCCAAGTGTCTGGTTTATTCTAACAATATTTGCATTCTGAGATATAATATAATTGATAAATCACTGGGCGCGTTGGCCATCTTATCACTGCTTCTTTCCATCATGTTAGCATGTCCAGAAATTGATTAGACTGATCAGCAGCAAATTTATTATCCAGTTCACGTTCTCGGGATCGAAAGGAAAGAAGCCGGGTGACCCTGATGATGTCACTGAACTTTGACAGATCACGCGACGCTATCCGGTTTTTCTAGAAGAATCTGCTCTGTAATTCAATCAATTTGAACGTGTCTTTTTGAACTAACCGTTCGTAAGCCGAACATGACCGATCAAGCTAAACAGATCAGATAGCGCATGTCATGTCGCACCCAGAAATTGAACCGCGTGACGCTGCTGGGTGATTCATCGCAACGTACCCACTTTGTGTCGTCCTCTTCCACTTCCCCCGCCGCTTCATTTCTCCGAATCTTCTCCAATAAGCAACCGGTTCCTGTGGCTGCTGGCTTCTCCTATAAAAAGGAAATGAAAGCAACCTTGACAGCGTTTTACTTGTCGCTCAATTCGATTTTATATCTATTACTTACAGAACAAAACAACATGAAACTTCAAACTGGTGTGTCAAGCAAAGACCTTTCAACTCTCAAGGAAATGGCTGAACTTGAGAAATACCAGGAAGCCAAAGAAGCTGTGGAGGCAAATCAGAAGAACATGGAGGCAGAAGAGAAGGATCAGCTGATGGAGAAAGATGAGACAGAAAAGACGGAAGTCGTTGACAAAATCAAGTAAGTTGTCTTGACTATCGAATCTGTGGCTACGTAGTTTTAAGAAAATCTCTTTTCAGTGTCGCCAAGTCTGTTACTACTTCGGAGAACTGCTTCCTGAAATGGGACAATTGTTTTTTGAAACCAGACAACTGCTGCGTCGTCAAAGCCGTTCGGAAATTTACCAACTGAACATTCAAACCATTATTGTACTTGTATATAATCGACGGAAAGAGTGACTCTTATATTCTTCCAAATAATATTCCAATACCATAATAAACCTTACTCGGCCATTCACGTGAACTACAAATGACACGTTATGATTTCTATGTGATTTTGAATCTTAAAAAGCATGAGGCACGCTAGCAAAACCAACAAAACGGGGAAACTAAAGCGGAGCTGCCGACTAAACCAGTTCAGTATCTAAAAATGAACATCAACTACTATTTTACGCAAGTATTGCGTTGATGGTTTTTGCACGATCACGGTGCTGGAAATAGGAATTTTGAGTCAAATATGTATTCACAGAAGGAAGAAGATGAAAAAACAACAAAAAAGAACTGTCTGGTGAATGAAATCTGTTTTCAAAATGAAATTCTATTGTCAATTCACATTGAAAATAGCCAGACTGTGTGTGGAGTATTGTTGTCTGCAGAACATTAATTCCGTGCATGACGGAATGGCAAACAGAACAATGAATAGAGTCTGGACAGTTTGTGAACTTGTGCGAACTAGTGTGAATCATGCTGAAATACTTGTTTCTTCCAAGAAAATACGATTTGACGAATGAAAAATGAACAGAGTCGTCTTTCAAATCACTTTTCAATCAGTATCAGTTGCCACTGACTTCTCGTGTTTTATATTCCGTTCTTCTGACTCCGTGTGTTTCTGGAGCGGTACAGTGACTTTTAGTCTTGTCTTGTATGTTTTTTTTTCACAAACAGGATCACTGCGAGCACAAAGATCGGCACTGATCAAATAGTTTCATACCGGAATCGGCAGATCGTACTGAGCTAGCATCACAAGGTTCCATTCTGTTACGGAGAGAGTCACCGACCGACAGTTTTACATAATCTGACCGTTGTTAACACCTCATTTGAAAAACAGTTGAAACACTTGGCGTCGTCGTCTTTCGGGTAACAAAACTCGGAAAACCGCTGCTTTCCTTCCGTCCTTTTATTTGAAACAGTCGTATGAACGGTGCGCCGTACCAGCAAAAGAAGACTTTGTTTGTCAGTGGAGTGAGTGATTCTGAAAACGAGTATCTAGGGACAAACGAGCAAGCCGACGACGAAGATTCTGACGACGATTACATCTATCTGAAACCAATCCGGAAACAGTCACACAGTAAGAAAACAAATTGATTCTGCCAATCAATTCCATTAATGGCATCTTTTCTGATTCCAGAAAGCGCACTCCTCCGAACAACCAGTTTCAACCATAAACAATACCGAAGTCTGAAAGAGATGATTATCGACGTTAAGCAAGAAAATGTGAAAGTGAGTGAAGATTGTCACACTCGTATTCCTTCAGCGTCAAGTTTCAGAATGGGAATCATAACTTAAGTGCGCTTGAAAACGGATCGACATTCTCAGAAAGGAAAGTCACGTTCACGTTGGCAAATGACTTCGACTGTGCAAAGTTTCGAAAAGGACAATCGTTATGGACTCGGATAAAAACAAAAACACGTACAAAATGACTATGAGGCGGAAGGAATAGAAACATTTCAGAAGCTAAATTCTGGTCGTTGTCAAGTCTTCTCTCCGATTGGCTCTTCCTTGCACTTCTCGGAATCGCAGTTGCTTTTATTTCTATATCAGTTGATATGATGGTTTTTCTGTTCCAAGAAAGTAATTAGTAGATAGGCTTGACAAACTAGAACGCATATGCTGAATTTAGTGCAAAGAAGAACAGTTTCGATATACACTTTGTTTGGCTCTGATCAGTCATACTTTTTATGGGCATGTGGGTTACTTGGATGGTGCGGTTACACAATCGGATTGGTACTTGCATCCGCCAGTTTTGTCCATTATGTTTCTCCTCAAGCTATTGGTGAGCCAACTCCACTTTTATCGTAAGCATAATAATTGAAGGTTCTGGAATACCAGAAATGAAGACAATAATCCGAGGAGTCATCTTGGTAGACTATCTCACCTTCCGAACACTAGTCTCAAAAACTTTCGGAGTTGCGATGGCATTAGGAAGCGGAGTTCCTATTGGAAAAATGGTAAGAGTTCAATAGACCTAATCTAATTTTACATTCAAGGGACCGTTCGTGCACATTGCTTCAGTGGTGGCCAACCAAATGTGCCTTCTAGCAGCAAAGTTCAATTCTGCGTATCGTGAGGAGAGCAGAAGAATGGAATGTCTAGCTGCTGCATGTGCAGTTGGCGTCGCGTGTACTTTCAGTTCTCCTGTCGGAGGAGTACTGTTTTCCATTGAAGTAACCACAATGTACTTTTCGGTCAGAAGTTACTGGAGAGGCTTTTTTGCGGCGTGCTGCGGTGCCACCACAATCCGACTGTTGAGAGCATATGTTGTTGAAACTGAAGGTACTTTCCTTCATCAGTTCAGCAATCAATCATCTAATTCCAGTGACTGTAAATGCTTTCTATCAGACGAGCTTCCGTCCTGATGCATTTACAATTAACGAACTTCCACTTTTTGCATTACTCGGTCTTTTTTGCGGGATTCTAGGAGCTGGCTACATTTCCGTTTATAGAACTGTCGTTCTCTTCTTGAGAAATAATCGTTATGCAAAAATGGTTTTCCAAAGACAGTAAGGAATTCAAGAGCTGCCATCGCAATGACCGTTTTCAGCTGGATCGTTTATCCAATTGTAATTTCAAGCATATTCTCGATCGTTTCGTATCCCCACGGACTTGGAATGTTCTCAACCGGAAGAGTTTGTGAACTACTCTTCTAATTTGTAAATGATTGGACTTTCAGATCAAGTTTGGTACCAATCTTAGAGATTTCTTTGCCAACTGCTCGTTTCTTGCCAAATCTACTGACGATCTTGTTTGTGAAGCAGAAATATACTCGCATTGGTTAAACCGAGGCAACGTTATGTTACTCTTGTTTTTCTTTGTTCTTGTACACGTGAGTCCTGTTTTTTCCATTAAAAAGTGAATCAATTGTTCAGTTCATTTTTTCCATAATCAGTTTTACATTGCCTGTTCCATCGGGTGTTTTCCTTCCTGTTTTTGTTCTCGGTGCAGCCATCGGTAGATTTTATGGAGAAGTAAGCAATGAGAGGCAAGAACTCTTGCACAAAAACATTTGTAGGTACTCGGAGTGGCGTTTGAAGACTCATATCAATTTGTGCCAGGAGTTTACGCCGTTGTTGGCGCAGCCGCTTTCTCTGCATCTGTCACCCACACTGTGTCTGTTTCTGTGATGATCTTTGAGATTACCGGTCAACTTCATTTCATCTTGCCCGTTATGGTAATACTCTAAAATTTTATTATTTCTGGAAACACAACTTCAAATAGATATCTGTCATGTTGTCCAATGCTGTATGTGCATACCTTCAACCATCTTTCTTCGACACCATCATAAAAATCAAGCACCTTCCGTTCCTACCCGACATACCACCCTCTAATAATCTGTTAGTTTAATCTTTTTGTGCAACCAACCAGTGTCTTTTCAGAGTTCATACTACTTATGCAGAACACATCATGGTAACACCCGTAAAGTTCATCACGAAAGTCACGACATACAACGACATTCGTGACATGGTACAAACTGGTCTCCGTCTTTTCCCAGTTGTTGATTCCAAGAGTGAGTTATGTAAACAGATCACGAAAACAAACTTAATTTCAGCCTCACAAATTTTAATAGGAACCGTTTCGCGGAGATATTTAACAATCTTGCTAAATGGGAAAATAGGAGATCAGGAAAGAAAAGCAGAAGCGGAAAGAAGAGTGCGTAGAGCCATAGAGACAATTGATAATCATTTCAAAGATTCTGAGAAAGAAGTGAGCATATGGAAATAACTTTTAAACCCCAAAAGTTTGACGATTTAGCTATCAGAAGATCGTAGACGAGTGTGCTCGGAAACTGATTTCGGAACCATGGTAAGAAAGAAATCTGATATTGTGACGCCGCTGGCACAATCTATTGAACCAGAAAACCAACCGGAACAGAAAAAGTATGGTGATATCAAAATTTGCAAATTGCGTAACTGTCAATTTTCAGTCGTTTCCTAGTGGTTCCGCTGCCGGACATTACCGAACCAAAAGTATACTTCCCTCCAATTCATGTTTCATCATCAGTTCCAGTGGAGAACACTCTGCGAAGGAGAAACTCCGGAACTCGGAGAAATGCACTTTTCAGTTTGCATGACATGGAGAACAAGTCTAAGGGTAACTTAGCATCATCATAATCTTGAAGTAGAAAGGAATTTCAGCTCTGTTTGACGATAAGGGTATTGAACACAAAACAGTTCATGGTATCAATGAACATCACACTATCATTAAAAGTAATACCATTTTTGCGTATTTTTAAAAAGTAACTGTTTTAAGGTTACATGCGGCAAGCCAAAAAGTATTTGAATCAGATGCAGTTTGGAAACAGCAAGAAAGGATTGCAGGAGAGCAGCACTTATGATTTGTCTCCCGAAGAGGTTACTTGATTCTTCAAATTTTACGCAAACAATTTTTTCTCAGAGAAAAGCCTGGGAAGAAGAACAACTAGCAAAGACATATGAACTCACTGAAAATGACATTGATCCAGCACCAATCCAACTGGTTAAAGATACATCTCTCTACAAAATCCACTCGATTTTCTCAATGCTGCAACTCAGCAAAGCGTATTTGACGGATTGCGGTAGGCTGATTGGTGTTGTGGCGTTGTCTGATGTTTGTGTGCCTAAATGTTGTATGTTTACCAACAGTTTTACTTCAGTTGAGAAAAGCATTGGAACACACGGAAGAAGTGATAAAGACGGAAAAGAAGAACAGTATGTCTGGGATTCCATCATCTGCCATCAAGGCGAATCTTCATGAAGTGTCAACTAATATCATTGACATTCTCACTCCACCATTGGAAGTTGCACGTGGAACTACCTTGGAAACCAATGCGATCCTCCCTGAAGTGATATCTTCTCCAAAAGAAGTCATGCCTCCTCCTCCATTCGAACCCCGCTCTTCACTTCGTCTCCGTCAACCAAGAGCGGTTAACTTTGGAGTTGAGCCCCGAAAAAGGTTTGTGTAAGAGTTATTGAGTGGAGCTTCCTTTCTTCCTTTTTTATGACCCAACGTGCGTATGTAAGTACATTTTGCAAAAAGAATGGATTATAGGAAGAACCGGCGGGTTAAAAGATTATGGTGGAGAAAAAATTATTATTGCCTTTGGGTAACGGGTTGGAATCGTATAGTTGGGAAAAGAGAAGATGTGATCGATGAGTTTTCAGGTCCGGATCAGCACATGGACAACGACCCGAAGAGTTTGTGGAAGCTGTTGCTTATCTTCGACGGAAATCACATGCAATTGTAACTCCCCGATTACGAGATGAACCTGGAGAGAGTTCATCCACGGAATGAAACATTATCCACTTTTATGCATCAATAAACTTTTGCTTCATGATACACTTTTTAGCTTTACTTTTCGAAACAATCAAATGGAACCCGTCCCTCTCGATTGAAAACACTTGCTTCAATGAACTATAAAATACACTTCAACTTTGCTTCCAGGACAATGAGAATGGTTGTTAGCTTGGCTTTTGGTCCGCGTCTAGTCTCCAATTTCAGCCAAATCTTTTTCTTTTGTTTTCTTGATGACACGTAACGAAAAGATTTTTGGAATGAGGGCTCCTGTTCCAATATTCTATGCACTTTAACAGACAAGTAGACTCCTGACAGACTTTTGCTTTTTTTGTTTTTATAATTGAAATTTAACACTAAAATTTTGACTCACTGATATCTGTGATCAAATTGTAGGAGATAATTTTCAAAAATTGCGGAAAGTTTTAATATTTTAGTTGATAAATTATATGTATTTATAATAACTAGTCCTCTTGTTAAACGAATAAATTTAGGACCAGAAAGTTGAAATTTCTGGTTATTCTCTTGTAAATATTTCTAATTTAACGTATTTTGAATTTTTCAGCTATCAAGTACCAAGCTTCTGAAATCAGCCAAAATCTGCGACCCATCAGGTAGTTTCTTTGGAACACTTTTTTCCGTTTCTTCTCAACTCTCCGGAAAATATGCATTCTCCTGTCGAGGAAACAAGAGGCTTACCAAAACTGATCACTTATTCTTTTTGTCGGCAATAGTCACACTTTCGGCGTGCCAGCAGTCGCTCTTCCCCCAAAAACATTATGCTAAGACCGACCCACCAAACTTCTTAACTCATCATCGGTGATTTCGTACTGAGATTTAGGTTACCCGCACACTTTTTGAGAAATGAGAAGACGTCTCTCTTTTCGTCGTCTACATTCATTTCGGACATTTTTATTCTGGAATATGAATATTCAATTTAGGAGGTGTCTGATTAGAAACAAATATTCATTAGGTAAATATCAAGTCTCCCAGTTTCTTCCCAATCCATCTCTTCTTTTACATCCCACTCACATACTAAAAATCGTCACTCCGGCACTTAATTTGTTCTTTGTCATCTCGCCAACTCACTGGAGCTCCCCAGTAAAGAGAATCGCATTAAATCTCAATTTGGATCTGCATTTCTCCGTTTCCCTATGTTTTGATTTGCTCTGAAGATAGATAGGAATGTCGTTCACACCGCAAAAAATAATTAATCTACGGATTGTTTTTCGAAAGTGCTCTGGATGGGCCTGGCTAGTGACTAACCGCTTTACTAGCGCATTCAAATGAACAAAACAGAGAAGAGAGCACACCATTACAGGTTATATTTGTTCTCAGGTTTTCAGCTCAATTTTTTTTAATTGAGAGCGTTTGAACACTTGGTAGTTTATTTTCGGCGTCTCACCTGTTGAGCAAAGGGAGCTGTGAACGCCTTGAAAAAAAGATCTTTGCTTGCCTTGCCTAATTTTCATTTCTGCAACTGACAGCCTACAATTATGATGTAATTGAGTCGCTTTTTTAACGAGTCCTCCCTCATTTGCCCCTGGTTGCTCCCGTCGTTCGCTTTGAGTCGTGTATCACTTTCCTAGCTGAGTGTGCGCCAGGACCACAAAGTACAAGTAGCAAGTATAAATTGAGAGTAGTTCGAAATGAAATTTGAAGTTTGGTCTGATTTGCAACTTGAAATCAAAATCAAAATAGTTCAAAACAAGGAAGAAGTGGTTCCGATGAGAGTAAGATGATTGGGAACTGAGAGGGTCCAGAGAGGAACTTGATTCCGCGTCACCGATCCAAATGTAATGAAATGTTGTTGTATCGTCGTCTGCCACAATGGTGTCGTCCTCAATTTTGGTTTCAAAGGTGTCACTAGTATGGACTCTCCGCTTCTCAGAAGCACTTTTGATTCCTTTCTCTCGGACCCCTCTTTTCCCAAATTCCTGCTCTTTTTCATTCCATTTCCTCTTGTACAATCATTCATTTTTCTCCCGTTTTTCTCATTTTTGTTCCCATTCTCAAATCCTGTTTTTCTTCTGTTTCGCACCCCCAAACACCATATTTTCCTCTATTAGCGCGCGGGTTTGTCTGAAAATTCCAAATTTTTCTTCTGCACAAAACAAAAATTCTTAATTCGGAGCATTAAGCATGTTTTACATAGAGACGGAAATGGAGACCAATTGAGAATTGTGAATATGTAATTACCGCGATGCGCTAGAATTCCTGATGACTTAAAATTTAGTATTTCTGTATCTCTGAAAACTTGCGTAGTTTGCGAAAAAGAAGATATATCCACTTGCGAAACTTCCGATGACTAATAATGCTTGAATAGCTGTATTACATCCGATTCTCCCAAAATTTTGCCAGCCAGGTAATTTTGTGAAAATTTAAATTTGCAGACTTTGAAATGAAAAGATCATTTTAATGAGAAGAATAAAAACAGAAGACTCTGCAAATCATGCGGAGCTCTGGAAAAACGGCACGCTTCTTTCGTTTCGACTCGAACTCACTTGTCTTTTCTCAGAATTTTTAACTCAGTTAGCGTTGACAAACATGCCGTCTTTTCTTTAAACCAAAACAATAATAACGCTCAATAGAAACGCATGTAATAACAAAAGAAAAGAAGAACTTGTGTCCGTTCCTGATACCTTTGTATCTCACTTCCTTTTCCCTTCTTCTGTTTTTTCTGTTTCTAGTGCATCATTAGGCAGAGGAAGACGACTCAAACGATTGTAGCTGTAGCAAAAATGAATATTTTGGTTGGTGGGATACATATGTTTCGCAAAATGAAGAATGGAGAATTGAGTCGTCTTCTTGTGTTGACGGATGAGTTGACGTGGACACAATCACACTCCCAACATGTTCTTGTTCTTAGTTTCCTTCGAATCACCCACTTCTCCACTCCAGAATCCCACTCATTTTGCCAATCTTGCACTTTCACAATTTTTTGATAATTTCAGTTCAAGTCTTCCAAGCTGGCTTCCTGGTTGCTTTCGCGTCTTTTGTACAAGTCTCTGTAAGTTCTTTTCTTTTTTCTCTTGAAAATTTTGTAATATACTCTTGAAAAATTTAATTTTTTTTGAAAACAAAAGTCAAGTAATCTGTTGATTTTTGTGACTAGTAATCATGTGACTGGCTCTTCCAAATATAAAAAAAACCGTTTCGAAGAACAAAAATGAAAGAAAGTTTGTGGCGAAAAAAGAAGCAAAGGTAGGTAAAGGGACCTCAAAACTCGCGTGTTGGAATAAATGTTACTGGAAGAGAAAAAGGTGAGAGGAATAGAAATAGACAAAAATTGAACGATTCTAGAGACGGAAAATTGTTGAAGCATGCGGTTAGAAGTATCGGTTGGGCAGGGAAACTTCAAGAAACGTAGACGAAAAATCTCGGAGCGAGCCTCTGAAAGCAGGTCCTTGGTTTCCAATGGCCAAGTTTGAGAACATAATTTAATTCGATTGCGAGTCCTGCGAAGGAGGAGTTGGCACATTTCCAAAATGAGAAGGGTGTCTTTCTTCTCGGGTGGGAGTTGAAGCGATTTCACCAACCTTCCTTTTCCTGCAACAATTGCATTGTCTTTCTCATCTCGACCACTTCCTCTTCTCATGAATTGTTCTCCTTCTGTCTTCTCTCAGATTTGATTATTTTGCTTACTTTTCTTTTTTCTTTGTTTCTATTGAATTGCCTCATCAATCACAATCACACTTTTTCAAAGTGATGTTCCGTTTTGAATTGCGGGACGGATGAATAGACCCGAGCAAGCCATGCAAAAAAGTTGCGACCAAACTCTAGATCCTCATTCTCCGACCACTATTTCTTGATAATACACACTTCGCAGAGACGCGGGCACCGGAAAAAAGGTGAGGGCTCCTGCTCGATGGGAGCTCAAACATTTCACACTTTTTTGCATCGTTGCGAAATTTACTCTCAAAGAAATCAGGTATTTTTTTCTTTTCTTCATTTTTCTCTTTATCATCTTTTCGGAAACTCTTTTTTTTTCATATGTCTTCGATATGGTGTACTTATTAGGTGGTCATTGTAAAAAATAATTGATTGAACATTCAAAACCGAGCAAAAAAATTAAGTTTTGTAGAACATTTAAAAAATTTGAATTAATATTTTAAATGGAAATAGAACTGCTTTAATTGATTTCGTTGACAAGTTCGATCTTAGTTAAACATTTTTTTAAGACATTACCTCTGTCTTCGTATTTTTTTTTCATTTGTTTGAAATTCATAATGTGGCAGGATTTAGGCTTCAATTTATTTCAATATTGTCTATATTTCCCTGAGAATCTGCCAATGAGGTCAAAAATAAATGTGCGTTTCTATGCCGCCGTTAAGTGCTTTTATCCTCCTCCCCACGCTTCTTCTGTGTAGACTTCTTCATTCAAAACATCAAAATTTAGCAGATTGGCTCTCCAGATGCAGATGCCTATTTTCATTTACTTGTCCGGATTTACAACTACAAATACAAGTCATTTCGGAATTCCATGCCAAACTATTTACCCTCCGGCAAGCCACTAATCTTCTTTCTTCTCGCCTCCACAACTTTTCTCAAAATCACAAAGTCTTTGCCATACGGTAGTCAAAAATAAAATCTTATTTTGTTTCCGTCCAAAACCCAGTTCATTACGTTGTCGACCGACTGAATTCAGCTCGTTCCGCTCGTTCCACACGTTTTTCCGGTGGATGTTTCGAAGAACAGGTTATCGAATTTCCCGTCTCTCGTAATCGAGTTAAGATGGAATATGAGCCTTTCCGCAGTGAACGTAGTAGACAAATGGGTTTTCGAGTCGAGCCGAGTTCTGTTTCCAACTGGCAACTCTTTGACTCGTATCATCTTACCCGTTCACACCTACTGAAGTTTCTTCTGCTATTGAAACAAGGCGTGTGAAGCATTTTACGTTTAGATTTCTGATCTCCCGGTTGCCTTCAAAAGTCCTCTGCCCTTTCATTGCTTTTTTGAGGCAGACTGGGCATTTTTCAAAGTAAAAAGGGACCAACAATGTAACAAGCATAGTCTTTTTTTCTTGCGTTCTCGTTCCACTCATCTTCAACTGCATACTCGATGCCGTGAGAATACGAGAATACAAACAAAAATAACATAAATCTAAACATTCATGTACAGTAGTTTGATGGCTCCTTTCCACCATACGAATTCCTGTGCTACGTTCCTGGAAATTGCTTCTCAGGATCCATCCCTGCCGATACGAGCCATCAGAAATGAATGAAGAAAACTTTCCTGCCACACATTTTTCATTGGGGGAAAGTCTCCCAAAAATATGCCTTCTTCTCCCCATTTTTTGTCGCTTCTTTTTCTTTTCCTTCAGAAAAAAGTCCGTCACCGCAGGAGACCGCTAAAAAACAAAACTCAAAACATGTATTCATTTTTTCCTCAAGGTCATTAAACTGCAACAACCCGGGGCGGAGGAAGAAGCTCGTTTTGAATTCTTATGACATCCTCGCCGTTGTATCATTATGATTGGGCACACACACGCGGAGCCGCCCGGAAACTGCTCATAACGAGCCTAGAATTGACAGACAAAAGAGAGAAACCGATAACTTTGTTCTTCCTCCCAACTCATTCCCAATCCCAACCACTGCTCACTGTTTGGTTTGAGGAGCAGTTTTTGTTTTACTTTTTAAAACATTGGTTCAAAAAACTGGTTGAATTTTTGTAGAATAGTTCGAACCGGAAGTTGTTTGATTTCTCTCTTTGTCCAAAGTTTTTAATTTCTCCAGAAGAACAAATGAGAATGTCCTTTCTCACGTCCTGTCGTTCTGGCTGACGGCGATTCATCGAACTCCTTCCAAAATGCGTTTTTCCCAGTGCTTTGTCATGAAATACTCGGCCACCATTAAGTAACTCGATTGCGTTCATTCTTCCCCTCCTTTGCACTTCATTCTTTTTTCAAGATGGATGGAGATGGGAAAAAGCTGTTATGTCTCTTATGAGGATTGTCGCCCCATTAGGCGTTAAATAGGTCAGTGCCATCTTGGTCGCAGCTCCTTTAAATCCCGTCTTTTGGCATCAATTCGTTATACTTTTACGATGCGCCCCGAAGTGCTAAAGCGAAGAAGAGCGCATGGAACGGGAACAGAGACAGCATCAAAGCTAGCCCGAGAGGTTCCTCATGATGAATCTCATACGAAATGTGCTCCGTGCACCTGGAGTTTGGAGTTAAAGCGTCTCTCTTTTCTGTCTAGTAGAATACACAAAATCCTCCAGACTTCAATCTTAATCTAAGAACATGTTCTTTCTTCCAATTTCTTCCTGAATGTTTGCCACATTTCTTCCTCATCACTCTGTCAACCCTCAGATTGACACATTAATCCATCATTTTTGCACCTCTTATTTTGAAATTACATCCATGTGTTGTGCGTGTTATTGATCTACTTTCCATCTCGCCAAGCCAAGATTTAGATGAGGCTCATCCGTCTCACAAATTTCAGATGCATGGCTTTTTGGTATATTTGTATGTGTATGTTGTACGGAACTCTGGGAAAAAACGAAGCATTTCTTTCTCCTATGTTTTTCTAATTTTGAAAACACATTGCGATATACATCTGTCAGAAAAGTCAAAGTGTCAAAAAGGTTTCCAATTAGAGTTGCTTTCGAGAAACTAAACCGCGTGTCTTGACAGGCATCGTTGTTGCAAATGGAGAGAAGAGTTGACTGACTGACAAACTGGCTGACTGAAAAACACGCATTTCGTGACTACTTTTCGACTTGAAAGGACAGTTGTGAAAATGGGAGCAAACGCTACAATTATACGACTGGCCCAGTTATTTAAGCACTCGGGCCACAGCAGCCGTTCTGATGAAAGCGCTCGTTTCTCGTGTCTCTGCTTGTGATTTCTTTCCGATTTTTCATTGGCATTCTGTTCGGAGCAGAGTGTTAGAATCAATCCATCTTTACATCGCGTGCGTGTGTCAAAAAATTGAGAGCACGCCCCAACGGAAGGAAAAGATATAACAATGAAAGCACCTGGATCACACCTGTGGTAATTGATTATCTGTTTTCGTGGTTTGCATTCCATCTCGCGTACCCTTTGTTCTATCCTCTCTTCCACAAGTCATAATTCATTTTGGTTTTCTCGTTATCTTCGCCATTTTTCTCCGCGGCACTTCTTCCTTCTCCAGAATCCATCTTCATCCATCGTACGCATTTTGGCGGGTTGGTTTGGTTTTTGTGGCAATCAGAGGGCTCTATGATCATTTTTCATCTGGCCCTCTCATCCGGCCTTCACCGCCTTTATGCGCCGCGTCCTCTTTCCCGTTTTTGCACCATAGTTAATCCGTCGAAAGTCAAAAATAATAAGTGAAGATAGAGGAAAGAGAAAGTGCCGAGATCCGTTTTGCTGCTTCGGTCCATCGGAGAACCAGCTTCTCACATCTCCGTGTGAAAACCAACTCACCGCTAATATATTCGAATTCATTGCTCCTACGGACCAATTCAAGCAACATTCTTTTCTTTTTTCCGTTTTCTTCTTTCCTCTTTTTTATTACCTTGTTTCGTCAGCGTTTTCTGGTACATTAGCCACGAATAATTCTAATAAGCATTAAAAGAGTCTGCTTGCTCCTACTTCCACTCCTGTTTATGTTTTGGTTACTTCGTTTGGTTAACTGACTAGTTGACATCTTCCACTCTAGTCTATCTACGTTTTTTATCCTTTCCAACCATCCATTTTCTCTTTCCAACAGGGAACTTTTTAACAAAACGCACCCATGGCGATGCTAAAAATATCTCTTGCCAATTTGCAAGTATCTGTCTTTTTGTTGAATGTTGTCATCATCGGAACACCCCGGCCTCCGGGACGCGCTGTCGTCCGTCTTCGGCGCCTCTCTGTCAGATGATGAACACCATTTGAGGAGAGAGCATAGAAAAGATTGTGGCCGTCCGTCTGTTGCAGATGATACCCGTCTTTTGTCCGCAGCAGGGAGGCCGCAGCGTATGTGACAACGATGCTCTTAACTCTTAACTTGGATGGCCAGACGTTCATGTCCACAACCAATTGTTTTTGCATTTGCTCCTGTTCCACTCTTTTTCACTTTTCGTCTCTATTTTACGTCTTTAGCGTAGTGAAGAGTATCGCAAACAGTAAAATGTTAATTCTTAGAACAAATGGGCGCCTTTTCTGGGTAAATGTAAAGAGAACAATTCCGAAAAGGATCATTTACTCGTATTTTATTGGGTGTCAGCACATTAAGCAGGGTAGTCAAATTTTGTAGTTCTATTGTTCTTCATTTGCAAGAATCCCATTTGCAAGCATGCCACTATGCAGAAATGTGTTTCCACCAGCAAAAAATCTTCCAAAATCATCAAATGCCTCTTTGTCCGACTTTTCTATGCTCTTGATTTCTGTGTGTTCTTCTTTCCACTTCTTCTCCACTCACTTCCCACATTCAACACTTTCCTCTAGTTTTGTCCTTTTTTTAAACAACCAACCAGAAAATGATGTCCTCCATACGTTTCTCCACATGTTAAAAGTTTAGAACTAAACCATATTCATATTTTATAAACTTTGATTTCCGGATTTTCTTTTCAATTGATGTTTTTAATTTCAGCGACTCGGAAGAGAGTGGCGGAGGTGGTCTACCGCCAGATTCACTTGACATACCTGATTTGGCGAGATACGGCGATCATCAAGATCCACGACAACACCACGACCCTGCCAATCTAGACAAAATCGGTGAGAACAACTGATATTGCTTTAATTCAAAAAACTGAAACCTTCAGGAGGCAACTTCCTTCATCATCCAGCAGTCATGGGCAGTTTGGAGAAGTTAATCAGGTCCGTTCTTTTTTTTTCAATTTTCAGAGACTCACAATGCAAAAAATAGACAAAAAAAATACATTTTAAAATATATTTAATGTTGTTCTGTTTTGTCCGTAGTTGCATGCGTGTTATTTTTTTCAATGAGTCAAAAATTTCAAGGTTGTTTTTTTTCTGATAGTTCCCATTTTTTCTTCAAACAAGGAGAAGGTACCTGACCCAAAAACCCATTGAAAATGCTATTAACGTAAGAAAAGAGGACTAGTTTCCAATTTGAACCAATACATTCCCACCGGTAACTAGTTTTTGATAGTACGTTTTCTTTTTTCTCGTTTCTCAAAACGCAGTTTCATTTATTCGTTGAAAAACGGGGGGTTTCTATCAAATAAACTACGTTGGTCGGCTGCGCAGATGAGTATTTCGTTTTTCAGGTGCTCGTCAGGGGAATTTAAGTTTGACGAACCTAACCTAATCGAGTACAATCCATTTTCTGTGTTGGGCTCCTTCTGTCCCTGCAATTTTTTGTTATCCAAACGAAACGAAACGAAACGGAGGCTGCGAGTTAGTTTCTGAGCAAGTTTCGGAAGAAGCCCGCATCCTTGAGCATGATTTCCTCATTGACCCTCTCAAGTGGTATATTGAATGTCTAGTGGTCAAAAATAAGGATCTTATTACGACAAGCTTCTAGTTTTCTTTCTAAGCCTTGTCTTCTAGTTTACTAATCGACTCGACTTCCTCAAACTTGCTTAAGTTTCGTCTGACTTCCTTAGAAAACGTCATTGAAGAAATAAAGACTGGATCTATTTTTATTTTTTAGACTTTAGGTTTTGGTCAGTTTTTTCTAGTTTGACCTTTTGGAATAGGAAACATAATAAAAATGAGCTGATGTTTTGAAATGAGGGCGAAGATTTGGACCATGCATGTCGGAAGGCGAGTCTCGAATCCCCTTGACACCTAAAGAGCACCAAGTAACAAAGAGCCGCCGATAGATGAAGAAAAGCGCGTTATCCCTCGCGCGTTGAGACTGCTCATCACAATGCTCTCTCGTTTTGTGTGTTTATTTTGTTTCTTACCATTCTCATAATAATCACCATTAGACGTATCTGCTGATTTCGAAGGAACCTTACACTCTAAGATAACGTTTTCTAGACAACCGGGCTCAAAATTGGTTTCTCAACATTGATTTTGCCATGTAATCCAGGCATTTCGTGGTTCTCGGCTGCAGGCTCAATGCCCGTCCGTCCAACCATATTTGAGACAGCCAGTCATATTTCTGATGGAAGGAATCATCTCATTTCTCCGAACACGACGGCAACGTTCCGGTGTCTATTCAAAAACTGCTTTTCTTCTTCTCATATCATCAAAACAACACACAGCTCATAAACGTTTTGTTTTGTTTCTGACCGACTAAATGTTGGTAAGGTTGGGAAGGTAGAGCGGGTAAGTCATGCATATTTAGATTTTCAAGACGTGAGTGACATATTTGTCTCTCGGATTGCCTCCCGTTTGGCATTTTTTGTCTGGAAACGTTCCTTTTGTTTCTCCAAGCTCCAGATCAATAGGAATATATATTTCCCGGCACCCCATTTCTTATCTTTACTTTCCGACGGTCGTTGTGAACCCTCCAAAAACAAACCTTTCTGTCACTTTTCATCACATGGATATTGTCGATGGTTGTCTTGCTCCCCGGCGTCTGACTCTTGGAACGCATAGTCGTTTGACACGAGTCGAATGGCCTGCCGTCGTTCGCTGAACCACCTGTTTCCTTATCTCTATAGTTTTGTCGACTGGTTACATCTTTTTTCTGATTGATCTTCCGTGTCGATGTCAGGTTGCTTGTCACATATGACACCAACTTTTATTTTTTGATGCGACATCTAACCTGTTTATTTTTTGAAGCAGGCACTCAAATTTTCAAACAAAAACTCTTAACTCGTTTTTTTCAGTACAATGGATTTTTTTTAAAGTATATTTAAATACACTCATTTTCACTAATTTTCTAAATTTTACTTAAGCATATAACTCAGTGATTAGAAAAATAGTCAACCTTATAGATTGTCAAATGTCTTGTTATCTTCTCAAATTTTGATTTTTCCGGTCCGCCTTGTCTAAAACTGACATCTCCAATCACATTGTTAAATCCTAGTGATAAGTGAAAAGAGATCAAAACACATTTATCGGCGGCTCCCCGCAATGCAACAATTGCTCTTGCATTTTTTGTAGTTCCGCCTTTCGAATCTTTGCACAAAGATGCTCAGTGTCGACTCAATGTGACCTTTATAATGGACCAAGGGACCCAAGGTTAATTGGAACAAGGAATCGGAAGAGAAAAAAAAAAAAGGTTGCAGTTAATCTCTGTCGCCATTCCTCCTACATGTTATGTTATCATTGAACCTAGAAAACCAAAGAGGTTTTCCATTTTTAAAAACCCGTCTCCAACCGATGAGAATCAAAAATTCCGACACGCAAGAGTAATAACCTCAGCAAAAAACTCCGACATCATGACTTCATCATTGCTCGGACAAAATATAATTATTCCTCAGAGCTGTATTGTTGTCTCGGGACCCACCAACCGACCGCAATCTGCTATCCACCGGATAACCGCCATTAATTTTGCGACTTTTACTTTACTCCTTCTCCCATGTCGTTTTTTGTTCGGTTCTCTCCCTTTCCGCAGTCGTTCGTGTCTCGTATCATATGGGCAGAAACATATGGAGACCCAGTCAAAAAAAAAACGAAAAAAAGCGAAGCGAAACATTTTTGACCCAAATTTGAAAGAAGGCTCATATGTGTCTGCTCTAATTCATCATCATGATATCAAAAGAGATGCTAAAAAATTGGGAGTCATTCTCTCTCGAATATCAAATTTCGATTGCCATTCAGTAACTGCACTTCTCACGTATTCCAACGTCCACAGAAAAGTCACTGAAAAAAAGTGAAACTGAACTGGAAAATTCATTGCAAATTCATTTCGTTTAACTTGAATTCAGTGTCTCCTCTTCTCAAAAGGACCCCCGCCCTTCTTGATCAAGTTTCCACCGGTTCGTCTCTTCGTTTTTTGCATTGTTGCACTCTTTCTAATTTGTTATTCAACACTTTTTTCGGGGAGGTGCCCTCTCGACCGAAGCCGACTGGTTGTGTATGCCCTCTCTTGACTTTTGCGTTGAAACGTATGAAATTTGAGTTTTGCCAGGGAAGAATATTCAAATAGCTTGAAAGAATCTTTTGAAGTTATTTTTTCTTCGGTCCCGGAAGAAACAGAAACACAGAAGCCAAAGGGCCAAGGACAAAATACTCGGTCAAAAACTGTGTGTTTTTTGAAGACGAAGCACTCTTGCCTCTTTTCTTCCTCCCTGTCTTCGTTTTGTTTCATCTTTATCCATCCACCAAAAAGTTCAGCTTTGTTTCCGTTTTTGGTTGTTGTTCCATCTTGCGGTTGCAAGATTTTTGAAGCCGATATCCTCTGACGACTTATTTGGAAATATTTGAACACTGACGACACGACACTCAATGCCAATTATTGTTCGTTTCTAATTCGCCTCACTGACTTCACTGGATTTTTGGGCGTTTGCAAGGCGTTTGGGTTCCTCTCTGGTCCCTCCACTACTATTTTGCTTGTTTTCTTGAGGCACAACATGCCAGAAACCTTTGCGGAGAGACCATTTTCACCAATAATTCATTTTCATTTTATTGCTGCAACAGATCCTCCTACTCCTCCTTCTCTTTTTCCTGTTGAGTGTTGAGCATTCAGTTTCACAATCTCACATCCCATTTCCGAAATTTCACGACGCCACATTCCACTCTGGCTTTTTCTCTTATCCATTTGCTCTTTGGCAACTTAGATAGTAATAAGTTTCGGGTGTTCGTGTAGGTACAAAAAGAGAAATGAGGGAGTAGGGTACGAGTGAAGATGAGATGATTTGGTTAGAGTAAATAAATAAAGCACATTTATTTAGTTTGTGCTTTTCGTGAAGAATTAATAAACGAGAAAGCAAAGGATTTTCCTTCATCTTCCTCTTTCTCTCCTTTTTCATGCCGTCGTTTTTTGTCTCTCACGTTTTCAGACAATTTTTGCACGCTTCTTAAAGTAGCTTCCCGAGAATTTCAGTTTTCAGTGGGAGAAAACGAAGGGTTGCATGAAATGAGTTCCATCGCAAACCTCTTAAGAGACACCGCAGGCCTACTTGTCGGCCCGGCCGCCCCCACTAAAAATATCCGCGGTTAGAGTTTTCACTCACTTCATCCTGTCAAAATGATCAATTGTAGATCAGGCAGGCTTCAGCTGTCAATAGGCTATCAAATTGTTTGAAAGAGCTCGTAAAAAGTGACAAGAATCCGGCAGGCATATCATCAAGTTTTGATATCTTCTGATGTTCTACAATCGTTTTCCCTTCGTTTTCCACTCCTCGATATACCTCCGATACACGCCGTTGTCTCCATCGGAGCAGTGTGATAGATTGATAGATTGCTTCTATCGAAACACGGAGGCAAATATGTTGTGGTCAGTGTTTCTTGTCTCTCACTCGAGGTCCGAGGTTGATGAGAGTTTCCTCTGTTTCTTGACGCTTTAAGTTTCAAAAGAATTAGAATAAAAATTCAAAAGCTCAAACCCGACGAGAGTATCATTTATTTGCTATTCATGCGATGAAGAGGTGAGACGGAATTTGAAGAGACTGCTTGTAGTGAATAGATGAAGAAGTAAATAATTAGATCTACCCCTCTGCCACCACATAGATTTTGAGGCCAGAACCACACATTTCTCATTCATTTTGGTTTTGAAACGTTCCTAATTTCTCCTTGTGCATTTCATAATATCATATAATCATACATCAAACTTTAGATGTTCCAACTTATACCAGTTCCGTAAAATAGTGCTTTCTTGAAAACGGAAAACAGTTTTCAAAATTTCTCCTGGTTTTTGCTCCATCTATAGTCGTATTTTTCCGTCATCGTCTCACATGCTACCGGTCGATTTTTGACCCGACGACAGCTGAGCTTCGAGGCGAGGGTGTTGGTATCGCCCCCGTATCGTTCACACGGATATTGTTTTCAAACATGATACATTGTCATACTCCTCGACTCACCCATTCCTGTCCAAACACGCGTCTTTTTTCGTTTCCTACTACCTATTCTTTTTTCGCCAACGTAGAACAACTTCAGAAGATTCCGATTACAATTCCCACATTTGATTATCTACCGGAAGGCGGCAAATGAGCGTCTATGTTCTGAATCTTGCAGATGCAGAAGGCAACATGGTTAAAGGGTTAGTTACGCTTTCAAATTTAAAGAAAACATATGTAAAATAGTTTGAAAAATTGGGAACTATCTAAAAAAATCCATTCAAAAATGCATGTTCGTATTGTACGGTTTTATGGTGTGAATTTTGTTAAAAAAGTGTGATTGTTCTTCACGTTCTCCAGCTTTATGCTCTCTACGAGACACAAATGTGGTCTTTCCGCTGAAGAAATCTGATGCAAAGGGTAAGAAGTGTTGAAAGAGTCTTTCAAGGTTTTGTCGCCCAAGGCAACGCCAATTTTGATTACGAAACGGCAACATTTTGTTTTGCTTTTACGATAAGCAGTCGAATATTTGTTTCCTTTTTGTTTTGGTTAGCACAACATATATGCCCTTGCTTATGGTTCTCCTGGACGACTAATGCACTTTTTGGTGTTTGCTCCTGCTCACAAGGCTCTTAGAAACGTCTAATTGCATTAGACAAGATGTACTTCAGTTTCTTTTCATTTTTCCAGTTGGTATGTATCCCACTATCTTTTTTGCCTTTCAAGGTTTACTGCAGTTCGACTAAAATTTGTCAAGCAACGTTTTCCTCTAAGATGGTCGTTTTTTCGTTTTCTCTCAGAAATTTTAAGAGAATCTCCCCACGCAAAGTGAAAGAAACCCATTCAGTTAGCGAGGTGTGAGAGTGATTGATTGTGATCATATAGATCTAATAAAACGGACAGCCACAGAAACCTCTTCATCCAGCAACGACCCAGTCAGTTGTTCTGTTTTTATGGAAGCGGAACCAAAACTTCCGTGCACCTCTTTTCATTGCATCTTCCCCGAGTGGTTCTTTGCTATAGATCCAAACTTTTGAAACAAAACAAATTATTACGAAATGTATACTATAGACAATTGAATTGAGGATGAGTTTTACTCAATCAAAAACCACTTATGCACAGAAACATTGCATACACATTGGAACATATTGAATTTGGTCCCGCGGGAGTTCGATGAGAGAAGATTTCATATCTCGCCATAATCCGTCACCCGAACTTTGACCGCTTTGACATTTTTGTGTAACAATGCTTGAGAAGGAAGATACATCAATAATTTATATTGGATATCATCATCGTCTTGGTTAGCCAAATTTGGCTCAAGAGGAAGATATCTTTTTTGGCATTCTATTGTATCCATTCTGCCGTTGTCATCATTTCATTCTTTTTCATCGCCTCCCGTCCGTTTTGATGCGACATCACAGCCCCCACAAGACTCGACTTGGGGCTTCTGCTGCTTCGATTCCATTTCATCCCACGGAAAAAACCAGTTGAAAGAATGAATTCGCACCATTTATTTTTCTCCTTTTTTTTCATTCCATCTGGCGGGTTGAGACGAGATACATAGATACTGCTGTTTATGTGGCTCTGAACACTTGTGGTGCGGCACCGAAGATGTGCTTTTGTCAAATCATTCTCGCGAGTCTCGTTTCGCAGCGAAGACGTTGACGAGCTGCTGATGCTTGTTGCTTTGTTCTCGCCTTCATTCTCCGCACTCAATTTCATTTTCCCAATTTCTTGCAAGAAACGAACTCCCACTTTGGGTGGCCGAGACAACTTTTTTTTCTCCCTAGATTCCCAAAAAGAGAGAAAAGTTCCGCAATTGTTTCCATTTTTCGAATCCGGAACTAAAACTGAGACTGGAACTGAGCATCTAGAATCAGTGACCCGGATGACGTGACGACGACTCTTCTAGTTCGAGTCGAAGAGTCGTCAAGCTCAGAACCTAGCCATTTTCGTGTCAATCCTCCCCTCGGGGTCACGAAAATAGAGCGTTTTCCAATTGTTTTCGGGCCATCAATCACAATGGGAACTGTGACAGGCACCATTCCAGCTTCAGAAATTGAAGCTTACCATGAAATAAGAAAAGAAAATGGGCCATCATTAACTGGTTGTTTTTTTCATGTTTCGTTTCCTTTAAGCTTCTTCCGCTCCGAATTCTGGTCTTAGTACCTCATTCCCGGCAATCTGATCCCATCAATATTCTTTCTTCCGATTGATCACTTGTTGCGGGTAGGCGGAAAAACAAGCGATTATTGATGGTAACAAAGACGTGCACAAGCAGCGACGCAGAATGCAACACTTGCCAAGACCGCCTTGTTGAAGATGAAGACATCATGCTTCATCTATCAATTGTCTTAATATCGTGAGGGCTCCATCCAGACGAGAACAATGAGACAGCGAAAGAGAAACAAATGAGAGGGCCCGGGGGCTCTCTCGGTTAGATAGATAAGTCGCGAACGAGTTGTCCTCTCGTCTTCATCCTCGGCACCCCTCCGTCTGCCATTCCCTTTCGCATCTATCTTTGTTTTCATCCCATCCACAACCTTTTTTGATTCCTTCTCACGTTCGTTTCGTTCCATCCATCCGTCGGCAGCCAAATATACGTTGGCGGTGTATTACTCGAAGAAGTGCCAACTCTACGCACTTCTTGGGGACACTTGGCAAGGACCATTATTTGATTAAATTTGACTATGTGTCAATTAGCATTCCGCAGACAATAACACACCAGAAGCTTCTAGAAACAGAGACCTCAAAACTAAATTGCTATATTCGATGTTGTTGGGAGAAGGAAAGACAAAGGCGTATAATCCACAATTTCGTTTGCTCGCCTATCCCATTCCATGTGAAATTGGAGGTTTTGTTCCCATTCTGATAATCACCTCCGCCAGTCGCCCTCCGTCTTTTCAATTTCTACGCGTTTCTCAACTCACTACGCCTCACACTTGCGCTTTTCTTACTAAACTCATTCGGAAATCACTTGAACCGATTGCTCCCATTTTTCGTTCCCATCATTTTCATTTCAACCTCTGTTTCAAGTTTTAATTATTGATGAACATTGGGAAAAGAGATAAGTACAAGTGCGTTTCTTCACACATACCAAAATTACTTTCATCGTTCTCTTCCTTCTTTCTCAAAAGTTTTCTCTACACTTGCTCGGTTTTTCGAGATAAAGGAACTGAATAAAAGAAAGAGAAGCGAAAAAGACCTGGAAAATAATGAACTCTGGAATCTATAAAGTGCTCTCAAGTGTGTCAAAATTTCCGCTTCTAAGGTCAAGGCTCTCATAGGATTTTCGATTTTCCGCTCGATATCAAAAAAAGTTCATCGGGTCCTCCGGACCTCCTTCTCTTTTCCGGACCCTCAAAGATTTCCGGCCAAATGCAGCGAACTGAGTAAGTTCAGCAGAAAATGGGGGTTTCCACTTCGAGTGAATTATCCGAACTCTCAGAACTTTTGAATTGATCCGTTCGTTTTTTCATGAAGTGTCAATGAAAAAAAGAGAGAAAAAGGATTCCCAGGGCATGACAAAACAAATCTTCCCTTGAAAATGTGTGTATTTTCTTTTTTTTTCAAGTATTGTGTAAGCAAACAACCTACACGCCCAGATCCGATCCATCAATCAGTGTTATTTTTTTTGAATGTTACACCGATGGAGATCTTGCTCCTTTCATGAATTCCAAATTTGCTTGTAATGATTAATGCAATAATTTGATAGATTTTTGTATTATTCCATTTTTCATGGTCATGAACATGAATGGAATAAATTGTTTCACTGAATAAAAGTGAAGTTTCATTTTTTTGTTGAAACTAGAAAAAAATGAAAATGGAAAGTCTCAAAAATCTATCTAAATCTATATTTTCCCTCATACTTTTGTTTACTTTCTTTCCGTTCCCCGTGCAAAATTCAACAGAAGAATAAGGAAAAAAAGAAGAAGATCTTCTCTCTAATCATGTGAATTTTCACATTCTCCTTTTCTTTGTCTAATTCAGAATTAGGAACGGAATACGGCCCCCAAAGCGCCTCTTTCTTTCCGTTTTCCATTTTCCTTCCCAAACATTCCATTGTGATGTCGTTTTTTCTGCTTTTTTAGCTAGCCACCACACCACCCACCCACTACCCATACTCATTTTGAGGCAAAAGAAGAATAAGAAGAACGGAGGAGCGAATATCAGCTCCGGAGGCCGGCCCGTCTCTCCGTGTGTGGTTGCGTCTGTCAATTTCACACTTGCCTGGTCCTCGTTCCCTCACTATTTTGCCTTTTGCTTCTATAAACAACCAAAAACAACCAAACTGCGGGGAGCCCGTTCTTTCACACCTCATCAACGCTTCTTTTCTGTTTGTGTGTGTTCCTTTTCGTTCATGAACGAGATCTGGAAGAGAAGAGAAATAAAAGAGAGATTCCAATGAACCAAATGGAAATCCTCACCTCTCCTTTTCCACGAGCTAACCCTCAAGTCACGGGAAACTTACTTCATCTCGTTTTCAATCAAGTATTTCCAATCAAATGGTGTTTTAGTAGGTTGTTAGTAGTATTAGTAGTAGTAGTGTAGATTTACTGCACTTTTAAGTACCTTTTCACAACTAGTCAGCTGCTTGAAAATGTTCAAGTAGAAAAGTTCCGAAAGTTCACTCCTTTCTCTTCTTTTCTCTCTCTAGATCGATCTACCTTTTCAAACATCCAAAGAAACAATAAAAGCAGAGAGTTCTATGTATTTCGTTCGTTTACATCACTTTCCCACATCCGCCCAACACCACCACATGCACTTTCTTCGGGTTTTTTCGTGGATGTGTCTGTCGTCAAACTTCCCAAGCCTTCTTTCCGTTATTCGGCGACGAAATCAAACTGAATGCAATTTCTTATATTCTTGAAACGACGCGTCAAACCAATCAGCGTTTTACATATGTCTTTCCTCTTTCCGTCCATCTACCCGAAACTTCCTCTGAGCGGACTTCATGTTTTGACATCTTTTTAGAAACAAACACCAAGCGGAGTTAGAGTACGAGTAACAAAACGACAAATTAATCCAAGAGTTGACCATTTTTCGCCAGTTTTTCTGTTGTTTTATACGAGTTCCAGTTTGCAAATGATTTAATAGTCAGTAGGCTGCCAATGTTAGTACGAAAAACTTGAGAAAAACTAGTGAAATAGTCTGAGAAGCAGTAAGAAAAGAAACATCCGGGGGCCACCATCGTTACCAAATCATTGTCCTCTAACTGGTCAGAGAGTAAAACAATTTGTGGTCCGGCTCGAATAAAACAAACACTCGAGCTATCTGCCATTCCATCGTTTCGTCTTCTCCTTGTTTTTTCCGTATCCATCCCCCACCGTCACCGCTCCACACCAACATGGCGGATATTCAAATCGGAAGCCCACGCCGAGCCTGACAATTTTCCCTCTCTCTCTCTCGATCTTTCGGCCATTTCTCCGTTTCTTGTACTATCTATTTTCCCAAAAATTGTGCATTCTTCTTCAGCTCTCAAACTGTCGTACTTGTTGAATAGGATGGATTTCTATCGGCCACCCGAATACAGGTTTGTTGCTTTGTTCAGGTTCAAAAACAGCTTGTAAAAGAAAATTTCATAAAACAATCAAGTTTATCAGAATGTTTTATTATGCATGTGCCGTTGTGATTTTCTTGTCTTCAAGTTAAATTTTCTGCTGCAATTTCAGAGAAAAATTGAAAATCATATGTGATAGGTGAAAAGTTAATTGAAAAGTGAGAACAACAGAGTTTTCACCTGCCACGACAGCCACGCGATCATAAAAACGACACCGTTAACACACCATGCCGCGTCGTTTAACGAAAGCCGGCTAGAGGTTCCAATTTTATATGCTAGTAGAACTTTTTTTCAATTTTTGAAAAAAAAAAAGAACAAGAAGAACGTAGAGCATTTAGTGATCTCATACGGTGTATTCTCCTGGTTAGGATGCTTCTGCAGAACGTAAGACAGCAGGCACAAAGTGCAAAAGTAGTCAAAGGAGCAATCTGATTCGTTTGCATTGCATCAATTATTCTCGCCGTTTCTGAGACCGCCTCTAGTGCCCAACATTCAATATCCACTTGTTCGGTTTGCTTCCCTTTATACGGAACAGAAGGAGCAAAAATAGAAAACGAAGCAAAACTTGAGTTTAGTTAGTGAAGTTCAGTAATAATTCACGGAAAATGCCTGTGCTTCTTCTTCTTCTCTTTCTTCTGTTTCCTAATCCTGTCTCCGTCCTCCAATCATATTTCAAATTTGCGCTTCTCTTAGGCTCTTTAAAGTCGGCTCCTTGAAAAACGTACTTCAAACACGAACCGCCTTGTTTCCTCTTCTTGCAGAGAGAAAGAGTGCAATTTGTGTCAAAATCGTGTGCGGAAGAGCAAAAAAAAAAACAAGAAATTTGTGACAAAAATTGCTGCTGCACACACACTCTTCGCAGTTTTCTCTCTATAATGAACGGATGCTGGATCTGACTCCGTCTTGGAGTTCAAGACTTTTGCTTCTTTTCTTTCTGAATTTCTTAGCACAATTCTTGTTTTTTATGAATCCCTCACGTCTCTTCCGCATTTTCACACAGTTCCGGCATTCGATTGTCTACACTCTTTGCAACTGAGTCTCTTTTTCTGCTCACTGATCTGCTCTTGCTCTGATGATGAAACTGATCAAGCAGGTTTCGAAACTTCTTTCATTTCACGTTCTTTCTATCATCGACCCCAAGACGAAGAAGAAGAGGAAAAAGCAATGGAGAAAAGAGCCGTCGGGGGTCCCCAGCCGCGACGAAATTTGAGAATAAATGAGCAATAGATCGCGTAAAAACAGGAAAATCTGAAGAGGGAACTTGCGGTTCAGGGTGTCGAGAGAGTGCGATTCGAGAACGAATCGCAGAGAAAAGGCAAGATGAGACGAAGACGGCGCCAGAAGCATCAGCGGCTGGAAAAACCCGGCCATCAGGCTGGATATGCGAGAGCAGCAAGTCGTCGGAGGGGACGCGTGTGCGGTGTCAGTCGTGCGAACCTCCGAACATCTTTTATATCTCATTATTTGATGCGCCATTGCCAACATTTGACACTTCCGCACTCTTTGCGTATGTTTCCTACTGTCTTCAGTTCTGCTAGTATTCAGAAAACATGCAAATTTTCATGTCCAAATAGTACTCAAAAATTATAATAAAATCCGAGTCCCAATCCCTGCTTGACCCTCGTCCGCCATAGCCACCAAGCTCTTTTTTCGAATTAGACCTTTTCTTTTTGAATTTGCGCCAAATCCCTGGGGTCGCGTTTTCTGGACGCTAGAAATGCTTTTGGGTGTCACTTTGCGGGTATTTTTTGTCTATTTTCTTCAAGACACTGACCTGGTTTCTTGTTTTATATAGTTTTCGACCCTTTTAGACTGAATATAAGGTGTTGCATAATAGTGCACTCTCCCTCCTTTTCCTTCATCTTCTTGTTCATCTAAGACTATGCCGAGTAGCATAATGTACAAAAGTTGTTGATGCACAAATGAGACGAGCAAATCGTCAGCGTTGAAGTGAAGCAATTATGCGCATGCGCAAGTTGATAATTAGTGAACTACAACCAGTCCGACCTCAATCAGCCAATTCTTTTTCTCCGACTTCTTCTTCATTAGAGCAAGCTAACGGATCCCTTGTCTTCATCCCGAATGTCTGTTTTTGTTTCTTCAACTCGAATTTTCAAGATTCTTGTCTTACCATATGAATGAATATGGGTCCAAAAATGGAAATAGAGAAATCGAAAGGAGTCATGCAGGAAATATTGTACGAGGTTATCGAAAAAAGGTTTGTCTATTGGGTTATTGCATGTTTTTTCAATTTTGCATGTAACAAATTTTTAAAATTTTTAAAATTCAAAATTATAATATAAAAACCATTTTCAGATCAAATTTGTGTTAGTTTTTTAACTCTCATTTTTGCAGCGAGTCATACAAGTTCATCCGGATGGCTGACGATCTGCACGATGTGGCATCGTACCTCAACGACATGCGAATCTGCTTCATCGCCCTCACTGTGACAGGTAAGCAGTGTCTTTCCAAGAAACAGAGTCGTGTTTTCTTTCTTGTTTCTTTTTTTCAATCCATTCTCATTACCCATCTTTTTCTCGCATCATTCGGCCGTCCCCAGGATAATGTGATTTTCTATAAATAAGTTGCCTGGTTTTTGCTTTTCTTCCTCTCTTTTTCATCTTTCCTTTTCGTCTCCCCTTTCTGTGTTTCATAACACGAGAGCGGCAAAAGCATATGAAATCAGATACTTGAACATGGGGTTGTTGTCGTGCCGTCCGACGGCAGCTCCTTTCGCTGGGATCCGGCTTGTTTTAAAGTCGTAAATCAATTGTGCACATTTGAAGCTCATCTGGACCACGGTTGAGGGCCATAAATTGATTTATTGATGAGAAATGGGAATGAATTGAGTATTGGGTAGAAGGGAAGAGGCTAGAAAACGGAAGAAAGACAGATGTAATTGAAAGCGAACGCTTCAAATTCTTGCAGGGTACATCGTGCTAGTCATCTATCTTTTTGTCTTTTGCTTCCGAAGAAGCCGGCGGAACCAGCCACGTCGACGTTATGGAGACTATCAGGTTAGTCCAGTTCAGTTGGAAAAGACAAGTAATGTAACTTGTTCTGAAAAAAAGGAATTTCAGCTGGAAAGTCAACGTGAATTCAATAACACACAGACAACAAACGACGAGATGCTGACAACAGTACGAAGTGATGCAAATAGCAGCTATATGGGAAGGAACCATCACAGGTACGAAACGAGTGAAAAGTCGGATGTCTGGAGTAACAATACTGACATAGAACCTGAGTTTCGATCTTTTGATGAACACGTGTGAAGTGTTTTCTAACGTGTGCAGACTAATGCTGAACACTCCACCGTTTCCTTTTATTCTATTTCTTCGAAGCAACGTATTTTGGTTGTCCTTACATTACACAGTTCCATCCCAGAGTACACAGAGCTTAACTTAACTTGACTCAATTAAACCAGAAAAACAAACAGAAACAACTGATTATTCTTATTATAGAGGACGGATCCGACAGGAGAAGGTGGGAAAAGTGAACCAAATATATTTCATTATCTATCCTATATTTATGTTCAGTTTTTCATTTACGTGCTACTAGCTGGCTGATATAATAGTTAATCAACTTAGAAAGCTTTTCATTCAAAAACTCACGCCCAAGTTTGGATAGTGTCACACTAAGTATATGAGAATTGACCAACAAAACGAGCATGACTTATTTCAATTTGTGAACATGTTTTCATTCTGTTGTAAACAAGAAAATTAGCATGAATCATATCATAATTTCTAAGAGGCCGGCAGCTATTTAATGGAGCAACTCAACCAACTGAATCCCAAAAACTGTCGTTTTTGGAAATCAGATAAGCTCTGTGCATTATTCTATGCGATTAAGACCTAGTGGCTTTTTTCACATAACAGCTGCACATATCAAATCCTCATAGTTAGCACGGCACAATTTGAGGTTTTTCATCTATGCATTGTGTGAAATTCTGTTCAGAGTTCAACCTTACCCACGTTTGTTCATTTTCTAATTTGAATTTTGGTTTTACATTGAAACAGAAACAAAATTTCACACGGAACGTTTCCTGCCATTTGTCTTCTATCCATTTATTTGCTTTTTTGACAGGTCACATCAGAATACGGCGCCAACGTTCATGCGGCACGGTCACATGAACCATCAACAGACGACACGACTCGTGGCGGACAACGACGGATCGGCGGTCAGTTTTTGTGGAATTTTCAATACAAGAAACAATTTTCTGATATTGTTGGAAAAAATCTGAATATAAGATTTTAGGTGAAACACCAAATACCACACATTACAACGGAGGCGCCAACTGAGGAGAAAGCGACAACAAAAGTACCACAACTGGTAAAGGATTCAATCGATTCTTGATCCTCCATGTTGTTTCTTTTTCTGCCCGTTTACTTTAATCGTTTCCATTTCTCAAAAAACTTCTCAACAAAATTTACAAGTTTGCCTTTGGCCATTTCCACTTTAAAATGAAACAAACCTCAGAAATGTACGCTTTCACCAGTCTCTGTTTCCCCTTTCTGTGCCCAAACTTTTTCAATGCCGAATTGTCTTTATCACCTGAGCGTTCTGAGTTTCTCTGAGTTCTATGTCTCAATTCATTCCGATTTCTGCTACGGTGAATCTATGTTTCCAATTTTTGCATAGTCTCCAAGGAGAGACAATTTTCTCTTAACCGACTGTGCCAACTTCTCAAAAGTATTACGATTGTCTCTGCGAGAACAGTTCCCCCTCTTTCCCTTCCTCCCATATTGCCAATTTATACTTTAATGCATTTACCATCAGTTTTGGAAAATTACCCTTGAAGCAATATCTCCCCGTGGAAAACTGTAATTCCTTGCTCTATCATTAACCGGATGTAGAATTTGTTTCCAATTTCTATTCGGAATTTTCTCTTTTCAAATTATGGTGTGAATTTGAACTCGAATACCATCTAGTCTTGATGCTTCTGACTCTTTTGCGCCGTTTCATCTTGGCCTCTCGCGGGTAGTTATTATATCCCGAAGACCGTCTCAAAACCCCAGTTTAGCTATGAAATTCTCTCAATTCTTCTTTCTCATCATTTTTCTTTTCTGATTTTTTTTTGCTTTGACAAAACACTTCTCTTACTATCTTTTTTGACAAGAAAACAATGAAATTGTAGATTTATGTTTAAAATAAACTTGGTGCTGATTTTCTAGGAGTTTAACTAAAAAAATATAAAATGACCTGAGAATACAATACATCAAAAGAATTACGGTTCAAAGTGAGGTGTGGAGAGCATGATTCCGAGCAAGCAAATGATAATGAAGAGTGTGATCAGTAAGAGACATAAACGGTCGAGTGCCATGGCCGCAAACTTCCAATCTTCTTGTCGATACATGTTTTTCCTCTGCTTCGCAAGTCTTCGAGTTATCATTTTTAACATTTCATCTATTTGACGGTAGTGGGTGATAATCATCATGGAATACGTGGAGTAGGTTGAGTTCTCTGAAACGGTACGATAAAATCAGCTTCGTAAATATTCAAACGACTTCTGAGTTTAGCATCGTCAATGCATTTCTTGATGTATTTCTCAAATTGCGAGTACCGTCGAGTTCGTAATGAATGGCTTTTGTTGACGTTCTTTGTCAGAGCCAACGGCCGTTTCTGGCTCTTCAAAATGCCGTCACCCACTTTTCTGCCAAGATGCAAATGCTCGGCCGGAACGCTTAAAAAAGAAGAATTTGATTGATAGATGGGCTTTGCAGCGACTCTAACCTATGCATCTTTTTGAGAAGTGGCTTTGGACGAGGTGGCAGTGGAAGAGTGTCAGCGCTTTCGATGGACAGCGAGTAGTCAAAGTCGGGAATTTTGGGACAGCACTGAAAACAAAACAATATTTTGACTCAAAATTGTCATCCTGTTTGTATTCCTAACAAACCTCATCTTCACAGTGTGCAAAATACGAAATTTCTTCTTTTACTTGAGATGTTGCCGTTCTTTTCTTATAAAATACACCTGGCCGTTTCATAAGTAGAAGCCATGGAATCCAAACCAGAAAAACTTGATAAAACAGTGGATGCATGTGAATGTTCTGAACTTGTCGGTAACGAAAATTCAAGACAGTGATAGTAAAAGCTGTGGATACAGCACTGATCAGGGTCAATGACGAGAAGAACATTCCTGAACTTGTTTTTTTCGTCACTGTGGTTATTCAAAGTATACCAAGAAGCGGAACAGATTCTGATGTTGGCGGCGTCATCTCACTTACAATTGTCACAAAGAAACAGATGGACAGAAGGATTGTTGTTTCTAAAATTTTCTAATATTTTCCATACCATAGCGGGGAACTCACGATATCCAATTTTTTCAGACATGTCGTGAGCCGGGAGACAGAACCCCATTACAGTCATGATTGAAATCAGTAGCGATGGAAGGATGATGTTGAAAAGGTAAAACAGAGTTCGCCGTCTGAAAACTCATGTTTTTGACCAATGATGTAAAAATAACCTCAGAAACATGTAGAAGGTGACAGTTGAGTACGGTTCTTTACAACACGAATTATATTTTACATCTTTTACAGCTGGCGCTTTTGTTAAATGCCATTCACCACTTGGTGTGTAGGTCGACAAATCAATGGAAAACTCTGAAAATTTGTTGAGTTAAAATCTACGTAAATATCTAGAATAAAATCAGTTTCACCTTCTTCGTCCTCTTCGGCAATGATACTCAAGTCTAACGCCAAGCCGTGATAAGTCCACGAACCAAACTTTAGATAACACACTTGGTCATCGAAAGGGAAATATGTAATATCCATTTTACAACTAGCTCTAAAAATTCCGGGTGGAATCCAGTTGACCTCTCCAGTGTTGTAAACGACTTCGTTTGATTTGAAAGAGGCATCAAAATCTTCACTTGCACTGTTATATAGCAAAACGTCGGGTCTCCAAATTTGGTTTTCACCACCAGCAAACCGGATACTTGTGATGTTGTCGTATTGCAGTGGGTCCCATTGAAGACGATAATCCATCCATACCTGAAATACTGGTGAGCACCGAAGAAATTGCGTAATAACTTGCATATTTGAGCCAAGCGTTTACTTCAATAATCTGATTTTGACCATCCTAAAAAAATAGAAAAAAAATTATGTTTTTAACTTTACCAACCAAATTCAATATTTGCTGCAGAAAAACTTTCATGTGAACTTTGAGTACATTCCGTGGGTACCTGACAGGCCTGGCTAACTTTAGGTATCCGTTGAGAATGTCCCTGAGTTACAAGAACCTTGCTTATTTCTTGTTCTCTTCAATCTACCTGTACAACTTGTTTTCTGCTTTACTACATTCATAGACATTAGGTAGAAAAATAGAAAGAATAAGAAGTCGGATCAACATTGTATCGAGTGGGGGCGACAAGACATGATCATCACTATCGGCTCTTGTTCAATGTTTGTTCTAATCTTTTCCGTCGACATTTATTGAATTCATTCAATGGATCAATTGACAATGCAACAATTTTACTAAAATGCGACTAAAATCACAAAAATGCACATGTACAGCAAAGGTTTTGATTGGAGACTGGGGAGGGGGCAAACCAGAAAAGAGGACATTCCAAATAACAGAAGTCAATGTTGTTTTGAGGACTTGGGAGAAGAGTGAGCAAGCTGATATGTCACAGGACTTGTTCAACTTATTACATCAAGAAACCAAATCTAGACAAAAAGAAAAAAACCTTTAAGCAAAAAGGTTTTGAAACTACAGTTACCAGTTCTAAAAAAATCTACTCGGGTGAACGGAGGATGAGCACATAAAAAATTTGGAAAAGCGAATTTGGGATTGTTAATATAAAAATGAAACATGGAATTAGGTGAAGTGAAAATGGGAGGAAGAGGCAAATAAAGAAAAGGCCATTGTGATACAGGTCAATTTGCACAGGAAAGGAAGGACTTGTACACAGGTGGGCATTGTTAATAATTATACCAGAGATATAAGGGCTTTTGTGAAAATATAATGGGTTATAGAACATAGACACATTTTCAGATGACTGGGAAAAGAAGAAGCTTAAAACAATTGTAAACCCGCACTTGGCAAAGGTCTAGGGGAGATAGAGAATGTTTTACACTGGCCTAGTAAACCCGAAATCCTATTGTTGTTGGTCGGGGGAAGGTGAGGCTTCAGAGGATCCCGGTTGGGTTTCTGTTCGTGGCTTTTTTGGTTCTTTTGGGGGAGCTTTCATCTCTTGGATTTGTTTTACCAGATACGCCTTTTCATCGTTAAACTGTTCGTCGTCAGTGCGGTCGTTGTGGAATTCTCCCAAAAATTCCACCTGAAAGTAAGACAATTTTGAAAAAAAAAACATTTTGAAAAAACAACTGACCAGTTTGTCACGATTGCGAAGAAGAATATCGGAAATTGGCTTAGGTTTGTTGGGATTTGCCACAAAGACTTTGAAGACGTGGAAAGCTTCATACTGAATGTTTCTGCTCTTGTCGCGCAAAAGCTCCATCATCAATCTGAGGTTTTCCGGGTTTGAGATGTATTTATTCATAATGCCAAAGTTGTGACGATCGAGAAGCAATTCTCCGAGAAGTTTGAGTGACTGGCGACGGGTGACATAGTTCTTTGAGTTGAGAAGACTTTGGTACTGCTCTTTGCCAAAGAAAATGTCGTAATTAGGATCCAGAAACTCGGCAACAATCGATTTGTGTCTTGTCATCAGGTCTTTGAACGTCGAAAACGCATCAGAAGCAATATCGAAGACCTGCGAATAGGATTATGTTTCGACGTGTTGCGCGTGACATTTGTCCCTCACCTCGCTCTGGACGTATTTGAAGAAAGTGTAGAAGATATCCGAGTAGAGAATAATTTTGGCGAGATGGTCATGACGAATACTCTCTCGAAGCATGCTGCCGCAGGTGAGTGCAATATCCGGCTGAGAGTATCTGAAAATGGAAACGAATATGCGTGGGAGTCTAATTCGAATTCGAGAGCGTACCCTTGCACAAGTTGCAAAAGAATCTCTGGTCGAGCTCCAAGATACTCGACGGTCGGAGAACGAGTTCCAATTTGACGACGTAGCAGATTATTGAAAATCTGTCCAACATCTTTCTTACACTCGAAATCAAATCTCGGCAACAGTTTCACAAGCATTGGCAAGATGTTCGCGTTGTAGACCTCCTGTGCAAGTTGAGCCACCTGGATGACATGATCATTGTTTGGCTCTGTGGAGTCGTTTCCGTAGATAAACGCCTTGATGGAGGCGACGTTCTTGCTGATTTCCTCCAACGCCTTTTCCAATTTCTTGTCGTGAACAGCACCCTGTAAATAACAAAAAGTTGAAAAGGAAATGGAAAATCAGTGATCATCTGGTCGTCTGTACCCAAGACACATTGTCACGTCTTACATTGCCTTCTCTTACGCCCTTCACAACGTCAAAAAACGTTATTTTTGATTTTGAAACATTGGTCAGAACCAAACCGGAATGCATATATGGCTACCATTATTTTTACGACTTAAAGACACATTACCAATTCTACCTCTTCTACTATTAAGTTCTTTGAACTACAAGTCACAAAAACTCAAATATTGAAGAAGTCATACTCAAACTCGGTCATGTATAACATAAAGAACGTATAAACTAGAAACAGCTCATGAAGAAAAGACGTTGATTTCGGAGACATACCTTGTCAATAAGAATGAGCACCTCGCGCAGGCTTTTAACCACTTCAGCCGGTGACTTGTGGCTTTTCCCGAACAACAAAGGCATCTTCTTTTTCAACCAAAGAGGCCAGCGACCTAGACGTTCGAGGTTTTCTGGAAAATACATGAATTGAATAAAAATGTTTGAAACAACTTTTTTGATGGAGCAAATCGGAACAAAGGAATGGGTGGTAAAAGGCTGGAATAGTAGTCTCTGCTATAAGACCCAATATGTTATCAATGATAAACGTCTCGTTCGAGTCTCTTCCACCCACATGAAACATTATTGGCTGAGAGAGGCAAAGGCGAGCAGTCGAGCGTATGACATGACATGTTTTCCTTCAGTCTTTGCTCAATTTTCATACAGAAAGGAAATAATAAGGAAACGCATGGAAAACCGGAACGAAAAAGCAAGGTGACCGCTGTGATTGGTTGAGAATTATTGTATGTTATAGAAAATTGAATTTCGAGGCAACTTTTGGAGAAGAAAAAACTGCATAAAAGATGTGAGGTCTACACTGTTTAATCGGTTGTTCAAACATTTGTGTTGACTCATTGGAATCGCAGTGATCGGAAGTTTCCGGTGAAGTTTTTTGTCCACCATGGACTAGTACTGAAATATTTCGTCGTATTGGTCAGGTTGTGTTTCTTTTGTATCTTCATTGCTGTCTATCTCTTCAAAAGGTCTGTACGTGACCTTTTTTCTGCTGTACCAAAATGCGTTATCGCCAAAGCGTTTGCTGTCGCCGGCTAGTTTTTGACGACAATGCCTACGAAACGATAAAAAGTTGTGAGCAGGTGGATGTGTAGGAAAAAGCAGGACACAGAAAGAATGCTACTCGGTTTTTGGGGGTGTCTTTAGCAGCGGACGGCCAAATGAAATGAAACATGAACCATTCGTGTCTTGTCCGCCTATACAGACAAAACTAGTCGAAAGTGTGGCCAAAAGACAAACGGCACTAACGAACAAAACTTCTGTCGTTTCTCGTTCAGGAAATAACAGACAGATGGGCAGATGAGCGGACAGAGGGGTTGGAAAGAAGGTGACTAATGAGACTTCTCAACTGGATGCTGAGAAGAAACACGCCAAAGTGTTCGTGAGAGGAACAAAAACTTGGAAAGTCCCAGGCCCAAGAGCCAGTTGCTCAGCTTCGCTAGCCGTTTCGAAACCACTTCCTTCACTTCCTTCTCTTCGACCACTTCCAAAAAAAGGTTTGCGGCCGGCAGTGTCAGGCTGAGCTCAGCTCGACAGAGCACAAGAAAACGGAAAAAGGAACAGCGTCACCACTTTTCATTGCAAAAGCTGTTGCAGCGCTGCCGACCCCTACAACGTCTCCGCGGGCCGACCCCATTGACAGAAGTGGTTCTCTGGCAAAAGATGGAGGATGGACGACAAAATCTGCATGAATGGAAAAATGCATGACAAGGGGTCGGCAATGAGAATGAATGTGCTAGATGAAGTTGTGCAACGGATAACGCAGTCATTACAACTGGATTAAACGGATCGGACAAAATGAAAAAGTAAGAATGAAATGGGCAGGACGCAAGAAAGGAAGAAAACGGAAAATGGAAGTAGTGAAAAAATGTAACGCGTTGTGTTGTCCAGATATTTTTGAATTCAGTAAATACGCCAACCTTTAGACTCGCCAAGACAACCGGCACTATTGCTCAAAAAACGCAACTGAATTGTAAACTAGGCAACGCCGAAGACGACAACGGCAACGACAACTGGTCAAAACACATGATATCATCGTGTTCTTTCCTCTTGATTAACAATTTAAAAGAAGGAAGCAAAGGAAGGCCAATGAAGAGGAAGAAGGAGAAACATAGAAAAAGAAGAAGACTCAAAGTATCTGATGTAGGAGAGAAGAGAGAAAGGCCTTTCCGTCTAAGGCTTTTCCCTTTTTCTTGAAGAGGTCGCAATCCGAACTAATGTTTGCTCTGACCAAGCCGACATCCCATCATGAATTCAATAAAGATTCAGCGGTCGGGTCTTAGTCGTGGTTGCTATAAACTGTGGAAGAGTGAGGAGGAACAAGAACGGAATATTTGAGCTTCGTCATCATGAATCTTTCTATTTTCCCTTTTTTTATGTTTTTCGGCGACGAAAAACAAAAGTTCCTTGTATGGCGGGGAGAGGGAGATGAATGAAGAGAAAGAAGTTAAAAAGGGCATCGGAAATGAATGGGAAGGGGACAGAGTGTGTCCTGACACAACACACTTTCCATTCTGCGGAGGCGGAGATTCTTTGTGCTTTGAACTAAACAGATGAGTTCAGAAAAACGAAATAAATAACAAAAAAGAAAAAGAAGAATGCGGAAGAATGAGTGGAACAGCACGTGTCCACCATGAGGGTCCAGAGGAGGAGGGAAAAGAGGAAGGAACGTTAACCAATCGTGTTTTTCAAATTACAGCCAACAACTACTTGCGAAATATCAATGCCTTTTGAACTTTCCACAGGTGCCACATCATATGATGCAGACGATATGTGTTTGAACAACTTGGCGCCGCAAACAACTATCAGCTGAGGGCGCCACCACTCTACCACACAGTTAGCCAATGGTACCGGTAGAAGTGATGTTGAGTTGAGTATCAGAACGTATCTTGGAGGTGGGGTGCGAAAATGTACGTATTCATAGTGTGCAATTGGAATGAAATGACAATGAAAGTAAACATAAACGAGAAGAGGAAGAGAGGGAGCGTCTGCAGTTGCTGCTGATGCATCCTCAGCAAAGCAACGGAACGAACGCGATGAGAAAAGAGACAAGTTGTAGCGCGAGAGGGCCGAGGTCGAGGCGTGACAGAAAGAGTGAGAAATGGCCGACTCTGTTTGAACTACGGATGGGAAGGCAGCAGAAAGAGGAAGAACGAGCGGTCCGGTAGAGCACGTTTGCAGCAAGGCCCTCGGTGATCGCATTGTTTACGATTCTCGTTTTCGCCCAGTCGTATGACCTCAATATCGCCTCCGTTCTTTCCTCTATCTGTTCCGGGATAGCAAATCAATGATTATTGCAGTCACTGACATCGAGCTGCTTGGCACTCTACACGCATAATCCCTTCTTGCATTGGCTCTTTTCTCTCGTTGCGTAATATCGGGTAAGTCGAAATATTCCTTTTTTTGATACAAAGATGAACAAATATAGAATCGATAGTGATGAAAAGAAAACTTTAAGATGATAAGAAACAATTGAAAGCATACATTTTCATCTATTTTCTGTACCAAGTTTCAAGCTTTAATTTAATATTTAATCTGGAAACGAAACGACTAGGGTTCAAGACAACTAGTGACCGCAAAAATCGCAGTTTAAAAAGGCACAGTCTCTTCTCAAACTCGTTTTCTAAGTGCATGCGCAGTATAAGCACGATCAGTGATTGAATCGACAACTTCTGCAGACACGTCGGCGTTTTTCATCATCAGTCTGTGATCTCGAATCGTTGACCAGTCATAAAACAAACATGATGTCATTCTAATCCAAAAATAAGCAAGAAAACCGGAGCGTTTCGCCTAGTTTCTGGTCTTCGCTGGTTTCTCTTTCAGCTGAACACTTTTCCGTTTTTTAGACATGAGGTTACGTGTAGTTCAACAAATTTCCAACGATCAACTCAACAAAGAACATGATGAATGGATGTGACAGCGTTTTTCTAGAAAGTTACCAAAAGATAGAAGAAAAGTCGGCAGGCGATGACAAGTCCTAGAATTTTGACTGTTTTCTTGGAAAAGACGAGTAGGCTAGAAAACGATGCAGGTTGATAAAAAAGAAATAGATTTTCTACTCATAGAAACCAAAAAGTAGAACAACAGAGCAACGGGTACTGAACGCGAGAATCACGCATCGTATCGAGAGACATCTTTACGTCATCACTCTGATTTCCTGAGTTCTGGTTTGTAATTTCCTTTGTGTGCACATAAAGCTCTCGTTTTGTCTCGTCAAAAACAGATTTTTGAATTCTACTATAAACTAAGACTGGTTTTTTTCATAATTATAGAGGATGGCGCTGGGGCTACAATATCGAACTTATGGAGAACCAAACAACACAAGTTTGGAATTTTTGTGAAATATAAGTAAATTTAGTGTTTGGTTGTTTTTATTTTTGAGTTTATTGGAAAAACTTTAGACGTTACCAGACTTGAGTAAATTTATAAGAATTATTTTATCCTAACAAAATTAGACAACATATTGCGACTTCTCTAGTAAGGACACGCTGACTTTTCTGTTCCCTACTAATATTGTTCTTTCTGAGAACCGAAAACCCGTCCAAGTACAGAGAAAAGTAACATATGATAGAGATGTGGCATCATTGAAAAAGAAAAACATCAATCTTCTGAATAGAATGTCTTATGTAAGGAGAGGACACTACAGCAAAACTACGGTTTCTTACTGTCAGTGACTCTAGGTTTTTGATTTTCAATTCGAAAAATAGCAAGATTGAAAACATCAACTAACCGATATACTGCTTGATCGGGTACTCAGCACCTGTTGGGTTGATGTTTCTCAGAAGATGACCATAAGTAAACGGGCTGAACCAAGTGATACAGTCAATTTTCTCCAGAGGGTTCGGCAATTCAATCTCTGGAACTCGGCCCACCTCCACTGATTTGCTGGTTTTTTCTTCAGGAGGAGCTAAATCTTCATTTGCCAATGCGTTGAAAACCGCAGTGACATAATCATCCGGCACGCTATTTTCAAATTGTTTGTTGGCTACTGGGTTTATTGTAATTTGGAAGATTAAGTCGGGTCGTTGGATCAAAATATCAGGCAATTCCGACAATTGAGTACTTCTCCATGAACCCAATTTACTGCTTAATGCTGATCCGTATCCGCTGCTATTATCTGTCCGGTGCTCGGAACTACGGTTCATATCGCCGACATTTGAACCAACAGTAGAGTGACTTGATTCTTTCTCGTGTTTGTCCACATTGTCCTGCTCATTCACATTTTCTTCTGCTACTTCAGCCGGTTGTTCTGGTGCCACATTAGCAGTTTCCTCTTTCTCCGAGCTATCATTGTCAATTTTATGAACAGCAAACCTCGAAGAGACTGTGCTTTGTATCGATGGATCGGAATCCGACGAATTCATTGTAAATTACCTGGAACAAGAACAATTACAGATGTTTTCACATTCCATCAGTGAGACAAAATACGAGAGTGGCACAACGACAACAAATCAAAAAAAAACCATCCGTCTTCTGAAGGAAAGGCTGTGCCTTCAAACTTAAATCGCCGACGGTTACAAAAGAAGAAAGGGGCGGGGCATAGATGGAAACATGGATTTGCGAGAGGCATCGTCTCAGGCTATCTCGTGATCAAAAACTGATGACAAAAGCAGAAACGTTGCTCTGTATTTTCTTGCGTTTGGAAACAGAGAATTAAAAAAAGTGAGCAATCTAGCAATGTGTATAGCTGTATATCGAATCGGTTTCCATCCCGATATGATAAAACAATAATAAAAAATACTTCGAATATGAGAACCTAATTTCCATAGGGAAAATGTGGATTTTGTTTTTTGTAAGCGCATGTTTAATGTGCTCCAAAACAATTCAATGAAACAGTATTGTTCGCGATGATCATTGGGCAGCACATTCAAGTTTGTAAAACAAAGTCCTCAAGCTCTTTCTAAGGTTGGACCGTGTATAACCAAACAAAAACAAAATATTACAGGTCAGAAGAAACAATAATTCGACAGAGGACGCCGACCGGGTTGTTCATCAAATACTTGATAAACGAGACGAGAAGTAAGAGGAAGTAACCGTTCTTGGTCTCTCCTCTCGAGGGGTTTTTTGTTTTTCGGTTTATGAAAGTCACACCTTCCACTCATAAAGAAGACGCAACAACAGCATTCAACAAAGTGAATGTCTAGGAAACTGGAATGACTTTTGATTCATATTCTGTTTGAGGTGCAGCAATTGTTTGAAGCGATCAAAACACCTGATATCCGTTTCTGAATTGTGTGGGCGACAATAGGACAATGTTCACGTGTTCGTCTTGAAAAATTTCAAGAATCGGCATCAAAGCTCGCCAAATGGAATAGGCAATTTCCGGTTGAGATAAAGGATGAGCATCTTGTGATTGTCCAATGCCATTCCCTTGATGATCTTACAGCTCAGATCAGCTACGTGGGCGAGCGAGATAAATAATCAGAAGATTTGGACAAGAGATGTATAAAAGCGGAGGGTGTCAGAGAAACAGACAGTGCGATAACATCGCATTGCGCATATGGGTGCATATTGATCTGCGTGTATTTTCAATCTCTCATTGCGCGTTATACATATTCAAAAGGTTCTTGCCTTCTTTGCTATTTTTGGTTGCTGTATACCTAGGTAAAGTCAATCAAGTCGAACTTTGCTTAGTTTCTTTTTGAGTTCTCAATTTAGAAAATTTGTTGACAAATGATAGGTTGTTGTTTTGCAACGAACTTTTCTATTTTGACTTTCATCATATTACCTACTTAAAAAATTGACATTCTTTCCTTTTTTATCTTTCCCCGTAATGTCAAACAGGCAGCGCTTCCCTGAAACTTCAACTCCTCCCCTTGCCCTGAAACAAAGGGTGTAAAAACAATGAGAAGGCGATAAGTTGATAATGGGGGAGGAGGAAAGCCATATGGTGCAACAATGATGTGAGAATGATAACAAACGGAACTAGTATAAATATGGGTCGGAAGTAAAAATTAGGTTCAGTCCCGTGCCACCCGTACGCTCATTTATATTTCCTAACATGTGTGTTTTTTCAGTGTATGCATCATATCTACAGCAGCGACGTCAGTTTGGTTTCTTCGAAGTCAAAACCTGAGGTTATCATCATGGAAGAAGAGAATGAGAGACGTAAGTAATATTGCATTTTCAAAACATCACCTAATTCCTTGTTTTTAGAGACATGTTGCACCTGGTTCCACAGTCTGAAGGTTCAAATCTGGATTGCATGGCTTGGAGTATCCGCCGGAATCATGGCTGGAACAGTCTTTGCTATCCAGTACCAGAATTGGATCGCCGTAACCATGTGTTTCATCTCCAGCGCCTTTGCCACTTTGGTTCTTCATCTTCACATGGCTTTCAAAAAAACACAAATGGAAGGATGGTCGTCGACTAAATTGAAGTGTATTGCAACTGTTGGTTAGTCACTGTGTCCATTAATTCCCATAACTTAATTTGCATAATTTCCAGGTGCTACCGTGTCGTTGATTTCCTTGATCGCTATGGTTTACTGCCTCGTCGTCGCAGGAATTGAACATCAGACAATCGATCGTGCAGGTCTCATGGGCGCTAATCTCTGGATTGCCGCAGTTTGGTTCTTCATGACTGCCAAATGGAGTGCTCTCACCTGGCGGTTCGCCAGAAAGTATCGTGCCTATTGTGACGAGACCCAACCGCTTCTGGCAGCCCCGCCACCAGAGTACTCTGTGACCATGTAACTTCCTTTTGACTTTTGATGCATGTATGTACACTCAAATTTGGTGAACGTCTTTTCTTTGTTTGGAGTAACCAAATGATCAACAGCGTAAAAATTATTTTGCGGGTCAGTGTTCAAATAAATTCTTTCTCAAAACTTGTTTTATTTTATTTTTTTTCAATTTGAAAGCCAGAGTGGAGTGTACAAAAAGGACACGGACGCCACTGGGGTCTGTGTGTTTGAAGAGGAGTTGATAATCATCGCACCTTTTCAGTGTTTTTTTCGTCATTGTGTCTATATGATGAAAGCATGAGAAATGTGCGATAACAAACGCATCACTACAAAAAGAGTACGTACGAAATGTAAAAAAGTGCGGAAAATGTCATTAATGTGAATGTGTGGTGTGCACTACATTAGCTAATTGATAAAAGTTTGAAGGAAAAAAAAAGAAATTCGCAGAAGGGTCAAGAATAAATTTCAGTTTTCTTGCAGAATTATTGGGAATGTGAAAGCAAAAAACTGTTAGCGGTGTTCCTTAGTTTCACTGAGTAGGAATCCGGAAAGCTGAATCTCGTGTGGGTAAGAGGATCTGATCTGGCGCAAAATCTCGTTGTCGATCGTCAAGTTATGATCGCAAATCTCCAATTTCCGCTGAAGTTTGTCCCGGTCGTTTTCCAGTTTTTTTCTACTTTCTTTTGCTTTATCTGAAATCCATTTCCAAAAATAGTCGTTTTCCGCCGTTTTTCAGCGTACCTAGTTGATTTTCCAGACTCAGAAACGTTCCCTTCAGCATCATGAGTTCTTGATGAAGTGCATGCTGTGCCTTGTCATTGCAAAGTTCAATTCCAGGACGGAGACCGCGTTGGTTTTGACGAGAAAGCGCAACTTGCAGTGGACCACTTTTTTGTTTCAAACTGAATGAAATCTCGTCAATGGCGCTGTCTGCGTTCTTTATTTCTTTATCCTTTCCGTTAACCTGTGAAAAAAACCATTTTGTTCACGTGTTCTGGTTACTACATACTTGAGAGTGTAAATTGTCTTTCCACTCTTGCCAGTTCCGGACTGAGTCTTTAAGCAGTGCTTCCACAGCAATTGCTTCAGTACGCAGCTGTTGCGCCATTTCACGTATTGCTTGACATAGTTTCTGAAAATATACATTACTTCTATTCAATTTCAATAGAAGGAGTGCTCACCTGTCCAATCTTGCGACTTTGAACACGTGCGCGAGCCGAATAGTTGAGGTTGTTTCCAGTGTTCTCGATCCATTCCGAATATTCGCTCATTCTTTGGAGGGGTGCTCCCTCGCTATAACCTTTTTTTTAAATTTTGATAGTTTGATAATATTGATACCGGAAGTCAAGTCGATCCCCGTCCGGAGTTCTTGCTGCAGTCTTGCTGCCATCAGCACCCATTGCCACTGATCTATGATCCAAGTTGATTGCTTCTTGCTTCAATGTCAAATCTCGAAGTAATGCTTTTCTTGAGGCTATAAAAACAAATTATTTCAATTTTCGCGTGAGTTCCCTGTACATTGGTTGACTTCCAATTGCCGTTCAACCTTTCCTCCAATTTCTTTCATTTGTCTTACAGTCTCCGCCATCAACTCCTTTTCCTTGTGCAATTCCAGATCAACTCGATCGGATGTGTGATCCCCAACTTGAACTTTTTTGCGTCGCACAGCCAGACAGCTCTCATTGCACCGAGTTGCTCTTCCAGTAATATCCAAACACATTTGCAATCGTCGATAGCATCGAAGCAAATCGTCGTGTTCCTCCTTCACGTCAGCCAGCTCTCTAAACTCAAACTTTGCACATTGCATTTTGTTTGTGTCTTATTAACCTGTCAATTTCTCCACTCCAGTATTTCAGATCTTTAACTCTTTGCATCAACTGTTGAGTTGTCTGTCCCTGCATTCTCGTCGCTCGCATATTCGCTTCCTTGACGGCAAGACGAGCCATCCGAACGATTTCGATAGGATCATCGTACTCCGTTCTCTGCAAAACAAAAATAATACTTTAAGAGTATAGATTGTTTTGTTAAATGAAAATGAAAAAGAGCAGACTTACCCGCGACATTTCTATAAATGTATGAGAAAAATAGTTCGGCGACTGTGTTGTAGCAAGAAATAAGCCGTAAGTGAGCAAAGGTAGGAGCCACCTTGTGCCGCAAGTTTTGATGTTTATTGAAGCTCATATCCGGTACACAGTCGAATTTTGACGTCAATTTCACACTCCATTGGGTTTTTTCAACATTTTCAAGATCTTTTAGTGGCACCACCAACCAGGCGCAAACTTTGCATTCAAAATTTTCACAAGTTTATTGGAAAATATAAAGAAATCAAGCAGGACTTTGTTAAAAACCTAATGAAAACGTTTAATGAGATGTGTTGTCTTTTTTCCGAGAGGACTACACGACAAGATGACCGAGAAATCGCATTGGTCAGCCAGCAGTCGTCTAAAAAAGTACAGCATGATTTTTTCAAAGTTTTTTTTAAGACTAAGCCATGAATTAAACAAAAACGATCTTAAGTTTAAACTTCATTGACTGAATACAAGCAAACGAGGAGAATAAAAACAAATCGAATTTTCTCAAATCAGTTGGTTTCAAGAATTTACACTGACAAGAAGATTTTTTATTACGGAGTGTAGAATGAGAATTTCACAGTAATTTCACAGAAGCTTTCACCATTTTCAAAAAATTATTCGAGTATGGGGTGCACTGCAGTTCACTTAGCTGCTGTGGGACCGACGGAAACGGAGTGGACAGTAGAAGCGGTTGGTTGAACCTGTAACTTACGCAAAGGTTATTTTCGATAAGTTGTGAGAATGCCCTACGTGGCACACGAATCAGTCCCCGTCCTCGCACCATTTGCCACTCTTCGTCGTCGGCCGCATTCAAGTCGTTGGAAAATTGGTTTTGCACTTCTGTAACACAATGATTGCAGCCAATTAATATTTTTAAACTGACCGTCTTTGTATAGTTGCTTCAGGATCTCCGTCTGCTCTCCGATTCGTTCTTTGAGCAGTTCGACGCGCGCCCAAATGTTGTCGGAGCGTTTTGTATGGATGTACTCTTTCTTCTCCTCGTCACTGAAAATCGAATAGTAAGATGTGTTTCAAAGCGCCAAATAACATACGTGAGGTCCTCTGGTGGCACTGGCTTGACGCCGAAGTAGACGGCTTCCGGATCATCAGCAGATCTACGCTGTTGAATTGCCCAAAACACAGTCTCATGGCAGTTTTGTTTCCACTTGATGTCGTTCGGCAATTCATGTTCCGGATGCAGAAGAAGATACTCTGCCGCCTTCTTCTTCATATCTTCATCGATGATGATTTCGGTGACAGCAGTGCGGCACTAAAATTAATATTTTCAAACATTTATGCAGCTCGTAAAACGCGTCCTACCATTGGGCACTGGCTACAGTTTGCCAGCCAGCGAGCAGCACATCCTGCGCAAATGCGATGGTTGCACTTGACAAAGATGACGGGCTCTTGGTTGACGTGGAAGCACACATGGCATTGCACATCGTCAATTTCAAGATGAGCCATCATTTCTTGCACTTGTTCGATCGACATTTCTGAAAATGAGAGATGAACAAGAAAGGGAAATCAATGGAAAGTGAAGAGAAAACAGAACGGATTAATTCAACTACAACAAAGGTATTGTATGCCGTAATAATACAAAACATGTACTGGTGATGTCGCGAATGAGATTTGATCCTAGCAAGTTGGCGGAAATATTAGTAAAATCTGACGTGACTTTGTCTTCGTAAAAAGTACTCTCAATAATTGTGTACTAAGACTACCAGCACTCAGACTAATTAAGAGAACACAAAGTTCTTCAGAAAAAAGAGGGCCCGCAAAAAGTTCTTTCGTGCGTGTTTCCTGAAAACATGAAAAACACATCCGGACGACGAGAGCAAAAGGACCAATCAATTTGTGTCGTGTTCATCAGACTTGTTTCGTCCTCAACTTGGCTCAGTCAACATCTCCTTATTCTAATGGGAATTGAAGAACTGCTGGCCTTCCGGAAGATTTTTCAGCACCTTGCGGACGTTTTTGAGAGGAAATGAGCAGTCACAGTTGACTGCGTTCGTCTGCTCAAATAGCATGGAGGGCAGCGATCTTTTGGCTTAATGGAAAACCCCGGAAAAGAAATGAGATGCACTGGGGTAAAAAAGAAGAAATAGGAAAGATATCGTCTCCTTGAATGAGATGTCTTGGAGAGTCGCGCGCGCCGAGCCACTTCAAAATGTGCGAGTGAGTTATGTCAGAATCTGTCATCTACCTTGGAATACTCCCTTTGGCTTATGTATTATACACGGAGCAGCTTAGTGCAGAACTGCTCAGATCGGATTACAGAGCCATGCCAACACAGAATCTGACACCGGAAATGGAGAAAGAAACTAAACTTTGAATGAATAAGTCAATGGTTTACGAATTTAGTTGCAAAAAAAAGATGGCAAAAAAGATTTAGCTGAAATCCAGATTCTGTATTTGTTATTGTGGAAATTCTGCTTAATCCGACAATCATTATTCAGATGATGCCTTGTTGGACTATGGACCTTGGGTCTCGAAACGAAAAAAGAAAACGCTAGGCAGGCGAAATTTCGCCAAGTTGGAAGGATAATCTGAGAAATGCGCATTGGAAGGGCACCGCCTCTTCTCCTTGATTAGGCCATTCTGGCTCACGGACGACTTTTTTCTCTTTTCGTCTCGTGCACTTCGGGAAAACACTTGGAATTTAATTTTCCTTTTCGTCTTCCTTCCCAATCTTTTTTTTGTCACTTGCAGATCAGAAAAACTCAATTTTTCCCAAAAAAATGAGGCTGTAAAAATGCCACTCTATTTAAAAACATACAGACGAAACAGACTGAAATAGAGAGTATAATCAACAAAAAACAAGATATCTGAAGCCTTTAGCAGAAACGGTCAGAAAAGCTTTTCTGGAAAAGCAAGGGAAGGAAAACGGTGTAAGAAGGGAAAAAGAAGATTGATTCGGAGCAGATGATGATGGAAGAAGATGATGCAAGGCTAATCCCGATTTAATGAAGAAACGTCAACCCGATGATATGAAAAACCAAACCTTGTGATCTTCTTTTTGTTTGGTTGTTGCCTGCTCTCAGCTATAGTCTTTTGTCAGGATTTCAGTCATTCCATGACTGGCACTCGAGTCATTTGGTTTTAGAAAAAAATGCTGGATGTTTGTGGGAAAGGAAAGTTTACGTGAAAAAAGGGACTGTGACACGACGCGTTCATTATGAAATGCGAAACTGCAAAAACAAGAATGGGTGATGAAGCAATTAGAAAATTGACACTCGTTTCTCAGAGATCTGAATATTTCAGCGAGTTCAATTGGCAGTGAGCACCACATGAGGGTTTGCACTTTTTACCTTGAAATTCAATCAACAAACGTCATTTTGTTGAGCACGAGAGCAGCAAGAGCACAAGACAGGTACGGGATGAAGGGCAAAAAAGCACGTCGCTAAGTAGCAACAAAATTATCTTGTTCGTTCAGCTTCCGGAAGAGGAATATTTTCGAGAAAAAACTAATAACAGAGAAAACTTTCTGAGGTTCTGTCAACAAAAGTTGCATACGTCTATGTTATGACAACTAGAGACAATCGACGCGGCAGTCATAATTGCTTCCCGGACAACTGGAACATGTCTCGACAGCGACGAGTCTCTTATGAATAACATCATGGGGATGAAATCGAGGTAAGACGAGCGAGCAAGTGGGTGGCTCGAGTTATTTTTGCATACAAATGCAAAGTGACAAATCTGTTTGGTTTGTTGGAATCGGTTTCTTGGGACTGACCGCCCCGCGCTAATTGTATCACTCGCAGAATAAACGACTTTACAGGGTGCTCTATGTTGCCAAAACGAAAGGAAATGAAATGTAATTTTATATTAGCATGTACTCAAGTTGCGAAATTGGCATTTGATCTGCAAAAAAGTGGTGGGGATCTGCTGATCTGTGGGATCAGTGTAAAAAACATTTATGTTTGAATTTTGTTGTTCTTGGTTCAGAAGTTTGTTTTCAATGAGTTCTTCTTGTTTACCAAAGACAGCCTCAAAAACCAGAAATCAAAAGTAATTCAGGGAAGAAGAAATCCATTTATTCCGAAATTTACAAATTTCCAGTTTTGGAGCAGCAATTTTACTCACGAGGGAGTATCAGATTTTGGGGAAAAAGGAAAATCGAGGGAACGATAGAGGGAAAGTGACAAAACCTTCGACTTTCTTGGAGTGAAATGAATTGATCATAGGAACATCGATCCATAGGAAGGGGAATGTCGGAAAATGTGAGAAAAGGAAAGAAAAAGAGCTGATTTGAAAAACGGAAAAAGAAAAGCAAGAATCGGGATGGAGCAAGTGAAAAAGCAGGATCGGGGGAAAAAGAAAATCATTTAAAGCCATGGAAAAGAGCTCCTGGTGATCTGATTTGTTCTCAAAACACTGGCCACTGAAGAATTACCAGAACCATATTGCGAGACAGAAAACAATATAGAACCGGGAAAAGCATGAAAACCATAATAAAGGACAAAGGACAAAGAGGATAATAAAAAGCAGAAGGGACAGTGAGTTGATTTGTTCCAAGAAAACTCTAATCGTTGACAATAAAATTGCCGTCAAAAAATAGGATTTACAATTATTGGAGAAAAGAAAGATGACCAGATGAAAAAGAAAGAAAACAATCTGTACGAGTGGACAAATGGGAAGTCAAATGTTGAAGTTCTAGAAAGGCGCAGGAGGAACACAGGAAGGTTAGTGTTGGTCGTGAACCGCACTACGGAACCGTCGAGAAGCAAAGGAAGAAATGGTATTCATGAGAGGATATGATTCTTGACAACAGTCAGATGGGACAGGGGACAGGAAGGGGATGGGTTGGTAAGAAAAGAGCAAGCAAGAAGAAGACACCAGGTTTGTTTGGGGGAGAGAATATTCCAAAAAAGGAAATACTGAACCGGAAAGCATACAGAAGAACTCGAATTGTTGTTACCGGAAGCCACTGATCTATCCGTGCATGCCGGGATCAGTTCTCGCTATCCGAATCTCCACCTTTTCCCTGCAAGAAACAAATCAGTTTACTTTCTTTTCTCCAGTTCTTTGTACCCTGTTGATCTTGTCGTCGAGCATGCGGAAGAAGTCGGCTTGGCTCGCACTCTCCACCTCGCTGAAAAACTCAGAGTTATGACCCTATCAAAATGAATTTCTTTTCCTTTCCGTCCCCAGTTCAAGATATTCAAGAGGCAAAAATCTAGTTCCTTTTTTGACTGCTTTTTGATTCTACTTCCGGTTTCCATTTTCCCTCGTTTTTTACCGAGCTTTGAAAGTTAATTGCCTCTCTCTCCCTCTCTCCACAAGATTGAAGAACGACTATTTTATGCGGTGAGAATGGCCAAAAGATGGTTTGGTCTTTCAGATCTTGCCGTTTTTGTGTACGGCTTAAGAAATATTCAAGCGGGCAGAAATTACAGTTTCTCATTTTGAATGAAATAAAGCTAACATTATGGGTTTTCCAGCAATTTGCAGGATGTTTCCATTGTGAGCACTGCGAAGCTCTTGTGTTGGAGCACGGTTCGTTGGCACCGACTTTTTCGTCACCGGCTCTGAAGAATATAAATCAAATTAGGCATGGAAACAAAAAGCTCTTTGTCGAACCTGGGGTCTTGTCGACACTCTTGCGGATGTCCTCAGTCGACGAAGTACGAGAGAAGTGGCAGCCCATGACGTCACAGTTAATTGGCAACAAGAAAGAGGAAATTCTGAAAGTTGCAGCTACATGATTGGTTTGGAGCAGAGCTTGCACCGATTATCTCATATGACGCAAATAAACAAAAGGAAAATGACATTCAGAAATAAAAACGAGGGGGTGGAGGACTGAAGAACAACAATTTCTAGAGTTTATCTGTAATCGACAAGGACCTTTATAGGAACAGAGCAACTTTATTCAGAGAAGAAATGTAGCCGACAATGAAAAGGAAATATTGCAGCCTATTCACACCGCAAAAGCGATCGACAAGGAAAGTGTGCCCAATTAGAACACTTCTTCGACTGGTGGAATTCATTCGTCACAAAAAAGTTCTGTCGGAAAAGAAAGTGAGCGTCAACGATAGACGGCAGCCAATAAGGATTTCTTGCCTTAACTTGGCAACTCCTCAGAGACAGATTTCAAACAATCTCAGACGGAAAGAGAGTTTGACTTGTGGGAAAAACACTTTTGAAGAGGTTCTCAAAGTTCTACAACTAAGAAGTTGTTTTTGCAGGAAGAATAACCGGGACAGTTGAGACTCCTTCAGTCAGAACTCTTCAGAATGTACGTTGGACTTTCGGGTTCACGGATATCATCTTCGCTAAAAAAAACATCAACAACCCTTTCTGCCAGAATCCAAATTAACAAAAGTGTTCCTGTGTACAATATTGAAATGGCTTATTTTTTTGGAGAAGGTAAAAAAAAAACGACAAGAAGTTGCCCACATTGAACTTTGATACTCAGTGAGAAACTCTCCGCTGATCGAGCCACGTCATCAAGCGGGATGCTCCAACACCATCATCACGTCGTCCATTTTTAATCACAAACCCACGCCGTCCCGCAACAAGTGAGACCTATTCAATCAGAATCCATCGGATATCTTTGCTTGACGTATTGAGGTCAAGAGGGTCTGTGCTGAATGGGACTCTAACGATGAGACAATGTTCCCGGCAGAGTGGAACCTTCGGAGCAAGAAGAGCAAAGAGAGCACATGGAATAAAGTTCTCACACAACCCATCCATAGGATCACCACCGGGTGAGTTAAAATAATTGGAATTGGAATTTGACTTTGAAATAGAAGAATTCAGTGAATAAAAGAAGCCAAAGACAGAGAAGTTCGACTGAGGTTTAGCGGGAAATTGGTTCCTTTTCACTTCTCCTTTTTCGATTTGCGCAATTCAGCTGACAAAAAACTAGAGTAGTGAGAAGGGAAAGAGAAAGAGAAGGTGCAAAAATATGGACGCCGAAACACTAACCATGTTTTTGTTTTCTTTCCTTCTGCTCTTTTCGTTAGTCGGACGGGACCACACAGCTCTCCGCCCATATCTGGCAAGCACCCGCAGAAAACGAGATTGAACTGACTGACTGCTAATGGGAAAAGAGCAGAAAAGGGGGACTGACAGGCAGAAAAGGGAGGAGTCAAAAGACAAGAGATGGTGAGCAAAAGTGGCTTCGATTATTCAACAAAAAAGTGGGAAGCATACTGTAGACTCATTTTCAAAGGCAAAGACCGAAAATGTGTGGGTGCAACGGAAAAGGAAAAAAAGGAAAAAGAAGTGGGATTGGAAAACTGAGACCATCCAAACTAACTCAACTTGCCGTGTCGTTTTTGTATTTGATACTGAAACTGACACTTTTCAGAAGGAAATATATGGGAAAAGGAAGGGAAAATATGATATGAATAAAGCTCTTATTTCCGCGTTGCGACAGAACTCTTTGCCAAAACGTTATTTTCCTCGGAAAATGGCAACGACAGAGACAGACAAAAATCTGCTTCTGGTTTTTTTTCCTTGAGAAATGAAAAACAAAAGGAAAAAAAAAGACAGAGGGAAACTGGGTCGGGTCCGGAGAAAAAGTTCAAAAATTTGCTTGGTTCTGAGCTGTTGAGCCATATTGCCTGCTTGTTACGCGTCGGGGCCAAACCGCGCGACGGACACCCACGTCATACACAACCTCAATTGCCTTGATTATTACCGTTTTTGCGAGGCTCTGCGAAAAGAAAAGAAAATGGCCGCTACTTAATACGCTCATAAATTTTTCAGTCGAGTTTTTCGTGGAAAAGAGAAAGAGAGGGAGAAATAAAAAGAAAGTATAGAAGAAAATGAATGGTAATCAGGTTAATTGGAATTTGATGTCGACTGTCCTTCTCACTTCTCACGTCATCCAGGTTGAAGAAAAACGAGGGAAATATAAGGGAGCATCACAACTTATTTGAATTCACTCGTGCACTTCCGCATAGATCCGATTCATCCGGAATGAGTGCAGAGAAGCGTTTTGAATGAAGGAAATTATTCCAACCAAAGTTTTTCTACTAAAAATACATGCGCTGATATGCGTTGGTCATTTAAATAGCTTGACACTTTCATTTATTTTTGGATGTTGATAGGATAAAAATATGCGAAAAGTCATTCATAGAAATCACGCCGACCTGATCAGTGTATCAAGTGCTTTGGACACTTGAGAGACTGGAAAAAGAAACTCTGCGTTCGGGGGGAATCGAACCCCCGTCGAATGCTTGGAAGGCATCCATGCTGACCATTACACCACGAACGCGCTGGCAGTGTCTCGCATTGAGTCAGTATTCATTTGCGTCGGGTATGTGTGTACAACGGGACGGGAAGAGGCAGTAAAAGATACTTGGACAAACATGAAAACCGTATGACTTGCGAGTTAAGCCGAAGGAACTGAGTTTTAAGACGGAGAAGTCAATAGAAAACGTGTGACCGACACCAATCGGTCAACTGTCCTATCGGGACCAAAAACATTGACCCAGAGTGTTTTTTTCCAGTTTTCCTTCATCCTCTGCAAATTCTCGGAAGTCACGCAAAAAATGTCTAAGCAGAAAAAGGAGGAAAACGCGAAAAATGGAGAAAGCGGGGGAGTGGAGTGGTTCCAGACACATTCCCTCGAAGTTCGAAAAACATGGACAATTTTTTTCCGGAATTTTTCCCTTTTTCCCTTGTTGAAAACGTTCTTCGTTTCACTCTTTCAATTTTTTTTCTGAATAAATCAGTTAATATGTTAGTGCTTTGAAATTTTGAATTAACTAAAGAGGTGGACTAATTTTTTCCTTAGCAAAAATCGGAGTCAAAAAACGAAAAAGAAAAAGAGAAAAAAGAGAAAGAATGCACCCACTGAATTTCTTTATTAATCTCATAATCTCACTAATACGTGGTTGAGATTAACAGTTGAGAGAGGTCTGAACATGAAGGTGACAAAAAAGAAAGAGAGAAAGACAACTGAAATGGAAACGCAGAAAACACGTGTCAAAATGTAATTGAGCAGCTTCGCTTACTCTAATTGCTCTATTTTTGCTCAATTGAGCGCACGGAGTGCATCGGGAGGAACAGAAAAGGAAAAGGAGAGAAGATAGAATAAAGACAGCGAATGGCTCTTTCTCTCTCCCCTTCACTTTGAATTGGGGTATCATGAGCATTTGAAGGCGTCTTAATCTAGTCCCTATTCACCGTGCGGCGGTTCCCTCGCACTGCTCACGTTTTGCCTCAATCCACTTCATTTTCCCATCGTTCAAAAGATCTGACTCAGGAACATTTTGTTCCCTCCGGCTCTCCCTCGCTCCCGCTGTGTTATATGAAAGTTTGATTTGCACCTAGTCAAACGGGATTGTACCGAACGAGAGGAAAAAGCGTCATGAGTGGTAGAGGGTTGGATAAGAATGGAGAACACAAGAGCAGGAAATGAGAAAACAGGATTAGTCGGAAGGTTCGGATGATAATGAAAATGGCGGATAGATGGAGAGAATAAAACGATGGGGCGGCGTTCAGAAGCATGGCCCATCCCTTTTTTCTTCTTCTTCTTCTTCTTCTTCTTCCTTTTCGGATATTTTGTGTTCTCCGGTTTTCCAGAAAAAAATAGAGAGAAATAAAACGGCTCTTTGAGAGGGTCAAAAATTTGAATGTCTATTAGCATAAAAAACATTACAATTTTCCATTTTTAAACACTATCAGAAGGTGATACTTTTCAGAATATATTCCGAATTTTCGCAGCATTACTCTCATTTTTTAGTTTCCAGCTTTCTATTTTGAGGGTAAACATGAAACCACCAGTCGGTCGAACAGCTGATTTCTCAAGCGCCATTGGCGTTGATCGAATTGGTTGGAAGGCGGCGAAAAATCGAAATGGAAAACGTGACCGGAACCGAACTGAACTGGCAGTAATGTGTACTTTTAATTTGATGAGATTGAAGAAAAAGACAATTTGGGAATCTCGACCGAAAATTTACAGTGTCACAGTGTGTAAGTTTGCAATTTTAGGTAGATTCGTTTGACTGGATACTTCAACTTCCAGAAAAAAAAGAGAAGCAGCATATCACAAAAAATCACAAATGAAGTGCCTTATGGTGAACGCACTTGTTTTTCTGATTTATCTTTCTTTCGATTTGTTGACACAAAAAACTTACTTTAATTTATGATCAATTCTTCCGAACCGTTCAAATATTCCGTGAAAGTAGCATAAGAATCAACGTCTCATCAGCTATGTGTTCGGCGGAAATCAAGGCAGCTCTCCAGGAAGTTACTTCCCGTTCAATTAACACACCCTGACCTCGCGGATTTTTGTCTCACCCGCTCCTTTTTCTCAATAGCACGGAGGAAAAAAAACGAGGAGCGAGAAATGCATAATTGAATATTCAGAGGCGGAAAGCGAAGAAGGGAGAAGCACGCAAGAATCACAAATGGCCTCGACGATCTGTATTCGCATTCAGTATTCCAGAGTCAGAGTTGACCAAGATGGAGTGTGAGACGCAGAAGGAGAAAGCAAAGCAAAAGGTTCTCAAGCTGTGAGAGTACAAGAAAGAAGCAACCAAAATTTTCTTGTCTTTTCTCCCACTTTGAGAATGAGAATGACGCTATGTATTTTCGGGGGCGCCCGGACCAATGTGCAAACAGACATCCTTTTTTTATTTCAACACCGAGATAAAACACACAGATACAAGAACGGAGGCACCTCTGTGGTAGGGTGGAAACGCTAGACGAAAGTACCTGATGTCATACGCAGACACGTGACAAACAAGGAATTCAAGGGGGTGCGGAAGGATATTTTTTGGAATGGAGAGTGTAAAGAAGGTGGTAAATATGAGAAAACGAAAACGAAAAGCAGGAGCAAAATGAATGGGAGATATAGGCAATATAAGAGCAGCTGCGTAGAGCAGCTTGTTAATATTCTGAACAGAGGTGAGAATCGTTAGTCGTCTGGAAGCACAAACCCATTCTGCTGCATAACACTACGACACAACACTTTCTTTTGAACATTTTCAAGAAAGAGTAATCTAAGCCAAAAAAAATCACTGAATGTAAATTTCCAACCAATTGACCTCCGTCTACCGCGTTGCACATGTTATTTTGATTAAGAAACAACCCAAAAAGATGCTGCAAAGACGATTAGGGCGTCAGCAAAAGTTTGGTGGGCGGGCTCGAAAGCACACGTGAGAAAAGCTCGGAGAGTCCACGACTAATGAAAAAATCAGAACAACTTGAGAGCAAAAAGAGACAAAAATGAAATTCCGGGGCAATGAAGAAGAGAGTTGTTGGTCAAGTGGAGAGTAGCGTACTGCCTGCGGTGCTAGTTTTGGTGCAGTTATGGGCCGCTTTGCTTTCAAAATCTTGCCCTCTCACTTGTCATGTACATATATCCGCCCCACATATTTTCTGAATATGTTGCCACTGGGCATCGCGCTTCCCTCCACTAAAAGAAACGACGCCCCACATAACGCGCAACAATCTAATTTTGTCAATCATTTTTTCGTGTTGTTCTTTCATTTTCTCTCAGTTTTCCAACACCCCCAATTGGTTTCGAAACTGCAAACATAGAGTTGGATGAGAGATTCGAGACCACACATATATCATTACTGGTTGAACAATGTTTCGAGGGCGAAATAAGAAAACGAAGTCTTGCGAAAGTAATCTCTGCTCCACAAGACGAAATAGGAAACATTTGGGTTGTCTCTTTTTTCGGGTCTCTCGGTTTCTGCCAATTAAGTTTTTCATTGCGTGATGTTGTTTTTGTAGTCCTTTGTCCCCGCTTTCTGTGTCTTGTGGTTGAGAAGACAAGTAGGAAACAACTCGACTGGTTCATATTTGCTCTATCAACCAGAGACAGAAACGAAGCTGTTCAAGATCTGCTAGAGTTCGCATGTTCCTACTTGCAACTTCCGGGTTTTATGAAAACAATCTCCGCTATTCAGAAACCACTTAATCATTCGAAAATTCTTCGAATATTCTGAAATATCTCAAAGAAAAAAAAAACAAGTAAGAAAATGGAAGAACAAGAAAACGGGTAAATGGGATGACGACTGCATAAATGTCCAATGTACCAAAATCAGTGGAAGTCAATCAGATGGAAATTGCCTAATTGGATGAGTGCACATTCGCTGCTCTTCACGGACAGATTTTGCGCAACGGGAATGTGGAATTGTAACAGACAAACAAGATTTGAGAATTTGAGACCGACAAAAACCGTCGCGATTTGTACATATTTTGTCGTTTCTTTTCCCAGTTTATGACCGAATAGACATCAAAACAATTTCCTTTTAAATCGTTCAGGGAAAGATCAAGAAAATAATGATGAAGGGCAAATAAATTTTTACGGCAGCGAGAATCGCTATGTTTAATGAACTATCACTGAACTCTCCGTTCCGAACATTTCTCCAGAACAAGCAATTTGTCCTCAGGAGAAAAAGTTCGGTGTTTAGGTCTCTTTGCAAATTCGATAAAGAAACAAAAAAAAAGAAAAGAGTGCGGCAGTGCAAGTTGCCACAATGATTAGGTGTATCGTGCATCTGGCCGGAACTTCGGAAGGCAACACAACTCAACGCGATTTTTGAACTGCTCCTTTCCTAGTGACATTCTTGCTATAGCTCTTGAAAAAACTAAAATTTGTCGTAAGCCTGAGCTTAAAACGTGTGAAAACAAAGGGAAGGGATACAATCGAAAAAAGGGAAAAGGGGAAATGTATAATTTGCAAATGACAGGTTTTGTCGCGGAATCGCTGCCAATTGCGTCTCTTGGTATTGGTTCGGGTCGAAGACTAGTTCGACGGTTTCTGTTTTTGCCTTAAACTGAATAAAACTACGAAATGGCAGCTGGACAATAGGAAAAATAGAAACAGAAAAATTAAAAAGAGAGTAGAGAAAAATAAAATCACGTAACCCTGGAAACGCGAGTTGTCAATGCTCTTGAATTCAAATTTATCGAAGTAGACTTTGAATTGAAAAAAAAACAAAAAAAAACTCTTGTTGCTTCTGTCTTTTCTGAGTTTTTTGTTGTTGTCGTTTTGAACACTATGTACTTGGTCTGAGTCCGCAAATCTTTGATTCTGAACCCGAATCTCATGAACAAATGACGTAAGACCAAGTCACGACTATGGGAGTTTAGGGGAAAGAAGGAAAAAGTTTGTAGTAATCAACCACAATATCACGTCCATTTGATATGCTGACGTGTGCGACACGCGATGTCGAATAACCTTCCAGAGGTACGTGGGTTGGTTGGTTGCAACTGATGTGAGTGAGATTGAGGAAAAAGTGCCAAGGGTGAGAAAATTGAAATGAGAGAGGGAGAGATTCGGAAGGAGATGAAATCAAGCAGACTTGCACTTATGATAGCATTGGATTGATGGATCATGGTCTCAACCGGGAGACGGGACCTCCTTTCCTTTTCCCTCTTCTCCAGTGTTTTCAAAGAAAAATGAAAGACGATGCGGGGCGGGGGGAGGAAAATTTGATTTTCATGTTTGTTTACAATACTTTTGGAATGCTGCAAGGCGGATGAATTCTAATGTGGATTTCTGGAGTAACCCGAACAAAAACACATTATAGAAGACCAACTACCAACTTGAAGTCTCTGATATTTGGTTCTAGTCAACTTCCAAAATACAAATGAGTTAATCTGGTTTGGATCACATAATTACAAAAAAAACGTTATTAAAAAAACACAAGAATAGCAAGAAAACGTGTGAATCATTTTAGAATACTCAAGAAATACTAGAGTATGGGTGACCCCACACCAGCTGATGAACTTGTGGAGACACACACTCACAAACACACTAAAAATGGTAGGAATAAAGGAAGCAAAGATGATGCTAACAACACAAAAACCTAGAGCAATAAAGTTTTCAATTTGAGAAATATGCCCGCCAATGTATAACAGGTTTCACAAGCTATGACAATATAGAAACAGCAGTAATGTTTTTGAGAGCTGTACACATTCACACCAACATAAACGAGCACGTAATTCCGTGTGGAAATCAGATAAATGATACATGTCTGTCTCGAACATGGTAACCAAATCGGAATGAAATGCAAAAACAAAGCAAACAGAACAGAACAGAACAGCGATGACGGTGGCGGAAGGAGCGACAGGCACTCGGCAACACAAAGCATTTTTGGAAAAAGAATTCGCAAATCTTGAGACGCATAAAACATTGTCTCTCGTGGTTTGCCTATTTGTATGTATGTGTATATTTTAGAGAAAAAAAGGTGTTCTGAAAGTTGGCCAAAACAGCCGCATATTCAATTCTCTTTTTTCCTTCTTCTCAAAATGTTTTCCTCAGACAGAGTCAGGCAGCATCGGCATTCCCAAAAAGCAAAAATGAAAAATGGCGCACAGATTGATCCTTTAAGTGGTTCCTAGGAGACATGTCGAAAAAGAGAGAAGAGGAACTTACGCTTCATTCTGCAGTTTTTTTGAACGTACCCGTGAATAAGTGAAACAAGGAAGGAATGGCTCGATGAAATGGAAAACGAATGAGAAATGTCTTCTGAAGTGCTAATATCACATGTATGATGTTTTTGCAGGACAATGGGATATAAAACATGAGCGCGGGGGTAGATAGATAGAAATGAATGTATAATTAATAGGAAAAAGTATCTTCCAAGCGGAAGAAATGATTCATTCGCCAAGAAAAAATGTCTGCACTGCACTTTGTCGCACTTCTGGGAGGTCTGTTTGATTATAAGCGGATTTCACTTGAGACCATTTTTTTCAATTTTTCAGACAGGTCAACTGAGCAGGATGTGACATGTCCGGGAAGCACGAGCCAAATACACGAAGGACCTCATCACCTGATAAACATTTCTCATCGTTTTTCTCATCATCACCGCCCTCTCACACTGAGAGAAGTGGCCGATAATTATGAATGCTTACGTAAATCGCAAAAAAGTTCGTTAGTAATGCACGCGATAACACGTGATTTGCCACAAGTTCAGGTTGGAAGTCGGCGCATGTTTCACTGCAGAGCATCTAGTCCAGCAGCTACACGAGTAAAAGCAGAAACCGAAACGTTTCTAATTTCTTTCCCTGCTTCTGGTGTGGTAAAGGTTCTCTTAGCTTCTGAAAAAACAATACCTTACGTGCAAAGTTGTGAGCATTACTTTCTAAGAAACAAAATAGAGAACTCCTGCAAAATCGTTTTATTTTTTTTAGTTTTTCTCAGTTAATTTACATATAAATCAGAAATGTAAAAAAACACAAACACAGATGTCTGGCCTTTAAGAGAACAATAGCAATGCTTGACACAAATCTCGGGAAAAATGTTTCGTTGAAAGATTTGAAGGAGAAATATTCACGACACGCACCCAAGGCAAAAGAATAGCAATAACTTTAAAAATTGTATTTTAAGGTTTCTGTTTTTGATAGATCGTGGATAACGTATTTGCATTGAAGACTTGACAGACTCAATCAAGTGGATGAGTACTATCGGATTGAATAAATATCATGAACACGTACAGTCGACAGGTCGCCAAGTCGGTGTTACATCAAAAGACAGTTGCGTCCAAGGCGGCGGAGGCGGCATGCAGTACCACTCTTTTCTTACCCGCCGTGACAAATTTACAGCGGTCGAAACTTGTGTGCGGCGGTAGCGGCAGGCAGATGATTATATCGTCGTGTGCACGGCCCGAAATCCTATTGCGCAACTGCACTTGCTAGTTTCGGTGGCTATTGTGAACATGACAGCGAAGGTTACTTGTCGGATATTGACTTATAAAGACGTACATCCTTTTGAAGGTTTCTCTATATGCGTGTTTTTTTCCGCCGTGGGCATTTGGTGGGGTGGCATTTGAACATCCTTGAACACGCACTGCGTAACTTCCCCTCTAATGATGTCCTTGTCTACTCGGACATGGACTTGGTATGCGTGTTTAGCAGACTTTTTCTTCATTTCGAATTCTTTTCTTCTTCACGCCAAAACTTTTTCAAAAATTCAAACGGATTGCCTTGGAATTCTCAAAGTCTATAGAAATTCGTTATAAAAATGTCGAATTCTTCTGGATCAGCGAGCATTCATTGAGATCTTTCGAGATTTCTCAATTTCTCAATTTCTCACTAGATGACTGACTTCTTTCAAAAAGTTTTCAATGAATTCTCGAGCTTTGTTGTATATTTTGTGATAGTTTCATTCAAAAATGCATATTTCCACCAACATCAGCATATAGGCATCAAACTTTTTTCGGATGAAAAGGGTGTCAACTTTCGACTATTTGTGCCTATTCCATGACAGGTCGTCATGAATAAATGTACTTCCGTCAGCCAAACGTATAATTTCCTTTTTTCAAACTCTTTTTTATAGAAAAAAAAACACTTTCCATTACTAACTCCGGAGTAGTTTTTTGCTTCTCTGAATATCTATTTTCGAGTTTTTAAGCGTTTTCTCCCACTTTCACTTGCCATCCATCATTTCCTCCTTTTATATTCGAGTGCTCGAAAGTTTGTTTGATAAGTGTCTCTGAAGCATTTGTTGCCTAACTAATCGGTCACAACACCGACAGAATCCATCAAAAGAGTGCGAGAATTCCGGAGACAGCCCCCGGGAAATCTCACGCGTTGACAGGTCCGATTGTTATCCGAACGGCGTTCCATTATTCCTGTTAATGACAATCACAGTTCTATCTGGCAGTCAGATCTTTCGTTTATTACGAATCCCGGTGGTTATTATGGAAATGAGAATTCGCATCTTCGTCAAGCTCCTTCTCACACTTTCCTCCTTCCTACTCTTCAAACTTATTCCGTTCACATGGAATTGTAATGAAGCTCATTCACCTTCGTTGTTCCTCCTTTTCAAGTTTATACATACTTTTCCTTGCTTTTCCTTTTTCAAAGTCTTCTTCTTCTTCTTCTTCTTCTTCTTCTTCTTCTTCTTTTTCCCCATTATTATTATTAGTTCAACACAGGCCAGCACTATTTCAAAACATGTCATGTCTCTGCCATCAACATTAGCACCTAACGCCAACACCATCATCATTGTCCCGATGCAGATGGTATTTTACCTCCAGATTTAAGCCAATTTGTTCATAACCTACATCTGTTCCCTCCTCGAGCATCTTGACTCCTTAACATTCTTGTCGGTTTTTGAACAGGACAAAAAGAACAAAACAGTGTTTATGTAGAACCTTAGTCATTAGAATGTCCCTAGTAGTACAAAATGGCAGAAGCGTGCAAATGACATACTTGCCGACCGACCGACAAATCATCCTCAACGTTGACACATTTTGTGCCGAGGCGGCGTTGGTGAAAACATATGTGCACACAAAGTGAACCAATAACTGCATATCCTCCTCAGCTCATTAAACCTACACGGATTCTACATATTCTAGAAATTGGATTTGTAAACTAAACTCACACCAATCCCTAGTAAACATGTTTTCGGACCAAGCATGTTGTAGATCTTTCCGTTTCTCCGTTTTCCCTCCAAACTTTCTCCCATTTTTGAGACAGTTTGTCTGTTCTGCTCCTCCGCCTCATTAACTACCCATTTCCTATTTTCTGTCCACGTGTCAGTGTCAAGTGTCAAAACGGGAGATATTCGTTTTCCCAATGTTTCCATGCATCATTTACCTGCAGAATCTTCCCACTGTCCAACCGGTTATTTGTCTAAAGATGAATAAGGAACACCTTGCTTTTTGTTTCCACATTTGCATACCCACCCCCTCTTTCCACTTTTTGAATGTAAATTGAGAAAGTTTCTACTCTTTCCATCTTCTGCTTCCCAAAGTCTGGTTTCTTTTCTCATTGACATTCCTTCCAACTACCTTTGATTTATTGCTATCCTCTGTGGTTTGTGAGAGCCTCGTTGAGCCGCCGGTTGCCCCCATCCACCCCCAGTTCTCGACACTTCCACTGCCTGACACCTCTTCTTTTTTCCAAAGGTTCGGAACCTTTTGAACCCTATCAACTAATCACGTTTTATTTTATCGTTTCTCAATCATCCCTATCCATTCTTTTTTCCTCCCTGGTCACTCGTTTCGTTTTCCTTCTCTCTCTTTCTTTCAATTTTTCACAACTGCTCTTCTCACTAACCACACCACTTGTTTCGTTTCGCAATTCTAATCATAATTCAAATGTCCCCCTCTTGCTGACCCAATCTCTCCCCCAGATCTGACGATTAAAAAAGTTTAAAGTGAGGCTCAAAAATGTGATACTTACGTGCCGTGCCAGGCCGTGCGTTTGTCGTTTTTGTGCTATCGGCAGCCGGTTGACGGCCCTAATCCAAGATGGAATAAACATTTTTTCGGATCATCTTTCAAATCCTTCCCGTCGACATTACAATCTCGCCGAGCTGCCACTTTTTCTGATCATCTCTAGACGCCTGTATCCGTTCAGGTATCCATTTCTTCACATTAAGGTGTTATATATCAAACAGTAATGTTTCTTTGTCTGAGGTGCTATCTAAACACGGATGTGTTGTTGTTCTTACTGTATCATGACCAAATTTGACATGTGAACTGGTCACATAAGTGTGAATCCTCCCTTATTACATTGGTATTGTTGGTTCTCGATTCTTTCTAGTTTGTTTTGAATGAAACATACATAGATAACGGAAACCTGAAAACCTAATCCGGTCGTTAAACGGGCTGAACCTGTACCCTTGGTCAGTTCATCCTCTTACTTTGCCCTATGAGAATCGTAAAATGGAATCAAACAAGTCAACAAAAATTTGCATAACCTTTTGTTGCTGATTGCCTCACGTTGCGTGCTACGTCCAATGACACGAGATCGCATATCCGACACCGTCGCCTGATGTCACAATGCTAACAGTATGCCATCCGCTTTCAACCCGCAAAAGTCACTATGCGATCCAATTGCGCAACATTCGTTTCGTGGTCTCTAATTATTTCACCTATTGTTTGCCTTCTAACACCTCTGCCAATGTTTGGATTCCGAGGCACTCATAGTAATTGGTGCATTTAGTTGGATGCACCCGGTGTCTCAGGTCATCCCTCTTCCTTCCCATAACATTGCTGACTTGACTTCTTCCAACATTCTTCTCATGTTATCATAAAATGTGATTCAAAAACATCCATCCATGCAACTGAAAACACGGATGATTAATTCACATGCGTGTTTTTCTTACGCCTAGGCCCAGGTGTTAAATGCAACTGGTAGAAACGGGCAATCATTCACAAGACTAATCCTCCGTTTTTCGAACGATCCTCTTAACCCCAATCGAGATTTTGAATGTGAGAAATTGAGAAAATGAGAGAATGAGATTTGCGCGGAAGGGAGAAACAGTTGTCATATCTCAATTTTTACGGAACATAGTATAACACATTGGAATTATTCATTCGGTTTCCTCCAACTACATATGTTGTTTATGACAGCTGCAGGTATTCGTTAATTGATGTGCTCCTCGTTTCTTTCCTTCCTATTCGATCTGATTCAAAAGCGGCTGTCAGCAAGGAGACTGATTGTAATGAGGATGTTGTTGTGGTAAAGAACACGACGAAGAACAAGAGCACGGTGCGCGGGAGGAGGGTTTACATCTCGGACCTGATTAATCGGTATACAGCTCCCGGTTCTTTTCCTGTCCTTTCTTCCCGATAATACCGCCAATGATGTCTGAAGAGCAGAACACAACAGGTGCTTTTTCCGCGCTCTCGTGCCGCCGGCGGATCGGTAACCAAACACTTTCTGACAGGAAGGTCAGAACAAAAGCTGGTCGGGTAAGGACGTTTACTTTACCACTCCATTATTGTTGCTGCGGTTCGTTCGTATTGGGTGGGATGGAAGAGAAAGCGGCCTTCAAGTAATCATGCGATCTCAGAATACGAAATGACCAGATTTCCGGCATTTTTTGTTCTCCTCGCCTCTCGTTACTCATATGTTGCGTAAACTCCATAAATTTGCGCGGCCAACAGGTCTCAAGGAAATTTTTAGGCGGCACCAGCACATGCCTACTTTTATTGCTTTCTTTTCAAATAACCTGTAATAAAACGGATTAACCCCGGAAGACTCAGGTCATCGGAACGCTATTGTGGTCACTGAATTCACGCATTCTGAGAATTGAGCATTATTAATACAGTTCCATTTTTGCAGAAAAATTCAAACAAGTTTTTGAAATGCATCAACGATTCTAACATTCAAACAGTTTAGATATGGTTTTGAATGAAGCGCGTGCCTTTCCTCCCCTTTCCCCCTAACCTTCCTCCTTTTTTCCGTAGATCGTGGCTTGTGTCCCCGCCCACTCTTTGGTGTACACTATGCCACTAGCAGTCGCGTGGCAAACGAAGGGTGTCTCACTCCTTATCTTTCCCATTTCTCCGTTCAGAACACTCATAAAAATATGCACATACGAATTTGTGTTCCGCTGTATTTGTGCTATCACTCGCCCGTTCCTTCATTTGTGATTCTCGGCGTGTATCTTTTTTTCTCGCATGGATTCATCCAATTTGAAAGTGAGAGAAGGAAAGTATCTTTTGGAATTGGCCTAGTTAACACAGAATAACGAGCAGCCACTGAGTTGTCGTCGAGTTGCTGACGCTTTGCACTATCCCTCCCAATCTTTATCTCTTTTTTTTCTTTCCCTTCTAAACTTTATCGGTTTTTTACAATGTTGCAATTTTGTCGCACATCCTTCATCCTACTATCCAAACTTTGCAACAAACAAGCTGAGCTATGCTGTGTTTGTTCTTTCTTTTATTCATATTTCACCCTGGCCGGCATATTGAACCTTATAATTTTCAAGTGCTTTTCTTTTTCCTATTCATCGACACTACCTGCCTTACTACTTTTTTTTTTACTTTCTGCCTCTTTACAATAATTTTTGAATCCAAGCGATATGTCTTCTGTCTTAATGTCTTCTGAATTGTAGCCGAGAAGTTTTTTAATCAAAATAAAAATAAAAGGCGCAGTGAAAAAAGCAAGGCATAGAAAATCCGATATAATTCGAATTAAGGCTTCATCTTCTTCACGTGGTACTTCTTTTCTCGCACTTCTTCTTTTCTTCAGCTCTTCATAATCCTCCTCAACTTTTTTTCCTCTCCCTTCCTATCGTCGATAATATATGCGAGCATCACGACGTCGCCAACTGTCTTTTCGAGAACCAGTGGCCCCCAATCTCTCCCGAAAGAACACCTTAGCAATAAGCAATTGGCCAATAAATCGCAATTGTGTAATCCGTTCGAACTCTTCTTTCTCGCTGTCAGCACCCAAACGTCTGTTGGGTAGGGTGTCTTGGATGCAAGACTCTCCTTGCACAAGTCTTAGTCAGTTCACAACCAAACGAATGAGTGATCAGCGCAGTCCGTTGTGAACACATAAATTTGACCTTCTCACGTATTGTAATCTAAATGGGCGACTCTCGTCACCTTTACCGGAGATTTGCATGTCCTTTTGTTCCTTAAGACTGGCTCTTTTTTTGCGAAGGTTACTGGTTTGTGTCCTCTTCAAGTGTTTGTTGTGCCTCATTGCAATGAATTGGTCCAATCTTTCCAATCCCGAACTGCCTCCGGAAATTTGGTGACTGGCGTGGGGAACAAGAAGAAAGAAAAAGAAGAAGAGGAAGACGTCCGCTCTTTTCTTCCCATTTTCATTTTCGATGCCAAATAGTCAGCAGAATGAATTGTAGAGAAAGGATGGGTCCTAAGCACAAAGGCCGTTCAAGAGCTCTCAGCAGCACGCATCCCCATTCCACACAAAGGCAACACTAATTATTATTACCTTAGTTCCTAAATTGTGCAATCTCCAAGTTCTCCTCTTTCTCTTCTTTTCTCTTCACGCACCGATGCGTGCTACTCATGACAAAAGTTTGCAGATTCTTCCCACCAGCATGTGGCTGCACAGTACTCTCATTCTATTGAGTGTCATCAACCTCGCAGTTTGCTTTGTTGTCCTTCCTTACATACAAATAGACTATGCTCATCTCATCAGAGTGGCCAACTGCAAGGCAAAGTGTTCTGAAAAGGTACAGATATCGAATTTCCCGCATTCTATTCAACTTTATTTATTCTAATTCATTTCAGTATGGCTATCCAAAAACTCGTGAGTACTTGGATGGAACGATTGATGAATACTTTTTCGTTGATACCGAAGAATATGAAAAATGTGAAAACGGCTGTCTGCAATTTCAACATAGAAGAGACATGAAAAAGAGCAACTTGACAGGAGAAACACTCCAAGGAGCAAAGTTCTGGCTGGAATCCAGTGCCCACTCAGGTACTAATGACGTGGTACATTATGCATATTAATATGGAGTTTTGTTTAGGAAAAGTAGGATCATCGCCGATTTCATCTGCTGAGTTGTTGTGCCAGATGCCGTCCGCGACACCCGATTTGGATGACTCTTTTGAGGTGAGAAAAGGGATCATGTGGAGTACGGCGGAGATAACTGCTATTGTTGTGACTTCTGACTCATTAGGTGTAAAAACAAAAACGAATGTTTTGGTAATTACAGGGACTTCTTGGTTTATCGAAAATACGCCCGTCTGGTCCGGTTCAATATGTCGTTCAATGGAAACAAAGAACTTATGCTCTGGGCTACTACGACGAGAGTCAATGGATTACTGCCTCGGTACGCGAACTTTTCTCTAATTTGATAATGTATTCCTTTTATTCAGGTTGAATCGGATAACATTATCAAAGTAGATGGCATGATTCCTGGAGTCCAGTACAAGTTCCTTGTCACCATTGTTGGACCAGGAGGCAAACTAGGAGACACAATCCAGAGCGAATGGACGGAAATCTCGGGTACCCTGGCTGTCAAAACTCCCGGAGCTCCATTGGTCGTCAAAAACGGTTTCAATTCCGAGCAGGGCGTGATTGCCCAATTGCATTTTCCGAGGTAAGCTTTGTTTTTCTAAGACCATCCGCCACAACCATAATAGTGGCTAATTAACCCGGGGATCAAGTGGAGCATGTGGTCGGCAAGCGCCTTTGAGAAGCATTACCCTGCCCGACCGATCGTTCTCCTCTAGTCAATTACTGTTTTTACAGGACGGCATATGACAGTTGTCATTTCCGGGTGCAAATCAAAAATGCGACGAACGCAGTGGTCAGCACCCTGCGTGTGGATCCGACCCTGTCCATCCTTCTGTCTCATCTCGAGTTTGACTCTTCTTACGCTGTCACTCTTTCTGCTCTCTCGTCAGATCAGAATACAGCAACTCCACCAATTTCTGTAAGATTCAACTCATTCCAATGCAAACAAGTTTATGGAAAAGGAAGTCTGCATTGTGGTTAGTAACACACACTCTCAAAAAACAGAACAAAAACTTAAAATAAAACTTTTCAGCCCCTGAACCAGTTTCAAACATTCGCGTCGCAATCCAAGCCAACTCCACAGCAATGATCACTTGGACACCATCTGCTGAGCCAGAGAACATTCTGACCTACGCTGTCACCTACCAGGCGTTCCTTGGACCATGCAATAAAGACCCAACGACAGTCTATCTGGGAGCTCCATCAAAAAGTTACGAGATGCCTCTTCCTCGAGATGACCACTGCGAGTTCATGTTGCGCATCACCAACTATGACGCAATCGGTATGTCCGTTCTCAATATAAATTTTCAATATTTACTAACCCAGTCGTAAATCTCAATTGTGTATTGCGTAATTACAATGAGAACGTCAAGATTGTGTTTCAGGTCGTGAATCGTTCGCTGAGACCAAAATCGCTGTGATGCACACGAAACTTTTGCTGAATTCGTCTTATAAAATCCCGCTCATCGCCTTAGGCGTTTCTTTTGCTCTTATCGTGCTTGCCGTCTTCTGCTTTGCCATCTGCCGATGTTGCAACAAGTGCCCCGTCAAAGTCTCCGAGAACAAAGCAAAACTCACTGACTATGCTTGAAATGTTCCTCTACTTGCCGTATTCGGTGATTCATTCTCTCAGATTTTAAGGGTAGCAAGTTCTCATTTGATCCAAAGCAATGTTGACGGGTTTTGTAAGATTAATCTTGCAAAAAATTTCATTTGATGTCATAGAAATAATAAGAGCACTATAGATAGCAACCGCATGTTATATTTATTCATATTTCCACCTTGTGTTACATTATCCGGTTATATTCTTCAATAAAGATGTTCAAAACTTATAGGTTTCTTTAATCAATTTTCATGAATCAATTCATTTGCAATTCGATTGCAAAAGAGTTCAAGTTCTGATTAAAATAACCAACTACAAATAAAAAATTGGAAAAAAAGGAAAGTGGGCCGGACCGGGGATCGATCCCGGGACCTCTCGCACCCTAAGCGAGAATCATACCACTAGACCATCCGGCCACGCGATTTCGTATAATGCAGTAAATAGACATAGAGGGGAGGACACCAGAGACTGACTCACTGACTGCCGGTCGTCGGAGAAAAGAAGAACACAGTTGGTTTTCGGCGAGGGGGAGGCTGTTCATCGGCGTATCTTCTTCTCGGTAGCAGTGAACACAAACATACGCACCCACATACTATTTAGTATTGACAAAAACAGAGAAACGTAGGTCTAAATATGGAAAACAGCAACACAATCAACTATGTTTTCGAATTAAAAATATTTCTTTGTTTGAGCAAAAGGAATGGGCCGAACCGGGGATTGAACCCGGGACCTCTCGCACCCAAAGCGAGAATCATACCACTAGACCATTCGGCCGCATTTCTCCTAGAAGCAGAGGCTAGTGACTAGCCAGGCTGCTGCCCAACTTTCTCTCTCGTTTCTCTCGACGGCCACAGCAAAGAAACGAAACAAGTGACACTGCAGGAGAGATGGAAATGTGTAGTGAGAAAAAAGAGGCAATACACATTGTCAGGGAAAAATGTTCCGAGAACTAATAGATTTAACAAAATAAACTATATTTAACATTACAAGGACCTGAACATATACCGTGCCATTTTTTTTCTTAAATGTTCAATACAAAAAAATAGCAAAGAAATAAATCGTTGCGGGTAAAGTCAAAGGAATTTTGTTCTCATCCATATCTGGGAATCTTTCTGTTTCCCAAGTGTCGGTGTTTTTGAATATTGTCTGGTTCTCATGGGCAACCAATATATAAGTCGAGGAGCCTTGGTGGAAATCAGTGATGCATCTAACACAACTTCTTCTTCTAGCCTTGTGCTCTACCTCTCTCGTGGTCGGCCAGTCAACACTTCCGGCAGCCGATTCGATTGCCAATCGTCAAATCAAAGCAATCCGGAATGCTATGAAACCAAACCAAACTGCACAGCTCCTTCCACTTTTTAAATTTGAGGAAAGTCCCGGTAAAAAAAAGAAAGAAAACAGGAAAAAGAAAACCTCTTTCAGATCAACCACTCGCACAGTCTCTGGGACTACTTGTTTCCAATGGAACAATGAAAAATGCGGATTTTAACAACGGGAATGTATCCATTCGCTTCTCCGACAACTCGAATCATAGCGCAACCGTCTCTCTTGTTCCGGTAAGTTTTGAAAAGCACTTTAATGATCTGAAATTTATTCTTTTCAGTCTTCAAACAGCTCGACAGGCTGGCAGCTTCTTGTACCAAGTCCAAAGCAGTTTGAAAGCAAGGACGGCCCAATTTTCTGTATTGTACCGGGACTTTGCTTGTGAAAGTGGATTAAAATGTTTTAATAAAATCTATCAAAATTCTGATTTTTTTGGTTCTAATTTATTTAGTTTTCGCAAATGCAAGAGCAACTCAATTTCCTGTGATGTACATACCAAGACATTGCTTGTAAAACCTATTCGTCCAAAAGATAAGTGATTCATCGCATGGCCCATTTCCTTCCTGATCGATGAGTCAGCCTTTTCTAGAACAAATTTCAAAATATACGTAAAAACGCCTTTTTCCAAGCGCAAATGTCGCGTCATTGTTTGCTTTGGCCAATCAAAAAACGAAAAACTCCTGACCGAAATGCAAACTGATAAGAGTATCACATTCAAACCTCCGTTTATAGGCGGTTCTTTTGCTTTCCCTTATTCATCGATTTTCTCTTTGCCTTTTAAACTCTCGGATTATTTTCTTTCTTTAGATGTACGGTCGTTCGTACAGTTCTTCTTCCTCTTCCTCCTCAAGTTCTTCCTCAAGCGACGGATCGTGCCGTGCTCCAATTGGTCTTGGTGTAGCCGCAATGCCTATTGGATACAATCAACCACCTCCAGTCCTTCCAATTCCAGGAGTTGGAATCGGTGGAGGAGTGGGATATGCTCCACCACCGCTGCCAGTTGCAACTGGAGTTGGCATTGGAGGCGGTGTGACTCCAGGATACGTCCAACAAGCCCCACCACTTCCAACTCAAGGATACAACAGCTATGCTCAACAACCCGGAATGCCACCACAGCCGTACCCAGGAGTCAATGCATACCCACCAAGTCAACCATACGGAGCTCCAGGAGTCCCAGGGTATCCACCACAGCCGTATCAAGTCGGACAAGGAACCACTCCAGCTGGCGCATATCCACCACCACCACTCCAAAATTCTCCATACCCAGGATACCCACCAAGAGGATATTAAAGTTTTAATGAATATGTAAGCATTGTGAAAGCGATGAAATTTATGTGGACATCCCTTTGTTATTCTGTGAGTTTGATATCCTCAAACATTTTCTAAATGAATGAATTTTTTGTAAAACCTGCTTTCCAATTTCTCAGTACATACTAGAAATACTTCATCTAAAGAAAACAAAACCATCCACATAGGAAAACCAATGTATTCCGGTAAGTGGAACGAACCTTTGTGGATTGGGAAATGGCTTGTTCTGACTGGAACCAATTTCATCCAATTCTTCGCTTCTTCTCTATTCTGTCCACTGAATCCAATAAAACAAAGATTATAATTGAGCGTGAAAAGCGCTGTCGGATCGGATATTCCCGCCGCTCTTGCTGTTCAAAAAGCATCTAACCGGCGCTAGCGTGTTCCGAAATGCCATAAGTATTGCGCAGTTTATTCTGGTTCAGCTGCGGTTTCAATTGTTGGAAACGGGCCAGCAACAGGTGAAAGTGAGCGCGGAGAGCGCGGATGAATGCGAAGAAACTCATCGCCCGGCCCGTCTGACCCATCACGTTTAATGAGCTTGACTACCGCGTCTCCACCTCAATTTTCATGCGCCTCCGTCTCAGAATACGCGGTTTCCCCACTTACCCATCGTCATTTTCGATCGACTTACATGCATTGCTAAACCGACTGCTTATTGTCAACTGTAACCATTAGATACTGAAGAAACTGTGAAACACAGTCACCTACTTGATAAACTCTTCAAGAAACATTTCAAGGACAGCAAAAGATCTCTGATGAATAAATGTCGCTTTTCGTGTAAGGAAAAAAACTTTCAAGTAGTTCGGAACTAGCTTCATCACGTTTTTCATACGCCCTCAGTGTCTCTTTTTCATTTTCCTTTTTCGCGTTTCCTTCACACTCACTTTCAGACATGCGACTTTTTATTATTCTGCCAATATGTTATGCTGTTCTTGTGTCATCTGCTCCAAAACAATCAACGGAAGAAGATCTTCCATTTAGTACAGATGTAAGTTTCCTAAGAGATTGTTAGCAATATGTTCTTAACATTTCAGAATTTTCATACTTTCTTAGAAGACAAAAATTCGAACTCTGCAGAAGAAAAAGACGAACTTGCCCTCAGCTGTATAAAAACAACGTCTTACAATTGATACTCACGGTTTATTTCAGATTCTGATCAAGCAGAAACACTAAAGAAACGGTTGAAAATGAAGAGTATGTTCAACACAAACGGTCCTCCAGCTGTTGGCAGTGATTTATTCTCAAGCGTCGCAGTTGAGGAAAACGTGAAAAGTATGCATAAAACTTTTTTTTTTCATTTTTATTATTTCAACATTCAGAACTGTCATACGAAGGTTCTGGATCGGCCGTTGAGGAGAACTTGGAAAAGTCAGAAGAAATCATCACAACGTCAACAATGGTATCTGCCGAGTTGACTTACGATGCCGACAATTCAACAATCGACGAAGCCATTGAGTCATCTTCTAACTCAAGCATCTTGTATGATCAGAACACAAGTGACGCTGAAGTGGAGACGGTTTCCGACACAGTCTATCAAAAAAATGAAGCAAGTGCTATCCTTCAAGCAAGCCAAATTGAATCTGACAACGAGGCAGAAGAAACTGATGATGAAGAGGAAGAAAGAGGGACTATATCCCCTGCAACAATTGAGAATGTAGATTATGCTGGGAATGAAACAAGTAGGTAGCATTCCAGTATTATAGAAAACCACTAAATTTTGAGGCTCAAAAGTTGTATGTCCTCCCCCAAGAATGTGCAAAAAGAATTGTTTTGTGACAATCAACGAGAACGGTTGTCAAGACTGTCAATGCTTATGGGTGGCAGCCGGTAACTATTCGCATACTAAAGATTGACATTGCATTTTCTTATTTACAGATTGTCAAGTGGATAGTGACTGTGTTGAAAAAAACCAGTACTGTGATCTTGGAAAGTGTAACTGCCAACCAGGATATCAACAGAACATGCGCAAATCAGGAGTGTGTGAAGTTGTTCCACCAGCGACTCAGGAAGCAAACGCTATATCGGAAAGCGTTGACATAGTAGATAACAGGACAGAAGTAATTGAAACGGGTTGCTTTGAATCTAATTGTAACTAATACAGGAAGCAGCTGAGAGAGTAAAGAAACTGACAAAGAGAAGCAAAAGAGAGTCGAAACCGAGACGATCGGAACGACTCGAATGGCCAGGTAGACTGCAGTTGTGGTGATGAAAGAAGAGCACGCAGCCAGCATGTGTTATAATTTGTCGAAATGAACTTCTATGCACGGTACTTTCTAGGTTGTATCTCTTGCCGGTGACAGATATTGTTTGAATGAATGTGATGAATTTGCATGAACTGTGGAATGAAATGAAAACAACTCGCATGCTTTGACTGATGATGACTTGATATGTTTGACAATTTGAGGTGTCTGTGATAAGAATGAGCACTGTCCTGAAAACCTAGTTTGTATTCATGGCGATTGTTGGAGTATTCCCGAAAAAAGCAAACGGTATGACGTGATCGTGTAGTTTAGCATTGAACTTTTGATTATAGACAAGATGAGGTTCCTCAAACACCTAAAGTAATTATTTCGAGGAACACAGGTGCAAAAGATGTAAAACAACGTAATTAAATTGAAGATTCCGTTTTAGACGAGACAAGAAAAGTTTCCTTTGATACTGATGAGTTGATGGAACCTACCACTAAAACGAGTTCTTCCTCTGCTACAACGCATTTTGTCAGAGACCCACTTCCTACAACACTACCATCAACTGAAGCTCCGAGACGGTCTCGCACTTTCAGCCAAACGGCAATATTAATAAGAAATTTGTAGAGGAATGTCTCGATTTGTATCAGATGACTTTGCAAAACAACTGCGACGAACTACTGCAAAAATCAAAAAATACGATTGGTTTCCGCCAACAACCACTGTTACTCCTTCAATTACTCAACTTGCATTGACAACAAATCGTGTGTTCTCTACTATTTTCCGTAGTATGTTGAAATTTCAGATATGCCTCCACTCACTGTTGATCAGTTTTTCATGATTGAAACTACGGCATCTCCAACTACCACTGTCCATCACAAAATTTTCAATGATCATAAACTCGAGTATATGAAAGAAAGGTGTGCCATATATTAACGCACATTTCATCGAACTGATTTCAGAAAACCAAACTTTCTTGGAGTAAAGGAAGAAGTCACAGATTTCGATTATCCAATGACCTCCCAATCTCATATTAAAAAAATTCATTTAGAAGTGGTAAGTTAAGTTCAGTCCGAGTACCAACTTATTCTTGTTATTTCCTACAGCCTCCCATTCCAACATTGCTGCCTCATAGGAAGAAGCATAAAAAGATTCGAACAACTACATCAACCCCAGATGATGCATCTGAAGTGGAGGAAAAAAGGTGAAGGCGTGTATTTCAGAGAGAATGCAACGGTCATCATTTTACAGTAGGGTAGATGAGATTGAATTTCCAATTTCCTCAAAGATCGGGCTCGGTTCTCACAAACCACGAGCTCTGAGTGCTGAGCCAACAAGAGAAGAGTTGAAAGACCACAAGAGTTTAGTCGATCTTTTCAATTCCCATGCAATCAAAGCACAAGAACTGTGAGTTTGTGTATTGAAATGGAAAATCAGTAACCGAACTGTTCATCAGAGAGGAAACATCAATAAAACCAAGTTTTCAAATTCTGCAAAGTTTTGGCGGTCCCGATCCTGAACCTGTTCCTGATCTCCAAGTTCCGGATATTGATGTTTCACTGACCAATGCGCGTAAGTTCAAGTGTAAACTCTTTTGAAACGTTTTTCAAGTAGCAGGGACAACGTTTTTACCAATCCCGGATCTCTTAAGTGGAGATATCACAGTTCCTCCGGCAACAAAACCATACATCATTCGAAACAGGAAATTTACTACAATAGCATCTTTGAGTAACATAAGTGGTGATATGGCATCGGATGATCCACCTGAAGTAACTCCGGAACCAGCACCATTTGAGCAGCATCAGATGGGAGTATGGTACCCAATGAAAAAAGGAGATATTCCACATATGGGTGTTTTTAGTGGAGAGTTCAGGTGAGCAAGAGCCACCTGAGTAAAGAAAAAATTGTAGAAAAATTCAGAAGAGCTCCGAGGAGAAATTTAAAAACTGCAGATGATTTGCGGTTATATAATGAATACACTAAGGCTAATAGACAGAACAGGCCTGTGAGAATCGAAATGGATAATGCATCCGGTACGAATTTCAATTTTTTCTTTGTAAGACGTTGTTTTCTTTTGTAGGACTTGTACGGAACGAGTGTCGTGAAAATAAAAACTGCGGCACTAAAAACATATGCTGCACGAAAAAGTGGTGCGATCGAACGGACAATTGTGGAATCGGAAGGTTTTGTCTTCCAAATTGCGATTCTACAAAACTAACATTCCTCCCGTCAACAAATCACGCTGAAAGTGTGATTGATATTATGTATGATTAGAATTTATTTGCATTTTTAGAATTCCAATAAAAATATATAAAAGAATAAAACGAATCGGAAAATAATCACCCGTGTTTTTGGATGGTTTCAGAGTTACAGTTAGAATTAGATATACTGACTGAGCTGGACGTTGAAGTCTCGAAGACCAAGGACAACTTGCTCACTGCTCGGTCGCTCTTCACTGAGAATCCTCCAGCAGCACAGCATTACTTTGTACCTGTAATATTACAAATATTTCATAGTCTTTTGTTCTTTCCAAACATACAGTTGGTCAGGGCAATTGTTTGGTTGGTGTAGTCTTGCCCCTTTCAGAATCATAGTATACACATCTTCTGGATCGACTTCGGCAAATGGAGAGCCTCCCAATGACATCAATTCCCACATTAGCACTCCAAGAGACCACTGGAAAACAAAACACTTTGAGCAGTTTGCCCCAAAGTTAAAAACACTTACCACATCCGCTGCAGATGAGTATAATCCACCAGCAATTGCTTCTGGAGCCATCCACTTCAATGGCCTGTTCTCATTGTCTCCAAGACAGTGATAGTCTGCTGGGAAGAGGTCACGAGACAGAGCAGAGTCACACAGCTGAACTTGCAGTCGTCCGTTCACATCTGCTATGAGACAATTTCTTGCTGCGATGTCGTTGTGAACAATTTGGTATTTGTGCAGGTGGGCAACAGCAGAAGCAAGTTGAGTGGCCAAAGCAACTAATTGATGAGTCCTCAAAGTTTGAGCCCCCTTTGTCTTGTCTCCATGTCTACAGTTTGCCAGGAACTTCTTCAAATTTCCAAAGCCTTGGTGTCTGTAGCAGACGAGTGGGAAATCAGTGACGGTTTCAGGACGATCAAATCGTCCGAAAGTTGCAACACATGCAACTTGAGCCAAGTTAGTATGTGGAGTGATGTTGTAGAAAAGAAGAGCATCGGACAAGAATCTGTCCAATTGCACAGACGAAGCGTTCTTTTTCAGTGTCTTTGTGTAAACTGCTTCCTGGTTGCAAAAGGCGTCGTCTTCCTCTTCGACGTCTCCATCGAGAATGTCATCCGCCTGACGCCAAATGGCATATCTCACTTCCCCAAACGTTCCTAAAAATTTTCGGTGTACATCTCGTTCTTCACATCAAAAATCTTACCCTCCATGTCAGGGTACGGCAGTGGTTGGAAAGCTTCTCGATCCTGATAGAGTTGCAGCAATGCACGTCGCACGTCAATCTACAATCATTTCAAACCTACGTCAGCATGTCACTTTTCAAAAACTCACATTCCTCGGCTTGTCCGGGATTATTGAGTTTCCTGACGCCGAAGAACAAGGAGCGCTTGAAACCGCAGAGAGCGTCGGAGGTCCTGAAAAGATCATGTTAGGTGAACCGAGAAAAACTAGATTACCATCTCTTGGAGTGCTGAGGAGAAAGGGCTGAGCACTTTTCGTGGATTTCAAAGAGTTCCGGAATGATGTTCTGCAAAATCGGAGATTCGAAAACTGTTTTTCGCAAGTGAAGAACTCACGGAAGTCGGGTCTGCATCATCTCTTCTTTTTTGGAGCGTTTGAAATGGCAGATTAGAAGAATTGCTACAGTCAGCAAGAAAGCTGTGGCACAACAGATAATGATGAAGAACGCTTTGTCAATTGATTCATTGTCGTCGATTTCATGTCCTTCGTATGCACCTGAATATCAACAGCTACTGATTAGTATTGATAATGTAATTCCCGATTTAAGACTAACTTAATATTTTTTACAAAAATCATTCTCGTTTTCAATTTCACTTTCAATTCAAAATAGCGTTATTCTACCGCCAGGTTTTTTCTTTTTCCATTTCAACTCATTTATTTTCGTCTATCGTCACTCCTGTGACACTCAAGCAGCTGCACTATTGTGAGACGTGTCATTCAATCATTCGGACCCTCTCACTTTGCAATTTTCTAGTTGATTTTTGGTCGAATAATCAAAGACTAACTCATAGATTAAATATTACTATTCTAAAACTCTTCAAGGAAACAGCTCCTCTTTCCCCCGCTGGCGGTCTAATGTGTTCTAAACCTAGCCAACGTACCATTGAGTCCTCGTCGACCGTCCCTCGACGCACAAATCTTTTCCTGTCTCAGTTTGACTGGCACTGTCTTGCCGTCGTAGTAGAAATTGAAATATAGACTGACAGTGAACTGTCCGGAGCGGTGACCAGCGCATCTGTATTCGACACTGAACTCTGAAAAGATAAATTAGGGATGTGACAGATGAAACATGACGGAAGAGAGGGACACTGACCTTGGAACGAGGCAGGCACTCTTCCTTTCAATGGAATCCGCACGATTGGGAGCACAGACGAGTCATCGGATTCCACGCGAACGTCGTAGTCAACCTGGGCACAAAAACGGCCGAAAACTAAAAATAATTGATAAAAATACCTGTCCGACCGCATTCCAGGTCAGAGAAACGTAGTCAATGTTTGCCATAACTCTATAGTGAAACTTTGTGGAGTACGTGTTGATGCTGCCCATTTCAATGTAATTTAGCTCTGCTTTTACACCTACAATCAAAAAAAGTGAATCAAGAGACCTAAATAAAAGTACCGAGAGTTCGATTCATTTCTTCTTTGCTAATAAACATATTGATGTTTGCCAAGCCAAGGGCCCATAGCAGGGCAAAGATGATAACGGATCGGAGTGTCATCACATTCGCTGGAATAGAATCAAGTTACTTTTTAGGAATTGCAACATTTGAAGAAACAGAAACGAAAGAGAAGACAGAGGTAACACAAGAAGTCAAATTAAATCATCGGTGTTCAGAACCGAAACGAAAGTGATGGATGATAGCAGAAAGACGAATTGCCGACAGTGTTCGGAAAGCGATGAGGTCAACAAAACGCAACATTTTCCATTTTGAAAAAGTGGACAGAGATGGACACAAAAATGGGAAAAAATGAGAAAAACGAGAAAATAGAGAGGGGAAAGAGATGAAATTGGGTTTGGAGCTAACAAAACAAGTAAGTGCACGGATCAGATGGAGAAGAGTATCTGAATATCAAATTACTCCAAGTGGTTGAAAATAACAAAATAAGAAAAAGAACGCGTCCGTCTTTGAAATTTTGGAAGATAATAGTTATGAAATTGAATGAATTGACAGAAAATGAAAGGAAAAATGAAAAGAGAGAAAAGTGGCGGAGGCCAATTCAGAAATAGGAATAGCAGAACAAGCAGAAATAGAAAAATGTGTAAGAGGAGATCCCCGCCCACCGAGCTGTCTTTTTTGGAAACTAACTGCTCAATCTCATTGCTTGCAAAAATTGAAAGAACTACCAGATTCATGTAAGACAAAGTTTGAAAAACGAAATGTGATCTGTTCGATCATTCGGACTCGTTTCATTTCATGTCTCCACTTGTCTCCCATTTTCTTCACCAATCAAGTCGGAAAGACGAATCTGAAATGAAAGAGCGACAGTTGAAATGAAGAGGAGGCGGAGACGAAAACGAGCCTCGAGATACATGCACAATATGTCTTCTTTCCGAGACCTTTTCCTGAGGATGGAGTGTCTATAAAAAAAAGATGCGTGTGTGTATGTGCTTTTCAAATTGGGTTAGTGCAAGTCGTTTCATGTACAATGGCACCAAACGAAAATTACATTAGGAAAGGAGGGCAGGGAAAAAACCGAAACGGGGGAGAAGAGGAAAAGGACAAATGGGAGAGGGGAATGGGGGACGCGAGAAAGACAGAAGGACAAATATGACACGAGAAACAAGACTCCCGGGGTTTTCGAACATTGCGTAACTCAAAGTTGCATGACCACCTGTGATAGACAAATTTCTCAATGGCTATCCAGGAACCAAGGACAATAGTTTGTTTTTCTTTCCTAATGCCAGACCACAAAACTTCCTATATTTTGCGCCTGGACCACTTGAAAGAACCGAAAAGAACCGCAAATAATTGTTGATTGGCTACTATCATGAGGCATTGTTAGGACTGCGGGCGCAGAAAAGGAGGCGGAGGATCAGTTTTCGTCGGCGGCTGGCTGCGGGGCGGCCACTCATTGTGCTGGGTGCCAAAATAATCCAAGTTTATCTTTCGAAATGGTGCTTGAGGACGGCAGCCGAAAAGAATGGCAGGCGTTTTAATCTCGCCTCCAAGCTGTCACAAAATTATTTTCCTACTGCTTCGTGTATGTACCACGCCTCATTGTGAGAAAATTGGTTGACGGGGAGCCATGGATGGGGCGCTTAGATGAATCAGCAACAACAAATAAAAATATGCACATGGAAAGGAAGAAAGAAGAGAGCATAGGCTCATTTTTTGGTGTATGACATTATAGATGGTGGTCCTATGGTGTAATGCTAATGATGTGATGATTAATGACGTTGTCCAATGTGTGGACAAGAATTACAATCAGGAGAACGTCGAAAAACAGATGAGCAGTTTGCAAAGGGTTTCGGATGTCGAAAACAGGGTGCAAATGGTGAGAAAATGAAGTCAGACAGCAGGAAAAAGGCATCAGTTTTTGAAAATGAAAAAAGTGAGAGGAAAAGAGAAGTGTCATAATAAGAGTGATGGTTGCAAGGAGGTGGGCGCTCACGCACACATGAGTGACTCAAGAACCGAAAGTCTTTGAAACGGATGAGCGAAGGAAGAAGGAGTAGATTGCAGCAGGAAGGGCAACTGTCCGACGACCGGCGGATGAAACTGATTGAACAGCATATGTTTCTCTCTTTTTTATCTCATTTCTATCATATTTGTTTTCCAGTGATACCAGGTTTTTTGAAAGAACAAGATGAAAATGACACGAGAAAAAGAAAGAGATACTGAGAAATTGCAGAGAAAGAAGGGACTTGTCACTCGGTCCCCCCGTTTCGTTTCTGTTGTTCACTTGAAATAAGTATTTCTTTTTCTCCTTTTTCCTCACTAACTAACTATACCACTGGATTAACTGAGAAGCAATGTGGCCAAGATTACCGGCGCAACGCTATTATGTGGCAAAAAAAACGGCGGAATTTATTACAAGTCGTGAAATAAAGCGGAGCTCAGTGGTGGTGGTGGGAGGACGGCAGGAAGGCCCATGCTTCTGGCCAATGGAGCACACCTTTTCGTGAGCACCCAATCACCTCGTAAATCTGGATTGATGATCATTGAAGCAATCACACATTAGATTAACGGAATCTGTGCATTGGAAGGAAGAACGGAATCTTGATGGAATTGAGAGCATAGGGGAATCCATTAGCAACCAAGATCCGCAAAAAGCAACAACTTCCGAATAGAAATCTTCGTAATAATTTGACTCTTCCGATCCGCTCAAAGTACTTTTTAGCGGAAACAAGCTTCCCTCCTCTTCCATCATCCACATTTCTTTTCCTCCGCCTGCTCTTCAAAATCGCATAAAACAAAAAACTTTTTACGAGGCGGCGGCATTTGAGCAGTCTTTATGCAAAACGTTCATTTTTCTGGAAGTTTTATTATCGGTGCCGCCTATAAATTACATGGGTGAACAAATGCGCGTTTTCCGACTAGAGCATGCGCGGCCTCGTTTTCTTTCCTTCCATCCGTCCAATTGGAGAAGTTATGAATCTTTTGGGGGCAACCAAATGCTCCCCCCGTCATCCACAAAAACATTTTTGGATGTAAAGAAGGGAGGGGTGGGAAGAGCATTTGTATAGCATAAACAAAAAGAACTTCGTCATGGAGAAGGGGTGAGTGGAGCAGCATCGGACAATAGATGATAACAGCGTACGTGTACAGGATGCGTCTCAAGTGAAACAGAAATAAAAATGTTTGGGTCTGCAAACACAAGTGTCGAGAACACGAGGACGGTGTCAGCAAGATGAAAAAAAAGAAAAATGTGCGAAAAGTGACCGAAATTTTTCTTGCGGAAGTTTTAGGCGAACAGCTTGAAAAAAATGCTGAGAAGAGATAGACATCTGGCATCAAAACTAGTGTACCATAGTGGCTGCGCAGACAATGACTAATAAATGAAAAACTAAAAGGTAAAAAACTCCGAGAGCGACAAGGTACATGGGCTTGACTTGTACCTCTCGACCTACACTATCTGCCCCATTCATCAAAAGTAAGACATGGCGATGGTAATAAAAACGTCGGCAAAATACGATTATTGCTGGATAGGACAGAGGGGAAGCGGTAGTAATAACCCGCGCGACATTGTTTGTGTGTCAATGGTACCGACTTGCCGACACCAGAGATATCAAAAGCGAATTTATCCGTGCGTCGTCGATAAAGCAAAGCAAACATAACATTCGAGACCTATTATGGCTTTCTTCATCTTCCTTAACCGTTGAACGCCTGTCAGGTGAAAGTGAAACAATGTCGAGAGAAAGAGAAGGAGAGATGACCAACATGATCATCACGTAATCTATCCTCTCTCAATCAGTCGTTAACATCACAACGACGCCATTAAAAACTGTGAAAACTGACACTTCCTTATCAGGTTTTGTCTACACATCCATACACAGCAAACTGATACAATAAAACCGTTATGACTGGTAGATGCTAATGGCTAGTTCAAAAATAGTTGTGGCTTTTGTGATGTTTTTGTAATTGAATTGTTGAAACGGATAGCACCGGGGGTCGCTGCGAATGGCCCAATAAATCACCTCATTAATAGACTCTTAGCGACGCAAATCAGGAGGTGATGAGCTTTCAATAGACGCATTCCTTCCTCCTCTCCGCGATTCGGAAGATTGGATAATGGACACTTGGGAACAGAGAATAAGTAAAGAAATGTTTTTGTAACGGAATGCAAGTATACACTGAGTCATAATCGCCTTGAGGTTTGGAAATTTGATAAAGAAAACGAGTCACATTTATTGCCGGGTTAAAAAAGAGAAGAATGATTAATAGGAAAGTTATTCTAAGTTTTGATTTTCTAGTAGAATAAAAAAGAGAACAGTGGTAGAAAACGATGCCCAGCTGAAGAAAAAAAGCGCGATGAGTTGTATGAATCAGAATCAGTGACAGTGGCCGGTGACCGTCTCTGCGAGAAAAATGTGATTCATAAAGGAAAAGAGTTCCGACAGGCCCACTTTGCTCCCCGTCGTTTTCTTTTTGAATTTTGAATTTGTTTTTAATTTTTACTGGAAAACAGTCGAAAATGTAAATTAAAAACGTTCTGAGATATGAACAGTTAATAAGCATGAGTCCTGGAGTAGCGGTAATAAAAGGCGGAGAGTGGGTGAGCGAAAGTATGCGAGAAAGCTGTAAAGCGTTTTGCCGTCTATCCGTTCAACAAATTTTCGCTTTGTTGAGACGGCCGACCAGGCTGGGTGGCAGGAAATATGGTAACAAGGTTCAGATGGTGGTGGCTGATCGAATTGGCCCGAACTGACATAAATCGTGCGGAGAGGCTGACAGTTGAATGAAAGTGTTCGAGGGGAAAAAGAGGAGAAGAGGATGCACTCGCTGTGTTTTAACAGTGAAAAATGAAGACAGAACCTTCTTTTTCCTAGTCTTATGCATTCCGATCTCATTTACAAATTACCGCGACCAAAATGGATTTTGCAACTAAAAAAATAAATAACACAGTTCTAAGCATTCGGAAATACAGGAGAGAATGAGAATCGGAAAAAGCTTTCGATTGAACTTGTATTCAGTCTTGTTTCTACAACTGAGTTGTAGAAACAGGCAGTGTTCTAAAAAATCAAGTGATATTTTTTAAACTACAACTTGTCGTCGAACATTGGAAAATGAGGATAAGTTTGAGTGAGTCATTAATATTCGTCTAGTTGACACGTTCCAAGGGCTCGTGTCTCACTTGACAGACACCTATCGTATCGTTTCTCTGAAGGCCAAGTTTGCGGTTCGGAGAAGGAGTCGACCTTTCCCATACTTCATTGTCAACTTTTGAAATGCGTACTGAGAAAAATAAAATGGTACTGGACTCAAAAACGCGGGAACAAAACATATACTCACTCCGATCAAAAAACTGACAAAGGGAATTACTGAAAATTGAGTATACTTGCGTAAAAATGTGATGTTATCATGAACAAACACATGTTTTGTGTAATCTAAACCGGATCGGTAGTACGTTTATTCAAAGAGGTTTATGGTTTACAGGATTAATACACATTTGCCTCCGGAAATAGACAAAAAACATAAACAATAATAGCAAACAAAAATAAAACAAAAGAATGACGAAATAAACATGTGAAACAACCAGCCACTGATCTGTTCTGCTTCTTTTCTCTGTTCTGCTGCGTTTCGTTGTGTTTCACTTGGTTGGCTTAATTTCTTTAAGAAGTGCAGAGTCGATGATACTGTGTCCTTGATTATCATCTGAAAATGCTCCACTCTATGCTTATCAAAGTGACGTTATAAAAAATTTCCGTCCGGCGCCATTGAATTATCAGCGTCGACCTCCAGTTAATCGGCACTTGAAACGACATGAAACTCCCACTCTTTCCCTAAATCAATTCACATGTTTCAAAGGTCTCAAAGTCCTTGTCAGTTTCCATATTTTACTACTTCCAGTTGAATCCAACTTCAATTTCCAATTGAACTTTCAACAAACTTTGAATAGATCAAAAAAGAAACCAATGTTGTGTTTAGCAGTCATTCTATTGTCCAGTTTTTTCTCTTCCGTTTGCAATGTTCAATGCTTTCTGGCGCGACACTGATGTCATAAATGTGCTTAGTCATTGCTGAAAAAGACACAGATTTCTGGTTGATCATGTAGCTAAAATCTAAGTTCATTGAGCATTTTCCCTGATCAATTCATTCATTTCCGGTCACATCTAGATATTAGAAAACATGATTGAAAGCTCATCTTTCTGTTTTGAAACCATTTCCCAACTTCCCGGAAATTTCGCAACGTTGCTCAAACCTGTTCAGAACGTGGTCGAAGAAAATATGTTTTTGTGCGTTATTTCATCAGAACCAGGCCGGCTGTTATCTGTCTCTTGTGGAACGGAAGTGATTTGGTTATAATAACAACTTGGAGGTGGTCGGTTTCATTATTTTCTGTTTTTTGTCACTGAACAGCTATTCAGCATTACTGATTTGCTGTCCGTTTCTTTTGAGTTACTATACAACTCCCTCTCGGTGGCTCAGAAAAAATTAGAAACTAAAAACCATGGTTTTTTCCAATTCTTCCTATTATTTATCAAATACCATCCTGACCTCGTGTTGCAAATATTGACCGCCCTTACTCACTCTCCCTTTCCTATGATGTTTCTTACTATCCCAGTGCCAAAATTGTTGAGAGTTCCTGAGAAAAAGTAAGTTGCCTGAAATTCCAGAAAGTAATCGAACAATAGGTCGTCCGCATCAAAGTTGATCAGACATGTATAACATGTCGGACAAGACGCGAGGAGAAGAGAGGAGGGGGGGGACGGGCAGGAGGAAGATGGAAGAAAAAAAGGAAAGAAAGAAAATTGAGTGCGTTTGAAGCGTGTCAATTGAAATGTAACAAGCACGACGGCTTCCAAACGAAATGCAAATGGGTCTCTCGAGCTCATTTCTTGTCCATTCCCATTCCCATTTCATTCTTTGCACAACCACCAAAATCTGTCTAGTCTTTCTTTATCCGCAAGAACTTTTCCAATGTTCAATATGACTCATAACGCGTTCCAATTTTGGCATGTCCATGTTTCCGCCAAACAAATCATAACGTTGGAAAGCATTTTTGGCCGGCGCCCGTTTGCTTTTTTCATACCGTGCGGAGGTGGCTCTATGTATTCGGGCACATGTGTCTACCGCCCGATATTACCATTGTTTGCCTTTTTCTCTCTTCGAACCTGCCAGGCGCCTTGTGCTCAGCTGCAAGCTGCTCCTCTTCTCCACGAAAATTTTGCATGAAACCTCAATCATTTGCGTCATTATTATGTATCGGTGACTAGTGTCCTCGCGTCGGTTGAAACCAGCTGTTCAGCGTGTACTGGCACGTACTGGCCGCTCGTACTGGGAACCGGACACCTTGAGTATGTGAACTGAACTCGGAAATCCTTCCTTCTCACCCAACTCGCGCTTCATTTCCACTTCCATTAGTGATTCGCATGCCTGAAAACAAAAACAAATATTAAATTTCGCTCTTCTTCCTTTTTCATCTTTTCTTTTCTTCTTCGTTTTCTCTTTTTTTTTCGCCCACATATATATTCATAACACATCGGCTTTCAAGAAAAGCCCATTTCCAAAATGAGCAAGCATGCGAGAAAGCTCTCCGTCCGGAGTTTAGCACTGATATTAATATTTCATTGAAACGCGTGCCCATGGCCCCCGTCCGTCGCCCGAAAAATGTTTGAATTGAATTCATTAAAACGCAACGCGGCTCACCAACATTGCGTTAAACTTTACTTTATTTTTTGAGAATAACAGGAAAAATATTGTTAAATTCTAGACTCATTCTATTTGATTGCGTTATCTGAAGTTGAATAGAAGAAGAAACGGTGAAAAATGGTAAATATTATTGAGATTTTGAGCATTTGGAAATCAGACAGGCGGCGGTGTGTTTTTTTTTTTTGACTGACTGCCTGACTGACTTGTCATACCTGTTCGATTCTTGATTTCTGATGTTCAAGATAAATTCATGACGTCACATAGTGTAGCGCCTCTGAAATTACTTTCGACTCATGGCGTTTAATTCCTTTTTCTTCTCTTTTTTCGTTTTTCTGCGTCGTGCAATCATCATTTATATAATGTGTTATTGTTATAGCCATAGTTATAGGCCACATGTTTTCAGTTTTCCATTACAATTTTTAGTTGTCTCTCCGCCGAGTCTCATTAATATTCGTATCGTTAAATAAAAGGAGAACCTCTCCTATTGTCGTCTTCTTACTTTGTTTCCCGTTGTCATTTCCGCGTTGCCTCTTGTAACTTTTATTTGTAAGATGTGCAAAAAATAAATTAGAAATGGCAATTTGAGAAAAAAGAACAAATTAATTCATGAAAACAAAGGATTGATTACTCACCATTTTTGACAAAATCCGTAGTCGGATCCTAGTGGTTTTTGCCTGTTTGCTGATCGATGCCCAGTGCGGACTCCGCGAGCGCGTCTCGCCGCCTCGAGGGGAATTACACTGCCTGCCGGCGCGCTGCGTCTTCTCTGCACGCTCCGCACCCAGTGCTGCCCTATTACTTGTCTCCCGCAATAGCACGACTAGCACCGACTAGTCCCTCTCCGATTCTCTGTCTGCTCCCCTTCCTTCTACCCACAAGCCCCAACCATCTGTGGTTTCTTTGGCTCGAGAATGTAACATTGAGCGGTCAAAGTGAGCATTTTTAGTAAATTATAGGTTGGTTCGCTTTCTCAACCATTCATTAAATCTTTGTCTACTCTTTTGTTTTTACTTTTTCGCTCTTTTGCTCTCTTCAAAATGTCTCCCGGGATTTCTAATTTCACTTCATTAGAAACGTATTAGACTGCAATTTTTGCAATTTTTTAACTAATTAACCTATAGATGACAATTAAATGATGAGAATACGGGAACCTTTTTTATCTTTGTAGTGTGCAAGTAATATGTTTTTAAGGTGCAAATATTGAAAATTGCTGAGAAGAACAAAATGTTTAATCATTGTTATTCACCTTCATTTTAAAAAATGCTTTAGTTTTAAAATGTGTTTTTTTAAAATATGCATTGAAGTGACTTTTTCAACTCTCTCTTTTCTTTAATCTGGCATATCTTTTTTGTCGCCAAAACTCATTAGAACAAACGGCTTCCTTCCCACACATTTTCTTAGTAACGACTGGGTATGACGTATTTTCAGAAAAACAGCTATGCAGTCACGAGAATGGGAGAAACCATACATATGGAAGACAAAAAAGCCTTCTAGCAGTAGTTCATTTGCCATTCTCAGTTGTCGTTGCCCGACATAAGTTCGGGTTGTAGTTGTTGAGGGAGAGTGCAACATGTTCTCTCATGCAGCACTCACCAAGCTCTTGGCTTGAACTCAAGCTCCTGAAAAGATTGAGTTTCAGGAGCATTCTTGAGGAACTTTTGAAATAGTTCAAAAACCTCAGTTACCATATTTTTTAATTTAAGTCTTCTTTTTTCTGTTTAGGAAATTTTGATTTTAAAAAACTTATACTCTAGATAGGGGAAGAGCGGAAGAGGTCGTGAGCAAAACTAATGTAGCTTCTAAACTCAATCAGTGAGTCTTCTCAAGCCGCATTTGCTAAACCCAGATGCTCTGTTTTTGCCCAATGTCGCATATATTTGGTTCCGTCAAAGTCCTCACAAAAGCCTCTTGTTGTTGGCAGAAGCATATGGCTGTGCATATGAAGAAAAGTCCGTCCGCCAAACAATTTCGTGAAAATTTCAGGTGCCGTGGGAAGATTATTGAAAAAATTTTCATCGAACGCTAGAAAAAGGATTAAAAACACTCATTACCACGCCCAGTCGCCATTTCTACCATAAAACCTTTCTCTCTAATCCTTTCCACTTCCGTTTCTGCGCGTTATTATGAATCCTCAGCAAAAACAAGTGGAATTCATGGATTTTGGGGATTTGTGGATTGTGGAAAAGGTCTCTGATATTTCCATTTCCTGGGATATTATGCGTGTGAATTGGTGACTCATCCGTTTATCAGTTTTTGAAACTGCCGGAGTTAACAGCAAACAAAAAGGCTTGGACGGACAGATTTGATAGCTTCCTTTCTTTTTTTCACAATTACGTAAAAAACAGCAAATGTTTGTATTGAAATCTAATCTTGCTTTCATGCCGAATCATTCTAAATTTGGAAGAGAATCATTTCCGGACTCACTGCTAAAAGTGTTTCCGATGCTTATGTGAAGAGTCACTGAGGAGGACACGCAGTAATTAGAAAGTCTATGAGGAATTACACTCGAATGGCTACATAGAGTCGGCAATTCCAACGCTTCGAAAGCTTTCATATGTTCTCTCAACCAATCCTCTTCAATTTTCCTCTATCTTCTTCTATTTTGCACGTCTAACAAGTTAAAGAGCGAATAATCCTTCTGATAAGGGTAGGATGATCTTCTTTTTGCGAAGCTCCGCAAGAGACTTGCATTTTCGCTTACTTTGCGTGATTATCAACAGGTTTAGTTTAGTCAGCTCTTTGGTGACCACCACAAACATAGTTTTTCTTCTTCTCACATTTCATGTGGCCCGTTATCAAAGAAGTTCCTCATTCCCTTTCTCTCTCTCTCTCATTTCTCGAGGATATCGTCAACTGTGTCAGTTGTGTCAACCGGAGGGCCATCAGCAGAGTCATGCGGGCCACTCACACGTGCCCAATTCTATTTTCCTGCGTAGGCCTCAATCCGTGATTGATCACAAGTTGGGAAAACAACTACTCAATTTCCGAGTTACCCAATTGTGCCGGAATCGAAACTCATTCGCATTATGCCCCTCTCGTCAACCAACCCTCCAATGCTAACTCTCCCTTTCCATTCTACTGCGAGTCGGCACTAGTTTCATCTGTCGGCTGCTTTACGTTGTAATCCACTTTTTCACTTTTTCCTTACACACAAGCAGTATTTTCAAAATAATTCAAAATTGTCAAAGTTCGGAAACCTACAAATAAAAAACTGTGTACTATGCCGTTGTTCACTCTTGCTCTCTCAACTTCATCTCTTTAACCCATACCAGACATCAGAAATTGTGCTGAGAACTAATCCATGCTGTCCTAGGGCCCTTTCTAACCGAGTCAAGTCAGCTGGCTCCAATTTCCTGCTCTCCTTTGTTGGTTATTTTAGAATTTCCAAGAAGCACTCCGTCTATGTCATGTTTTCCGTTTTTTTTGACAACTTTCTTTCTTTTATTCCACCTGTTTCCGAAGTTCCGTTTTTTTGATTTCATAGCAAAATTTTCATCTGCTCAGAACTAAAAACGCATTATTTCAGGTTTTTTGTCAGTGGCTCGACCGCTCGAAAAAGCAGAGAGACAGAAGCACTGCTATGAGAATTGGCCTACTCAATATCTTCTCCACACGTTCCAGGTACGTCGACAGATAGAATACGTGTAGAACCATACAACGGCATGCCCTTAGGACATGACATAAAAGTAAAAGAAAAAACACATCGTTTGGACAAACAAAATAATAAAAACCGCCAGCGTTTTTTTCTTTTCTTCTCTGCCCCCAGCACCGCAGTCGACATTGTATGTTGCCCTCGCAGTCAACAGTTTGGGCCGTTCATAAAGAAAAAAGCCAAACCGTTTGCTCGCGGTGGCCTTTCCGTAGCCATTTACATTTCGGTTTTTTATATTGAATTGCGTGTCGGCTGCTTTGCCGAGTCTCTTAGATCATTTCTCTTTAAACATTACCATTTATCACCATGCAACAATTTGGTAACACACGACAGATCAATCGACACGTACGTAGCTACTTTTTTAACACGCTCTTTTTTCTTTTTTTGACTTTGCCTTTCACATTTCAAACTCTATTTCATTTGAGTTTCTCGAATTTCCCATAATTTTCTTCAGATTTGAATTGAATTCTAAAGCAGTGCCGATTCTTTCTGATAAAGATTGGACAAAAAATTCAAACAGCATCTTTTTGAATTCAATTTTTTTCATTTTAATAGTTTTTTTTTATTTCACTTCCAAATTTTTCAATGCTGATTTACACTCCATTATTGCCTTTTGAGCCGCGAGATTCAGAGAGTTGGGGGATGAAACGATGATTAAACGGATTAAGTTTGAGGTTTCCCGGAATAATAGAATACAGCTGGAAAGTTGTTGATATCCAGCTGGAACTGCCGTCATTCTGCATTATCCTCACGCGACGCTTATTCTTCCTCGTTTTCAGCCGGTCGAAAGTGTTGCGAGCACCCATCGGCGAGTATTGTCGAGGTCAACACTGACTATCTGTGGCACATCCGCAGTCTACGCTACATCGATTCACCAATTCTTTCCTGATTAAACAAATATCGTTGTTCGACGCCATCAACTTCAAACCACCTTAATCACCCAGCGTAAGTGTCTACATTTATCCTATGAGTACCCATTAGCTCCAGCTAATTTTTTAATAAAGACGGAGCTAAGCAAACAGATCATGCCATTGTTCTCTGATCATGCCTTGTTCTCTTTTTTTGGCTCGGCCACTTATTCAAAAGTTGTTAATAGAAACATTTCAGAGCAACCATGAGCGCAGTCGTCCAAAAGAGAGTATCCAACAACACTGTTGGGGCTACCACCTACTTCAAGCCAGCACCATCCGAGATTGTCTGGGGCAAGATGCGATTCTTGATCACCGATCGACCGAGCAATTCTTCTATTCAATCTTATATTGAGGAACTAGAGAAGCATGGAGCTCGTGCTGTCGTTCGTGTCTGCGAGCCAACTTATGACACAAAAGCTCTCAAAGAAGCCGGCATCGAAGTGCTCGATTGGCAATTCAGCGATGGATCTCCTCCACCACCAGAGGTATTATTCAAGTATCACAGTATGAATCTAATGTCCATCACTTCCAGATTATTCAAAGCTGGTTCCAGTTATGCAAAACTTCATTCAAGGAACATCCGGATAAAAGCATTGCAGTCCATTGTGTAGCTGGCCTTGGCAGAGCTCCGGTGCTTGTTGCAATTGCATTAATTGAGACCGGAATGAAATACGAGGACGCTGTTGAAATGATCCGAATGTAAGAAATTCCATGTGTACCATTATCAATTCTTACTTTTTAAGGCAAAGGCGAGGAGCACTCAATCAAAAACAGCTCAAGTTCCTCGAAACATACAGAGCCAACGGGGAACTACGCCGATTCCGTGGAAACATCGATGGAAAACAGAAATCATGCTGCATTCAGTGAAAAACTGTCGTCATCTTTTTTTCTTTGATACGCTTGTTTAATTTTTTCTTTCTCTTCAACCACATTTACTCTTTTTTCGTGGATTTTGCTACAACTCTGTGTCTTTTCTGTCTACAGAAACAAGAAAAACCCACACTAGTTACTCCTTACTATTCATGATTCATATTACCTTTACAATGCGACCAGAACTATCATTGTTCCACATATATATCTTAGTAATCTCCTCCTACACGCCTCAAAGTTTTGTGATACCTATAATGCTTCAAATCCGGAAATTGTTTCCAAACTGAACATTACCTATCGCTTCTCCAATATTATTTTCCTTTTTCTTCTACATTTTTACTCCTTTTCTATGAAATGTGAATGTGATTCGTTGACCGAAAAAGTTGTCCGATTCTGCTCATCAGTGTCGTAATGTTTGAACTCATTCAATTTTCATTTTTACTCTTTTTTTCTGTCAACTTTTTCTAAATTCCCCCCACTGTCTCTCCTGATTTTTTCCATCACCCGGTTTCTTCTTTTTATAAATATTTTTAAAAGACAGTTTATTAATAGAGTGAATTGGTATTATATGTACATACAAAAACTGGAATTTCGAAAAATCAAAATTCACGGCTGAGTTATGTTATTTTCATTTCCGGGGCTTGCTCACACTCAAACTTTGACAAGGTCCGGATTGGAATTGGTGATTGTCGTTTGCGGCTCCTCTTCGTCAACGTCACTTGCTCCTTCGTTCTCGTCGGCTCCATCGTCGTCCTCATCGTCGTCATCTTCACCCAACGCTTTACGGCGTAGCCTGGAATAACAACATGTTAACAGGATTTCTGTCAATTTGAACGGATCACCTTCGTTGTCTTGCTTTGTAACACTGCAAGCACTTGGTCACAAAGAAGCATGATATGAACAAAATGATGCCGCCGGCGAGAAATAATAAAACAGCAAACGCCACGGATTCAACATCTCTGCCAAACGAGGAAGTTACGATTCCATCCGAGTGACGATCTTCAGAAAGAATAGCTTTGAGTTGGGCACAAGACATTTTCAGTTGGTAGCAAACCAGCCACTACTCAAGCAATTTTCTTGGATAGCTGGTAAAAGGCCATTTAGTGTTATGGCTTTTCCTTGTATTATATGACAAAAAATCATGCGCTTTAATATAATGCTACCAGAGGCTTTATGGAATCCGGCACGCAGTAGTACGGCAAATATAATGTCTTTTTCAATCAGGCCACATTTCCGCACACAAAAATGTGAGTGCGGAAGGTGGAAAAAAATAGAGGTTGGGGACTAAAAGAAAAATAAGAAAAACCAGAACGTACCGTTTTGATCAGAACTCGATGGCCACTTCATTGTCTACTAGTCCGTGGTTGTTTTTCTCAAATCATCAATAGAAAACTGATATGCGTTTCGTTTCAGACAAAAAAAAAACGGGGGAAGAGAGAGATGGTGAGAGTGAGGAGGATAAGAGATAGATGATCCGGAGAATGAGAAAGGTGAAAAATTAGAACGAGAGCAGCTGTTACGACAATTTGAAGCCAAGCTCCGGGTGCAGAGAAGTCTGAATTGAAGAGAATGAAGAAGCTTTGATATTTTGAACAAGCGAGAGGAAAAAACATTGTTCCGGAGGGAGAAGAAAGAAAATTCAGAAAAACGAAGCAACCAGGGAACATGGAGTTTTTGATGAAAATAATAGAAAAGGAAGAGAAGTTTCATTCATGTGAAATGATACTTGGATTCTTCTCGCCCTGCTCGTCCTCATCTCATCGGTTGCAAAATCTGCATATCAAGTTGGCTCACAAGTTCTACTCTCTTCCTTCTAGACGACATCTTCTCATCTTTCTCTTTTTGGCAAAAAATCAAGTTGGATTTGAGTCTTCTTCCTCTTTTCCTCTTTCTTTTTTCCTACTTCTTCCCACTTCTAACTAGCATTTTTCGTTTTTTGACCAAGTTGAACAGAATTATTCATGCATTGACTTTTTATTAATGAACAGAAAGTGGTATGTATAGCGCAAGAAAAAAGCTATGTAGAACTGGAAGAAATGACCCAAAAACTTGAACATCTTGTATGGACAGAACAAAAACACAGAAAGAAAACCCGCGGAAGAAAATGGCTAGTTTAAAACGATCATAAAAACGTGGGGAGAAAAGAGCAATATGTCTATTGAATCTGCTACTAATTTTTTTAAACTCTTTTTCCTTTTCTCTGAGACAAAACGACCGCATGTGGTTTTGATGAAAGATCGATGCAGTGGTGGGAAGCTTTTTTGTAGTCGTTGTCAGTTGACTCGGTTAGCATTGCGAGCCAATGCATCTGTCGTTCTCATTATCATCACCTACAAAACGATGTGAATTACGAATGAGATATGGGTGGAGAAACCAACCCAAGCAGGATCCCTGATAACATCTTCTCCTCCTTGTTTTGTGCCCGACTCCACACTTTGTACTACACGAGGACCATGCAGACCAGCCTGTCCATAGGCCGGATCTGTTGACAAGTGGTCTCGATGTTGTGGTTGCTTGGCATCTCTGAATTGTAAATTGTTTTTGCTTGTGGTAAATGGTTGCTAACCTGTCCAAAACAGTTTCTGACATCGCTATCTTTCCCACGGCAGAAAGCGGCAAAGCATGCCCTCTTTCTGAACTGAAGGCCTTCTCCACAGTTAACAGAGCATTCCGACCATGCTGACCATTCCGTCCACATATTGGGTGGCGGAGTCGCTGGACAGACAGGCATCACGCATGCTCCAGTTTCAGCGCAATCTGTATTATTATAATTTATGCGCAAAAATTGGTTTTTCTACCTTGACCAATGCAGTTTTCTCTTCTTCGTAGTTTCTGGCCATTTCCACACGTAACACTACAAGCTGACCAAGGTCCCCAGCTGGAAAAAAAACATTTTATCACAAAATAACCGGCTAAAAATTTTAATTATGCGTTCTAAAACTCACCGATCTATCTTTCTCAAAATCATGTTGGTTTGCCGGTTTCCATTTGGCAACGGAGCTATGAATCGATTGCGGAACGTTTGCTGGGGAGCGGGAGTTGTCATTGGCTTTTCAAATCCAGTGCATGGTTTGGTGCAAGGAACTCTTTCTCTGAGAGCACCGGCACAGATACCAGCCAAACATCTCCGGACACGAACTTTGACTCCTTGAGTGTCTGAAAATGTTCTTTGCTTTACTAAAAATCGCAATTCGTATACGTACGGCAATCATAAGTAACACACTCCGACCACACAGACCATCCCGACCACTCGTTGAGGAAGGGAACTAAAATTTAGAAATTTGAGTTTTACAGTTTTAAAAAATCTGGTGTACTTTTCTTCTGCTCTTTATAGGGATTAGTTTTGGTTGCAGACTGATCAACGCTATGGAATGACGGCATTTGTACTGGGGCTTGTGTAGTTGTCGTGTGAAGTACACTTAATGGACAGTCTGCTTCAGAATATGCAAGTGTAGTTGAACCACAGAGCAAAGGCTGAGACAAAATATTTATGTTCTCAAAAGAAATGCCAACTTACTCTGCATTCTCCTTTGATACAAAACTGATTCATCCCACATGGTGTTCCATCAGGAAAATTGGACACGGTGCGGATATTTGTTGAACCGGCAATCAGGCACCAGATTTTGCACATTGCTTGTTCAAATTGCATTCCTTCGCCGGATAAAACGGTGTTTGGAATGGCGTTCTCGTTCCGAAGACGTGTACAGACTTGCGTGGCGTAGTTTTCAATACCAATGCCATTACATACGTCGCGGTGGCACACCATTCCACGAGCTTCGTCCCCTTGACATGGCGCTCCTCCATTGTTTGAACTGAAGACCATGATAATGAAATGATTTGTTTTCTCAGTTTTTTGGTCATTTCCGATCACGAACCTAGGATTATTACACTGTCTGATACTTCGCATAATTCGAATTTGTCCCTTGATTTCACACTGCGAACACCGTCCCCCACAAGTGGGTGCCGGCCTGTCGTTCCAAGAAGACCAGCCACCGACAGTTACCCTCATCAATTGATTTGATCCAACACACTGTCCTTGGCGACAGATCTGCGGATTACTGAATGTTGAAAGACAAAGAACAACATTGAAGCTACCATTCCATATCCACAATACGTTCCCTCTAAAGCTGGATGTGCAGTTCGAATGACGCCTTCTCCATTGCCGCACCACACCATTTGGCATACGTTCTGATTTAATCTCAATGTTATTTCTCGGAGAATTGCTGTTTTTACCTGCATTGTTTGTCCATCTTTCAATTCGTGTTTCCAACATTCTCCATGAAAGATTTCACACTGTTCGTCAAGTGTGAATAGTTGGCCAGGAGGCTCGGATTCTTTGAAGGCAACCATTTTTTGCACTGCAACAGGAGTATCCTGAAGGCAATTTGGAGGGCGGAAGTCATCTCCCAGATGCTGAAATTAAGATAAAACACATACAAAACTAAAAAGAACGAATAAGAAAGCTCACTCCGACAAAAGTTGCCATTTCGTTGACCGAGCAGTGACTCCAATGAGTTTTTCCACTTCCGACAGATGGACTCATAATGCAGCATCTCAAATCACATTCGTTATCTCCATCATGATACATTCCAAGACTGTGTCCCATTTCATGTGTAACCACAAAAACACTTCCGAAATCCAGTCCTTCATTGATCGTGCATGATCTTACTCCACTGCACATTCCTTTGACTGGTGCGTATCCAGCTACAGTTTTTACTCCGTTGCGGTGCAGATCGTATCTTAATCAAGTTAATGTTTTTGGTTTTTGAAAAATATTTGATCATACCCGGAGAAGAGCAGTGCATGGTCCCAATGTCTGGGGTCATCATCTCTGGGTAGATTAATTTCATTTTGATATTGACAGAAAGCATCAAGAAGACGATCGACATCTCCGTTGGAGTGTTTTCTAGCAGTCATAACGTTCTGAAATTTATAATTTTAGTGAGCTAGGCGCGAAACCATAACTCACTGGAATTGACTTTAAAATCTCATAGCGAACTATTTTGATGTTAATTCTTGGCTGCAGCAATCGTTGAGTGTACAGAACATCAATCTGAACATTAACTAGTACATTAAAAGTGTTATTGATATTCCTCACGTTATTCACAACAGCCATGATAAAAGTGTGCATGTTCTCTTCTGCAGCTTTTCCGTACATTCTCTGAAAGTGATCCCACATAGCATCATCTGCAAAAACCGCCAACTCGACAGTGAGCACATCTCTTCTGTGTTCCGCTCTTCGAATGTCTTTTACAAACTTCATGAGCATACTCCTCATTGCTATCTCTTCTCGATCTTCCGGATATGGATCGTCTTTAGCATCTGCAAGAAGTCATCTTTCTTTCTCTACATCTCCATGTTTATTATCTCTCTTTTGCCTACCAAATTGACATTCATGATCGATAGACTCCAGGCTTCTTTTATGAATAACATGCTGGCCTGATTGATGATGGGATTGGATCAAATGATAATCTCCATCGTCTGTGATGACCATACCATTCTGCAAATCAAACCAAGTTTGTGTGTTCTAGGCGAATGATAAATATCATTGGACGGCATTATTGTATTATTGCGCAACGGCCATAGATCACAAGACAGGATACTGTTTGTCAAGTTGAAATTAAACCACGAAGCTTCCCTCTAATCAAATGAATCAGCAAAAAGTTTCTTCTGCGTTCTACTCTAGTTTGTTTGACAGGTCAATCAGTTACAATGTATTCTCTTTCACCAACTGCTAAATTATTTCCGGGTCTGTGCCATCAATCGCCATAAACAAAACTTCCTCGTACTACGAGAGAAAGAGAAAAGAGAAAGTCAATTTGATACTAGCACGCACTCTCGAAAAAGATCTTGATCGAATCAGAAAACAGAGATTTTTGAATTCGCGCTGTTTCCGTCTTCTTTCTGTCTTCATCAAGGTTATCAAAATTACCAAATTGTGACCGCAGCCGACAAGACCGATACGTGTGCCATTCCGAACGGCACTTTCTCCTTCGTACACGCAATGTTTAAGTGGATGCGTCAACACTTCGTTTCCTTGATCCATCATGTGAAAACCTATAAAAGTCAAAGTGTGTTAATTGTCATTGTAACATTGCCATTCAAAAACAGACAAAACGGTTCTAGCTGACACAATTTCAAATATTCTATCCTGGCAAAAATTATAGTTGTTCCCCCAACACCTTCTAGTGGCTGCTATCAAAGCAAACCATTCTAAACTTTTTCTGAATCCTGCTTAACAAGCATGAGACAAAGCTATACGGCGCCACAAAGACTGCGACAGCTGGAGAACGAACCTTCGGAGAACAGATGCTGTTTATTGCGCAACACGAACGTCTCTTTAACTCCATCAATAAGAAAATCCATTTCGAAGAATCCATCATCGACATCGGATCGCGTTTTTTCAATGTTATCCAAGAAGTATTCAGGAACTGAAAGGAACCGATCTGTTTTTTGTGAATGCAATGATCCTCTCCAGACGGTCTCTTTGTCGAAGTGGGCTTTCAGACAAGGTCACTCTAAAAGCGACGGAAAGAAAGAGAAAACAGGAGACTCAAGTGGTTCTGAGACACATTTCCCAACCAATTTACCTTTATCTTTGTTTTCCGTGCCAAAAAAATGTTTCAATTCGAGTAGTGACATTGAATGATGAATAGCGGAGGTCGTCTGAAAAATCCAATTGTTAACCTAATTAGTCTCTAGTTTACAGCTTGAAGTGGTCACTTACAGTTATAAGGGACAGAAGAAGTACAAAGGTCATTTTGAATTTGTATTCTAGGGTACGAAAAGTACAGCGGTTTCAGTAGATTGTACTTAGTTCCAGTTCATGACAGGAGAAATACTTTGGACTTGGAATAGGCAGAAAATGGTATCAAAGTCTGCAAAAAAGATATAAACAAGTGATATGCCCAGTACGAAGAATGGAGAGATACGTGAAACGTAAAAGAGAAAAAGAACAAATGGCAGAGGGAAAAACTGTTTAGACGTTCGCTCTGAGAAACGAATAGCATTCGGTTATATGCATAAAAGTGAAGAACATCAAAACATGAACAAGGTCAAATCGCTGCATCTTACTATGACTCGAAAAAGTTTAATGAACTTGGGGCGGGTATAAAGATCAGATTGGGCTGGATAAGAAGGAGGTGCCATTTGAATGCAATGATACTCATTCCAGACAGCTTTGGTTTTTTGTAAACCATAAAAACTTTACAGTAAAGGGATATCAAGCTAGCATCTGACAGTAAACATGAACATGAACACTCGATTTTTTTCGTTATGTTGCCACCTGTGTCACCAACTTCCGTGTTGCCGTACAAGACACAATTCAATTCACAGAACCGACCTACTATAAACTGATTACTTGTCATATACACCGACTTGTTACAATGAAGTATAGAAGATCAGAAAACGTATCAGTTGTTCTGGGCCTTAGTTTGTCCGTTTTTCGGTTGACTAAAACACAAACTGAAACACCACTGATTGTTTCTTTTATACTTAGTGGCGGGTCTTTTAAGCTTCAAGGTTACCGGTTTTCTTTTTTAAAGTTTAAGGTCAGTAATCACTTTAACAGTAAGCAGTTTTGCTTTCTGGAAGAGAAAGCTACTTTCTCTTACACTAGTAGCTGCTAATGAGAGCAATTTTGGAAACAATTTGATGATGGAAAAGAAAAGGAAAAGTGTGAGGAAATGGGAAAAGCTACTGAAAGAACTTGATCATTGCCTACTTATCATTTGCGCGTTTCACTTAGAGGGAGGTGTCGATTTCTTTCCCGACCGAACGCCTCTAGTGCCTTGGGAAGGGAAAGAGAACTTGTCGGATGTCTCGAGATTTGGCAACTAAGGAGTATACCATTTGTCAACAATGTTCTCCAAAATCGAATTAATTCGACAGTGAAAAGGAAGTGAAAGAGACGGTGATATCGGTGACCAGAGGAAATACTCGGCTTTGAAAGAAGACCAACCGTTCAGCAACTAAACTTGATGCCATTGGCGCTTCATGCGGAGGGCGGCATACACAGTCTCTGTCGCCGTCTCTCGATTTCACGCAACAGCTTCTGAAAAAAACCACATTTATAAAAACGATGCTGAATGCTTGTTTGTTATTGCGGATGAAATATTGGATGATGAGATTGCGCAAATGAACTGAATCGACTCGTGTCTGCACGACGTATTGTACCATTGGATTTTTAACAGATCCTCTCCAACAGTCATTGTTATGAAAAGTATGCTACACAACTTCAAAGTTTGATTTTTCCTAAGCCAGAAGCCAGATATCATTCTTATAATATATCTAAATATTCGAACTTGAAAATGAAACACTTTGTCAATTTGACCTTCCAGCAAAGGAAAACTGACCACAGAAAAGGGTTTCTCTCGCCTAAATACGGCATTTGCCTATCTTTCTCTCTCTTCCAAAACACCACCCATTTTTCACAGATACTTGTCACGTTTGTTTGAAAGAGAAATTGCTGCTATCAAATTCGATCTTGAATTTTCTTTTCCCGATTCACCCGTCCTACTGTTCAATGTCTTTCCCCCTTCTTTCGTTTCAGAAGGTCATCTGAATGTGACCCATTCCATTAGAAACGTCCAATCGTCCTGCTTGACAGCCACACCGCCGACTGGAAAGTTTTGCGACGAGGGGTGAATGTGTGAATGCGACTTCCAGTATCCAATTCATATGTGCGGATTGGATCTATGTCTGGTTTTTAGCCTTACTCTACTTTCAAAGTTTTTAAATCTTAAAGTCGAAGATCATTCGAACGCATCCAGTCTAATCTTATTAGTCATCTCTGTCCGTTTTCACTTTGAAAACTTTAACAGATCGGAGGAAGCATTGGAATATACTAGTTGCCATACTGTCTTTTTTCTTGCAAAAATGGCATTAAACGCTAGCACTTACACTAACTCGTCAGCACGGATTTCAAAATTGATAAAATAATTTCTCATAACACTTCATATATATTCCGGAAGACCCTCAAGATCTCTTTATTGTTTTCCGTGTTTTCTGATCCTTAAATAACGGGATTGGCAAGAAAAACGTTCAAGTCAGACGACGACTAACCTCTCAAATGATGATAGCTGACGAAAACAAAAGGCAAACAAAGGAGAGACCGGTAGCTGCGAGCAGATGATCCATTTTTGAACTGTATTGGTATCAACGATTATCAAAACCGGAAACCACTCGTTTTGTTCATATAAAAGCGCTTCGTGCGTAGGAAGTGAGAATCGACTGTCTACCTGTCAGATTATGCTCCGCGTCTTGATTTTCCTTGCCGTGCCGATAGCAATCGCGGTAATCTTAAGGGTTTCAATTTCATTGAAATTAAATTAATTCCAGCAAATACCGGTTTATCTTCGCACACCTGCCTTGGCATCTCCAATCATCCAAGCAGCTCCAGTAGCCCAATTACAATGTTCTCAACAATGCATGCCTTCCTGCCTTCCATCGTGCCTTGTTGCTCAACAGCCAGCTATTAACTATCAACCTGTTGCTCCTGTTGCCAATTATTATCAAGCTTATGGTGCCGGACTTGCCTACTATAAAGTGGCTCCAGTGTGCGCTTCGGCTTGCATGCCTACTTGCGCTCCATCTTGCGTTGCCACCCCGTCTTCACCGACTGTAGAGAGAGATGATCTGCCAACTCCCCCACCTGAAATCATCACAACTCCGCAGCCAGAGTTGTCAACAACTATTGCACCAACAGACGTCGTTCCTTGCAAATGTCTTATAAAAATCACCATTACTCAAGGCAATAATACTATTTCAAAATGTGGTCCAAACTCATGCGCTTGTCCTAAGGGATACAGCCAATGCGGATCTAACTGTTGCAGAAAATGATAATTGCTTGTTGTGTTTGATGTAAATTATTGTATTCAAACTATGTATCACTTTTCAATAAAGTGCTTTTTTCAAAGTCAGCCATTGACAACAAACATGATAAGTTATCAGCAAATGTTTTGTTACACAAATTTAAAAGGTATTCAACGTCAAAGAACTGCAAGTTTCTGCTAAGAACCCGGTTTCCAGATAAAAATTAAATCAAGATAGTTACGGTTTTCAATTCGAGCAAATTTTTCATCGTACCATTTGATGAGGCAGTTGGCTTTACAGGACACAGAGGACCAACATATGAAAATTTTTTAAAATCTACCACATTTGTTTGCCATCAAAAGTTGTTCGAAGAGGCTCACTTGCACCTCCCGTGCTAAAAACAAAACAGAAAAAAGATGAAAAAAGAAACCGAATATTTCATTCAACATTAAATGCAAAAAGGAAAAAGACTACAAGAACGGAAATTCACCATGTGAAATAATGCGTTTTATGAAAATTATTCGGAGGGATTGTATATGTGCGATGCGAATGGCACGCGAAAATAGGCAACTCTGGCGTTTCGGAGACAATTTAAAAGGAACATCAAACATGGAAACCCAAATTAGAGGTGAATTCAGAAAAAGAAGAAAATATATCATGTCATAATTCCATATAACTAAAACGGAGACGAAAAGGTAAATGCGGACTAGTTGGAACAATCTGATTTGTAGAACGATCTGATAATCGGTACATGAGGTGACACAAAAAACAATGAATGCGTGGGACTAAAACAATGGAAGCAAGCAGCTCATCTTCAACATTCACCGTTGTTCTCTTATTGGCAAAAATGGTTGGCAAAATATTGCTGTGTTGGTGTTTTTAGAGACAATTTTCAGGAGGATTTGATTATTTTATTAGTTCAATCTTGTATTACACGCGTTGATGTTCTAATTGTTGTTGTGCAGCTGCCAGTTGAAGTTGTGAGTTGCCAAGGTTGTAGGTGGTCTGAGGAACGAGTCCGTATCCTGCTGGGTAGGCGGCGTACTGTTCAATTGTGGTCGGGGCAGCCGAGGCAACTGGAAGATAAAGATGTACGCATGAAAAAGAGTTTCAAATGTTACATTTTCCTTGTGGAGCCAATCCGTAAGCAGCGGCATTAGGATTTTGTCCCATAACGGCAGCGAGTGCTGAGTAATCGATAAGTTGTTGCTGTGCAGCAGCTCCTGGAGCAGCCATCAACGGATTGACCAGACCGGTGACTGCCGGATAGTACATTTGAGGAAGTCTGGAAAAATAGAGGTTGGGTACAGAAGCAAGCAAGCTGAAAATGGGTAGAATGCCAAATGATCGAAATAAGGCAACAGTGTTGATCACAATATCACCCAAAAAGCACGCACATGCGTGATGAATCAAAATATCAAATGAAAATGGCTCCATTCGCTTCTTTTCCATTTGACACCCAAATAAGCTGGAGTTTCTTTTGCTTTTGGCTTGGAGTTAGTGCAGATAGAACTTTTAACAAATCGGGAAAGGTTGAAAAGTCAGCTCTGGTTTCTGTTTTGGGTACTCAACTGTGACACATGGTAACCAAACTATAGCAAAGTTTTAGAAGGCGTGATTTTTAGTTAGGCAGCCATACCAATGAACTATTGAGAGAAAGAAATCAAATCCCACCAATGAAAAAACTGGGGTGCTCATCATTCAAAGGACTATGCAGTTTTCACCAAGAGGATCATTGAAATCATAGGTTGGGGAAATAGGTAAAATAAAGAGAAAGAGAGTATGTACACTTCAAAACACAGCACTATTGTATTCTGCTCTTGGTTGGAAGAAAAGTAATGATTGGCACACGTCAAAGCACGCCTAACCTTTGGCTTTAGGCATCCGCGGACTCGATTCAACCAGCCACTTCTCTTAAAAGTCGTTCATTATGAGGAGTGTGTAAAGGAAACAAGTAGTTTTGATTTGAGCAATCTAGGAAACGACTGGAGCTAGGACACGTTTGTCGGTTTGTTGAGAGGGATAGGAAGCGTTCCTCCCAATGATCAACACAACTCAAATGACGCGTAATTTAGGATGAGATAGGTAGGAAGTAGGTTTTTCACACACAGGCATCACCAAACTTACCCGATTCTTGGTGGGAACAACGCTTGGAGTTGAGTGGTGAGAGGCAGTTGCACTTGTCCAGCGGCCAGCGCTAAAATGACCAACTTGGTGATAATGTTAACACAGACAAAAACTGAATAGATGCGGCGACACAAACAGTATCTTTGGTTATAGAGGTTGTGGAGAATGGTAATGTTTAGCAGAAGCCAAAACACACGAAAGGGATACTCTGACAAAAAAGAGAATCTGTAACAAAACACACCAGCAAGCTGCACGTTGGTCCTCGGCTTGGCTCCCAGATAGGCCAAATTCACATTGGCTTTCCTTCCATCAATGATTGGATTCGGATCTTTACAAGCTCTCTCAGCAGATGGACGGTCCTTCATAGTAACCTATAAACCGTCACTTTGAGTTCATTCAAGTTTGATCCGTTTCAAATTTTTTCCTATCACACATTGGCATTCGTACATGTTTCAACTCTTTATCCATGTCCATCTGCCCTCCCCTCCCTCTTTCCTCCTCTTCCCATTACATAATTTGGAGGATAGAAGGGTATACAAATGTTTGCTAATACAATACGCGTGTGAGTCTCCTAGAGGCATAGAGAGGTAAGACCACGAGACCCCGCAGTGGAGATTTCAATTCTTGAGATAGTAAGTTCGTGTCCCCCATCCATTTATCAACGTAATTTCTTATCGGACGCTCGCCGAAAAAACGGTTTATCATGTCAGCAGGAAAGTGATTGATGACGGGAAACAAACCGTTTGTTCGGTCTTCCTCCCAACCTCCCGTCAAAAAACTGTTGCAAATTGTTCAAATTCCAAAAACTTACGAATCCGTATCCGCGGCTTTTTTGGGTGTTGCGATCAGTGATCACGACGGCCTCCTCAATGTCGCCAAATTGTTCAAAATACTCGTGTAGTGTTTTGTCACTAGTGTGATATGGTAGACCTCCCACGAAGATTTTGGTAAACATGGTATCACGGGAACCTAAAATCAGTAAAATAATGCTTGACTGAAAAGAAATTTTTTTTTTGCTAAGTGGAACCATATGTATGAATGAATCTCTTTTTCTAAACGTCACTCTGTCATGTGATCTGGACTGGTCGAACTGAATGGAAAAGAAAACTAACCGACAACTGGATCGGCGTTTGTTGACTGTGCCAGAGCTGCAGCCGCTGCATGTACTAAGGGATCTTGAACTTGACCGTACATTTCTGATGATAAGGTCAGTTTCCGGCTGATTATTCACAAAGAAATAAAAATGAAGCTGAGAGTAGTAGAGCCTGAAAATAAAAACAATGCAAAGTTATTTTTGTTTACGAAAAAAATGAGGTTGAAGGAAAAACAAGAGAGAAAAATATTTGAAACATTTCAAGAGATTTGAAAAAAAACAGAAGAGGGTAAGCATAATTGATGAATGATAGATGGCAGGAGATCAGAAACCTAACCAATTGTCTTATGGATCCTTTGCACTGAGGATCGCATAGATAGTCTCAAGAGAAGAAAGAAAAGTGATGAAATGGGATAAGAAAGAGCCGATAAGACCGGTGAGGGACTGTGTGCGCGAAATGTTTTGGCTGTCTTCAATCTCTCCTGAGCGAGAGTCTGTCAAAGTTTTGCTCTTCAAACAGAAGCCTGCCGCGCCGCCTGTCTTACCGCACAAAAATTGACGTTACACCTCCGAGAAAAAGGCCATGGTCAATTTCTATTCGGTCGTTGCCATAATATTTCTTTCGACGAACCGAGCCAAAAAGCAAACATTTAGCAACACCACAAATATCGATTCATGTTTAATCCAGAAACGAACCAGAAAATGAAACCGATCAATGATGATCATGAAGAGAAGTGAGAGGTGATGAGTGTCATATGACATTGAAGAATCAGAAAACGGAGCAGGCGCCACTAGAAGGAAAAGAAGAAGAAGAATAGAAGGAGCAAAGAGAACTGACAACGAGTGGGTGGGTGAATGTGGCAGTGTGAGGGACTCAATCAAAGGATGCGAGCAGTTGCTCAAAGGAAGGTCTCCATCTCTGATCGGAACTAGAAGAATGCTGTGATGATGCGATACGGAGGGGCAAAACAAGGCGTAGGGAGGGGACACAAATATATACAACTGATTCAAGATGATTGATGCAGACGGATGACACTGTACGATTACTTAGAGCGTGACTGAAAAGTTAGCAAATCGATGAGCTGAATTGTGGTCAAAGTGTTAATAGAGTTTTGTTGAAACTAAAAGCCAACCGTTCTCTTCATCCGTAATAGTTTTGAAGTGGGATCTGTTGTGTTTGTTTGTACGTCCAATGTTGTATCCAACCCTTACCTAAAAAACGGAACAAAACTAGCCGTTCCACCCAAAATAGAAACATTTTGCTCGCAGTGCTACAAAAACAAAAGGATACCGTCCACTCAATGTGCTAGGTCTAAGACGTTTGCATGTTTGGACAAACCGAGAAAGGCAGCGCGGCGGACAAACCACTGGCGCGTTGTCTTGTTTCTAGAAATACAATTGCTCAAATCTGTGCGTTTCGAGTATGGGGGGACCGCCGCCCTACACCCCACCGCCTGATTAAACAATAGAAGGACTTGGAAAGCAATTGTTGGACGACGCGAAAGAGCACACTTATTTTGGCGGTTCACAACGGTTTTCAATTCATCCTGAAGTTGTCAAGAAGGGACAGAAAAGAAACGTTTCTTGAAAAGTGGCAATAGTTGAAGTGTCGTGTTCTGGGGAGCTGAGGGAAAGAACAAGGGAAGACAAATGGATGGTTTAAAGCAAAGATGCAGGATGACGGATTGTAGAAAAAAGATCAGACAAATTAATAGAACTCCAGTATCTTATGTTTCTTTTTTAGTTGCGGTAAAGGCAGACAGTTCAGAAACTGTTTTCATGACTAGTCACTAGAATCTTATCTAGCAAGCGAAAATTTCACTTTTGTACGTTATTTATGTCCGCGAGACCATAAGACACATGACTTTGGCAAGGCAGAAAGACCAAACGGTTTTTAATGAGATGATAGATTAAGTCATGGCTCTGGACCTTTTGGTTAATAGCTAAAGTTATCACTTGTATGGAAAAATTGGCTCTTGCGCCCGTGTGTTGCATTTCCATTTATAGCTTGAGTGTCAACTTGAACTACAGAGTTTTAAAACACTATTCCCTTTTTTCAAACAGTTTTGAAAATGAAGGAACGAACCAGGACTCTGCCGGCGGCAGTCAGCTGAGTTTTTTCTGGCTGGCCGGATGGAAGCAAAGGCAGAAGAGAGGGAAAAGGAGGTAGCAAAAATATATTTCGAGTGAAAAGAAAACTGGTCTTAAAGGAGGTTGGTTCATCGCCGAAAACAAATAGGCAAAGAGCCAACGAAAAAGTGCGAGCGAGCTGCGCGAACGGACGGAACATGAGACTTTTCGCTCGGGAGATCGTCTTCTACCTCTCCCTCCCACACCGATTGAGTGCTTCCAAAAAACAAGGGCATTTGGTGTGTCGCGCGTTTGTGTGTGTATGTGTGTCTCATTGTAAGGACACACTGATGATGTTGGGGCCTGTCTGATAACGGCAGATGCCAAACCTGCTGATCTGGCCGCAAAAGGAAATAAATAAAAAGCGCAAAGTCAATTATGATTACGGGTGTTTTCTGGCGGTCTCATTTGTCTTCTTCCTATTCTGACATACAGGCGAAAGTGGGAGAATGACGGAAGACACGGCGAATGAAAAAGGGGAGGGCGTATCTCTTGGATAGTTTCCAAGTGCTATAAACAGTCGCTGTCAAGTGCGTTTTTCCCGATTTATTGAGGTCGTTGTAATGGTGTACGAGGGATATGGGACAAATGGTGTCCTGCGATGGGACCTCTGGCAAACAGAAACGCCAGATGCCTGCGTAGAGAGGCCACATTGCATAAACCATTCATAGAACTGACTAGGATTATCACAGAAACAGTCTAATGCATAGATTAAGAGACAGTGAATAACATAAATGTACGATGAAGAACACGCGTTCTTCGACCGAAACCAGTGTCAGACTACAGTATTCAAGCTGCATCCCAATTGAAATAAATGGGTTTCAGGAAAATACAATCTTCCCGTTGAAAAAAAGCATTCACAATTGGAATAGAGAAGAAGATTGTTTTTACACAAGCTCTTTCCAACATCTTCTCCTCCCCCTCCACTATTGGCAATGCTCCGTTTCAATCCGCAACATCTCAACTCAACTTCTCTTTATCTCATTTCACCGCTTGTGTACTTCAACCTCTCCTTTGACTCAACTCTCAATCAGTAAGACCTCCCTAAACAATTTGATTTGCTGCTCCTTTTGTGCATTCCTCCCTCTCTCTCTTTAGTCAAAATAGGACACCTTCTTATGGCCTTCTCGGCAGAGAAAATAGGGAGGGTAAGGGAAGAGAAGACGATATTCGATGACGAGATGATATGGCCAATGGACCGCAATTTGAGAATGTGAAAGGGAACTGTCGGAAGGATAGAAATCGAGAAGTGGCCATTGCGAATAGGACTGCTGATTGCGTTTATTTGGCACAAAGAGCAGCTAATTGAACAAAAGAGTTGAGAGAAGGGGACGAACGAGAGGCATTGCGGGAGCGACAAAGAGCGACAGAATATAACAGACTCGGGAAAAAGAAAAAGAGGATTGAAAAGTCAGGCACAATGCTCAAAGTTTCGAATCCATCTTTTATGGAATGGTGCATTCGTCTTGCTGGACACGTTGGAGTCATGGTCATAATACTATGAAATTCACGAAATATGCAAATAAATAAATTAATTGTGAGGGTGAGACATTTCATTTCCAAATACTCCGCTCTCAACGCGCTCCGCGACAGGAAGTGAAAAGCCTACCGACTAACAATACACATAGTTAGGATGAATGAGGCTGGCATCTATTGCTCGCCGCCCGCCTCGTTGTAAAGTGTCCAGGATTCCTCGTCCGAGACTGAATTCCAGTGCTTCCTTTTCCTTTCTTCCCACCGAGCGCCGCGGGGAGGCAACTGTCGAGCAGCTGCTGACAGCGTAAACACCATCCTTCAACAGGTCAGCCCGCCACGACGAACTTGCTTTCGCTTGCGGGGGACTCGCCCCTTAGCTCATGAACAGTCGTGTTTATGCTCGCCGTGCGGTCCTGATGGTTTGAGCATACAGATTATAAGAGCTGGCCAGAGGAAATGACGGATAAAGGGAAAATCATTGAGAACAGCGGTTTTCGACATTCGCAAGTCGCAAAATGTTGAAATCGAAATTTCAAAAAGTAAATTCAAAAAAAAAAAGAAAAAAGTGCAAAGAAAAATGCATTCCGTATCTAGTTTAATAAACTTTAATATTCATGGATTCACACGCGAGTGCAACGTAAAATGAACTCAACCAAACTGATGGAGGTTCTAGAGCTCTGGTTTCGATTTGTTTGGAATTGTAGGTGTACATTTCAACAAATTCAACCGACTCGTGAGAAGTTGTTCCGAAAGGACGTGAGAACGGAGTCTTTCATTGTCTCAAGATGTGACGAATCATTGTAATGGAGCAAAGTGCGCAGGAGGGTCCACTTCTCCTCGTCCACCCTCTCCGGATCTTCCCTTCAACAAATTCTTCCACTATTCAATTCAATGAATTTCTAAGACGACAAAGATGCGTATGACGGACATATGGTTGCCAAATGACCGGGGCATCCTCATCCCTGCTCTGGTAGCTGCCTCCGCAATAAACTTGTCGCCCACTTTTTTTGAGAGCAGCAGAGATACTCTGTTCGCTGTTATTTGAATAGATGAATAGTTCGAAATGAGCTGTGAATGCAGAACAAGCGGAATAGTTTGAGTACAAAGGAAAAGCTAACGTGTCACTATGAGGCCGCAAGGGAGGAAGTGAAAGAGTTGACATTTTGAAATAAAAATAATGATGACGAATGGGACTCCCGTCGGGAGGGAAATGTTTATGTAGAAAAGGTGCTGGAGCCAATTTGCACTCTTTCATTTTCTCTCACCTCTGTCATTTTATTGAAACGGCCCGGCCCTATTGTCAGATTGTACAATAATTTCTCTAGTTGGCTCCGCATATAATTTGCTGCTTCCTGTCGTTGGCGGCTCGTGGCCACACAAACACAATAGAAGACTTTTGACTCGAACCACATCAATTATTGAACACTGCGCTTTTTCGCAAGGTGGGGAGAAGAAAAGAATTTTGGAAAACTCGGGTATAATTCAGTTGACAATGAGAATTGTTTCTCCTTCTCCACTATCTCACTTTCCAAACGGAGCATATGGCGTTAGTCGTTGGTGGCTTAAAATCTTTACCAAAGGATTATTAAACAGACGATGGTCCCCGGCCCGTTTTGACGAAAAAGAAGGCTATCTAGAGCGCTTGGCAGTAACTCATTTGAATAGCTCCCATTCGAAATGCCATGGAAATAATGGAAAACATGGAAACAGGAATAAAAAAAGAAAACGAACCAACGGCTTAGGATTTCGTCTTTGAATTTGTTTTATGCCGGTTTCGACGAAGTCATAAAACGAGCAGTGTACTGATTTTCTAAGCAAAGGAAAGAAAACGAAGCAGAATTGAAATGGAAGGAGCAGAGTAAAGTGACAGGCGCGTTTGAAGTTATCTGATTGTAGGTGAAGGTAGAATAGTAAAGAAGGTATTACAATAAACTGGTGGCCAAGGAGAGAACGAAAGAGCAGACGTTGTGGAAAGGAAAGGAGTCTCTAGCAGAGTGTAACTTTACAACAACTGCTCGGGCGGTCTTGGAGAGAAACAAGTCAAAGAGGGGGGGGGGGACGACTGTGGAAGGTGGACCAGCAAATGCGGTGAAATGAAAGAGAATGACCGCAAGACGCACTGTGACCTAACACCGGCAGCCGCTTTTTGTGGCAGATCACGTTTGAATTTTTCTGGGAACTCGAAACAGATTAATATTTTTTAACATGGTTTTCGTCCTGTTAAACAAATTTCAAAAAGAAACTGGAGTTTTCAAAAATTTCTTAACAAAATAGAACATGTTTTTTCTGTTATTTAGTTGAAAACTGGTTGAATTCAGAAATAAAGCAATATTGCGTGTAACTTGAATAAAGATCCAAAAATTCAGAGACCAAACTGGCTGGTGTCGAAACTTTTCTCATCAATAATTTCAAAGTGGGCGAATACACGTGGCCCGTGTGTTGAATTGAGAGCAATTCGCGGACATTTTCTTTTTCAACTCTTTTTTCTCTATTTTTTGTTGCAAATGTTACAGCTACTACAGCAGACAAAAATAATTTATGGTTACACTCTGGTAATAAAACCGGGACCACAAAATTGCCCCGAAGCGAAATATTGTGGTTTAATCCCGCTTTATTAAATAAAAACGAATTGTGAAATCGACCTTCTTTCTTCGTTTTCTTCTTGCTTTTTGTTTTTTTTGCTCATTGAAATATTATATAAAATATTGCAGGAGAGATACAGAAGATAGCATTTTTGAAAAGAAAAGAGAAGAACGGAGAGTGCATTGAAATATGAAAAATGAAAAATGAAAAATTCGCGAAAAATTGAATCTGCCAGAACAAGAGAATATGAAAAAGGGAAAAGTGATTGACAAATAGAGACTTGGTCCGTTTCCCTCGAGAGTTCACACTTGGTTTGCATAACTAATTGCGATCCAAGTATTTTTTCCTTTTCCACTTACTACTTGGTCCGTACGGCGGCATTTTGATAAAACACGTTCCACCTTTTTTATTATAATTTTAAATTTTAAAAACAAAATTTATTTTAGATGTTTCATGACACGAAACTTTCACGTTGAATTTTAATAGATAGGCAAAAAATAAAATCTATTGTCATTTTCCAGAAACAAAACAGAACAATTTTAATTGCTGTTAGCTAGTGAGAAAAGGTCAATTTGACATACGACAAAGTCCCCCGGCATCATAAAATACTCGAACTTGGACTTCACGGTTTCCTGACTTTGTGCGCTTTCATTTCCTGAAATAAAGAGAAAGTAAGAGATCATCTTCTAAAAGTATGAATACTAAATTGAAAAGAGCATCTCTATCCCATCCAATGAACGTTTCTTGTTAGCTCACGATCCAAATGTTTGTAAAGGGAATCCGTTGATGACAGCGTGTCGAAAATGACACCTGGCTCGTCTTGGATCAATCATTTCTTTATTTTGAGTTCCTAACTGACCAGATGATAATCGTTGTTCTTTTTCTTCAGAATCTTGTGTTTCAAGTTAACACTGAAAGCATAGTAAGACAACAAATTGTTTTTTTTTTCAATGAAAATATTATTTCAGCAAAACGAAACTAGTTTTTTGAATGATTATGGTCAATATGCGGATAACCGAATGAGGGCAATTGGAGAATACTTTAGTGAACTGATGGGATGTGGAGCAGAAGGATGGTGCGCTTTCAGATGGTACTCTTTTAGATTTTTTTCTATCTTTAACAAGAATTTGTTCCAGTTGCCCAACAGAACGCCAGTTCGCCAGAGGCAATGGCAACAACCAAAGATTGTTTCCAAATCCAGCAGCATTCAAGCCAAGAAACCAACAAACTGGTTCATCCCGAGGGATGCGAAGGTATCCGTATGTCAACCGCAATCCAGCAGTCCGAACAACTACTCTCGCACCAACTATCAAGCTGTGCGCCAATGCTTGTATGCCTCAGTGTAATACTAGATGTCTCGAGGTGTGATGATCTGTTTTTATCGAATTATCATTAAGTTTTGCAGAGATACAATCAGATTGTCGCATCATTCATGAACTCATTAACCGCCATTGATGTTATGGGACAACCTGTGAGCGAGGGAGTTCGTGGAAAGGTTTTATTCCAAAATCAACTGTGATTAACTGCATTTACTTTCAGAACATAAGATTTTCACCGAAAAAGGAAGTTGAATGCAGAGATGAGTGTATGCCATACTGCACTCCGCAGTGCCTCGATGCGTATTCTTTGGTCGATATCAATTCACAGCCCAAAGTTTGTAAATCTGTCTGTATGCCAGAATGCGCAGAAGAATGTGTTACTGCTCCTCCACTAATGGTTCCATGTGTTTTTGACAATGTCTGTCATTGTCCAGCAGGGTATTTTTGAATATATCAATCAATCATTGAATTTCCATTCTCAGATACGTCCGATGCAGTGAGATGACTTGCTGCATGAAGTACAAGACGATGGCGGTCAGATACAGGAACAGAATGACGTCGATGTCATTCAGTGACGACGAGGAGACTGATCCTCTCAAAGTGAGTGAGCAGTTAATCAATTTCCACATGTTTTTGATGTGTTTTGTTAGCTTTTTTCTTTATTTTTGAAGTTGTTTTTTCTTCCAGACTACTGGAAATGAAACTTCCGTGTACATGTCGGAGCTTAGAAAGATGGGTGGAACACCGACGATAAAGTCAACGACCGTGTCGATGAGAACACTTCCAAGCAACAGTAAGAAACTGCAAAAGTATCTCTGAATAGCTTCCTTTTTAGGCACCATTGTATACTATCCTGAACAGGGTAAAGCAGAGATCTTGAAAAATGATGGAAGTGTTGTAGTGGAAGTCATGGAAGAAGCTTCTCAGGGATTAAAAAGGAAAACTGAAACGTTGACGGAAGAGGAGGATCTAGAATGATTGTCGTTTCACATTTTCACTGTATGTACAAAAAATGGATAAGTATGTACCATGTACACAATGAACATTTATTATTAAAATTTCAAAAAAAATGTGCTAAATAAAAAGAAATTAATTAATCAAGAGAAAGTGATGGAAACAACTAATGGTAGAAGGAAACAAGGAGAAATATGGGAAGAAATGGTGAAACCATTGAAGTGTGGAGGAAGGGATCAAAGGATAATACCATTGAGAGTGTTTTCAATTCACATTCAGAAATGCACAGGGATAGAATAAGAGTTGAAAAGGGGGACAATTACAGGGAGCTATACACCATAGAAACATGGAAAGGAATGCTACATTTTCATCAATATCTGGACAGAAAAGAACAGATTCATGGGGTTCACCATTCGGCAAAAAGATCTCGGTCACGTTGATTGCAAACTGGACCACCAGTTGTCTCCTCTTCGTAGTCATCAAAATTACCCGTATCGCCGGCATGGTAGAGAGTTGGGATGATTGGTGGCTAGAATACAAGAACTGTATGGGTATTTATAACTTTTGCCGTACCTCAACACGGAGATGAAGGGTATCATCCCAGTTAACTTTCTCGAACCATTTGTGTTCTTTTACATCTTGAGTGCCGTTTTTCATGCATCCAATGCGTTGAGTTCTATCCACCTCCAACAGCTTTTTGACAAGATCCCTGAAACAAAAAAATAAGTGTTTCCATCTTCTGTCAAGAATTATTACTTGGCGGCAAGGTTGAAGCTTCTCGGGAACTTCAGTTTATGCTCAATAATTGCATCGTAGATTTCCGCAGTAGTCTTTCCGCGGAATGGCGGCTTTCCGACCATCATCTCGTAAATCAGAATGCCCAACGCCCACCAGTCGACACCTTTGTTATGGCCGGTACGGGCAAGACTCTCAGGAGCCAGATAATCCGGAGTTCCGCAGATTGTGTACGTTCTGGAAAGAGAACAGTGATTATAACGGGTTTAACTTGAGCAATCGTTTCAGGTGTCATTCCATTTTCATAAGCTGGACACTTTAATCCCATTGAAACAATCGGTTGTTAGAAAAGTGATTCTCAGTGTCTCATTTTCTCTCGTTTCTTTTTTCTTCCGCATTGGTGGATGCAATGAAAACAAGAAACTAGATGGGCGAATGTTGCTAGTTCATCTGTCCGAGAGCAAAGACCCAGTGCAACAAGTGGCCTAGACGCTAGTCCGGTCCCAAGTCCCTTAACACAAAGACAGAAAACTGCCGATTGATGCCGACATCAACACATATTGCGATCCTAGACCCCGGAACCAATAAATTGATGCTGCGATCAAGATTTGAGATTTCCGGAGAGAAGAGATAAGCAGTAAGAGGAGACCTCAGAAATATTTTTAGATTCCAGCCAGCTCAGGTGTTTGAACCTTCACTTCACTTCAATCGGGACCAATCTCAATTACTTGAAAACACTGAAAGCCAAACTTCAAAACAATCACCCCCCCCTCTAGCCTCCCACATAAAAGACGAGTCATTGCTCTTCCTCAGCCCCCATTTCGTATCAACCCGTAACAATTGGTGCTGACATCATTGTGATGCTCAGATGATGGTCACTACAACAAAATTTAATAGATCAAATGGAAATTTGAAGAACCCTCTTCGTGTTTAAAAAAAAGGAATTTCCCAGACTTTATGAAATGATTGATCATAAACCGAGCACCAACCTATCACGAAGTTCTTTGGCGAATCCAAAATCGGCCACCTTGATGTGACCTTCTTTGCTGAGCATCAAATTTTCTGGCTTCAAATCGCGATAAACCTGAAATAAAAATCATGAGAAAACCATGTTGTTGTTTCCTTCGAAATCTTACAATTCCAAGAGAATGAATATATTCCAAAGCACAAACGATCTCTGAGGCGTAGAAACGGGCCATTGAATTAGAGAAAGCTCTGGAAGAAAATATTTTTCCGAGGTACAGCTCTTTGATTTTGAAAGAACACAACATGTACTTTGTTGATACTTTGTTTCTGGCCCATCATTTAGGTTTAGTGCCATGTACTCACCTTGATGCACGAAGATACGAAAACATCTCGCCTCCCGGCACGAATTCCATGATCATGTACAGATGATTGTTGTCTTTTTCACTGGCATACCTATAATTGTCAAATTAGATTGACAAGGAGATGGAAAATATAAATTACATACATTTTTACAATAAACGGGTGCTTCAGCTGAAGAAGAACGCGTTTCTCATTGTGAACATGTTGTGTCTGACGCATATCAACGACGCGACGGATGTTGAGTACTTTCAGTGCGTAATGTGCTCCGGTGATTTTGTCGCGGGCAAGTTCAACTCGTCCAAACGTTCCTTTTCCTGAAAAAAACAAAGCCATACATATGATTCCCTGTGTGTTGTCTCAGTGCCGTCCATCTCCTGGGACATACCTTTTTCCCAAACATTTTACTCAATGGTCACTGGTCAAGATAGTTTCGGAGTTTTAGCGCTCGCTCATTGATCAGATAAATGTTGCACAGGATGACCGGGAAGTCCCTCGAATTTCTCCTCCTGCCCATCAAAACGCGCTTTTCGTCTCTCTTGAGGTAGATGAAGCATCTTGATAGTAGCGGAAAGAGCTCATGTGGGCGAGCATTTCGAAAATTGATGCACTCTCTCTCTCTTTCCGATTAAATGTGATCCCCAAGGTGATGAATATTCAAATTCATCTTTGACCACTTTTAAATGCAATCAAACAAACATGAACGTGAAATTCCAAAGTGAATCACCGAGAAATTAAAAAAATCACTACTCAAAGAACAATCCATTTTTGTTTGCTTTCCTCATTTGCATACCGACAAGTGACAAGTGTCGACCAAAGACACACTCAACTTATTCTTTTGTTTTTTTCCACAGAAAACACAAATTGCAAAACGGAAAAAAACTAGGAAGCTTTACTTCTTCAAATCTTCAAATCCGGCCACTCTCTCACATTTATCAAAGTGGCCCCATCAAAATTTTTTTGTGTCGCCCGTTACTTTTTTTCGAGTCCCTCTTTTCGGCCAGAATTGAGCTCGGAGACTGGAGACAACTTCTATACAAAAAAGAGACAAAATTTCTCTTGGGAAATGAGTGATGACAAAAAGAAGGGGACGGAGGGAGGTTTTTGCAGCGTCTCGGGTGCCTGCCATAAATGTCCGTATAGTAGACTACTGCAAACCCGGATTCACCCCTTATTAACATCTCCAAAGAGCACAACACCTGTCACAATTTTATGCGAGGTTTTCATGAGAATGGCTCTCAAAGAACTAAGACACTGAGAAAGCTACAATCTGGTCAGACTTTCATACAACTTTAATGACCTCTGTGTCCGGGTTCATTCTCTTTGCAAGATTTCCTGCGTCTTGTCGCGCTTTGACCAAAAAACTCCCGGGTTTTGCTTTCCATTGTCTGCTATACGAATGTGGCAGCTCCTGGCCCCTCTCCTCCCGAAAATAAAAACAGAAAACAGAGAAAGAGAGTGCCAAAAAATGAGTTCTCTGGTCGGTAGCACTTATGAATTTTTTACGTGTACTACTTTTTGTATAGATTCTCGCAATACAACGGCAAACCAAACAATATAGGTATACATACATGTGCAATGAGCCGTGTCTATTCTTCTGACAATATGGAAGAATTTGGCGCCTGTGTCAATTCCAGTGCCAATTCTTAGCGTCAAAAACGTGTGCAAGAGTTTTCAATTACGGACAAGTTTTCTGAGATTCCCGTAATGATCGAGTCCGGCACTAGTGCATCCCGCTTGTCGCAATGTGTCGCCGGAAGAAGAATGGATGGAGCTGAGAGACTGACTCCTCGGAAAATGAATTGAAACGTTACACACTGAGCGAGTGCAATCTGTCGTCATCATCCTCTGTTCTCGTATTAGTTTGCACCGGCGACGTTTTTCTTTCGTGTTTCCGTTTTGCATGCATTTTTATCTTTTGACCACAGAAGAGATATAGAAAGTTGTTAGTTAGTTGGCAGCTGATCGGAAAAGGCGGAAACGGCAACAAATCAAGAGGAACCGGGTCATATTGCACAAGAAGATGCCTGGCTGATGTAAGATGTAACTTCTCTGCCGCTGGCGGGATGAGGTGATGACCCCTCCAGTTCAACGATCGGAGTGATGTTGATATCGGGTTGACTTTTAGCTTTCTGATTTCCAGACACACTTTTTCCAGTGATCAGTCTTACTGAGGGTCAGAGGGTAACACGAGGCAACGAACACTGACAAAGAACGTTATCAATCTTCGGCACACGTATTTTGCTTTTTATTTTTTTGAATCTCTATTTTTCCAAAAATCTTCTTCCTGGTATCAAATTTTTTCCTACACTGCATCAAGAAGGATCTTTTGATCACTTGAGCAAACTCCCACTCGGTCTCCTTAAAAAATGTTCCCGTCAAAAATCACGGCTGGTTTGATTAATTTCTCTAGTCGGGCGAGTGAGTGTGAAGAACACAATGCTTTACGTCATACGGTAGCATTTCAACACGGTAAACATTGATCGGAGAGGAAAGGGGACAGTGCGCGGCGAAGAAAGCCCTACTGCTGACGAACTTTGCCAGTCAGTTTGCGTTTTTTCTCTGCAACTGATACCACTAATCGGATCAACAACGGTTCAAAAGAATGTTCAAACGATTTCCCTCAGAAGAAATAAAAGAAAAAAAACAAGAAGGATGCGGCTACGATCAAAGATTTGCTCACTTCAAGTGTATTGACCAGACAAAACCCTTCGACATGGGTGTTTATGTCTAATCTAAAACACGATGAAAGAAGTAAAGGATGAGAAAAGACTCAGAGAGCTGAAAATATCACCTCCTACTCGTTTTCTCTTCGCGGTCCCCACCCTCAACCTCTTCAAGTTTCACCTCCTTAAAATCCTACTCAAGCTTCATTGAGTTCCTTCCCGCAATAGTGTTGAAAAAAAATCAGTTGTTTATATAACAACGAGAGGGAAGGCTCGATGCGAGACGGAGGCCCACCGCAGAGTTCGAAACCGTCCTCAGTCAGGGTCTGTTTGCGTTCTACACCTTGTAATCGATCTCAATCCTACTAACTCGCGCTCCCGGAAATGCCGATTTTTTCAATCATAGTAGTGAAGCAAGGTAGAACAAGTAAAGAACGTATTGTTCTACTCCCTGGCTCACTCACCGATTGTCACAATGCGTTCCAACTGGCTCAATGAGAACGATTCGCGAGTAGGGGTGATGCTCAGTTTCATGTGAGTTTCTTCGGAGAGATCCTGCAAAAATGACCTGCCAAAGTGACCCCAGTCGTACTTTGTGTACAACTTACACTGACATCTTTATCACCACGACTGTTGTTGTTAGTGTCGAATGTGAACGATGCAGAGCATTCGTTCGAGCAACTTTCATCTTCAACGGATTCCACGGACGATGTGGAGGACGACATCTGAAACGAAAGCCTCCATTAGCTTTATTGGGGGCGGATGTCGGAGTGAGTGTGGGGAGAGGAAAAAAGACTATGATAAATATCTAAAGATCAAGTCGCCTTTCGCATCGCTTTAAATAAACTACATCGGATTTAGGATTTAGTTTTTTTCTTTCTAGAATCATCTTTTTTAAAGATAACGCAGAAAAACCAAAGAGCCGACGCCAAAGGAACGCTGTTTGTACGTTTTTCATTAGTCGGCGAATCCGATACATAGCAGCAAGTGAATGGGAGAAGAAAACGCGTCAAAATGCATATAATTCTGAATGTTGTGTACAAACATAAAAGGAGAAGATGCGTAGCAAAACTAAAGATAAAAAACTGTTTTCGATCACACGGCTACTAAAACTGCGTGGGAAAGAATATCAATAAAAAAGGGATGGCAGAAACATAAAGATACGACGAAAAACCATATTAGGAAACATTGTATGTTGCTTCTCTGTTGTCTTTTTTCCAGATGAAGATGAGAAAGAAAAAAGAGAACAAGTCATCTGAAAACGATGTAACAGCAGAAGCGAACAGAACAGCAAAGGCCGAGAAGACTACACATGAAAAAGGGGCGGGGCGTCTGAAGGAGAGCAATGCGGCTCAAAGAGTGAGATCGCTGCTCGGAGGTAGGAAGGACTGCAGCAAGATAGGGGCGGGTTCAGCGCTTGGATGGTTTTCCCACCTTTGCCGCAGCCACTTTTTTATCCGAATGACACTTGCGTGGTACTGTTCGAGTGCAACGGCTGGTGGCACGGCATGGGAGCATGCAGTCAACGGGGCCGGAAATTAGAACATCTCTCAATGAGCGATTGAATGGAACGGGAGGGGAACGGGGAGTTCTAGGCAATAGAGAATACGGAAAAGTGGTGCGGAGTGCAAAGCGGAAAGAGAAGCGGAATGAGAATGAGAAGGAAAACGCAAGCAGCAGGGAGAAGTAGCTAGTAGTCGGGAAGTCTGCAGAAGCAGTCACGACGGCCACTCTTTTTATGGTGGACGACTGCTGGCAAGCTATTGCTGTCTTTTTGGTAGTGGCTGCCTAGATTACTAATTCTGTAGAGAGGGATTAGCTTTTGTTCCAAAACGGGAAGTGAAGGTAATACCGACCAGGATGAAAAATATTCGAAATGGTGATCCCGGAATCAGTCTCGTTGGTTTTTCATTTTCTACTATAATCCATTCCTATTTATAGAGAAAAAGATTGGAGGGAGGAGAAATTGTCAAATTTTCAAACTGGGAAATATGAAATGTGAAATATGAATACTGAACTATGAATTATCAAAACAGAACAATCACACTCTAAACCCAGTCTGCATGCTGTAACATTTGGTGCACAATGTAACAGACACATTCATAATCCGGAATACTGATGGTTGTGAGAACTGCAGCCTGAACAAAACTTTGCACTAGACAAATTGCGCTGCACCTTTTTCTCACGCTTCTATCTGCTGTCAGAAAAAGGTTTTTGTTTGATTCTCTCGTTCCTTTTCACTTTTAAAACCAAAAGTTTGGAGAAAGTCGTTGAACAAACTTTGATCATGAATACAATGTATGCTCTGACTCTGACACTCTGACAAAACATATGGTTTTGTGAAATGACAGCAGATGAGGGAAACGAGAAAGAAACTGCCAGAAAGTAGGAAAATCGGGAAAAGATTGAGAATTAAAGTTAAGGTCGCAGATGTTTCTAAGTATACAATGTGATTCTCTTTTTTTCATTTGCATTTTTCATTGTTTTGCGTCAGAGACGTGAGAGCTATTTTTGACCATTGGTTCAAAAAACGTTTAGAGTTTTCAGTTCTAAGGTTAACGTCACCCTCTGCACAATTAGTTCTATAAGCTCTAAAAGTTGAAGATCGGTGGGCGAAAGGTCAGGCGGAATGCAGGCAATTCTCGGTGGAGAAACAACGCGGTTGGAAGTAAATAGCAGTTTTCCTTCAAAACGAAAAATAATTGGATTCCCGTGCCGAAGACGACTCCATTTTTAGCGTGGACCACCCTCCTAGACCCGAATGAGAATGCGAATCTATTCGTACCCACCAACAAAACAAGACATTTGCACAAAAAATGCCATTTTTCTGAGTATTGAGGCCCCTGGGTCCAGCTCGACCAATAAATCAGGTTCTAGGGACTTGCTCCAAAGATATAAAAATGGAAACCTTACGATGGAAAATTGTGAGAATTAATGGTCCCTACTACATTCACGCAGTAGTTTGTCAGAAATCTTCAAATTTCTATATTCGTACAGCTTTCGACTGCTTTTGGAGCGTGAAAATAATGTAGTCGTATTAGTCTGTTTGTATACCATGGGCCCAGTCTCGAGGAAGTAACAAAGTCACTAATTCTGTGATGTCTGCTCTTCCAGCTGTTCTCCTGATGTTTTGACTCATAGAGGCAGGAAATTAACCGTTCCCACGAGTTCTGATCTTCTTCTTTTTGTTTTCGTCAAAAACAAAGAAACAAGGCAATAAAATGAGAGGGCGGGGAAGAGATTTGTGGGTGAGAGGGGGTGGATAAACATGTTCCAGATCCAGACAGCTCTGACCTATTTTCAGAAGGTACACAAACCCGTTTGGGTCTGAGTCGTTTACAAGCTGGACAGGGAAATTTAACTAAACAGAAACAGAACTTGACCGAAACATAGAAAAACATTGAAACTCACCCAGCAAAACCGGAATTTTTTCGGAATTTTCAGTTTCATAGTATAATAAGATGAAATGAGGGAGGGAAGAAAAGGCGATAGGTAGTGCGTTTGAAATTTTATTCCAATGACGAAATGTGGGAGAAGGAGAAGAAAACCACTGAGGAGTGAAATATCGCGTTTTTTTCCTTTTTTCAATTTTTTTCGCGCATGATTTCAATCATGTATCAAATTCCAAAAAAGACACCACATACGGGTTTCAAGAGCCAGAAAGGCTCTGAGGGCTCGCAGGACATCTTTACTTCAAATTGAGATAAAATGACAATTCATTTACTTACCAATCGTCGGAAGAATTGGCATATTCGGAAGAATCTCATTGTGTGCGCCGATGACTCAACCTAACCATCTTCCTGTTGGAAGAAATGTCATTCTAGAGAATATATATGCACAAAGTATCGGAATGCGACAAGAGAGTTTTTCCACTCCTTCTTCTCCTTGTCTCCTTAAACCGGGAACGCCCTCTTTGCACATGTCTCTTTTCTTTTCTTCCTCCCGGACCATGTTCATCCTTATGCATGAATATTCTTTTCAAATATAACTATGCTCTATTTGCCATATCCCAGTGGACCATTTTTCTTTAGCTAACGATACACGCGACAGAAAACTGGAAGCTGAGCAGTGCACTTTGGAATGGTCGTCTAAGGCCAAAAGCCGGGCATGACTCCTTTCCAAATGCTTTTCCTTGTCCAGTACCCTCTTTCGCTAATACTTTTGGGATTTGCAAAGTTTTAGTTTTTGAAGTTTCACGGACAAGCACCGGCTGGAGCCGATGATGAATCGGAAGCAAAAAATTCATTTTTAGAGCAAACTCAGAAAAAAGGAAACCACTTTCTAAAACTCTTCTAAGAAAATTGGAGCATAGAAAACTGAAGGTTCCGCTTGAAATTCAGAGAATTTGATCTGAAGACCGGACATGCAGCAGCTGATATTGCTGGAGAGCAAAAGAACGAAAAAAATTAAAAACAAAGAAAAAATGACGGGAGGAATTCTGATGAGAAGATGGCGTTACGAATTCTACCTACATATGATTGGTATTGTGGCGGAACGGAAGAGGGTTCTGCATACGTGATATTGTCTCACGATTCCAGTTCCAAATAATATTTTTAAAAATAATTTTTTTGCTGCAAGCGAACAAAAAACTGTAGTTTTCTCTGAGGGACTACAATTGCTTCTACATATTATCGTGTCGCCGAGGCAATCCAATCCTTTTCCAATTTTTTCTTCCTCATCTGCAGCGTCAACGAGTGACTGACTGCAGAGAGGTTATTTATTATTCCATTGTGTAAGAAGTTTATTTCCTGACGCTGACTTTCACTCTCGGTCAATGTGTTTCCTAGTATCCATTAACTTCATTGCATTACTTCCACTTCTCCGTTTCATATTAGCTTATGCATATGTACGTATGCAAAATAGCAGAGTACGTGCTGCCAACAAAAACCACATCACTCGACATAATTGTTGCTCGAGAACTGTGAACTCTTCACTACACCGCAACATTGGCTTCCGGTATCACGTCGGAACCGGGCATTAGTCTCAATTTTGAGTTTCAGGGATTACTACTGAGATTAGAGACCAAAATAAAGCAAGCCAGAGGTTGCAGATAGAGAGCAAAGGTAGAAGGGGTTTTTTCCCATTCGGGAACTTTGCAAGAGATCCGTTACCCAAACAAAAACGGTTTTTTGATATTCTGACGTCAAAACCGCCTCAGTTTTGCTTTGTCAGTGAGAAGTTGACGGATGAGTGATAGTTCAAAGCAGAGAGTTCCATCTACTCCGCCAAAATGACAATGTTTGTCAACCGAGGGGGATAGATAAAGGAGGAAAACATGAAATATCCGCATGAGTCACTAATAGACTGAAGGGGTCAACCAACTTGATATGCAAAAGACACCAACATATGCGCTCATTTTTTCGACCTTTGAGCAATTAAGCAAATTTGGGAAACAAATGGTGAAGTAAGCATAGCGTGAAAAATAAGGAAAAACAAAGAGCATTCACCAGAATCTGGTACAAAAATTGATTGGAACACATTGGATACTCAACAGTAGAGAAAATGACTAGACTGTCTTGGCTTCTTCTCGCCCACTCCGTGAGACGCTGAGAAAACAGTTAAAGATTAAAAGTTAAAAGAGACGGAAAAACAAAAAAAGAGTGTTCAAGTTGAAAAGAATGCGCATCGCAATGAGTGCAAACAACTTTGAATGAAACAGAGGGCGAGCCGCCAAGCAAAGAAAAACGAAAAACGCCTTTGAAAGTGACGCGGGATGAGGTAGTTGGCCTAAAAACGTTCACTTTTCGCTTTCCTCAATCATCTAAATAAAGCACAGTCATTTCACAGTTTATTCATCTTATTGGATCATTCTCAAGTGCGTTGACCCCCCAAGAAATGGGAGCAAAGATAACCGATACATATTTGTTCAGACACTTTCGTTTTTGCTCAGGAAGATCATTCAAACACAGGACACTAAAGTCCTATCACTTTCGACACTACTTGTGTCAATTGGGATCTATTTCTAACTTGTAGCTTATACCTATTTGCTAACTAACATGAGCTCAGATCACATATATCACTACGGTCAAAGGAGTAAGACACAAACTGTCGAAAGTCATCAGTCAGTAACTGATATGTTAGGATAGTACAAAGGGATTCCGGAAGGCGACGGGGATCGGGTATAATTGGCAGTCAACGAGGAGATCAAACTGCCTCGTAAACTCCGACGGGATCCTTTTCTCATCGGAACTGATGGGTATCAACAACGTGATATGATCTTCTTCTTAGTGTTCCCGTTTCTTCGGAGGGAACAGAGTGCAATGACAACAGAAAAACAACTGGAAGGACACTTGATCCGCTGGAAATAACACTAAACACGTTACAATGCAGTAAAAGTTAGAGCAGAATGATCACTCATAAAAACGGAAGTGAGATGGGGGGGGGAGAAAAGGAGAGAACAACTGAAGACTGAAGGTTGTTCTCAAGCCAAGGTGAAAAGCAGGAAAGAGGAGGGTAATAGAATTTGTAATTCAATTCTTCGAGTTCCGCTAATCAAATGTTTCGTTTTCTTTAGTCGTTTTTACTTTGGTATCAAATACTCGGTATTGAAGCAACACTGAGAAAGTGACAGACGAGGAACTGAATTTGGGTGGACTAGAAGGAGGTGTGTCTTCTAGAGTACCACATGTCCACCAAAATTACTTGGTGGTAAACACGTCGAGGTCCGCTTTTAGACTACTAAGAACGAGCGAACACCCTCTTCTCCTATTCAGTAAGAGCAAAAAACATCTTACTCCTGACTTGTTGACCACAGTCTTTTTGTGGTCATGGATGGACATTGCCGTATGTATGTTCCTCCTGATAAGGAAGAAAACTTGTTGAATTTTGATTCAAAAAAAGTAATGGGTCAGTTGATGTTTTTTCTAATCTTGACAATTTTTCAACAAACAGGAACTTTTTGCAAATCGCATTGTTGATTTTTTCCAGCCAATTTAAGTGATTGTGTTAACCTAAGACCAATTAAACAAAAAATGAAAATAATCAGCTGTTTGAAGATTTTTGGCATACACGATTGGGGCATACACAGTTCAGCTAGTTCACACCAGTTTTTTTCTCTTTTGGTTTCAACGACCATGCACTTGGAAGTCTTCCATAAAAACGGCGGCCGGCAAAAGCTCTCGGCAGGCAGCAGTCAAACTCGTGTTCTCATCAACCTGTAGGCAATCTTGCGGCTACAGCCAACAAAAGTCAAGATGGACGACTCTGCGTGAGAACAACTCATTGTGTTTACGTCACTCCATCTCTCGTTTCTACTTCACTCATAATTGTGTGAACATCAGGCCATGGTGCTCCGATTTGTTCAGTAAATATACAGACAAATGGTACTAGACAACAAATGGCAGTAGGGAAACTTAGGTGCAAACTCTAATGGGATGGGGTTTCCCGTTCATTCAGTTTGAAATGAAAGAAGAATACTTGAAGGGAAGCTATATATAACGTTTCAATCTCTTCATTCAAGATCAAAGTGAAGATTCTGTTCAAGGTAGAGTAGTCCTTAGTCTTTATGGAAGCGGAGAATCGAAGATTGCTGCTGCAGATAAAAAGAAAAAAATGAAGAGGGAGAAAGTGACCAATTTCTTATGACTAACAAGGACAACTAAAAAAACGGAGAAAATGCTACCCTGTTCCATGATAAAGTGCTATTTCGAGACAAACTGTTTACCTAGACCCTTATCGAAATGTACGAAAAAGTAAATGTCATGGAGTTACAGTTAAGGGTTGGGCTGCTTCGTTGCACAAAAAAGAATAGAAGAGGGCAATTTTACGTTTCGAACGCAATCTTCTCTTCCGGTTTTTATGGTTTTGGTTTCACTAGTCGTCACCCTCCCTCGGCAATTACTCTCTTGTCTTACCTACCCATAAAATCCGTCGTATAACCTAATTGGCTGTGAAACCTTGGAGGGATAGACGAGAGAAAATTCTATGAAATGTTCTGCTTCAAGGGAATGGAAAAAAGAACGAACCGCTATGAAATACAAAAAGTCTATCGACTTACTTTTTCTCTCAGACACATAATGGATCGCAGCATATCCAGCAGCATTGTTGTTACTGACTGACCTTTATATCTGAAAATTGAAAGGTTTCAACCACCATTAATAGCTGCGGAGGTGGGAATGGAATAATCGAAAGGGAATAAAACAATAAACGACAGTTACAAACGTTCGGAGATCGGGGCAATGAAAAAGAGTGTGGGTGGCGGAGTGGGCGATGATCGTTTCAATTTTACTTTGCAAATTTATGATTTGCATTCAATGGGAACACTGAGATATAGCATTGACAGGAAAGGTATAACTGAGAGGGCATAAAAAGATGGATCCGTTATTGCTATGACTACTAATAGTTGGGTGAGATAAATGCAACCTGGCGAGGAAAAAGAAGAGGAGGTGTCAATCTCACTTGAGAATTCAGAGATGGGGGCACTTTGAAATGACGTGAAAGTTTTGAGAACTTGTTACAACTACTATTTTGAATATGCTTCCAGCAAATTTAAAATTGAAAAATTAAATATGAATTCAAAGAATCAGTTCTTGTAAAATGAAAGTGTGAAATAAAACTTTTCGAGTACAGTTCTCCAACAAGTTGTCACTCGATTAGTGAGTGAGGCAATAGGGAGTTCACTTGCAAATGTGTCATTGAAACACTAATTTGACAAGATAATGTAACCTGATTAATAAATCGTTTTTTTCAATATTTAGAAACATTCAAAAGAATATGATTTTATGGAATTCGAATTTTCAAAAAAAGAAAGAAGATAATCACAAATCAGCAGATAATATCAAAAAACATGGAAAGGTGCAAAAAGGGCAGAGAGGACACTGTATGTCTGCGTCTCGATATCTTCACAGTTTCACCGTGTGGGATGTATGGAGAGATGTGGAGGGTGCAGAGAAAAAATACAGTTGCACAGAACTAAATTGATATGGCATTTGTCACATTGAAACGGAAACCTTCAAAATGTCCGCTGAGAAAACTGACAACAACGACACTATGACAGAATTTTTCACGCTTTTTACTGTCAGATGACGAACAGCTGTCGCCAAAAAAACATGCGCATTTCTAACAAAAAAACTGTAAGAAAAAAAGGTGTGTGATTACCCACAAGACATTGTTTCTCTTTCCCTTTTTCAAGATTCTAGACATTTCCATATCTCTTTCTGTGATTCATGTATCCTTGAAACTCTCTTCAACTTTCCCTCCTACCAAGTGCGGATACCAAAAATTCTGGGAGAGTTTCTGGCAAACCATCAAATTGCTAATTCAATTCGCGCATTTCGTGTTTTGAGTGCGTCCGCATCCTTGCGGGAAATACGATTTACATCGATCTCGAGATAATTTGATTCAAGCTGTTGCACACGTCCCGACAAACACTGGACAAGAGCCCCGACGGACGGACCAACGACTTTTGACTCGATTGTCCGAAACTTTTCCGCGAAGTTTACCGCAAACACTCACTACTGAGTTAAGAGTCTAGTATTTCAGGGCTATTTTGAATAAAAAAACTAAAAACCGATGAAACAAGTGAAAAACAAGGGAACGCAAAGGTACAACTAGTCGTTGTCAGAGAAATAGAGAAAACAAAAAACAAAAGAGTAAACGGGAGCAGGAATAACATTTTGAAACTATATCTGTGAAAACTGCTGATAAGTGAACAGGCGGGCGCAATTTCTCATTTTTCTTCCTATGAACACCAGCTGTTCCATTTCTATTTCCGAGATCAAAATCGCGCTGAACGAATGTTTTGATTGGAGATTGGATCTAGCCAGGTTGACCTTTGTGTCAATTGTCTATCATTTGTTTTCTTTTCTCCCCAACGTTTGTTTCGTTTTTCCCGGATTCAGACCCTCCAGCTCTTGATCGGTTTCTGTGCGCACGTGTGGTCAAGAATGCGCCAAATGGTGTGAAGGTGCGATGCCAGCCGTCTGTTGTTCTTTTCAAGTGGACTTGCGGGCACTGGTATTCCATGAGCCAGCCACGCTAAACCAAAACAATTCATTAACAACAATCTGATTATGCATATTATTCATATTATTACAGATTTCCAAATGTCGCAGGTTTGGTTTTCGGCGCTTTTTAGCAGCTCAAACAAGTGATCTGATGAATTGGAGGAAGGAAATGGCAGATTGAAAGACATGAATTGGTGCTCATTAGTATAAGACGGGTCGTTGGCAACATGCAGATTTCTTTAGGTCAAGATCTTGCAATTCAACCCAATTCACAAATGTTACGCAGTTTATTTGAAGCAATTTGAAATATCTTTTAACTTTTTTTCGAAACTATTCATTATTTGGTGCAGTTGAAAACTTTTTCAAAAAAGTGCGTTTGGAAAAGAAAGCTCAATTTTTTTGAGTGAGAATTGAGTGTCACTTATCATCATCTGTAAATGAGAAAGAGAACACTTGTCCAACGTGCTTCTTCTAGTTCTGATTGTCCGATAAGCGCACTTTTATACTCCCAGCATGACATTAAGCCAGTTGATCACCACTGAAAACGAAAACGCTTAAGAGTGCACGTTCGTATTCAACTCTTTCAATCAAACTTGAATTCTTCCTTTTTTGGCTGAAAATCAGTATAATTACAGAAATTTTTCATCTTATCATTACCAGTTGTTCCATTTCTAAACCCTTACATCGTCCCCAATCTCCAATCAGTTCATCATGCTCACTATCATCTAATACAATGTTTTTCGGTCACTGAGGTCCTTTTCCTCTTTTTGGTCCCGCCTACGGTCAAAGAAGCTGTGCGTGAGCTGCTATCCCAGCAACGTCGCCGCCCAATAGCACGAATCAGTGGGAGGAGTCAGAAGAGCCTTCAGTAGCATCTTGGACAGAACAACGAACTAGAAGAAGAAGAGGAAGGCGCTCGTCTTCTCGTTAAGGCTTCTTGTTGTCTTGTTATCGCCGGTCTGCAGTTCGTTAAGAAGCAGCTGTCACAAGTTGCACCATGGAGGTTCATCATACTCAGGCAACGTCGGCTTCTCAGCTCACGTTCTCTTTCATCGGTGACTTTTTGCCGAGCTCCGTGATTTCCTCTCCCGACTACGGCGTTGATTGCACCTCGTTACCGGTTGATGTCTCTGCGCCGTCAAATCAAGAATACTCTTCAAATCAAGACTCGTCAGTCTACATCTCCAGTGCCCTACGACTTGCTTCTGAGGTTCCAGCAGAGTATTCGTTTACTCCTGATGATAATATCCATGTTAAGGTCAGTTTTTTATAGATCACTCTCTTCCTTTACATTATATTTCCACTATCATCAAAAATTGAATCATTCGTAAAGTTTTGTGATGCAGTCTTTTTTGAGCATGTCTACCAAGTTTTGTTTAGTGACTTTGAAAATCTTTTTTTGAAAAGAAAGAAAGCTTCAGAATTTGGAAAACCGGAAAACTCTGAATGGATGCCTAATTGAATGCATATCTGTCATGGTTTTGTTGATAATACCCTACAGTAAGATTTTTCAGCCTGACGCTGTCAACGTCACCTGCGAACAATGCCATCAACCAGTTCAAGAAAAATTCTTTCTGAATGTTAATGGACGGTATTTTAAAAAATTTAAAAAAGTATTTCCAACTAAGTTGAACATTTTTAGGACATGGCATGAAAGTTGTCTACAATGTGTAAACTGTGAGAATCCCTTGAACAACAAGTGTTACTGCAAAGATTCTAAATTCTACTGTAAAGGATGTTATTTTCGGTTAGTTGAAAGGAAAAACACAATTTCTCCGTTGATTAAAATTAGGCACTCCCTTTTCTGAGTTAATCTGGAGCAAAGCAACCTTCAAAGGACGGGGTTGTCTTTTTAAACTTTTTAAAAATAAAGTCTTATGATTTCTAACTTTTTACCTACACAACGGCTGAGTCACATTTCATTGTTCCCGAGAGCTTTCCACTGATGGTGTCCAAAGTTCTTTCGAGGATAGAACATTATCGCAGCTCTTTCCAAAAATCTCGTTCTTTGAAAGAATCGCTTTTATCATGTCTAAAAAAGAAGCTAGCTATAGCCGGACCCCCGGAAAAGGAAAAGTGAGTGACCAGCTCAATAACCGTATTATTGCCTAACCAATCCTAAAATAACATGTGTCAGGAAGTGGTTAATGAGGCACAGTTGCGCGAACATGCAGCTGTCAGCTAACCTGGTCCCAGTTATATAATACTACAGTAATCCGCATGTCCCTTCTTCGTTACCCATCTATTATATGATTTGCTCCGGATATGCGTATTCCGAGGTTTCTTGCCTCCATATTTCTCAAACGAGCCAAATTGAATCATATCCAGTTCACAAATTTTCAACCAACAACTGAGTTTGAGTAGTAAACGAAGCAGCAAATTTGGTTTTCATCCTTGTGAAATCCTTCTTCGTTTTCATAAAAGAAAGAACCAAATCGATAGTTCAACGAAAAGATGAGACACAGCGGCTAACTGAGTTATTCTTTATATGCTTTGTGCTCCACACATCCTAAACCGAATAAATCTGCGCGAATCCGTTTAAGCAAACGTGGATGTTGTGTGTTCAAAAGAAAGAAAGAAGGAAACGCCGCGGAAACTGACCGAATTGTCTTTTGAGCAAAAGAGAAAAGAAAGAAGAAGACTTCATAGTTGAATTTCCGAAAATGTCCCCGAAGCTGTTTTTATGTTTACATTTGTGAAACTCGCAGAGAGGGTAGGTCACTGCTATGATTCGCCGCCAAAACAGCGAGAACAATTGACTGGGAACTGTTATGACTGGTATATACAAATTCAAGAGGTTATTTGATAGACCCCCGCGCGAGACTTCCGCTGACAGATGGTTTATCCTCTTGTGAAAAGATGCGCCGACATGTTGCGCGGTCTCGTTTATACAGTCTCATTAGGCCACTTAGAGTCTTCCCTAGAGCATTCTTTCCTATTGGTTAGACAGACAACACAATTGAAAACTATTGAAAACATCCAGTACATTTTGTAGAGAATTTGGTCCAAAATGTTCCGCTTGTGATCGGATCATTCAAGAAACGGATTGGGTGCGAAGAGCAAGAAACTTTGTCTACCATCTAGCATGTTTCGCTTGCAATCAGTGTCGAAGGTACACATTCAACGCTCATTCGGTTATTCTATTAGGAACTTCAGGCAACTCAGTACTGGAGAAGAGTATGCTCTTCAAGAAGGAAAACTTCTTTGCAAGCAACACTTTGTGGAGCTGGTTGAAGGAGAAAGTGGCATTTCTAACCATAAAGCCAAAACGAAAAGGGTTCGAACCACATTTGCAGAAGAACAGTTGTCTGTTCTGCAGGTATTAAAGAAAAACTAGAGAAAAAGTAGTTTTATATATTTTTATCAGACCTATTTCAACCGAGACAGTAATCCGGATGGTGCCGATTTGGAGAAAATAGCAACAATGACAGGACTGAGCAAGAGAGTCACTCAAGTTTGGTTTCAGGTAAAATGCGACAACTTGAGATAACCTAAAAATTGAAATTTAAGAATTCTCGTGCTCGCCAAAAGAAATGGCATCAAAAGTCGGAAGGCGACAACGATGAAAGTCAACGATCGTCTCTCGGCCCCTGTAGTCCGGGACAGAAATCCGACAGCAGCAACGATATGATGTACCCAACATCAGTTACTACAAGGTATAAGAAAGTATAAGAATGTGCTCATTGAACCTTTTTTTAGCGCGGAAGATGCTATACCGGAATCAATCGTGATCATGTCTACTCATCAGTTTGAATGAGAAACATCCTAAATTTCAATGTTTTCAATTCAATTTTCGTTTAGAATACCGCAATTTTACACTAGCTTGCTTTTACATGTTCATCAACGTAATATCTTTCACTGCTTAATTATCATAACCATTTCTGGTCAATAAGAGTGTCACACTCTTGCCATGTTTCACATTTCTCAAGATCTCAATCTTAGTGTCCATCAATTGCGTACAAAGGTGAAAGATTCCCAATTTTGATAATTTTTCATTTAACCACCGAAGTGCATCTATGTCATTTTCCATTACTGATTTCAATTTTTCAGTTTGTACCGATATCTCTTTCTTTCAATTTCAAGTCTCTTTCTCTTTTCGCTTTTCTCCACTGCTAACCTACCCTTTTCCATCCCATTTTTCCTGTTCAAATTATTCTAATAAACTGAACATTTTGGAAAGTGAACCATATTGTCTAGCAGCACTTTTAATGGCCTTTCAGTCGCCAGTCTCGTATTGAGAAGGCATAACCTGTTCATTCAGAAGGCATCCCCTTTCGTTGCCAACCATGTACACTTCAATTTCACACTTACTCTACAATTTGGTACTTTTTTCACCGGTGCTGTCTCAAGTCTCAAGGAAACGAAAAAAGAAGACTGTTTAAGAGTGTCGAGAATACTTATAGTTCCAGTTCATTTTCTCTTTGTCAAAGCTTTTCCTAGAATCAGTTTTACTTATTTTTCCAAAAAAAAATGTAAATTTGTAGTTTAAATTTACTAAAAAAAACTATCGCAAACTTTTTAATCCGTTTTTTTCGTCTCTTGTTAAAATTTTCAGAAACTTGAAGAGTTGGAAAATCAAACATTAGGTGGTATTGTAAACATAAAATTCTTGTTTAGGTCATCGATGACCAGTTTCAGATGCTTAATTGACCTTTTTTGCTTGTTCTCGTCGCACTTGTTTGATCAGATCCTCCGTTCTTGGTGTCCAACTCATTTCATTTGTGTGTCTGTTTTTCTGCGACCGTAACCAAACAAAGTCAAAGCCGATACCCCCACTTTTGTCGACAATAAAAGAATAGGCGTTTCGTAATTAATTCTTGCCGCCGGTTGGCGGTAATGTACTCCCAAGAATGAGAAGGACAGGCGAGATGATGTTGGAGAAGAAGTGAAGTGACAGAGAGGTTAGGAATCACAGAAAAGTGCGAAACTTGCGGCAAAATGAGTAAATTCAAGGTCATTCACGCTTGCATATTCCGCTTGTCTACGGTACTGTAAAACGGGGCGCGAGGCGTCCGAGAAAGAATGAAAAGGGGCAAAAAGTGAAAAGTGAGTGACTATCAAAAAAAGAGACAATGTCCGTGGCCACTCTCGTCAATGGACATATTTTCCAAACGAGAACCGATAATAGAGACCGAGGAAGAGACGCGTGAAGTTTCGATACAATTATCTCAGTCGGTATATGACTGACAGACATATTTGTTTCTGAGTTTTTGTTCCTGCGCTTACTGTGTTTTATTCGAAAACTATCAGATATACTAAAAATTCTTCCAGCTTTTTTCTCCAATTTTTTTTGCCAACGGGGTTTGAACCCGATCAACGAATATAAATTCCTGTATATCTCTCCGTCAACTATGGTTGTCGAAAAAGAGGAAAAAGTGCAAGAAAAGTTTCAATTGGATGATAGGCGATCCCGAGACAATGTCGAAACCGTTTCTATCAGTCCCTCCGACACAACGAGAAAAAGAGATAGCATTTTTTCGGTGTTTCTGCATGACATTTCAACTGATTTTCATCTCATTAAGTTGCCCGCATCGAGAATAAGGCGTTGTATCAGCAGTATTGTCTTGTCCCTTCTTGTCCTGCGACCGCCCTTATTCAACTTGACCTCTATGACGATTTTGACAGTCATTTAAAAAAATGCAGCTGCCATCACGCATGCACACCTCCAATGTTTACTCTTTTTCATTGATTCCACTCAGAAATTGTTCTCTTTCGAAAAAAATGGGGAGCGCGAAAACCCGATCTACCTGATGTTTGAGAAAAATAACTGTCTAACGATAGAAGGAATACACGCAGGTATTGATAGCTACACTCAGCTTATTTTCATCCATTCAGTCAGCGCATCGAATTTGGTTAGGCAGAATAAGAATTGCGCGGCATTCGTGACTGATTGATAAATTGACAGCGAAGAGCGACCTGTAGAGAACACATTTGAAGGCGGCGAAGAAGACGACGTCGAAGTTTTGAAGAGGTTGCCATACAAGACGAGTGGCATGAAGAAGTGCAAAATGCAAATTGAAAGTAACCTGTTTTCGAAATGTTGTCTCGTCCATATGTGTGGACCCATATACAATGTCTCATTCACTGTTCCCTTTTCGACTTTTGATGCTATCAAAACTTTGTCTCCCAATTACCATTTCTTCTCTTGTCCACTGTTTTTGTGTATTCCACCCAATATCGACTTGTGTGTGTGACTAGTAGTCAAATCAGCAAAAGGTTACTGTTCAGAGAGATAATCAGAAAAAACTTGATTTCTAAAAACGGTCTACCAACATTCTTCAAATTTTTATCGAGCATTTTATCTCACAAGATGTCTTCCGCTGTCTTTGATGGTTTTCTTAAAAATTCTCAATGCTTCTGTATCATCTGAAATTAAAATTAGGAAAATCACAAGCAGTGTTATACAAAAAATGGTATTGTTTATGATTCATTTTGCCTTGGAACTTGTGCCGCCCAACGCATTATATTGTATTCCTCTTCTATTTTTTCCGTTATTCATCTGTTCCGCCAAGTCGCCATGTTTCTTAAGGAACGAATCATTTTTTGTTCTAGGATCCGCCACTTGACATTGTAAGGAGGTAGGGAGGGCAACCAAAAGGTTGAAACATGTTCTCTCCACTAGGCTTTCACTCGTTCTTCTTACGTCTTACGTTCGATTACGGGGGTGTGTGTGTACAGCGTGCCCCCTTGATTTGATGAAATGGCAGAACTGACTGATTAAACCATTCGTTTTCTGTCGATCAGTCCGGAGAATTAGGTACTGTTAGAGTCATGCATCGTTACTCGTTTACCTTTTTAACGCACTCTTTACATTTAACAATTGATTAGATTAAAAAAGGCGTATTTTCAATTTTTGGATTCCTATGGAAAATTTCACCAATTTATCATTATGATTTAAGAACAGACTGATGTAGTTTGTTGGGAGACTGACTAACAATGGTTGTCTTTAAAACTTGGTGCATAATGCATTAAATAATCCAGACTAATCTTCAGAATTTTCGAATTGTTTACTAATTGTAAAATCTAAATATTTATCAACGACATGTAATATCCGCCATCCGTGTGTTTGTATACAGCAATGTAGTGTTCTAGTCAATCCAATCCTACCATTAGCACCGTCTCATGACAAAAGAATACAGCAAATTCAGTCGCATGCCGTGGTTTTCCAAATTTGCACACATGGCTCCTATTCAAATGCTGATCCAATGCCCAGGCTTCTATTTTTTACTGTACAAACAAAGAGCCAATTATCGAAAAATTTTGGAGCTGCTCTTGCCATTAGTAGTCACAAACGCTCCAGAGATTGCTTTCTGCAACAAGATTTCTTGTATTCAAGTTTTTCTTCTTTTGCCTTCACCTAATTCCCTTTTTCTCTGCCCAATTTTTTTCTACAATCACTGAGAGGCAGAAAAATTCAGTGAATCAACAAAACGAAATAAGAGACGGTAGAATATTGAATAGTAAACATTTGAATGAATAGGCGAATAGTGGATTGGGAGAGAAAAAGAGGTGCTCTCGGAGGGGCCGCGCAGGGTCGAACTGTCTGCGCACAGTGTGCTTTCAACTTGTCACTACTGAAAATGCATAATTCCTTTGACTTTTCGCTCCGGAGTATGCAAATAATCCGTTGGGATTTCATTTTTCGAAAACTAGAGAATGGTATGGGAGCATTTAATACGGTAACGTTTATTAATTGAATTTTCAATTGTTTCTTTGATTCTTTAAAATCATAAATAACGTAAAACCGTTTATTTCTTTATGTGTTTATATAGACGTTGATTTGTAAAAGATTTCATACTAGAGATTTTACGAAATGGAACAAAATAATGCCGCCCTATATTGAACCACTAGACAACTGAACGACGGTTCGCCACATTCCCGACTGCGCTAACTTCATCGTATCAGACCTACTAATGTAAGACAATGGTAAGCAAAGTGGAAATGAGTGATCGGGCGGCAAAACAGAAACCCACCTGGTAGGCATGAAAAGAGATACTCGTCTTATCTGATTTCCCAGGAGCATAGCTGACCCCAACCAAGGTCTTTCGACCTTTTCTTTGTTTTTCCTTGGACCAAATATTTGAGGGAACAACATTTTTCGAGGGACCAACCAAACCCGCGTATTCCTTTTTTGAACATTTGCTTTATAAATGCACTGAGATTTTTAAAATTCATAGGATTTGCTCACTTCAAACCAAATTCAAATTTATGCTAAGAATTTTTGTTAGATTTTACGTAAAAATGGAGATGCTGAAAGCGACCAGGAAAGATTCCATCACATTCGAACTTTTCAAGTCATTTTCTCTTCCAAACAGTTGCACAATTTGCCAACCGCGTATGCAAATAAAGGCGTCACGTAGTTGAGTCGACTGCTGAGCCGCCGCAGGTTACTGTGCAGCATGTTCTTCGTTTTTTTCTTTTTTTCATTTTTCGTTTGGGAATGAGACTCCCGCACGAGAGCGCCGCGACCCCGGGGCCAGGGGGCTGCTCGCCGTTTCTGAGTATCTTGCAGGCCCTCTCACCAAATGCTCTCAACTCGTTGCGTATAATTTTTGTGTTTATCGAGACTTTCCTTCTCCCCTTCCCAGCTCACCATATGTAAACTAACCTCCGTTTTCAACCGAGTTTTTTCTTCTGTCAACACAAAGTCTTTCATTAGAAATTAGTCACAAGGCTACCGTTGACAGGTTTAACTTTTTTGAAATTCCTCATTCAATTGAATATGAGACAATTCCTGTGTTCATCTTTAAGTTTACCTTTTGTCGATACATGTTGACATCTGTCAGGCGTTAAATCCTTTCGTGTACTTTAGTAACAGCTGCGGACTATTTCATAAAAATTTGTTGAATGAATAGCACACACTTGCGTGTTTTCCATCTTGGAAAGTGTTAAACAAATTTTATAACTCTGCTTTCAAAAATATCTAAATTTGAAAAAATCTTAAAAAAAAATCTTTTTGAGTACGTTTTTCATGAACATTTTTTCTACCAATTAACTTCTGTGTCCCCCATGACATTTGACGTTTTAGTAAATACCAATTACTTAGTGACTCACAGTCATTATGAACCTTTCTGTTGATCCTTACTACAACTTGAGAACACTTTGCACACCGTTGTTGACTACGGTAATGCGGTTAGCCAATAGGCGGAAAAAGTCTGCGCGACGACGAGATTATGCATGCTGAAGGAAAGGTGAAGTGGATTGATAAAAGAAACGACCTCACCATTCGAGAATATTCAATTGAAGATAGGCGACTGTCCAAATTGAGGTTGCCGACCTTGAGTTGAGTAGCAGTAGCCATAGATTTCGATGAAATTTTTTTCAAAGTAGTTAATTCTGCCTATGATTCTCTTGTCACCTACCGTGTTTAGACACTTTACACACCCGCATAGCATTCCTTGCGAGGCGGAAACTAGACGCCACCGATCCTCCTGAAGGTGGTGATGGCTGTCGAAATGGAAGGCGAGGTCGCTAGAGAAGAATCGAAACTAATTAACCCGAAGATATTAAGAGTTCGAATCACAATTAGCACTTCTATTGTCTTGCAGTTTTTAAGATGCAAGTTCTTGTAGCGCTTCTGTTTTTCTTAAACTGAAGTATTGATTAAGCAAAAAAAAACGGGTAACTTTGTTTTTGGGAAAATTCAAATCAGTACTATAATTTAGGCCGACTTATCAAATCAGTTGACCAGATCAACCTGCCATTGATTCCCTGAACAGTTTTAATTCTCCTGTTTCTTCATTATTCATTCTTCCAATCTTACAGTTTTCTATTTTTAATATTCCTTTCTTCCCCGTTTTAATTGAATTTGCTTCCGGAGGCGCTGGGCAAATGCAGCAAATGCATACATTTATTGTGTGCACAGTTTACAAAATGCTCGCAATGCTCCGTTTGTCTGGTATTCACTTTTCTGTAAGAAGAAAGTTGTCCCGGTTCCCAAGAGCACAACCGACCGCACTAATAGGATTACTGTGTAATGTTTTCTAAAAATTAATAATAAAAGCGCATTTTTTGAATCAGAGTGGTACCTCCGCGGAGGTTGGTACAAAAACCAGTCATTTTTTTTACAAACACCAAATGGATTGGTATAAGTTATTCAACAGTGCCGTTTGAATTTATGACAAGAACCAGCAGTTTCTTTGAGTTCTACACTTTGCAAAGTAGATTTTATCCCCCTTAAATATTCTTGAATTTTCTTAACTGCTCAGGCACCAGGCGCCACTATAACGAATAGGTTATTGTTGGCATGGTGAGTAGTCAAATGAGGTGGTGAAGGCATTCAGTGGTGCATTCTTTGCCTCGATTTTGCCTTGGTCCCATTCCTTTCATTCACCAACTTTTTTTATTCATTTTTCCTTAGCCCCACTTTTTTCTACAACTACATACATGTCCACCACGACTTCATTGTGATTATTCATAGAGCCATTTGGCTTTTGAGGGAGCAAGCCAAACGGCATTCTTTCGCTTGCATAGGCAAATGTCGTATATCCCAGAGACTCTAGAAGCACCGTCGTTTCAAATCGACGCCATCTAATATGCATATTTGAACAACTGCTGGTGGCTGCCCTAGATCTCCGCCGCTCCGGAGAGAAGCTTTTGTTTTAACACGTAGCCGCTCTACAGTATGCACGACAAGCTAAAACCAAGAAACAAACACATTGATTGAGGCAGAAGAGATAAGCACGGGCCTCGGTTCAAATAGCACCGAGTTTTGACTCATGTGTCTGTTGTCAATGCTCATTTCGTTAGGCTGATGACCTCTTGATCGCATCTGCTTCTTCTTTTCCATGTTTCATCCGCATACACAACTACCTTTTCTTCTCATCTCTTTCCGCTCGAATCCTTTCCATTCCCCTCACCCAATCAACATTTTTTCCCAATCAATCACTCGATAAAATCCATCAAATCTTTATAATCGAAGCCTAGGTCCTCGTTTTTTCTGCTTTCCCAAGCTGCATCAGCATCCAATTGGCAGTTGTGTTGTCTGTCAACCTACGTAATTTTCCTGAAGACTCGAATTCATGAGCCAAGTGGTGCTCAAAAGACTAGGTAATGAATGTGAAGTGTAATGGAAAAACGAGAGAGCTTCATACACAAAGATATCATATCATCTTATCTCCAAGGGGCGTTTGAACAACTTTTTGCATATTTGAAAACTTTCTGACCGACAATTCTCAGTAAGCGGATTCCCGACTTGATGGTCTCAATGGTGAATACTTTCAGAAACTGATGTGTCACTGACACTCGCACACAGCTACAAAACCATTTCTCTTATCATATGCAAATTTGGCGTTTTTTAATACTCTAACGTGTTATTCACAGCTTATCAGTCATTTCTTTATGATCTTATATGCGTGTGCAACATTAACTTCAAATTATTCTCAATGTGATTTTTTTGAAAACTCTGAAAAGCGAACTGTTCGAATTCAGTGTGAATATGCTCACAGAACGCATTGTCCGTCAACTTTTCTTTTGTTTACCTGCTAATGAAAATGAGAAAATGCACAATGATTTGCTTGGCAAATGCCACTCTTCTCCTCACTTTTTCATTTCGAAACTCGGAAATCGAAAATCTCATTGAGGAAGGAATTTGTTTCGTTTAAAACCGAGAGTCGATATGCGAACTCTCCTTCATTTCTATCCCTCTTCTTCCCCCTCAAGTTTGCGTCAAAAGCTATCATAACAAGGACGAGGCGGCAACGAACGGCGAAGAGCCTCAAAGCAAAAAATCAGATCGAATCATTAGGCACATGCGACAATTGGCTGAAAAATACTGAGACATGGACGCACACAGACAGCGGGTGTCACTGGCCAGGAGTTAGTTGCGAGTTAGTTGGTTTGCTGAAGAGAGTGACTGATTTTATGCCAATATTACAACTACTGGGGTGGCTCATTTCTGAATCGCCTCGCGATCACCCTTCGTCGGGAATGAGTAGCCTCCGCCGTCGTTTTTGCTTGATCCATGCCGCCAATGCACAATTCTTGATTCCGCCTTGCATCGGCTTGCATGAAACACATTCTTCCGCTGGAATAAGAATAAATATTACATTGCATCAATATCCTCCCACCCCTCATATATTTCCCTATTTCCTTTCTCCCCAAGCTTCTTCCATTATGACTTTCTGATTCATCACTTTGTTTTTCCTGTCTGTACATACCGTACCGTCTTGTTGATTTATTCCTCCTTTGTAAATTCATTTTTTCTCTTTCCAGGTCAAAAAGAAAACGGTTTGCAAGTTGCAGTCACATAACACATATCAAATGCCACAAGAATGAACTCTTTGGACACCACATTTCAGCTCCTTGCCGGTGTCTTCGGTAAGTCGCTCCCTATCTCTGCGCCACCCCAACCGTCCTCCTCGGAGGGAAGCACCGATCGTTCGCCTGCCACAAATCATTCGCATGTGCCGTGATAATTCATTTCGACTGATTTTGAGAGAAGAAACACGAGAAAACGAGAAAAACGGCCGAGTCGGCGGTGATGATCGATGTGCAGGTTGCGAAGGGCAGGGCGGAGCGGAGCAGGAACAAAATCACAAAAAAAAATCTGGAAGACATATGTTTCCCTTTTATCTTGAGAATGGAATGGAATATAAAATCAAATAATTATTTTCATTGGGTATTTAGTTCCTTCTGCACTAATTCAATGCTGACTTGTAGTTTGTTCCCGGTCTTTTTCCAAGAGCAGCGTTATTTGAAAAACGAGACTTTCTGGATGAGTAGAACTGGCAACGACGATCATGCCACTGATGCGCTTCTGTCGCAAAAAAAGAACTTTTGCGAGTGGGGTGGTGTGCGCGAATTTGATTGGCGCTGTGAAAATGAGATGAAATGTGCAGATTGCCCAAGTAGGACATGCCACATGCAAAAATAAATTGACTTTCGACTGACTGGAGGAAAAAGAGAAACTGAATCGAACAATTTGAAAAATGAGCCATTTTTTTTCCAGAATCTGTCGATTCCCTTGTCAAACAACATGCGAGCCCGTCGCAGTCTGGTGCCAGCAAACGCAAGAGTCGGCCGGTGAAGAGGATTATCACTGAGGAGGTAATCCAAGAAGAAGAAGAAGACGTTAGTTTTAGTTTTGAGTTTCATGTCTTTTTACATTATGTACAGCTACAACAACCCAAAATTTGAGTCTCTTCAAAAAAGAACTGAAGTTAGTCAAAACGACTGCTTAAGCAACTTTCAAACCAAAACGTTTTTTTTTCTTTCCTTCCCGGCGGTCCGGTCAAGTTGAGTTAAAAGACGAGCCGAGCATAGCCCCCGAAATTACTTTGGCATCCATCCATCCATCCGTCTGTCCATTTGCTTTCTTTTCTCAAGATTGAGCAGTGGATTGAAAGTGTGGGATAATGCAATAAAGGGGTGACTAAAAAGGAGAAGAGATGCGGGTATCGAGATAAGCAGATTCGGGAGTTGGACTTGGCAATGATGTCGGTCGAAGCTAAAAAGTAGGCAGCAGGCACATCCGACGAATTCCTTGTTTGTTTTCTGCCTGAACTCACTTGGTCCCATCACTTTGTCAGTTTTCACTTTCACTTCAAAGCATATGAGAACGGTTGTCTTTTTGGTTGCTCCAAATCAAACACTAGGGAATGCTCCAAATACACTCTCTCACTCATCCTCTGACTCCAGAGCAGAAGTTAGCAAATTCGAAAAGCGTGCAAGCCAAAACTAGCCAAGACCCTGGGAACATGCCCACCAAAACGGACCAGAGTAATCAAGCCGTCCACCCATATTTTTCAATAAGTATCATGGCCCCCTTGCAGCCAAGTAATTGAATAAGTAATGAGTGCCGGGTTAGTGAAGACATGCCATCAGTGGCGGAAGAGATCCTTTGGGGGCAAAACGCCGGGGGTCTTCGGTGCCGTCCATCCGTCGCGTGTGTATGAGTGAGAAGCAGCACGACCCCACTGAATGACTCGAGTTTTTTTTCCTTTCCTCCCCACTTTTGCTTGTTTTTCACATCATTCCCGTTATTTTTTTTCAATTGCCTCAGATTTATACATACTAGGAGCCGAGGAATATTTTCGCGCTCCTTCGTTCGTTCCGTTCGTCCGCTGCTCTTCAATCGCCGTCCCCCCGCCACCCATTTGGAGCGCTTCTCTTGGTCCCCCTCTCAATGTTTTTTTTTGAGCCAGTGAGTGCTGGTAGGGCCCACTCCGGGGCAGAGATTCCTCTCCATCCGTTTGCCGATGCAACATTTGTTGCATATATAAAACGGAGGAAAGGGCGGAAAAAACGGGGGCATTTTGAAAAGTGAGAAGCTGCAACAAGTGGAGTAGGTCGTTTCTGTTTCTCATTGGGACCATCCACCATCCAACGACTTTTCCCTTTTGTTTTTTGTTTTTTTCCCATCTCAATTGCATTCTTTTTTTGCAACACTCTTTTTCTATTTCTTGGTCATCTGGTTGCTCTTCTTCAACTATTTCTATTTTTCTGGATTTCATTCATTTTGTGACGAGTAAATGATACTCACCAACCAATAAGCATCAATTTTTGCCAAAAAATGTGAGGGCGGCTTTGCCTTATCTAAGGTTACAGAAATATGTTCTTAAAATTAAGTGATTCCGATAAAGATCAGCTTAATGTTGTTTTCTACCCTCCTAATTCATCAAAACTACTGCCCTCTCTTCCGAAAATTTTTGATGTTTCATTCTTTATTTCGGCCAGTGTAATATCCAAAGTTTTTTCACTGGCAGTTTATTCGACAGGGGCGGAAGAAATTTGATAGAGAGAAAAAAGAGAATTCTCGAATCAATCAAAGTTTAGTCGGTGACTGTTTAGTCGGCCGCGGTAATGTTGATTTAGTAATCATTGCGCAAAGCAAAGTCAAACGGGGGTATGATGAAAAAATGACGAGATTCGTATAATTCAAACGCAACTTTTTAGAATTGAGGGACGTTTTGAGAAATGTATGGTAAAATTATCTGTTTCAGGAATCCGAACCATCTTCCGAAGAAGTGCAATGTCCAGTGATGCAGTTGGATACCACGGATTCCCTTCTGGCCTCAATTCAGCAGTTTACAAGTGATGAAAGTGGCGAGGCCTGTATTCAGTGAGTTTAAAAGAGGAGATTGACTCAATTCACCGGAACACTCTTCTTCCCTTTTCTCCAAAAAAGACAAGAGCTTCCAAAAATGACGTTGTAATTCGATCCGGACGTGACTATGTCTTCAGTCATTTGCATATTCAAGGTTTCGAACCATTTTGTGATCATTCCTGAGAGCCACAATAAGCATTTCTGTTTGAGAATTTCAAAATAGCTGTAAAATGCAACCATCAGCTGCACAAACAGAACAGACATTTTTCAAATGCTCAATTTTTCCTTCAAGTGTTCCATTCCAAATTTCTGTTAATTTTTCCAATTGATTGCATCGCGTCTGGACTACGCTTCACTGAAAAGAAACCTATCTAATCTGTTGATTCTCGTAGAGATTTTCATTTTATCTTTTCTGCCGTTCCACTCTCTCTCTCTCTCGTTCAGCATTAAGTGAAACCTGTTCCCTTTTTGCTTCTCAAGGGTAATTAAATAAGTCGAAAGGCACTGCTCGACCGACTGAGGAAAAGCGACTGACATAGGGCACGGGGCGCTAATTAAACGGCTGTACATAATTTTTTCCCACTGATGTGTGTAGTGAAGTAGATTGGAAAAGACGACGATAAAGAGCAAGGCGAGTAATCGAGTGAGAAATTATTTCAGCCATAAAGAATTTCTCGTCTCCCATGCATCCTGTGTGCCCGGGAATGTGTGCTCCGATGTGCATGAGTAGTGTTTTCGTGGGATGGTGACGGGTCCCTTTCATCTTTTGCCGTCATTTGTTCAGTATTTACCTGCCTGCAAACCGCTAGTTACCTAATATCTATCCATTCCAGCAAGTAGGAAAACGAGAAGAAAAAGCAAAAAGAAACAGAAACACTTGTTGTTTTTGTTTTGTCCCTCCTCTTTTTTTTTCTTCTTCCAGTTCTCAAAATCGTTTAATATCATCTGTTCGGAGCGGAAAAGACTGGGGCGCGTACTCGTTGCCAGAGGGGCCAATGAATATTCCAGTTTCGTAAATCTTCCCTTTCCGCGGCGCAACAACACTTTTTCGTTCACAAAATACTAATGACCCACACGAATTAAAATAGGGGTTGGTCCGGAAAATGGAAAAATGAGAAGCGTTTCTGGGAGAAAAAGGAGCACTCGTTTTTGGACTCGATTCTCAATTGTGCACGTCCACAGTTTTGTATGAATCGTGTTTCCTGATGAAGATTATCAAACCCGATTTTTGATATTTTTCCATTTGAATAGTTTTTTTGGAAGTTATGAAATTGATCCATCCATATCCGAATTTTCCAATCGAACACAAAAGTGCGTGATCTGTCACCCATAAACGATTGGTAAATAATCCGAAACATAACAGTCCAGATCAGATAAAAAACTGGTTCTGAGATTGAGTATAGTGTTTTTTTTTCGCATTCACCGTTCCAATTTAGTCATTTTGTCACCTTTACCCAGATTTGAAAAATTCAACCCCCGACCCCTCGATCTGAATTTGTGTTATGTTTTTTTCACCAAGATAATCGGATAAATGCAATTATTCAGGGTTTATTCATGACCCCTGACAGTCATAGTCCCCATTTCAAAATTGTTTCAGTTTCAATTTCTTGCCGCAAACATATTCTGGAACGTTTTCAATTTAAGCTGTGTTCATTTCTTTTTCCTTAATTGAACGATCCGATAGAAGACTTAGAATGAAAATTGAAACCTTTTTTGGTTCAAATCAAGGGCAATGCATACATTTTCTATTGAAGTTCAATTTCCTATTCATAGGTTCTCCATCCCTTCTTGTGTTTTTCTTGGATCAATCCCAAATTTTAGATAAATTTTACAATGTTCAACACTTCTAAGACTATAGAAACTTGCTTATACCATTATCTAGTAAAGATGAAATATAAAATACAAATACTGTCCTCTTTGACTTTGGATAGTAATTAAATCACGCCTTGGCCTTTTCCAAAAAGTTTTTCAACCTGGTCGCTCAAAAACCTTCTTCATACAGACAAATTATGAAACTTGAAAATCATTGAAATGACACGAGTAGTTGTTTGGATCACATGACAGTAAAATAAAAATTGAATACTAAAGAAGGCTCCAAAAAAACTGCTGCCAAAAAAAATAAGTGTCAAGAAGCATATTCTGGAGATGAATAGTAGGCGTAAAATGCGAAATTCATAGAAAGTTGCATAAACGCTCGTTGTATGCGACGAGGGCGTCGACGACGACAATAAGTCGGTGAATTGGTGTGCGGCCGAGTGGACACCTTCCACTGGCTCCGTGGTCCCCAAAACTTTCCACACCTTCATAATTGGTCCCTTCATTTTTGGAAGCCACTCAGTTTTGGGAGCAGGAGTCAAAAAACGAAACGTTTTTCTGCATTCATTCTATTTGTCACTTGCCCTCTCCCCTTTCTTCTGTCTCAGTTACTCGCTTTTCGGAAATGAGTATTCTGCCGACAAGTCGACTAACTTTTTCAACGAAAAGATGCTGGTTACTGTTGATGCTAACACGAGGTCAACAAAAAAATTCCATTTTGTATATTTTTCAAAAAACTTTTTTTTTTGGAAAAACCGCCTACCGATCTTTCGTTTTTTTCAAAAGTCAGACAGTTTTATGTCACTTTCAGTAAACCAGACTGGAGCACAATTACAATTACAGTACCCATGGTTGAATGCATTCATCCGAACACACGTCGCAATCCATTCCGACCTCCCTATCCTACCCCTCTTACCATCCGCTCCCAGCAATTTTTACCTGAATATGTGTGTGTCTATTCGATGCAGTCAATTTTCGCGTTTTCATTGTGCGTGCATACCGAGTGAGAGAAAGATGGGCATGCGTTGACATCGACAAAAAATTAATGCATCATAATGCACTCTACTCGTCATGAACGCAACATCAAGGGGGTACCTCGTCTCGATGAGGGTCACAGAAATGGAACTTACGTATATTGTCCGTCGATTCGAAATTCATGAGGAATAAGGAGATGAGACACTTTTTCCTTCCCTTTCTTCTTCTCCTTATTCTTATTCTAGACCTTCCTCACTCATCAATTCGTTTTCTCCCTTTTTCCTGATACTTTCCAAAAAACTTTTTTTTGTAAATGTAGGAATACAAAGAGCATTTCCAAAATCTGCGAAATTTTTGAAAAAGCGCAGCAGAACATAATTGTCTGTGCAATGTTCACTTGACAATAACGTCAATCCAAATCGCAAACTCGAACCTTTTCTTGTGTCCCAATACACTTCCATTCGTCTTGAAAACGCTTTGAAACATTTCGCAAAAGACTCAGAAATCACTTTGGCGTTTGTTGCCGAGATACATGGGAGGAATTATGCAAACCGTTGTTGAACTACTTCTTGGATCATAAATATTTCAAAATTTCAAAAAAAAATCATGGTTTTATTTTTTAGAAAGGCAAATTTAGGAACAGTTGCTCGATCGAAAAGATTGCTAGATCCAAAATGAGGATAGTCAAGCATGAGAATGGCAAACCTCACTTTGACTAATTCAGTGAGCCAAACTTCCGCCCTGACCACATTAATCATGAAAAAATGCAAAACTTCATTTTTTTTTGCTTTTCAAAGTGCAAAAATTGGTAGTTGATCAAAAATGTTCAACACCCTTGCGAATAATCCCCTCCAATCTCTTACGAACAAAAACAACAAAGAAAAGCTGCGTAGTCGTGCTTCTTGCAGTTATTTTTGTGCGTTCGAACTGCAATACGCGCAACGAAGAACAATGAAAGCAAATTTTAATTAAATTAGGAACATCGTCGCCCTGTCTCACTAGCACATACACATGATACACATGATTTTAATAATATTAGTTTTATTTTTCCTGTTCCATGCTTTTTATTCTTTCCCGCTACATCACATCACCGACCATTCCCAAAACGCGCTTCTGTTTCTGAATCTGAAAAATTCGTTTTTTCAGAGAAGACGACGACAACGTTTCGGACGAAGTGTTCACTTACGGAAACGGGAACGGCGACGATATGGAGCACGCCGGACTCGCGGGTCAAGACTTCCTCCAGAGGGTCGCTGAGATCTTTCGAGGAAATAGTGCAAACGGTTCTCAGCTTAATCCTAATTTTTTACAACAGCAGTTGGCAGCCATTAAAGGTGATAATGTGTTTCATCTAGAAATAGAAGTTCAACAATTATTTTCAGAACTTCCTATAGAACCACCTTCTATAATGACAAACGGGAACGGGTTATTGACCCCCGTCACAACACCACTCTCCCCTCTATTTACTTCCACGGACAGCGCCTTCAATACTCCAGAAAAATTACTTCAGGCAATTATGACACCATCTCTCGGTTTTTTGAGCAATGGCCTTGGTATGTCTTGGTAACGAAATTGCGAACATGGATAAAATGTTTTAGGAGCTTCAAACAGTGCACTTCTCTCTTCTCCACTGATAGCTCCGAGTCCAACACTCATTCACTCGCTGATGAACACACCTACTCATCCGACGGCTTCTTTGACACCAAAGAAAACAGAAAATCGACCACCAGTAGTTTCTCAAACCTTGAAGGCATCAAAACGACGTTTATTCGATGATACATCACGGATGGAAGCCGCCAGTATGAATGGAGAAGATCGCATCGATATGAACGAACTTGAAGCTTTTGCTCAAACATTTAAGAAACAACGGATAAAGTTTGGGTTCACGCAAGGAGATGTTGGAGTTGCTCTTGGCAAGAGATACGGAACTGATTTCTCCCAAACGACCATCTCGAGATTTGAAGCTCTGAACTTGTCATTCAAGAACATGTGCAAACTGCGACCACTTCTCAAAGAATGGTTGGCTGATGTAGAAACGGCGATTGAGGGTGGTGCAACTATCACAGATCTAATCGACAAGAAAACTGTCGGCAATCACAATGGTAACCATCATGCTTCAAATGATTTACATGTCAGTATTCCATTTTTTAAAACTGATTTTCAATTTTTAATTTTCAGTCTCATGAAAGTCCAATTACTTCAATCACATCACTATCTGCGAGCAGTTTAGTGAACCGGGAACAACATGTGAAACGGAGAAGAAAAAGGACAAATCTGGATATGAATCAGAGGAATGCGCTGGACACATTCTTCACTCTGAATCCACGTCCGGATCATGACAGAATGACTGATATTGCGAACACTCTTGAACTAGACAGAGATGTTGTCCGGGTATGGTTCTGCAATCGTCGACAGAAAATGAGAAGAGTGGATGAGCCAGTCGAAGGAGAGATTGTCACTCCCTCGGTCAGCCCGGTGTTTCCTAACATTTCCTCTGTAAGTGGAAAATGAATAGTGTATCAACTTATGTTTTGGTATTCAGATGAGTGCAATGGAACAAATCCAAGAGGCCGCGAGACTCGCATCTAGTCAAATCAGCAACGACGATAGTAAGTGACCAAAACATCTTGTCAGAATTTATGTTTTCTCTTTAGGTGATGGAACATCAGGTAGTCCCGATGCACCATCAAACGACGGTTGCTCTGATTTGTAAAGTCCGGGCATCTGACCCGTTCTCACTTTGTCCATATTCTTCTTTTCTCCCTTCCCGTACATTACCTCATCATTTCGTGTTGTTACGGTAACATTGAGCGTTCAAACTCTTTCGCCTCTTTTCTCAAGCATAACATTTTCGTTTGCATACATAATGTCTCGTTCTTCTCATTCCGGTCGATACCAGTTTCCCGGTTTTTGTGTCTCTTTTTTACCCTTAAAGCAGTATATTGCATTTACCGCTCCCCCGATGGAATCGCTTTTCAAATACCCGATGCTCAGGTCTTTTGCTGTTTCTCTTTTCTCGTCTTCTCCATAGAACTTTCTAGAATAATAAAATATTTTATTGTGCTCTTGGAGCAGCTTTTCATAAAACGGTTAGCAAAAATCAATTTTATGGTCATTTCTGCCATTTTTTCTCAGCAGCTTATATATTTTCCTCTTTTTTCCGTTTTGACTAGTTGTCAAAGCGACCATTTCTGATGTCTCTCCTAATTGACCCTCCTACTCTTCCCTCATCATTACCAGTGAATAATGCCCATTTGTTCTTGCATTTTGTGTATTGAGTTCCGGTGTGATAATTTTTATTTTCAATTTCTAGGCTTTTTCGAGGAAACATTAGTTGTTCTCCCATTGCTGTTCCCAGTTTTTTCTTTTTCTTTTCCTGGTGCATAGTTCCGAGAACTCAATTGTAATTGCTCTTTTGTCCCACTCCCGGAGCTTCTTCGTTTGATAGGGTCAATTTCTATGTAATATTTTCTTTCAAAAAACTTCACTTTTTGAAATAAAACTAAAATGAACATAGCACTTGGACTTTTAAACTTTGCCGTCAATACAGAGAAAGCAGAAGAAGAAGAAGAATCGAGTTGTTTATTGTGAAAGGCAAGTGTTGAAACGTCCGTCTCATTGATAATATGATAAGCTCTTCTCGACATGCTCACTCCAATGTTTGGTCTGTCAAAACGACTTTACGAACCAAATTTATATTGATAAATAATGAACGATAAGCGTTTACAGTTCGATGGAATGGGTTTCTCTTGACTTCTTTGCTTTTTTCCCTTAATTTCCGACTGTTTTTCAATCTCTAAATGCAAATTTATGTTATTGTTCTTATTGTTCTCTGAACGATAATATTCTATTGATGTATTACTAAAGCTTATCTGAATCATCAAAAAACATCTGATTTTTTCCGATCAACGTGCGTTTTTGAAAGATCAGGTGTTCAGCTCGCTTTCCCGTGTTTTCTGGTAGCTCATTGATTGGCGTCCACTGGCCACCTTATCTCACGCATTGCAGGCACACCAAACAACATGTTGTACCTCTATCTAGTGGCTCTTTTGTTTTCAATTTCAACAGTTTCTGCGAATGGAGATCTTGAAGTTCCATCCAGTGTTGCCAATCGGTAAAGAGTCTTCGAAAAAATAGAGTATTTGCGACTTTTTTAGGTCAATGTCTATTAAAGGACAACTTTTCTGTGGAAAGAAACCGTTTGAAGGAGCTAAGATAAGACTTTTCAGAGTCTATCAGGCAAACGCTGCTGATGGTAAATCATTAATTTCAATACAGTTTCAATACCAAAAACTCAGATCTTGCCGAGCTTCTTGATGTCAAAGACACGTACATTACCGGAATGTTTCAAGTTGAGGGAAGCACTGCTAGGTACTAAACAAAACCAGAAACACACTAAATTATAATCGAAAATTTTTCAAATTCTAGATTCCCGAGAGCTAAGACTGAAATCAGCCCTTATGTGACTATCCATCACAACTGTGATATGGATGAGAAGGAGACTTCAAACGTGAGTGACACTTCATGCTCCGTTTTCTTTGATAAAAGCAATCGATATGTTATAGAAAGGTTACAAAAGAATTGGTGTTCGTCTTCCGGAAGACTACGTTACTGTCGGAATCAAAGCAAGAAAGGTGTACGACTTTGGAAAGATCAACCTCGAACTCACGTACCCGGAAGAAATCCATGATCCTAAATTCAAATTTATTGACTAACAATTTTGATTCTGTCCTAGAAATGCTACATACGTATAATAAATTTCATATGTTCATCAGAACTTGTTATTTTTATGATTTTGACATTACACCAGTTGGGTTGTTTTTTGACTTTGTAATCGGGTACATCACGGGGGCTCATGCACATTCGATCAGAAGTTTGGGGTGGGAGTTGGAATCTGACAAACAAGATCTCACACGAAGCACGTTCGTGCCTTTTTCCGCGATCTTTGCCCGGTTGATTAACTAAAAAACTTGCAATTTTGAAATAGTTGGCATACTGTCCGCAGTGCAAAGGAAGCAGATTTCCCTATTGGGAAATGGTCGTTTCCATGTTTCTTTAGACATATTTCGATTCCTGTTTGGCAGGAAGAAGTTGCCTCCTACTATGAACTGTTTGAGGAAATTTTCCGTGAAAATGAGCATGAAGAGCGTAGATTGGCTGTTCTCAAGATTTTGATATAAATGAAACATCTGATTTCAAACCTGCTTAACTTACAGTAATCCTTCAAATCTTTCACAACCACATACATATTCTCAACTCCCCATGGTTTTTCTCGAAACTTTATTTTGTTTTTCTAGTTTGCAACTAGAAAGTGTCCAGTTGCAAATGAATTCCGAACAAACACATTGTGTTTTCCTGGGAATCCTCTTCTTCCTCCCACTCCCACCAACAGCTGCGTAGTTGCGAAACTCTGAGTGGCTCAAAACAAAAGTCGCCTGCCCGAATTCATCTTGAATTGCACAATCACACCTGACTCATACAACGTTTCGTTTCCGATGTGGAAGGTTCAGATCTCTCTCGTGCTTGTCGCAATGCCAGCCGTACCGACAGTTGGTGTTGTTTTTGTTTTACCATCATCATCATCATCATCATTGCGAATGTTCTCTTTGAAAAGAAGGGCGACGGAAAGAGAAACGGACCTCGTGAGAGATGAAAAATGAAAACGGATAGGTGTAAGGAGTTTGAAATCAACGAGGGTTTTTTTCTCAAAAAAAACAACAAGCAACACCTGTCAAATTGTCACGCCATACCTATTTATCAATCGCACTCCCTCTGAATTTTTTCCTTCTTAGATCACCATCTGTTGCATCAATCTCAACAATTCTGCAAAAATAGAAAAGAGATTGGAATGTACTGACGGACTGCGTGATGTGTGTTTTGTCACTATTTCGACTGTATGAAGAACAAAAAACAACCAATTTAGTGCGATTCAATTCGCCGGGTTTACGATCACTCTGGAACCGTATCCGCATACACTCTGGCGCCCGTGAAAGGAAAGAAGGTCGTTGGGCGTGGAGTACTCTTTGCTGGTTCCGCGTTTCAAGTTGTAAAGTTTCCAATTATGTCAAAATAAACCAGCAAACTTTTCGTTCGTTCGCTTGCCTGTTTTTTTTGTCCGCGGCGATTGTCGTCATTAGGAACCAAATTACACCGTTGGAGATGTTCGAAGAACATAACGTTGACAGTTTCTTCCACTCCCTTGTTCATTTTACAAAGGCCTAAATCATAAGACAAATGAGTTTTTATAGTTTAGCAGATGATGACATGGCAGTTACTGTTGGATCCTTCTTGTTTAGCGAGAGTTCTTGGAATTGTTTCTATTTCTTGCATGCTACAATATCGTTTTGCAAAATCCAAAGATTTTCATGAGGGCTTCCGGTGTGCGGGGTCCTGGTGGTCAGAAGATGTCAGAAGTCAAGAGGCATGTCTTTTTGAAGAGTTCATTCGGGTTGCGGTGTTTTCCTTCCAATATCTAGTTTCCAATGTTTACATCTACACCAACATCTGCCTACCAGTTTTGGTGTTTTTCCAGTTCATGCTCATTAAAATCTTCTGGTTAGTCGCGCACTTTCATAGTAATCCTACATTGGCAATGTGTCAATATTCTTACCTACCGTACAACTTCATCTCAGAATCATAGATCAAACCGTTGGTTTTCTCATAGGTCGTCCATTCTCATTTCGCTTTCATCTCCACAAATCGCATCTTGTTTTGTCTATATTTGCTGGCAATCAGTCAAAAATCTTTTTGATCACCGCCTTTCCTCCTGCAGCGTCGAAAAACATGCCACCGGCATACGTAGACTTTCTCCGTCAAAAGTGAAAAGAATTGATAGATGCCCTTGTCTGATCCCTCATTGGCGCGTCAAAACACACAGACAGACACTTGCAGACAAACACGCACCCAGAAGAAGAAAAGATACCGTTTCGATGGAAATCTTCTCCTCCTTTACTCTCCCTCACCACTTTTTCTTCACTTTGCCCCACGTCTTCGCTTTTCCTATTTGATGAATAAAAAGTGTCGAAATTCGGAATCGAAACACACCAAAACCGGTCCAAACCGCCCCGTGAGACGGGCTTGTACTATATCCCTCAATCCTTACCAGAATGCACTTTCACCTCACTCAAGAAAAAGATGTCGAAGATGTCGCATCGCTCTCTCCTCATCCTCCAGTTTCCACTTCTTCTCGAAAAATGTCATCCCAGGCAGGCAGCTACCGTGGACTATGTTGTGTTTGGTCGACTGTTGTGACACTCCTCGTTTTCCACAGTTTGATGATCCGAAACTTTCGCTCATCGAATTCACGGATTCGCTCTCTATGAAAGGCGGCGTGTCTGTCTCCTCTCCCGTCTTGCCCTCAACTTTTTCAAAAGTGTATCCATGTTTCGATCCGCTCCCCCTTCCCTTTTCCCCCAATCGGATACGAAAGCGACCACCAAATAATAACAAATGCCCTACATGTCGGCCACGCACTTTTTCTTTCGCCTAGATCATCTACACTTTGCTTACTCACGGAACTGTCATTAGCCAAAGTACTTGCTTCTCTCCCTGTTTTTTTTTATTTTCTAAAGTAGTGTCAATTGTTCCTGTCTCTTACTGGTTCGGCTGAAGCGGACAGGGCAGAATACCTTGAGATCCGTTGATGAATGATTTGATGATTTGATGGATCAATCGGGAAAGGATCAGAGAAAAGAAAAATTTAAAATTCATCGTCCGCAAGTTCAAGTTATGCAAATAGATGCCTCGACGTATTTCAATCTTACCCCTGCCTTGTTTTCTTTGTTCTGATCATTCTGATCCTTGCAGTTCAATTGATACCTTCCTTTTTGTACTTGTTTCTGTTATTTTTTTGTATTGTTCGTCTTGCGCATCATGTATCAGTAACCAATACTATTTTTATATGTACCATAGTTTTTTTTTACATTTGTGATCTGAGAACTAGACAAACTTTTATGAGCTTCGCTGTTCTTTCTTCTGCATCGTCGCGCAATCATAGTACACCATATTCAAGTTCTTTCTGTCTATTGAAGCATAATGGAGACGTTCGTCTTGAGGTTGCAAATGATCATGAAATTCGACTTGTTTCCATTCCCTTTCCTCCATCTGTTACACTTTGAAGTTTGTTTCGAAAGGAGTTTTTTTTCCAGAAGTGTCATACTGTCTAAACACCTGACTCATCCCCAAGTTTGGTATGTGTATGTGTGTTTTTTTTCTATCCAATTCTATTTTGCCGTCAAGGTTGCCAAACACGTTTATGCCAAAATAAACAGTTTTATTCTTATTTCTGTCAACATGACGAAGGATAAACTTATGGCTGTGAAAACTCAAAGTTACGATTTTCATGACATTTTGGACAAATTTAGGAAACTTTTAAAGATTTTTAGGTATACTTTCTTTTTTTATTTAATGTAGAAGTAACGTGTGACACTCTGTTCCTGACAAGAAATAAGAAAAGTCATAGCTCTTTGTTCAGACAGATACTTTTTTCCTTCAATGCCGAAACAAAGGTCGTTTGTCAACAGAAAACATGACAACGTAGGCTAGGGCGCAGAAGCTCCTGTAAATGTCTTGAAAACATCCAGATGGTGTTATCAAACGGTTAGGAACAATACAATATCTGTTCAGTCATGAATCAGATAACCGTAACCGTTATCAGACCAAACATAAACATTGTCGATCAAGTTCCTTTCTCCGTTCACTGTTGCACTCATAATTCTGCTGTCCAGTTTCAATAGGAATTTTCATCTGACGAATTGTTTTTTTTTCAAGAAATAAGGAAACATTCCGTTGGGAGAGAAGTGTTGTTCTTCTCTTCATAGTCTCATGATCACTCCAAGGTTTGAGGGTTTCGTTTGGCTGAATTTATTTATGTGTTTTCCTGTTGTTTTCTTTCTGTTTCTTTCCCCTACGCTACGCACCAAGTTCTCTTGAACAGGTCACTCAACATTCCAAACTTTAGGTTTCCATTGCCAGATTCATTGACTGAACTATTAGTCTGAAACTGAACATTAATCTTTTTGTTAGATATGAAATTCGGTTTAAAATTCTGATAATTCTTGGTCAATACAGAAAATATTTCGCTTCTCCAGTTTTTCACGGTCATACTACAGGAACAGTATGTGTCCATTGACAATTTATCCCAAGTGCTCCCTAAATTGCACATTAATTGTTTTCCATTATTTTCCATTTTCTCTACTATTATTCATTTTCTTAATGTCTTCTGTTTTACTTATCTTAGGCACACAGTATCTTTCTTTTTTCTTTATGTTTGCATTCTGGAGTTTTCTCATTCTCCATTTTTTTTCGCGGCCATTGTTTTTCCTACACCTACGCTCGTACCGTACAAGGCTAAATGTTAGTGTTTTTTTCTTTTATTTCTTCTTGCCGCTAAGCATTCGATTTCCGGTAACCTGTTTTGTTTCCTTTTCCTTCTCTTCTTCCACTTGCTGACTTTTTTCCATATGTGTACTTTGTTACGTCGTTCGCTTGCTGCATTAGCTTCTGAACCTGCTGCGATTTGTTTCTGAATTTCTATGTAAGAAATAGTTTTATTTATTAACGCTGAAATCATAATTTAAGAATGTACAATATAATTTTTAGAATCATCCATAATATTTACGAAACAAATTTTAACTCGATTGAATTGTTGTAAATTTAATAAGTTGGTCCCTAGAAACGCTTGAGTCCCATATTGCGTAATACCTCCACGCTTCTTCTCAAAACCATGATCAAGTTTTTTGTTGCTCCGATCTGCACCATATTATTTGTTTTCTGTAGCCGCCGCTGGTGTGTTTGTCCTCTTTCTGACGTACTTCTGCCAATTGTTCACTGTTTGTTTCTCTTCCGGTATTCGTCTGGCCAGCCAGCTTCTCCTCCGATCCCGAGTTCTTTCCGCGCACATTCACGTTGTTCTTTTCCTGCTCTGATTTTTTTCACACAACTCTAGTCACTGCGCGTTGCGCAACGTGGCTGCAAAATAACACTTGAGCCGACGGAAGGCCAGGAAGCCACGTAACAGAGCACCTTCTTTGTTTGACTTCTGCCCCGGACGAAGTTTGCAAACAATAGCACACTGTGCCATAACATAGGTGTTGCGCGACTCATTTGTTTAAATGCGAGCCTAGGCTTAGGGCAAAGATTACTGTAGAGATGCAATAACATCCTCAGTGAAGAAGAGGGCATTTGAACGTCCAATAAGCGTCCAATTCATACAACAACAAAAAACAACAACATAATACACCTCACTTGGGAAACGAAAAGCTTCCCATAACACAGTTTTGCCTCTTTTTCAAATATATTGTGTTGATTTCTAAGCAGTAACCAATGTTATGGCTGTTTGGACCTAACTGAAGAAGTTGGATACCATTGAGTCATTCTGAAAATTGAATTCTGTTCCAACGTCAGGGTCAAGCGAAGCTAACAATAAACAGCCATTTTTACATTTTTTGTATTCGGCTAATGAAAAGAGGAAAGATCTGAATGATTCATTTAAGTTTTAGTTTACATCATCAAGCTATTCACTGTTACTCCCCGGAAGTTTGGATGAAAACAGAAAACAATCATCACACTCCTCATGGGCGCAAGAACTATCCCTTGTTGTGTTTTTCGAATTGTACTGTTGCTGTCTCGACGACGACACCGGCGACTTTTCTTCCGAGAGAGATTGCTTGATTAATGAGAAGGGAGGTGTTTTGTAAACTATGTAAACCTTACTGTATCAATTCCGCTTGATGATGAGTTTACGAAAAAAAGAGAGATGCAAGAAAGAATTCGTGTTATCTCACACATCTTCTCAAAAAATCAGTCGTGAGACTTTGAAAAAACGGAAACCGAGAGGGAGAATGACTTGCAAGACAGGTTGCAATCTGATGTAGCCACGGGTCCTCTGTCTGATTCATCGCGGTTCAAAGATCTGTGGTCCCATCCCATCCCCCACCCGCATTTTCGACTCACCTGACACTATTAGCAGTCTCAGGCGAAAACGTTAAGTGGCCTAGAAATCGAGGCACCGGATCTTCGGACACGGCCCTCGCGGGTCACGCCTCGATTTAAAAGTTTTCAGCTGTGTGCTACCGTATTTGTCATCATTTTCTGGCTTTTCGTGGCGAGACCCGGCTGGGCCGTGGCCTAGGATCCGACGCCCCCATTTCTAGGCCACTTAACGTTTTCGCCTGAGACTGCTAATATTTTCATATTGGTCCCGCGTTCGAAATGTCACGCTCTTACTTTTGAATATTTGATGACAAAAACAGTCAGCCAACGCATCTGCAATTTTTCTCTTGTTCAATTGAGCGATGTTCAACCTCATTTTATGTTTCGAAACCAGTTCTCAACCACCTCAACACGAAAAACCCTTGTTATTTTTGTTGTTTGTGTTTCGAAAGTTTAACAACCTGATGGTATGACCGAACCGATTGACGGTTTCAGTTATAAGATTTTTGACGGCGCTTCAAAATCACTTGTTCCTTTTTCACGTGATTCGGTTCTTGTTCTTTTTTGTTGGGCGTTTTGTTTAATTGGCGTACAACGGGCAGTTCATTTTGAATTTATCAATAGAGAAAAAGCAGTCGGTATTGTTGCCAAATTAGCCAAACATTGTGCTTAAAAACAAACATGTACTGCCGTTATCTTGGAACGACACTTTGACGCCATCCGTTGGGATTGAATGCACAAAATTTTGAAGTTCAAACCATTTGATTTGAATAAAAGTTAGGAACAACAAAACATATAACAATTATTATGAACGAGCTATAAGATTTGGAGGCGTGATCATTAAGGATTGCTCAGATAAGCATGTTTTAGAGTAAAACTCAAAATTCTCGTTTTTTGTGAATTTTGTAAGTTTCTGGCTATTTTTCAACAACTGAAGTTAATTCCCACGATTTGGGAAAAACAACAATTGTAGCACATGTCAATGATGGAAAAATTTCTTGGTTTTTTTTTTGTTTCCCTGTCGAAGTCATTCACTTCTGCCAAGTGGCACTGTGTACTGTAGACTGGACGGTTTCAGACCCTCGAAACACACCTGACGGGTCTGTTTTTCGGTTGTTTCTGTTCACTACGCCTCTGTTCATTTCGAGGTCATAATCTATGGATGCCTCTCTTCTTTTCCTTCTTGTTCTTTTTCTTCTTAAATTTTCTATTCACATACGTTTTCATTTTTCACTTTCCCAGTCCTTTTGTTTGTTTTTTTTTGAGCATCTGGTTAGAGCTGAAGCTTGAGACAAAGAAGCAAAAACAACTGGGAAGAAGTCGAAGATTGCGTATATGTGCAGTAGGAAGAGAAGAGACACTTATATTGTAAACATTCGTCTCTAATTTCACAGTGTTTTGAGCAATCTTCTTCTGCAAGGGTCACAGTTTTCAGTGACTTCCGTCCTTCCAACCACGAGTTTCGAGGTTTTCATTGTGAAACCCGATACTTGTTTGTTGCTTTCAATGCAATGTTTTCAAAATTCAAACCACTTGCTGCAACTATTTTCCATCGTTTTGCTCTCCGGAGCAAAGCATTCAGCACTTGATTTTCTTTGTTATCGCTAATTTTAACTCAGTTGTCAGGTAGGAAACAAAGAAAACATGTTTACTTCTTGAAAACACTAACACGTAGGTTTTCTTATCTCGACAACAACACAGCTTTAAAACTGAGAGGGAGGAAATGAGTAAGTAGCATAAACAATTATTATCAGAGTTGTTTTTGTTGTTTACTGGCTCTTTCTGTCTAGCAACAGGTGAATTCCAGTTTTCTGAATTTAGCAGCTTTGAGATACAAATGTTTGACCTTTTGCTTTTCATCCCAGACTTATCTAATCCTCCTCTGTTCCCAAGAACCAGAGATATCTGATCACGATGTGTCATGTTTTTGATATCCACTTTTTAACGGGTCCGAACAGATAGAACAGAACGACTGGCCGGGGAAACATTCGCACAAATAGAAAAGAGCTAGCAATAGAGAAATAAATCCGAAGTTACACAGCTCGTGTTTTTGAGATTGAGAGTTGTTATTTGTCTTGCTGTTGATCCGAAATAGATGCAACACATAGTTTATCCCCGGGACGGATGTCATCAATCTTTATCAGTTGGAGGTGGGGGGAACGGCCCGGCCTCGGGACCTCCTGCAACACAAAACGTAGTATTACACAGTATAACGTAAAGTGGTTGTTTGTTTCAAGATTCAAGAAAGATTCGGAGAAAAACAGATAATTGAAAGAGAAAAGAACAAGAAGGCCGGCCCGTCAAGTAGTCCAGTTTCAAGTTCGGTTCAGTTCCCTGTTCAGCTGACTAGATTGTTGTTGCGTTGTCATCAGTCTTTTGTCGCATACAGTATCCTCTTAGTATTCGAGCTCTGATTCCAGTCTACTTTCTTAATCTTCCAGACGTTCGTGTGTTCTCTCATGTGAACTTTGAAGAGTCTAAGCCGTCTAGCATGAGATTAGACATTTGGAATTCCTCTGCAGAGACAGTTTGAATTCTTAGACGTTCACATTCTAATCCAAAGTCGAACAGATGAATAATAGCAAAAACTTTTTTAAAAAAGTGGACCGAAACATAAAAATCGCTTTTCCCGCTGAAAATTGTATGAAAGTTTTTCATCGGTCCGTTACCTCACTGTTTACACGGCGCCAAAGTCATAAAAGGTCCTTTGTCCACGGTCGAGGCTGTGTTTTTTTTTGTGTCAGAGTGTCAGCTCAAAACACCAATAACACACAGTGTTTTATTATTATTCTGACAACAAACCGCCCCAACTGTGCCCTTTTTCCTATTCACATTCATTCAATATTCCATTTCATTGTACAGCTTTCGATGGGAGGCTTCGGGTCAACTAGTTAGCGAGTGAGTCCCTCATCTCTCAAAACACAGTCTCCTCTTATAGTTCTCCTTTTCCACATTTCATTCCCTCATCCGCTCATTCTTCCATGCTCTACGCCCTGGTTGTTTGCTTTTTCCCCGTGCTACGTCGCTTATTATCGCTGAGGATGAACAAAAAAACGGGGAAAAAGGAAAAGTATTTTCACTCAAAATTGTGCTCACTGATAAGCTTGCACGTGTCTGTTTTGACAGTCCAATGTAAATAGATGCACTGGGAAAAGGAATCGGATCAGAAACTTTGTTGTTGTCATCATGCTCCAGTTTTATCCAGATCTATTAAAAAAAGAAGATTGAGGGGATTTGAAACACTTCCTGAGTAAAGTCTATTAAATAGTAAGAGTTGTTTTTGAAGCCAACCCCATAAAATTAAGTACATTCCGTGGGTCGGTCGAGGAGCGCTATTTAACAATCTCGGCAATCAACCTAATCCACCACCAAGCTCGCATTCTAACATGTCCCACTGGGACCAACACGCTGCGGATATTTTTTGTGATTGTTCCATTCGGCTGGACTCTGGGTTTGCATACTCTTCACTGCTCCCTCAGCTGGAAAGGACAATCGACTTTCGACGGACAAAGTCTGGTTGAAAACCTAACATCCCAAAAACTTGTCGTTCTGCGAATTGAATAAAGTGAAACGATGAGCACTGCTGCTGCTCCCCCGGACAAAAATGCGTTGTCCAGCATTGCGGAAACGTCCTCTGAATGCATGACGCTGAAAAGTGTTTTTGTGCGAAAAATTGTTTCTCTCCATTCCATTCTGCTCTTTTTTTCCTTTTTTTGCTCCCCGTTTACCCATTTCGGGTTCTTTTTGTCTCATTCATACATACTCACATATTTTGGTTTTTGTGCAGTATGCATTCGGTCAGCAAAAGGGAAAAGAAAACGGAGGAAGGGGGACCTCTCCAAATGTTTTTGTGAAAAAAAGGACCCTTCACTCAGCATGTTGCCAATTGTTCGGTTTTCTTCTGCGTTGCATGTGTCAAAACGACACTTGGCGCAGCGCAACTGAATATTTTCTCAGAAGTTTGTTTTCCGGACCCAAAGAATGTGGCCCGGGCAGCTAAGACAAAACGTTGTAATTTATTTATTCCGTCTCATCTGTTCCCTGTTTTTCGGTATTCAACAAGTCTGTTTCAGTTCAAATGTTTTGTTTTCTTTTGTGTTTTGCAAGTGATTCAAAAACTTCCTTATTTTCTGCTTCCTCTGCTGCTGGAAATGTTGCTATGTTCTAAAGTTCTCGAGCAGGGAAAACAACACAAACATTCGGATCATGGCAAATCGGATAAAAACCGATATCGCCTAAAAATTGAACGAAAACTTACTCCAAACACCGCTAAGCATATGGTTTTTGACCAATCGTGTTTGCCCGATGCCATTCATTATCCTTTTTTGTGTCGAACTATTTTTCGTTTGTTGTCAACTTCTGTATTCGTTTTGATCTGAACTAGATCAGAATTCAGGTCCATCATCCAAAAAAATCACTAGTATTGTTATTCACGTATTTTGACGTAAGCCTATTACTGTGCTGCTATAGGTCGAACATTTTCATGGGGGAACTGTCATTCCAAAAACTGGTTTGTTTTCCAAAAAAAATGAAAATCCACAAAAAATGCAAAATGAAAAAACGTTGCGTTTTTTTTCCAATCTCACACTATTTCCGTTTTATCTTACCTTCGTTTTGTTTCGAAAGTTCAACCAAGTGGGTAACGCACTTTTTTTTTTATAAATTTTCCGCTTGTCTGAAAATGTTGAATCTTCTCAAACTATTTTTGTTTTCAGCAGGGACAGAACCAAGTTGGTCATTTCTGCAAAATTAGCCATCATTTTTAGACAAATTCGCAACATTGTTTTGGGAAAGGGACACAAAAACATATAGATTCGTGTTCCGAGTAGTTTTATTATAATCCATCTCGTGTATTTGGCCGATGCAATGAACTCGATTACGTTCCGATGTCTAGTTTTTGTGTTATTTCATAAATCGCACCCCGATCATTTAATTTTTGACTGCATCGCCTTTTTTTGGTTGAGTAACTCAAGTTTTGACAAGTTAACTCAGTTTCCTGCAATATTTCCGGTTCATAAACTTTCTCTCTGAAAATCTATTTTTTCCGTGCTCAAAGTGGCAAATCCCAAAGTGTTGAAACCTGAAATAGTCTCAAGTTGTAAGTTCCCTTTTTTTTAAACATCTCGCTGAGAATTTCTAGTTTCAAAACGGAAATGGGATTTCGGACGCTCTGTTAACGACTCTTTTTTATCTGTCTCTATCCAACACTTCAAAAACATTCAAAATTCAGAATCAGGAAATCTACTCTTTTTTCTGCTTGTTCTTTTTTTTCTCAAGTGTTGACGAACAAAATATGTCCACCCAAAAAAGGAGAAGTTTCTTGATCTTCAGCCATTGCTTCTGACTCTGACTAACAACACATAAAAAATAGGGAAGAAAAGGAGGAGAAGGCGGAAAAAAGAAACCCGGCTCGTAGGGCACAAGAAGGGGACGGCTATGAATATTTAAAGAAATAGCCACGACGAAAACACAGTGCTTCCCAAGGACTATAAGGACCTATACTGCCTGGATGTTTTTTGCTGGATCTCAATTGAATTCATCTGAGTCTCTTGTAGTGCTCACGAATGAGCAATTGAGTCTAGTGTCCATCTAGAAACTGTGAATATTTTGTGAGGTTCCGCCAGTTTAGGCTCAAGGGGTTAAGAATCTGCCTATTTTTCTATTTTTATTCTTCGGAACACTCTTTCTCTTCCAATTAATCTTTCTTTGACAGTTGGTCAGTCTGGCTCATTTATCTCTCGTTCCAAGTATTCTCAATCCTATCCACTATGTGTTTTTTTCTTCAGGCGACACTGCAACATCGCAGGAGATTCCATCAGTTGGTCACTCTTCGATGTGTAGCACGATGGCACCGACACTGAATCAGAACATCTGTAACGATCGCAGTCTTCAGGTAGGAGCCATACTCCTGGGACAAAGTCACATATGTGACATCATTGTTGGAAAGGGGAATGAGGGTAGACAAAGAGGAGGGAGGCAATCTTTGAAAGCGTCCTGACGGGAAGCCAAACGGGACAAATTGTGCAGACCAGTGGGAAGCAATTAGCTTCTCGGTCGCACCCATCAAAACATCTTGTGAGGACAAGGAAGATCCGTGTTTTGAGCCCTTCTTACATTCCCTCTTTAACACAGCAATTGCAATGCATGCTCTCTTAGACCCAACCTCCCCCCAGACTTAGATACGGAGTCGGCAGCAATCGCAAAAAGAGAAAAACAAGTAGCAGGAACAAGAAAGAGAAACAATTTCTTGTTCAGCTGCAACGTGCGTGTGTTTTTTATGCCAAAACGGCAATTTGTGAGAAAGGGGAGCATAAAAAGTGTGTTGTTTGGCAAATGTTTGTTTGTATTTGCCTCGAGCACAACGAGCAAGTGTGTGTAGATGCTTGTATGTAATTGTGCTGCTTTGAATGCAATGGCAGGCCTCCACCGAAGCATCCCTTAGCGCCGTTTTCGAAAGTAAATAAATGCTTCTGCCGCAAAGGATAACACTTGAAAAAACCACTCCTAACTACCAAAAAGCCGAAATGTTCGCCAAGAGAAGAAGCGCCGAGTGGATCGTTCCAAAGATCTGTATGGCGGCGACCAGAACATCAAAGACGATTGAGGAGGCAAGCTGTGAGAAAACTCTCGAATGGCAAATAACAAATAGAAACAAATGTCGTAATTCTCTCACATTCATCAGTGAGCACGAGAAAAACAGCATAGTTTCCGGAGGAAGTGGAGCAGAAGAGCAGAAATAGAGCAGGAGAACTAGAGCTAACATCGAGAAATTTACGAGTTTTAGCAACATCCTGAATGTGATCCAAACAAAACAGAAACATTAAAAGCTGTGGATTACAAATTATCCTGTTTTTCTAAATGTTGCCAATTTCTTCTTAGTTCTTCCGATCCCTCTAGGCGACATGTCAGATTCAGAAGCACTTCCGGGGTTAGAATTGGAAATGAGTCCCTGTGATAAACAGTTGGTGATGGCAGGAGAACATGACAAACACAATTGTGCAACACAACGTCAAATCGATGAAGGGTCCTTCGAGAGTCTTTCCTGCCACCACTAAGTTTATTTATAGTTGGTTGCGCAACTTCATTGTTTTGGCAAACACCGTCAGTTCAACCTACTGTTTGGCGGGGGGTAAACCGTAACCTGTGATTTGCGTCGAAAAGAATACAAACACTTCAGAAGTGGTAGTATGTACGCTTTCTTGAAACCCTTTGCTGTGTTCATCAACTCGTTTTCCGTTTGCCAACCGACCGTTCCTCGTTGCGCAGTGGGTCTTTAACTATGCCAGGTCTCTCGATTCTTGTGTAATTTTTTAGTTTTAGTTCCTTTTTTTCCGACCGAGCGCCTATTATTCTATTCTCTCTTGTTTTCAACGCAACTGTAGGCGTTTGAAAAACGACCATCATTGGGAACTATCTCTTCCTCTTACAGAGGATTATCTAGAATTTTTGACGGCGTGATAGTTTTCACCCACCCCTCTTTGTTTTTCATTTTTTTGTTCGGTTTCCAGTTCCAAATTTCCAAATTTCGAATTCCAAAATACAATTCTGTTCCATTTGCTACTGAAGTTCAATACATCAATTCGATCTAAATTAGTTTTTGATTGGGAAGTGTACTTTCCCGACTTCCAAAATACAAATGATAAGAAGTTAGTACTTTCGAGACTTTTGAACTATATGTAACGCATCGGAACCATTAGGACATTAAGACACCTATCAGATGTCATTAAACAGTTTGTGAACCAAGGTATCGCTACGTCAAAGAAATCATTGCCTTTTCAAATTGAACAGGACAATCTTTATAGAGAAATCTGAACCAAATGTTCAATGTCCTAGCTTGAAAATCCAGAATATTTGCATAAAATTGGAAAAGGTGTTGCTTGTCCTGGTCGAGTACTATTATCATCAACCTGTCCGAATCAGTGACGCATATCCAATGATGTTTGCCAATACACATATCCGTTTGCGTGGTCGTTTTTCTTTTCCACGCAGCACTGGCTGCGGTAGACGCGGGCGGCGCCTAAGTACACGTAACACCTGGGCGACGGATGAGGACGCACAGTTTTCTTCCGTCGTCCGCGTGGAAGCGAAGCGCGCGGAAAGGCAGGGCGCCGCGCCTCAGCGCAAGCCAATGCATTGAGAGACAGGAGAGAGTGAGTGCCCCCGAAAAAACCGGGTTCTGTGTTTCGAAATGTTTATTATTTTTTTTCAAGAAAACTGGTCGTCCCATCTGTCGCGCACTCTGCAGCTACCTCATGTATTTGCCGCCTCCCCTTCTCCCGGCGCCTCCCGCGCGGCGCCTAGCGAAAGTACGCTTGCAACATTCCGATCCGATCACGTCTGTGCCGTGAGCATCGTTGCTTTTGCTTATTTTGTGCCGTCCTGTCCATCGATCAACTCTTTCTTCCCGTACCTCATTCTTCTTACTGTTTTCCTTTCCTTTTCTTAGGCTCCTTCTTGTCATTACCCGCGACCGAGCTCCGTTTTCAAGGGTGGCGCCACGTTGGTTTGCACGTCAAAGCATCCACAGTGTTATCTGTTTTGTCACTGTATTATTTCTTGCCTGGTTTCTGCGTACGTATCAGTTTTTCTGCAGCGGGTAATAACGCAACATTTTCATGTCGTATTATCATCCGATCGAGTTTTCCACACTGATAAGAGTTGCACTTTGTTTTTTTGCGTGTTTTCCGCAATCGAAAGTGACAACTGTCAATCAAAAAGAGAATAATGAGAAAGGTGGTTACGGTGTACTTGTCGGCGCATTTCCAGGACGTTCTCGAATTCCCAGACGGTTCAAGCCATTTTTTGTAGACCCACCCACTTTGCAGACCGACAATGGCAAGGATTTAGTGTTTGTTTTGTCGCAATATTTGCCGGATCGGACTGATTCACTTGACGCACGCACCCCACGCCACTATTCCCACAGAATTTTGCTTTTTTCCATTTTGGGGGTCGAACAAATGGAACGCGAGAAAAATGTCACGCAAGTAGAAAAAACCTAGGAGCGTTGGCCATACGGAAGTTTTCGTTTTTGGTTTTCTTTCAAAACGCGTAGAAGTGCAGTATGATATCATCGTAGTTCGCCTGACCCGTTCTGTGTTTTGCTACTGTAGGGTCATGTCGCCAGCTGCAAGTCCTTGGGCGACCAATCTTGACACCAACCAAGATTTTTCTCCTACCAAAAGTGTGCTCTTTCGAAGTTGCTTTTTTCTCTCTTGGATAAGCTTTATCTAATCTGCATAATCCAGCTAATCAAATCCTACTAGGAGCATTTACCAAAATAGCTGAATCCCAAAAGCATAAGCTAGTTTCTTTCTGTAGATCACAGATGTCTTGTCCGCGCCTAGTCTAATTACTCAATTTTCTCTCCAATTTTTTTCCGACGCCTCGATTGGCATGTTCTAAGTCTCTTCCACCTAGACACTCTTCCGACCAGTGAACACTGAAGGAAAGAGAAAAAATGAAGGATGGGAAGTGGGAGAGTGGGAAGAAAGTTGTTTTCCTTGAGAACTTGAGATAAACAGCTTCCTCTCAGAACAACAAGCTATCAACTGAGAAAAAGAAAACATGGTGGCCCTCTCTCCTGGACAGCTCATGAGAAATGAGTTGAGAGAACAGCCGCGCAAGGGAACCAAAAAGCAAAAAATGCTTGAGGCACTTTGGAATTGCCTTGGGTGTAATTAGTTTTTGGAACGGAAATTATATAAGCTGTATGCAGAGCGCTGTCCGTGGCTTGTGGGCCCCACGCCCATTGTCCGTCGTTCCATCTTCTCCCATTTCTCTTCTTCCGGACCCTCCTGCTCTTTTCCAACTTTGTGATCTCTCCCATGGCTTGCTTGTCAAAAAACATGGCCATCAAAAAAGATGGAAACAAATTTCGCCCCTCCCGTCTTTCACCATTTTTTTGAAAACTTTTTTGTTCGTCCATTCTCTGTTTTGCGACTCATGCGTGAAATGGGCGTGGCTGTCGCGTCCATCAGGAGCACAACAATTCGCCTCCGACTCTTTTTTTTCCGCATATGTGTTGTTCTCATTGTTATTTTTCTTCAGAACTCCTACTACACACACACTTTTCCCCTCTTCTTTTCTCCTTTCATACTGATGGGCTAAATATTCATTCGGAAAAAGGAAAAAGACGTGAGATGAAGTAGAAGAGAAGAGAAAAACCAAGAAGAGTTGGCTCAGTTCACCCACGCTCTGGACAGAGTTCCTTATATATTCGTCGTTAGGAATACATTGCTATATCTCACATCAGCTTCCTCCCTACGTGATCTGAACTTTGATACAGCTGATAAGAAGGTCCTGTATCATAAGGTCATGGTCACGGGGCTTGTTTCGGTCATGTTATTGTTTTCTTCCGTTATTCTTTCCGCAATAAGACCAACCCTCCCTTAAACAATGTTTGGTTCTACTCTCACTGTCAATCTACAGTACCCTTAGTTGTGTTCTCTTATTGCTTTCCGGTTTTCACTTTCAAGTAATCCGTCTTAGTATTTCGATTATTCTAGAAGGGTGGGAAAAAACAGCTGAAGCCTGACCGACAGACTGCTTGAAAGAGCTTGACGGCTTTGGGCTTCTATTGTTAAAATGTATGTAACATAAGGTGAGAAAGAAGAGAGCAAGTCGAAACAAAATAGGCGAGGTGTCGGTTGTTTGGGCACGCCGCAGGCCAACCGACCGGATCGGGCGCTGGGACCATGTAGTCCGACCCGGGCGGCCGGGGCTCATTTTTCCTGGCTCTCGCCCTATTTCCTTCCATCTGTTTTTGTGTGTTTGTTTTGCATTCAGTCAGGCATGTATGCACCCGCAGGCAAGCAATTTGAAACGTTGAGGCACACACATCGAAAAAACGCAACAGACCCCTAGGGGCCATCCATATCTGGAAAAACAAGGGCGCGAGGAGCCGAGCCTAAAAAAGCCCGTTTTTCTCATATCTGAAGGACCCGTGTCCTTGTTTTGGCACGCCGTCCGGAAAAGAGAGAGGGGGTCGAGTGAGCAGCTGCAAAAAACGCATCGCTTTGGGTGGAATGCGCTTAATTTATATTTTCAAACAAACATTCGGAGGATAGGCTTTATCTCTTGTTTTCAGCTTCCTCTTTAGCTATTCTTTCGCTGAAAGGGCATGGATTAACCACTTTTCCAGTGTTCGTGTTCTTTTTTCTTTCCGGAATTTTTTGTTGATAATATTAAGAACTACTGTAAGAGTCTATTCCGTTTAGTTATATTGTTGTTATAGGGACTTGATCGACGGCTGTTTTTCTATCTCTCGAGCCAAGAATAAAAATTTTCATAGAGAGGAAATGACCACGGAATGTTTGAAAATTGAATTTGTTCCGCTCTACCAATTGGCTGTTTGGCCGTTTGAGTCCCAGTTTCGTCGAAGAAAAAAGTTCTTCCTCTTGATGAAACATGCAAAGTGTTTTGACTTTTGCCTTCAAAAAGCGCAGGGAGGACTGGACCACTATTTTGAAATATGCATGATTTTCTGATGTGATGTCACATCAAACCTCAATCTCATCGAAACTTTATCGCTTTTTAAAAAGAAAACTTTGATAAGAAAGAGCAGGTTGAGCTGAAGATCATACGACATCACTTTTTTGTATGCTCTGTTTCTGCACATTTTTCCGTGTGTGTGCCAAGTCCCGCCCTCTCGGCAAACTGTAGCAATAAGAGGTACTTGCTCAAAACAGAATAACACAACTCTTCCACCTTTCTCGCTTTCCTCCTGCTCTCCCCACCTCCTCCTCCTCTTCCCGTCTTCTTTTGTTCCTATCAGTACTTCTTCTCCCGATCTCTGCCAATCGAATTGACGGCTCGTCATGATGATGGTTCATCGAGTCACAAATATACACTCATTAAGCATACTGTAATTGCAGATGGATTTGCTGGCGTCTACCATCCAGATGCCCTCAGCCTCTGATACAATCAACACAGACTCGTTGTCAGTCTCATCCCAACCGTCTCCAATTCAAACTGCACTCTCAGCATCCGACAACTTTGAACGGCCCTCCCTCTCCTACAAAGATCTCATTATAGAAGCAATTGACAGGAGTCCTGAAAAACGGCTGAAATTGAATGAGATCTACCAGGTTTGTCCTCTTTCCTCGTTTCCAATTCATTCTCTGAAAACCATTCAGCGTTATGAAATTTGACCTGCTTTTTTCAAAAGTGCGCGCAATTTCGTTTTTGCCATACAAACTATAGTAGGGGTGGCGGGTGCACTTGGAATCCTGACCGCGTTCAATAAGACTAGTCCTTCCCGCAAAGCAAAGGACGTCTGTACTTTAGGCATACACGGCTGATGTTAGTGGTCCTTCCTCCCCGTTTGTGTTACAAGAGAAAAATTGCTTTTGCTCTTTTTAGAAGACGCATCTCCTCTGAAGGCGTGCTACCACCATAGCCAACCATGAGAGCTCAAAACCACGAAAACATAGTTTCGGTCACAGAGTCATTTTTAAACTAAAAAACAAACAGTACGTTGCGCGATTTCAAAACTTTCGAAACACATCACAAGTTATTTGAGTGAATGGAGAGGTGGTGGCGCTCAATGTCAAATATTATGTTGCCACGAAATTTTTGTGCCTCGTTCCAAAACCTCATGATTTCTAGGCTGTTTTGCCCGCCATACACTGACTGTTTGCTAACTACAGTATGACAAAGCAGAAAAAGAGAGTGAGGAAAAACAGTCAAAACCAAACGCGAGGAGTTCACAGTTCAGCAACCTCCTGTTTACTTTCCGTTTATTGAATTTCAAACAGTTCGCCGGCGTTTTGCCAAAACCAAAATATTTTTCCGAGTCGCTTTGCCGAGTTTGATGACTCAGCCGTTTTGCGCCAACAACTAAAATTGACATTCTTGCAGGTGATCCGACTTCTGCACCCGTACTACAGACATCGACCCGATCAGTGGGGATGGCAGAACTCGATACGACACAATCTCAGCCTGCACGACTGTTTCGTCAAGTTGCCGCTCAAACAGACATCAGCCAGCGGAGTCGTCGGTACGTAGCACTTGCCATTTCGATCTCTGTTTTCATACACTTTTTATCAAAACACAAAAGACGGCGGGTACTATTAAATTTGGGCATACAAGCACTACTATCTGTTGTCCTTCTTTTTTCCTTTCATGTGATTGTTTGAATATGGGCTGATATCAGTTGGCAAGAAAAAGAAAAAGAGAATTACACGGTGTTTGTAGTGAAAAAACTTTCAACGCGGCGGTGGAATTGACAGATAGCAGCAAAATGCTACGTAACGTGTCAGCGATTTGGGAAACAAAACTGACTCTTCTTCAAACATAGTAGTTGATAAAAAAGTAGTTGGAAGTTTGTTTTCCAGCGAGCATCAAATTATGTCCTGCTACAAAAAAGATAAGCGGACGAGTAAAGAAAATAAATTACTTATTCATTAGGTATTGAAACGAGTTTGAAGGAACAAGTAGAAACATTGAAAAGTCTCATTCTTGGCAATATGACTTGTAATAAAACAGAATGCCTTCAATTTAGCGTCTTCTCATTTCCTCGCATCAGATGTAGCATTGACAGCAAACTTTGACCTTTCCTTATGCTCAACACAAAAACATGTTTTCAATTTGCGGCAGGACTACTAGCTGGAGCAGCATCCTGAGAAGACGGACGAGTTTCGTTTTTCCTGAGCTCTCGTCTTGCGAAACAAGATCAGATATCCTCATTTGGCTAACTTTTTGGGCCTTCGTTTTCCGCCGCTGCGACTCTTTATTGTAAACATGAGTTGTGTTTTTGCCAATGACGGGACCAAAGAATAAGGAAGAGAAACTGAAGACGCAGTGTTTTTGGGTGGGGTGTCGTAGGAAATTCATCCCTTCTCTTCGGGCGGTCTGATGTTGTGTTTGTTTACCAGTTTCGAGTGGCGCTCGATCTTGAATTCCAAAGTTTCTTGGTGGCGCAGCAACAAACAACCAGCAAAAAGAGACTAGGCAGTGACAAACATAGGAAACCGAGAAGAGAAGAGCATTGAGAAGGGGTCCGCAGAAATGAGAGAGAGGCAAGAAAGTCTCTTCATCTCCTTCTCACCGGCATCTCTTGCGTCGGCCAGCCAGAGGGTCAATCCATAATTCTGGTGAAACTGGAGCACCCACAATAACATAAACAACTCTTTTTCCCTTTCTTCTCATCACTATTTTTCTAGTTTGGTGCTCTCTAGTGTTTACTGGAAGGGAAAAAAGCGGAAAGACTCAGAAAAAGGGGATTGAAAGTCAGGAAAAAAGTGAATGTAAACAAAGAAAAAATATGAAGAGGAGGTATAGCAAATTGATCTAATCCGAATGTTTTTGCAGGACACTTCTGGACAGTGGTTCCTGAACTCAGTGACAAGCAAACTCTCCGAAGGCGGAATCGTCAACAATCTCGACCATCAGCCAAGAAGAGTGATGCTGGAAGGACAATTTCGAGAGATGATCGTGCTAGTTCTGGTAGCGGAGACACTTCCCCAAGTCCTTCTCAACCTTCAATCAGTCCACCAACAGAGATGAAGCCACAGATGCCAGTACTAAATGCTATAGAGCTTCTGAATGGTTTGAGCGACTACAAAGGATCTTTGTTCCAGAATAACTACCATTCAAGTAAGACATTAATGCAGATTTACATTCCATAATAATTATAATTTTCAGATGTTATTGGAGACAACACATTGAGTGGAATTCAAGCTCTGCTCACAACGACTCTACTGCAGCTGAATCCCCAACTTGGAGCGCTTTTGTCATTGACAAATTTGAACAATATCGCTTCGAATCAAATGCAGATTCAGAGTCCGTCACTTTCACCTATTAAGGCTGAGGGCCAGTCTTTTCTACTTCAGTAGGCACCGATTTTGAACCGATTCTTCTTCTTCTTTTCCTCCTTCTACTCCTTTTCCTATCTTCAATTGATGTTGCTGTTCCATCAGCTCTTTTCTATGCGTCGATCCTTTTCTCGTTGGTTGTGCTTCTAGCTGCACATGCATTGATCTCGTGTTACCAACTCATTGTCTCATCGACTCTTATGAACCGACCTTTCCTTTCCTGTTCCATCAATCACATCTTTTCTATGCACCAAAACTAGACCCAATTTCATTTGATAGCTTTCTTCCTCCCACCCTGTCATCCTCTGCAACTTCAACATGCCTACTGTTGTTGTTGCGCAACTAGCTTCAATACTTGTAGTCGAACACGAGTCTCCACACGTACCCTGGAAAAGCTTCCCCCTCTCCTCAATACCGATTCTTTCCGCTGCTTCCGTAGTTTCAGCCCATCCAAATCTCGCTGTGAAGTCATACTGTACCCTACACCTCTCATCTGAAACCGAGACCCTTTAGTTTCTTCTATTCTCTAGTTGCACTTTTTCTTTCGTGTCCCTATCCTATTTCTATGTACTTCTCCCTTTTATGCACTGTTGCCCTTTCTTTTCTCCTCTTTTAAATCGCCAATCTGAAAAGATCCATTTTTGTTATATGTGTCGATTCGAGTAGTATTAGCATCTGATTTATATGTGCCGAGTGTCGATTCGAACACTCGTTTCCGATCTTCCACTACATCATGGATTCCCCCTTGCACTTCCCTTCCTCCCTTCCTTCCATTTATTATTATTTCCACTTTCCTATCACTCTACACTTCTGATCCCCCAACCGTGTGAACTCCGTGCTACCGGTTTAAATGCAGCACCACCGTCAAAATGCATGAAACCTTTAATTCTGTTTCTGTTCTGATCCTGCAATCCATCATCCCAATCAATCCAATTTATTTTCAATCCACACCTCAATCACAATCTGATTCACCACCCTAACTATCACAACCCCCCACCACACTCCTTGTCCACCTTTCAATTATTATTATATTCATTCGCCTTTTCTCATTTTCCCCTTTGTCAAATTTCAACTTTTCTTTTCGTTTTTCTTATTGTATTTCTCAAATCCACTACATTTTTTTGAATGTGATGATTTGTGTCAACTTTTTTGGTTTTTTCATTGGAATAAAAATTAAATACAAATGTGTCTGTTCCTTACAATTAGTAAATTTGGATTCCCGGTCGAAAACATCTGCGTTCGGCTAAAAATTATGCGAGGTTCTCATGATAAGAGATGTAAACAGAGTCGTATGCGAAGAAAAGTCATGTGTTTTCAGTTTTCGTACTTGGTCAGTAAAACAACAAAAGCTTTCAGCATCCTGTTTACCTATTGAGTTGCAAAAACTAAAACTCGGTATTTTTTGATACCGGAAGTGGTTTTTTTTAGTTTCTATCAAAACAATCGCACAAGTTGCAGCAGAAGATCTTTGAACCTCAAAAAGGGTTGTGCACATCCGACTTGACAAAGTGAAAAAGTACAAGTTTTGTCGAATGTATCCATTGTTCTTCATTCCAACTTGCCGTCCTTTTCCCTTGTTTCGCTTCATAGACAAACTTGCTCACTTATGCACATTTTCAAAAAGTTTGAAAATAAATAGAAAGTAGTTTTTCCAGAGTCTTTTTGTCAAAGGAAGGTTTTGAAACGAGTGGACCAGCGGAAGTGGAACCAATAAAATTGCAGTAATTTTGTCATTCATGAATAGAAAACGAGTAGCCAAATAGTTATTTTTTTCAAATTTCTTCAAACTCATTCATTGTGCTCGGCAAACCACATTGCAAATATTTCCAAAGAGTGACGTCGATCAACGTGCATTTTATTGGAAAAATAAGCACCTGTAGATACAAACATTGAACTACGTAACTCGGGCACGATAGGAAGAAAAGGAAAAGTCGGAGAAGAATTGATACATACTACATTACAAACAAGCTAATCATTCACTCTTTTCGTGGTAAACAGTTCAGGCACTTATGATTGATACGATTGATACAAAATCTCTAAATATTGTATTGTGTTCCTTCAGGCGACTAGCGATGGAGCAGTCTGAAATTTTCCGGATCGTAAAAGATCAGAGAAAAAAAATGTACCTGGAAAGGAATTATGTTTTTGCATTTAAGTTCATCCTGATACGACATGATGTAACCGCCGGTGGAATTGGAAACCAATGGCCGGAAGGATCCGAATTCACTTCCTTCTCGGGTTTCAACGGATCTTCCATCAAACATCAATGGAATCATCGCTTCGCATTCTTTCGACTGAGGAAGAGCATCGGAGATCTGAAAATATGTTTGTTGTAGACAAGGGAAACACTTAACTTCAGACAAACAGCTTGTTAATTCTAACACTGTATTTTCACTCTAGAAATGGCCTGATGTGTCATTCTTTTGTTTTTCATTTTCATTCCAGGAAAGTTCAGTTTTCTGAGTCATTAAACTGTTATGATATGTTTAGTTTTCCGATTATTTCCTGATAACAACTGTTTTTCTTTTTTAATTTCAACATGACGTCAACGAATTGGGGGGGGGGGTGTGTACATGACTCAAATCATCATTACTATTTTCATTAAAATTTGAAAGAAGGGGACTTACAATGGTTCTTCGTTTATCCAGAAGATTACTTCCTGCTTTCTCCTTACTGTTAGCAATGAACTGACGGGAGATGAATCCGTGAGAATCCATATCCATTCCAGGTTTCCAGCCGTCTTTGTACTTCACATCGGCAGTCTGAAAAATGAAATCCGTATTGTCGGAAAGATGATGTGACAGAAACCTGTCTCCTGATATTTCCGTATTCTCCATGTGGATGGTGAATAGCTCCTTGAGCCAAAAGTGGAATAATACCTTCACTTTTTCCTTTCTGAAAACAGATTAGTTCATATTCATCTACTTTACAGTTGCCCTTACGTCTAATAAATTGAAAACGTGATGATCAACGACATCTTCAACGATGAGTCTCTTTCCTCCAAAGGGTGTCATGCCATTTCGGTTTGCACATTTGCTTTCATCATTCCAGAGAGGAATGACTGTTTTCGAATCAACACTTCCCTTAACAATAGTGCTTGTAAAGATAACTCACGAAATGAACAGTACCTGGGTAAGTGGTTTTGCACCAAAATCAACATCCTGATTTGCATCTCTGCTCTTTCCAAATGCACCCATTCCTGAAACAATCAGTTTTTGTTTCTAAAAATAACTCTTCCAATTACCTTCTTGAGTAATCAACGCGGCGCTTTGTTCCCATGGAATGACAAAAGGAATGAATACTTCTCTAAAACAACATCGCAATTTAAAATGTGAAAATTTTAAAACTAACAGTTCTCTGGGTTTCTTGGCATATCGGAGAGCTGGTGGTATCCTTTCTTCCTTATTCCTTTCAGCAATAGTCTTCTCTTTGGGCGGCATTGGAATTGGTTCTTCTGTTTTTATTGGCGGAATCCATTTTGGCACCTTTGGCGCAACCGGTTCAGGTGTTGGCTCTTTTTCGGGTTCGGCTTTCGGCTTCTTCTTCGGTCGCTTCCTGTGCTTCTTTGGTTTTCTCTTCTTTGGCTTGTCATCTGGTTCTGGTTCATTCTCAGGGTTCTCCTCTTCTTCTTCGTCCTCTGGCTCTTCGGGCTCATCATCATCTTCTCCTGGTTTTAATGGAACTGTAAAATCGGCTGCTGGTTCTTCATCATCAGGATCCGCCTCCCATGGTGGCTTCCATTTTTTCGGTGCAACCGGTTTTTCTGGTTCCTCAACAGGCTTGGGTTTCTTGGCAGGAGCTTTCTTTGCCAGCTTGGGATCTTTTGGTTTTGGTCCACCAAGAGGTTCTGCTGGGTCCTCCGAATCAGGCTTCTTTGAAGCAGGCATGGTGAAATCTGCTTCGGGCTCTTCTTCAGGTTCATCCGGATCGTCTTCCCATGGTGGCTTCCATTTTTTGGGGGCAGCAGGTTTAGGTGGTTCCGAAGGTTTTGGCGCTGCCTCCGTTGGTTTCTTTGGTTTTGCTTCTTTTGGTGTGGGCGCTTTTTTAGCTAGTTTAGGATCCTTCCCTTTGGGACCTCCAAGTGGGTCAGCTGGATCTTCAGTATCCGGTTTTTTGTTAGGAGCCGGAACAGTGAAATCAGTTTCAGGTTCTTCTTCGGGCTCATCCGGATCGTCTTCCCATGGTGGTTTCCATTTCTTTGGAGCTGCCGGCTTCGGAGGTTCTGCTGGCTTTGGAGCTTCTTTCGGTTTTGGTTTTTCTTCTGGTTTCTTGGCAGGAGCTTTCTTTGCCAGCTTTGGATCTTTTGGTTTTGGACATCCAAGTGGATCAGCTGGATCTTCAGAATCCGGTTTCTTTGGAGCAGGCATTGTAAAATCTGCTTCAGGTTCGTCTTCGGGTTCATCCGGATCGTCTTCCCATGGTGGTTTCCATTTCTTTGGAGCTGCTGGTTTTGGTGGGTCTTCTGGTTTTGGAGCTTCCTTCGGCTTAGGTTTCTCTGCGGGCTTTTTAGCAGGTGCTTTTTTAGCAAGTTTAGGATCTTTTGGTTTTGGCCCACCAAGAGGTTCTGCTGGATCCTCCGAATCAGGCTTCTTTGGAGCAGGCATGGTGAAATCTGCTTCTGGTTCTTCTGGCTCATCTGGATCATCTTCCCATGGCGGTTTCCACTTTTTGGGTGCAGCCGGCTTCGGAGGTTCTGCTGGCTTTGGAGCTTCTTTCGGTTTTGGTTTTTCCTCTGGTTTTTTAGCTGGAGCCTTCTTTGCCAGTTTTGGATCCTTTGGTTTAGGGCCACCAAGAGGATCAGCTGGTTCTTCAGAATCCGGTTTTTTTGGTGCAGGCATTGTAAAATTAGCTTCAGGTTCTTCTTCGGGCTCATCCGGATCGTCTTCCCATGGTGGTTTCCATTTTTTCGGGGCAGCAGGTTTAGGTGGTTCCGAAGGTTTTGGCGCTGCCTCCGCTGGTTTCTTTGGTTTTTCTTCTTTTGGAGTGGGTGCTTTTTTAGCTAGTTTAGGATCCTTCCCTTTGGGACCTCCAAGTGGGTCAGCTGGATCTTCAGTATCCGGTTTTTTGTTGGGAGCCGAAACAGTGAAGTCACTTTCAGGTTCTTCTTCAGGTTCATCCGGATCATCTTCCCATGGTGGTTTCCATTTTTTGGGTGCAGCCGGCTTCGGCGGTTCTGCTGGCTTTGGAGCTTCTTTTGGTTTTGGTTTTTCCTCTGGTTTCTTAGCTGGAGCTTTTTTCGCCAGTTTTGGATCTTTTGGATTTGGACCACCAAGAGGATCAGCTGGGTCTTCCGAATCAGGCTTCTTTGGCGCAGGCATAGTGAAGTCAGCTTCAGGTTCATCATCCGGATCGTCTTCCCATGGAGGCTTCCATTTTTTGGGTGCAGCAGGTTTTGGTGGTTCTGTTGGTTTCGGAGCATCTTTTGGTTTTTCCTCTGGTTTTGTTGGTGCCTTTTTTGCCAGTTCTGGTTTTTTTGACGTTGGAGCACCAGTTTGCTCTGCAGGATCTTCCGTGTCTGGTTTTCCAGCAGGAGTTGTCGCCTTTGGTTTAGCTGGAGCTTTAGTAGCCAGTTTCGGGTCTTTGGCTACTGGTTTTTTGACTGGTTCTGAAGGATCTTCGGTATCCGGCTTCTTCTTTGCTGGAGTAGCTGTAGCAGGCTTTGCAGGCTCCGTTGGTTTTTTTTTTGCTAACACAGGCGTTTTTGATTTGAGGCCTCCTATTTCATCCGCTGGATCATCTTTATCAGGCTTAGATGGTGTTTTTGATGGAGCAGGAACGGTGTAGTCTGCTTCTGGTTCCTCGTCTGGATCGTCTTCCCACGGTGGTTTCCATTTCTTTGGAGCTGCCGGTTTTGGCGGCTCTGTTGGTTTTGGAGCTGGTTTTGATGGAGCTGCCGGCTCACTTTTTGGTTTCTCGGTTGGAGCTTTTTTGCTAAGCTTTGGATCTTTAGATGATGGCTTACTAACTGGTTCTGCTGCATCCTCGGTGTCAGGTTTTTTTGGAGTTGCTGGTTTAGCTGGAGCCTTTTTAGCCAACGAAGGAGTCTTTTTATCAGGAACTGGTTCACTCACATCTTCCGTCGGCACTTCGTCATCTTCCCATGGAGGTTTCCATTTTTTAACTGGATTCTTTACAGGAGTTGGTGGAACTTCTGCTGACTTAGGTTCTGCTTTTGTTGGTATTTTCTTTGGAGACGCATCGCGAGGTTTCACGGGTTCTTTGGCAACTGGTTCCTTTTTCTTGAGAGTTGGAGTTTTCTTCTCAGGAACAACTGGTTCTTTCACTTCTTCCACTGGATCTTCATCATCTTCCCATGGCGGCTTCCATTTTTTAACCGGGTTTTTAACAGAAGTTGGAGGTACTTCTGTCGGTTTCTTCTCTGGCGCAAGTCCTTTCTGTGGAGAAGGATCCCTTGGTTTTGCAGCCGGTTTTGCAGAAGGTTCTGCAGCGGGTTTTTTAGCAGCAGGCTCCTTTTTGGCAAGAACTGGTGTTTTCTTTTCTGGAACTGGTTCACTAATATCCTCGGCCGGCACGTCATCGTCTTCCCATGGTGGTTTCCATTTTTTGACAGGATTTTTGACAGGAGTTGGAGGCACTTCCATTGGTTTTGTTTTAGGATCAACAGCTGTAGCTGGTTTTGGAGCTGCAGCTGCTACTGGTTTAGCAACCGCTTTTTTTGGTGATGAGTCTCTTGGTTTTACAGTCGGTTGAGTTTCCAGTTTCTCGGGCGTTGCTGGCTTCTTCGCAAGAGGTTCTTTTTTTGCAAGCGTTGGCGTCTTCTTATCTGGAACGGGTTCACTAATATCCTCTGTTGGTACTTCATCATCTTCCCATGGCGGCTTCCATTTTTTTACTGGATTCTTGACAGGAGTTGGTGGAACAACTGGTTCGGCAACAGCTTTTTTTGGCGACGGATCTCTTGGTTTGGCAGCAGGTTTAGCTGCGGGTTTTGCTGGTTCTGGGGCCACCTTGGCTGCTGGTTTCGTTGGCTCCGCAGCAGGTTTTTTTGCTACAGGCTCTTTTTTTGCAAGCGTTGGTGTCTTCTTGGCCGGAGCAGGTTCACTAACATCTTCTGTTGGCACTTCATCATCTTCCCATGGCGGTTTCCATTTTTTCACTGGATTCTTCACTGGAGTCGGCGGAACGGCTGGTTCGGCAGCAGATTTCTTTGGCGACGGATCTCTTGGTGTAACAGCAGGTTTCGTTGAGGGCTTTGCTGGTTCTGTTGCCGCTGTGGCTGCTGGTTTCGTTGGCTCGGTAGCGGGTTTTTTCTTGGCAAGCACTGGTGTTTTCTTTTCAGGAACTGGTACACTCACATCTTCCGTCGGTACTTCGTCATTTTCCCATGGCGCCTTGAATTTCTTCACTGGATTCTTTACAGGAGTCGGTGGGACAACAGGTTTCTCTGTTTCTTTAGCAGGAACAGGCTTTTTAGGATCCGTAGTGGCAGGCTTAGCAGTTGGTTCCTTTCTTTTCAGAACAGGAGTTTTCTTCTCGGGAACTGCAGGAGCCTTCACGTCTTCTGTTGGAACTTCATCATCTTCCCATGGGGGTTTCCATTTCTTTACAGGGTTTTTCACTGGTGTTGGAGGAACTTCGGGAAGCTTTGGCTCAGCTTTAACAGTAGCTTTCTTTGGTGATGGGTCTCTTGCTGCTGGCTTTGGAGTATCCTTTGCAGTCGGTTCTTTCTTTTTCAACACGGGAGTCTTCTTTTCTGGTACTGCTGGTTCTTTCACTTCCTCAACCGGATTCTCATCCTCTTCCCATGGCGCTTTGAATTTTTTGACTGGGTTTTTGACCGGCGTTGGCGGAACTTCAGACGGTTTTGATTCTGGCGCAAGTCCTTTCTTTGGGGATGGTTCTTTCGGTGCAACCTTCTCCGGTTCTTTTTTAGCAATTGCTTTTTTTGGTGATGGATCACGTGCAGCAGGTTTTGCAGCCGGAGCAGGTTCCTTCTTCTTCAAAGCCGGCGTTTTTCTGGTTGCTGGTTCAGGTTCTCCTACTTCTTCCGTTGGCACTTCATCATCTTCCCATGGCGCTTTAAACTTTTTGACTGGGTTCTTCACCGGAGTATTTGGAACAGCTTGTTTCTCTGGTTCGGGCTCCTTCTTAGCTACAGCTTTCTTAGGCGATGGATCTCGAGGCTTTACAGCAGATGGTTCTTTTTTCTTCAATACTGGTGTTTTCTTCTCAGGAGATTGAACTTCTTCTTTTACTTCTTCAACATCTGCTTCATCATCTTCCCATGGCGGCTTCCACTTTTTCACTGGATTTTTGACGGGTGTTGGTGGAACTACATTTTTCTCGGCTTCTGGTTCTTTTTTGGCAACAGCTTTTTTAGGAGAAGGATCTCTTGGTTTCGCTGCTGCTTTTTTAGGAGAAGGATCCCTCACCTTCTTTTCCGGAACTGGAGCTAATGATGTTTCTGGTTTGTTAGTAGCATCCTTTCTTTTCAAGCTTGGTTTCTTTTCCAATTTCGACGGTGGTTCCTCCTCAACTGGATCCACTTCCATTTCTTCGGCTTCTTCTTCCACACTCTCCCAAGGTGGTTTCCATTTTTTGAATGTGTTTTTGATCGGAGTTTGAGGAACGCGGCTCATTGTACCTTTGCTCTGAAACTACGAAAAGATATCCGTCGTGCTATTTGAGAGAAGAAGAAGAAAGAAAGCAAAGACGAGAGAAAAGAGATTCCAGACTATAACAATAATATAATAGCTGGGAAAATATGGAAAAAAGGAAGGTGAGAATTTCAAGTCAATAGTCTCACAATTTATTGTCAAAAAACCAAAGTCTAAGTTTCTATGAGAAAATAAAAAATTTGAGATGTCACACAATAAACCAAAGAAAGCTAGAAAAAAAGTTCAAATCAAGCAGGGTTCTAACTGTTTAACGGTTTTGTTTATTTTGGATAGAAATAGCATAAAAAGTTATGCAAGAGTACAAAACGCACAATAATAGCTAACAAGCTTTGCTGGGTCGACAAACGCTCGCATGAGATCATAAGGGCGCCCACACGAATGCATTGAGCATCAGGCTCCCTAGTTTACACCGTGTCTTCGTCTTCACTCTCGAGAGAAATGAGAGGAAAACACCGAAAAACAGAAACACCAAGAACTTTTGTCTCTCCTCCCAAACCATTGATTTATTTGATTTCATAGTGAAAATACAAAACAAAAATATAGAATGCAATTGATCACGATGCAATCAAACGCTAAACGGGCAGGTTATGAATGAGTAACACGAACAGAGTAAGAATGAAAAATTCGAAGAATTAATCACTTCTCTCTCCACGATTAATAGCCAGATGCCTCAACTGTCGTCGCGTATTTTGAAGCTTCCTCGAGTCGTTTCTGGAAGTCGGCGTCGGAGAAAGTGCGGAACACGCTCATCGACTCGCACTCCTTCTTGTCAAAATTGATGGTGTTCTGAAAACGAAACTCTTTGGAACAATACGTGTAATGTTCAACTGACTCCAATCTGGGCGCCGGTCTGATCGAAACAGTCAAATTGGTATCCGTTACACGCGGAGGTCACATCTGAACAAGTTTTCATTTACTTTCTGTAATTGACCAACTCTTCTCATTACCGCTTTCACTGTATTCTCTACTGTAGGCAAAACAGAATGGTGGATCGTTGTACTTCCTGTTTTTCTTGATGATCAAAGTGAGGCCTTCGATCATAGACACGGCGAGAATAAGGAACAGAGCGAGCGACACGACGTTCATCGTGCTGGCAATACTGGCAGAATGGCGACCAACCCAGAGAATTGCGACAGTTTCCCACGAAAGCTGTTCAAATGTCCTCCCCTTTCCATGATTTCTATTTGGTGTCACTTGCAAGTTAACACGTATTTGAACATCTGAGGCCGGAAAAGGTTTTGCAACGAGGATTATACAAAAGATTGACTCATTGGATTAAACATCAGCACTTGTTACAATCAAGCCACGTAGTGTCCGGCAGGATACACAGCGCGAGTAAAACTCATTTGAAGTTGGATTCGCAAATTCAAAGACGGACGGCGCATTACCTCATTAGTTTTGTAAGTGGGCTTACCAAGTCACATTTTCTTATTTTGCAAGATCGCGGATAAATGAACAGAGTACAATGTGTAAGGCCGCGTATTTGAGTAGTTTGTAAATGAACTTCCTTAATATTCTGCTTCAACTTTGAACTGCGATCATTGTTTTTCTGATCATGATGTTTCTCAGGATTTTTTGATGTTTCATAAGATTGAATAGAATTTCATAGCATTATAAAAATGACTTCATTTCATTTTTTAGATTAAGCCAATAAAATCTCAAATTCTCATCCTTGAATGCCATATGGCTTCCTTTAATTTTTAAATCTTATTGATGCACAGGCTAACGTATTCGGCCCATTTCCGGAACGAATTCTCATAAATCCGCCAACAAATCCAATAAACCAGTCTATTTCCGTCGCGCCGAGACGTTTCTGTGACCTCGGCAGATCCAATCCGACGTTATGTGCAGGTGGTGTGTTTTCCTATATTTCACAGCTTTACTGTTTTTTTTTCTTTTGAAACCAACAATTAAAATTTGAAAAGTGTGACAAAAGTAGTTATAGTCAAAAAAAAATGCTTTTTTGTTAGTTTTTTTAAAGTTTTAATTTTGTTCCTATTGTGTTCATAAATCTCAGAAACGTAATTTGTCTTACCACAGTTTTACTGAGGTTTGCTTCGCACTCGTTCAAAAAGTCAACAATACATAAACAAGACTCTATTTTAACCCGCGCAGTACTGCCTGCGGCTACCCATCCTCTCTTTGCTGGCGCATTTCTCGTTCTTGCGCACTCATCGCATCTGTTTATTAAATTAGTCGTCGTCTATACCACCCCGTCCCTTTCTTTTCTATACTTCCTTTGATATTAATGCAGAGTCTGAAAGCAATTTGAATTTTTCATTACGTAAGTTGTTTTTTCAAGGAAAAATATTTTTATACAAAGCCATTTCATTTTCCCTTGTTTTTTCCGCTTTTTCGCTGTGGATAATACTGGAAAACGTAAAAAAAACATGTTAAACTTTATAACGATGCTATTGAAAGTTAATCCAATAGATAGAACTTCTGAAAACGTATCACGAGCATGTAGTTTTAAAATTCAATTCTAAAATATCAAATCATAAAATCTGCAATAGTACCAACACCACAAATCTGATTTGTTCACAAGTTTGCTTGCACTTGGAGATTTGGTTTCTTTTTCTTTCCATAGAAAGTGTGCCACTTTGACATACTCCAAAAAAGAGGAAAACGAATGCGAAGCAAGATGAACGATTTCTCACTTTCTGTGTTGCATGCATCTTCTCGCTCGGTCGTCTTCAAAATTCCCTCTTCCGTTTTCCCACTTGTTCCGTCACTTTTCGTTTCCTTTCACTCCATGACATGCGCAGTCCCGCATCGATTTTCTTCTAGTGGCCCGTGCCCGCCCACCGCCTTCCCTTTTTTCAAGTAATGTCGTAGTCGTCGTTTCGTGTGCCCACACTCCTATATTTTTGCTTATTTTGCCCACCCCTTTTTTGCCGCATCTTTTCAAACAAAGACGCACTCAGTATCTTTCTTTTTTAGGTTAGCAACTACCTAGTCAACATGGATTTCAACTTTAAGAAAATGGCCAGCGAAGCTGGAGGATTCTTCAGCAGAGCAAAACAAGTGAGCTAGTTTTATCTATTACCAACATATCACACAAATACTCTTTCTTCCAGTTGACTGAAGAAACTTTCTTGAAAGCGGAGCGTACTGAGCTGGACTCGCACTTCGAAAACCTGTTGCAACGTGCCGACAAAACCGAAGAGCACACCCGGCGGTTGCTTTCTGCAATTGAAGGCTACTTGCAGCCAAACCCAAGTGAGCTTTTGATATATTACGAAATAAAATGGCCCGAGGCTAAGTGTGAAAGAGAAAGGGTCATTAATCATGCAGCCCCAAGCTCACTCAATGATGCATTGCAGCCGTTCGAATGGAAGAAGTGTTCTACGAGAAATTGGAATTGAAAAAGGATGGAGTCGTTAGACAGAACAACCTCGAACAATTGGCCACCGCCATGACAGAAGCTGGCGAGCAATTTGGAGAGACAACGCCATACGGTTTGTTAAAACAAACAAGAAACAATCAGCAAGAAACAAATTCAGGAACTGCTCTACTGAAAGTCGCTCAGACGGAAAGTAGATTGGGACAAGCTGAACGAGAACTCTGTGGACAAGCTGCGACAAATACGCTGTTGCCGATCCGCCGTTTTCTGGAAGGCGACATGAAGACAATTCAAAAGGAAAGAAAGGTTTTGAACAGCAAGCGACTCGATTTGGATGCTTGCAAGAGCCGTCTCAAGAAGGCAAAGACGGTCGATGCCACCGCTGTGGTTAGTTTCGTCATATTTTCAAACAAAAATCTTAGAAAATGTGCTACAAACCAAAACTTACAGACTAATAGTAAAACCTCGGGAGGGTTCACTGTCGAGCAGGTTTGTAAACATGTGTTGTAAAATGGTCATCCGTTGTATTGTAAACGTATCCGTTAGTGTGAACTCCCCTACATTTTTCAGTTTAAAAATTCCCTTTCCCATTTTTGTTGATATCCTTCATCATTTTATGGTTTTCAGGCCGAAGCGGATTTGCATATTGCCCAAGCTGAGTTTGAAAAGCAGTCGGAAATCACCAAATTGCTGCTGGAAGGTATCCAGACGGCACATGTTAGTGATTTGTAAAATATTGTTAGTTAAAAATTGATTTTCTTGTAGAACAACCAGCTGAAATGCCTCCGTGACTTTGTTGAGGCACAAATGTCGTTCTACGCTCAGTCTCACCAGTTGATGGCCGATCTGCAGCGCGAGTTGAGCGGGTAAGTAATGCAAATTAGCCTAGTTAGTTTCCATGTCGCATGCCATAATAGAACCTTATTTACTATGTGTAGAATGTACAAGTAGCTGTATTTGTGATGCTAAAGTTTCAGTTCTCTCTCCGATTCGCCCCTGTACTTTGGAACATCCAGCCGACCTGATGAATAATTTGTGTTTTGCCACCGTGATTGTGATGCATCAATATTGATTTCTTCTCCAAATATCTTTGTCCAACAAACTTTTACACTAGTTTTTGCAACACATATTGTGTCATTCATTCTCATAGGCCACGTCACACCAAACTTGTATAAGAATATTGAAATTGACTTTTACCTTTAAAATTAGCAGTAGTATTATGTTTTTTGTTTCTTGTCAAGTCTACACTAAACCCCTGTATCATATAAAACGAATCCCTGGTTTAAGAGATTCAGGATCTTTTTTGCATAAGCCCCCCGTAGTGCTTTTGGAATTCAACCCCCGTCGCCGTTGATCGGCATTTCGAATTTTCTCCTTTCCCTTAACTAGTCGTATGTGTGTTGGTGTGACTTTAAAGTTATTCGAATAAAAGTTTTATGTGTCAAAACTCAATATTCAACTTTGAAAACCTTGCAGAACCATGTCATTTCGCGGAAGCTCGGCTATTTTGGTAAACAATAGCGTCGAACCGCCAAATGGAAGAACGATGGCTGCGGCTATTGCAGCGGCAAAGGTTAGTCCGATGGGGGCAAAGGAAAATGCTGTTGTTGTTGAGTAGCAAGAGCATTCTCTGGGGTTTACATCAATTTTCCGTTCTGCTGCTCTTCTATTGTCTCTTTCGTTTCTTCAATGTTTCCACTTTTGTTTTTTTCAAAAGTGGTCCAGATCTAAATCGGAAATTTCACGTTTCAGCCGACTGGAGCCGGGTTTCTGCCAGACGACATGGGTACGAAACAAGCCAAAGTCATCATGGATTACGACGCGGTGCTGTCGTCCGAGATCAGCGTTACCCAGAATGATGTAAGTCTGGGAGACATCTGACCTTCCATCTCGATTTCATTTTGAAACCGATATGGCGTGAAAAGTGGAAGCGGCGTGCGTCATCCGGCAATCAAAAAGCCTCATTCAGATCCTCATCGTCTATCGCCTTCCGGGAATGGATGCTGAGTACGTAATGGCCGAGAAAGGAGGAAAACGAGGAAAGCTGCCAGTCAGCTACATTGAATTGCTTTGAAAAAAAGGAATTTGAACAATGCCATGTGCCAAAACAGTAATGGTTTTAACTTAAATTAATTTATTGACACTAGTCAGATCTCTTCGCCATTGATGATTCACTTGATATTTTGAAATGCTTTTTTCTAATTTGAGAAATGTTCCGTCTAGTCAAATTTGATCTTTTCTAAGTCTCCAATTCTGATTTCACCGTTTTAGCTATGTAGATGAGTTGATTTCACATGTCAGAATACAGAAAAAAAACAAGTAGAAGTCAAAGTCAATTTATTCTATCTGGCAATGTTCAATATTATTACCGAAATGTACAAATAAAATGAGCGAAGTCGAGAAAGAAAGACGAAAATGATCAAAATATTAGTCGTTTAAGCGATCGATCGCTTGGCCTTGCGGTTGGTGTATCTGTATCTCAGGCAGCAGGTCTGCTCGGCGCACTTGACGTATCCGCGCTGGCAGACGCACTGTTGGGCGTCGCAAGAAGTAGTAGCAGTGGAGTATTGGCTTTGTTGGTTGGTGTAGGAAGCAGTGCAGGAAGACTGGCAAGCTGGTTGGCAGGCTGGAACGCATTGGTTGGTTTGTGGAGCTTGCTGGACTTGGATCTGGTAGGTTGGCTGCGTCTGCTGAGCGCAATCGCACGATGGCTGAAAAAAAATTACTATTATTCAAAAAGGATTTTTTACAAACCTGAGCTTGCTGGCAGCACGAAGGTTGCTGAACTGGAGCGCAATCACAGGCTGGCTGAGCTGGCTGGGCTTGTTGGCAGCAAGACGTCTGCTGGACTGGAGCGCAATCGCAAGATGGCTGTTGTTGAACTGGAGCGCAGTCACAGGCTGGCTGAGCTTGTTGGCAGCAGGAAGTTTGTTGAACTGGAGCGCAGTCGCAGGCTGGCTGAAAATTTAAAAAATACTATCAGATTTTGATCGTTTTCACGAAACCTGAGCTTGTTGGCAGCAGGAAGTCTGTTGAACTGGAGCGCAGTCGCAAGCTGGGGCTTGAGTAACTGGAGCACAATCGCAGGATGGCTGGGCCTGTTGGCAGCATGGAGATTGTTGAACTGGAGCACAATCGCAGGCTGGTTGCTGCTGTTGTTGGATCTGGAGCTCAATCTGGATGCAGGTCACACAGGATGGGTTCTGCTGGCAGTCGCAAGCTGGGGCCTGAGTAACTGGAGCGCAATCGCACGATGGCTGAGCTGGGGCACAGTTGCAGGATGGTTGTTGTTGAACTGGAGCACAATCGCAGGATGGCTGAGCTTGTTGGCAGCATGAATTCTGCTGTTGAACTGGGGCGCAGTCGCAAGCTGGCTGTTGTTGCTGGCAAGCACATGGATTTTGTTGAACAACTGGGGCACAGTCACATGATGGCTGTTGCTGCTGTAAAAGTATTTTCTACTAATTTCCACAAGAGCCTAAAATTTTACCTGGCATTCACATGGGTTTTGTTGAACCGGTGCGCAGTCGCAAGCAGGCTGCTGCTGCTGGCAAGCGCATGGGTCTGCTTGAGGCTGCTGAACCTGCTGAACCTGGGAGTACTGAACCTGGACGTTGATAGTCTGCTGGCAGCACGATGTCTGCTGCTGCTGAACCGGAGCACACTGGCAAGATTGCCGTTTTTCTCTGATGGTTGGAGCGGAGAACACCTTCAAATAATGAAAGTTAGATAAAGTAAGATGTAAATCTGAATTTACCAAGGCAACGATTGCGAGGATAGAAAAACCCGAGCGGAACATTGCTGCTGCTGTTGTAGGAGGTGGTGAGCCGAGCTACTACTGACAACTCGAGTTGCGCGCCTCCCATTTATACGCGCCCGCCGGGAGGAGTCATGGCAAGAGGGCAAGACCGGCAGCCACATGAACAGAAAGAAAAAAGCGAATGCAGTTTCAATTGTGCTTCAAACATCGATGAGTACCGCTGATCCGATTAGAGCACTGCGCATGTGGGAAAATGGTTAGAATAGAGGATGAGACGGTCTGGAAATCAGTCAGAACAGTGTTCGTTTTCCAAAAAAGAGCAAGCATGCAAATAACAGTGTTTGTCTTTGGCATTATAAGTACATACAACTTAGAAGAAAATGACGTAGTTCTGCATCTTTTCATTTTTTTTTAATGAATGAGGTCTATTGGGATTTTAGTGTTTTATCTGTGAAATTAATTGAAATTATTCACAAGGCCTATTATTTTTTGTGTTCTCGATTCTAGTGAGTTGTATCCGAACTTCATCCAGTGAATAGTGAATCCCAAGTTCAAGTGCTGTGTTGTTTGCATTCTGTCCGTAAATAGTGTCCACATCATAAAAGAATACAAGTATAGAAACTGGTTGACGCCCTCAGCTTCATTTGCACAATCTTCCGTTGATTTCTTATTCCTTCCCAGAAAACAAACACAAGCACCCCAATTATCACATTCTTCATTACTCAGCTGTGGATACCGGTTGGTTTGGATGAGCGGTTGAAGATGCTTCTCCAAGCACAAAAAGTTGCGTCGAAATCGGATTAAAAGCTCAGGGGTGGTCATGTTACATCGCAAGCAACAAACGTGAAAAAGACCGGTACCGTGAGCATTTCGCCGGTGTGTTTATCATCAATATGCCGCAAAAAATCATGTACTTGAAAACGGCGGACGGACTTTCGCCGATGTTCGTGTGATAAGAGTGTTCCAAGTGCGCCGGTACTTACTTTTTTAATGGAAACGTCCGGAAACCATGAGATTCAAATTTATCAGAAAAGGTTTTTTTTTATTATTGGAAAAGGGGAAAGGTTTTTTAATGTAAAAAAGCAAAAAAAAATTCATGTTTAATAAAAACAATTGTTATTCATTTTCTGGTAATCAACTTTTCCCTTATATTCTTATACAACCTTTGTATGTTTCAGAATCTTCAATCATTAACTTTTCACAAAGGTATCCAAAGAAACATCAGACGTGTTTTTGCGCAAAGGCGGCGCTTTGTAACCTTCCAATAAAAAAAGTATACAGTTTCACGCAAATATAATTCTGGATTCTTTCACCCGATTGGCCCCGTTTCCTTTGAACTGTTTACTTTGGCCTTCATTGAGAAGAAAAGTATGCACGCTTTCTTGTGGATATGAATGAATGACTCAGAAAACTGTAGAAAGCAAGCAGGATGAGAACTCTGGGTGACTAACAACTAACAATTGTAAGAGATGCTCATTAGAGGGAAACATGTTTTCAGACTGGTGATGGAGTGCATGAGTATGTGCAAACGGTAAATCTTGATCTGCATGCTTATCTTTTGACTTTTTGCTCTCACACTAGCAGTCGCAAACACCCACAGTTCACACTAGAGACAAGTTTAACATAATTAATTATTATTCACTACAAACATTTTTTACTAAAATAATGCTGCTGTCAGAAAAAAATACAGTTTCATTTTTCCGTACACTTAAGAATTCACGAATGAACATTGATGACTAAGCATTCTGGATATTTCAAACAGTCCATCTGGTTACGGAAACTTTGAGTAAACAAAATGAGTGACCTCGATATAAAATGAACGGCGCATGAATTCAGTCTTCTGAATCTACTGTTCCATTCTCAAATGTTTCTTCTTTATTCAATTAGCATTTTCATATTCTTAGTACCAGTGACTAGCTCCGAGGTACTGTAGATGATTTCTGATAGTAGTACGTATTTGTTTGATCGCTGAACAGCAGAAGCGACAAGTTTTCTCACATCTGCCCGCGTCTTTTTTCAATTGTTGATGCTCTCGCAAAGCTGATCTTGCCATAGTCTTAGTCGCCACCAATAACCAGTTGCAAGCTTGTTTTGTCAAGTGGATATGACAGATTGTCTCGCGGATTCACAAATTTAAGCTATTAGCTAAGAAAAGCGGGAACGTTTTTTTACTAGTAACCTAACAACTTTTTTTTAGAATGAAAAAGACGTAAGTTCTACAGTTACGGCTGTGGCAACCATTGAATCTATCCACAATCGTGTAAAACGTCAATTTGGTGGTTTTGGATTTGGAGGAGGTTTTGGTGGAGGATTCGGTGGTGGTTTTGGAGGGTTTGGAGGTTTTGGTGGTGGAGGAGGATGCTGCGTGAGCACCATGATCTGCTGCCAAATGCCCCTACCTCCACCAATCCCACCACCAATCCCAGTCCCAGTTCCTGCTCCTGTACCAGCTCCAGTTCCTGTCCCATTACCAATGCCAATGCCAATGCCGATGCCTGTGGTATATTTCAATCGCAAGCCACATTACTAAACATACCTCAACTTTTTTTTTCAGCCCGTTCCCGTTCCCGTACAAACGAATTGTTGCAGCTGCTGCATGCCGGTTTGTATGCCAGTGTGTATGAGAGGGTTCGGAAACGTGTAAGACTATATTTGCTGAGTGAGATTTATTCCAGAGGCTGTGGATTCGGCGGAGGATATAGTGGCGGATATATTTCCGGAGGAGGATGTTACAGTGGTGGAGGTTCAAGTTGTGGATGCGGAGGAGGATTTGGATACGGTCGGAAAAAGAGAGCAACGCTTCTTGAGAAAAACGCAATGGCTGTTAGGAGACAACCCATTGATATGGTCGTTCGAGACTAACTACAGTCTGTTCAATCCCAGAATTTATAATCATAATGTAGAGTGTATCTTGCCATTAATAAATTATGCGTTTTCCGACAGATTGTTCTTTTGATCTCTGAGTGAACTTCCCCTGTAAAATATATCTTGGCTCAGAAAGCGCATTGCAACAAAAAATCTCTGTGAATGCCTGCCAAAATGTGTCAAAAATTGCGCCCTCATTGCAGACCACTTGAGAAATTGAGCATAATGACCGGGCGATTTCCGGATATCGGTGGACAATCAAGTGCTTGGCGGCGGAATGAAATGGTGTTTGATGGGCGCGAGTTCACAAAAAGTGGCCGCCGCAGAGCACAATGCGAGTGTCAATCTCTATAAATATATGGGTACAAATAGCGGTGAGCTGCCCACCGTGCCGGACATTATTTTGATAGTCTTCTCATTCCCTTGCTCAGTTGGCAATTGTGATATTTTTCAGGATGAAATACCTTATCGCTGCATTTGCAGTGTGCCAGATCTCGTTGGCAGATGAAGTTAACTGAACTTCTTAGGACTTCATTAATTTTGTTCTTTGAAGAGTTCCACATCTCTTCTCGCTGCTCCAGTTTTTCAAGCGAATGGGTCTCTGATCACTCGGGTCAGATCGAAGAGACAATGCTGCGCGATGTGTCCTTCAGGAAACTGCGGATGCGGTTCTTGCAATGGATTTGTAAGTCAACATGTTCACACACTCAGTTCATCATTTTGTTTCTTTCTCAGGCCACTTGTCCTGAACGGTGTCAACCAATGTGCACTCAAGCTTGTGTTATGCAAAAGGTTTTGTTCAAGTTTTTCGTTTTAGTTTCTCACATTTTCTGTTAAGACCTCAGTTTGTGTGGAGCAGTGCATGCCGAAATGTGATTCTGCCTGTATTAATCTTGTCAATACGGTAGATAAATCAGGTTGATAGATTAACTAAACAAATTTAGGGACCATCGTGTGGTCAACAATGCATGCCACTCTGTCTCCCAGCTTGCATTAATGCTATCCAAGGTCCAATGGAATGCGCGCCACAATGTATGCCATCATGCTCCAACTCTTGCGTACAGGTACAACTCGACCATCAGAATCGGAAATGATATTAAGTTTCAGAACGTTTACCCAAGTTGCCCGCAACAATGTCAGCCAGTATGTACCCCACAGTGCATTCAATCCATCCAAATCGCGGTTCGTCCAACCTGTGCTCCATCTTGTATGCCATCTTGCTCCTCATCGTGTATCCAAGAATACGAAGTCAGCATAAAACGAGACACGTGTGTTTCGGCATGCATGCCGTCTTGTTCTCAGTCTTGCGTTCAAGCGGTTACATGCAGTACTTGCACTAATAACTGTCCTTCAATCTGCAGGTAGGTGCATTGTTTCCAATATTATAATCCAGTTTTGGTTCAGTCAAGCTAGTTGTATACCTCAATGCATGCCAAGATGTCTTCCAACGTGCATTCAACAAGTTCAAATTGCGATTCCCGCACCGGTAAGTTGATGTTGAATTCGAGCGGTGAACGATGAACAACTATTCTCCTTGAAACCTGTTTTCTGTTTCGTTTCCCATTCCTCGATTCCATTTTAGTTTGATGGGACACTAAACCGAAAAAAAAAGTCAACAACTAAAACGATGTTATGACTCATGTTCCAATTCAAAATAAATGTGATGGGAAAACAGGTCACCCAGAACGAAATTTCAAAAATTTGCATTGTTCCAGCCACCACCACCAAGATGCGATTCAGCATGCATGCCATCTTGCTCGTCATCATGCGTTCAGCAATATGGAATGTGTCCTCAACAATGTAGACCGATGTGCACAAATGCTTGTGTGATGAATGTCCAGGTTGAGAAAGCAAATTGAACCAAACGTAATCTACTCTGTTCCTTGATAAGGTTGCGCGACCATCGCAATGTCTCCCTGCTTGTATGCCATCTTGCACGTCTTCATGCGTCCAGTCGATGTGTCCGCAGCAATGTTATCCCGGATGTGACATGAACTGTGTTCAGCAGTATTCTGTTCAACTCGCACCAACACCATGTGCTTCTCAATGCATGCCTTTGTGCGAGAACGGGTGTCTCTCTCGAGTAGGAAAAGCGAAAAGAAAACTATAGTTCTCAAAAAGTAGAATGTCCTTTGCAGCTGTCTTGTGTCCAAACCTGTATGCCGGCGTGCAGTCCAACATGTGTTCAGACATACGCACCAGCTCAAATTCAATGCGCTCCATCTTGCATGCCACTTTGTCAGCCAACATGTGTGCAACAACGTAAGGAAGGATTGTGAGGGGTTACTGATAGGTTCCGCATGCGATGTTTCAGAACAACAAATGATACTTCCTCCTCCTCCTTCTCCAATTCCTCCTCCTCCTCCTACTCAAGGGTGTCGAGCATGCTCAATGAACAACAATAACAACAATTTCAACTTTAATAACTTTAATAATAGGGGTTGATGTGCAGATCTCTGGCATAGGCATTTATCTAACCCTGTTTTCTATTTTTCTATTACAATTTTTTACAACAATTGTTAAACTGCCTGGGTGTTTTCTCAACCGGTCTACTTCATTTCTATTGTTTTACCAAAAAGTTGCAGATGTTGAAGTTGTCGTCGCCTGCGGAGTTCCGTGCCAATGCCAGCCGGGATACGTGCAATGCTCTCAAAACCTCTGCTGCTTGAAGTAATTCACTTATTCATACGTTTTTCAAGTGCCCTGTCCAACTTTTAATTCTCTCTAGGTACAAGAATATGGCAGCAAAATTCCGAAAATTGAGTGGGGCAACTAATTCCAATAATAACGGTAATAATGGCGGCAACAACAATAGCAACAGCGGCGATGATGACGACGATAACAATTCGGGAGGCAGTTACTCCGAGGCAATGCACTCCGAGCCAATGCATGATTCCCCAATAGAACACAATTCAAATTTGACAGAATCTAAAGAGGTAACGAGACACAAGGGAAACGGCAACACGTGATCATTTTGTTTTCCAGCAGAAAAACAGCAAAACGTCATCAACATTTTCTTCGGACACTCAATTCGATTCTGATTCGTACGCAAAGGCTTAAGGCTTAAAGACAGAAGCCCTTCCGACTTAATGTATAATTTATTCCATCTTTCGTGTGAAATTTCCTTGAAACACTTGAACTTCGCTGGTAGTTAGAGAATATTATTCTTATCATCTTTTTTTCCTCAGCTTCAATAAACTATTTTAAAAACAAAAGACAGGATGAAAAAATCTATTCTCGTAGTATTTTCACAAAGAAAACACAGTCCGTTTGTTAGTTTATTATTTCCACCTGTACGAAAAATTGTTTGCTTGTCAAACGATTTTTTGATTTTGGTCCGGTAGATGAGAAAACCAGTGGGCGTTTTGTTTTCAAGAAGTAAAGAAGACCGGGTTGTTGACATGTTATTTCCACCTGTATCGTACTGTTCTACGTCTACCTTCCGTTGAAAGACCTTGTAAGTCAACAGGAGAGAAAGGTAAGATGTTGTCGACCTTCAACACGCAACGTACACAACGACCAGCCATCAACCCGCCAGTTTTATTGTTCACTTTTCGAAAAACGCCTCGTACCTCCACTGATTGCCACACTATCTCGTCGACCAAGTGGGCATACGCACGCGGTGTAAGTCGCGTCGGGGCGATTTCTCGAGAGAAACTTCGACATCCCGCAATGTCTTCTTTCACTCAACAACACAATAAACAACTGGCATCTCTGCGTGTATCATCGATTGATTTATTAGAAAAGAAGCAAAACGCAAATTGAAAAAAAGAAAACAACGCCATTCGTAGAATTCAAGTGGGAGATATTTGGTAAGGCAACTTATAGAAACGGTGAATGCGTGCGTGATGAAAAAAAAAAGAATGAATTTGGGATAGTACTGATGTTTTTTTGGGTTGGGGGAAAGGCTTTTATCAGACCTCTGGGAGGCGAGTGATCTAAGCTCTGAAGAAGCAGTACCAGAGAGCATGGATGATGGCCGGGAGGTAGAAGAAGAAACAGAGGATGATGTTGACGGCGACGTGGATGTTGCAATCAGATCCGTGGATGAAGATGGCCAGTGGCTGGAAGTATTAGAGGATCATCTCTTAGCAGATGATTCTGATGCTTACCGGGAGGAAGATCGCGAGGATCAGCTCGATGATTTGTTGCATTTCGATGGCCATGTTGATCTGGAAAACAAAAATATGATGAAATGATAGATTCTTGAAGATATCGACAATTGACAAGGCAAAATAACATAAACTTTGAGAATGTGGTATGAAAGCATGATGAAATGTTGAAAGGACGGAAAGAAAGAGAGAAACGGCTAAGAGAGCAGCTGAATTTTTCGAGAAACAAAGAGAAGAGAGAAGGGCAAAAACCATGCAACTATTTTCTCTGGTTTCTAATGTTTTATTGCTATCCAGCACGAGATATGCTGTTTTTTGGCGTACAGCGCACTGTCGTATAACTCATCTGGCGCACATGTTGTCCTGACCTCAAGATGTATCGTTTACAAGAGTGCAGTACTCGACGCAGGGCCTTGAGGTGAGAAGAGCGACACAGACTGAGATGTGGTGGTGGGCGGAGTTCGTTTGGGCGGAGGAGAGAGAAAGAGAGGCAGGGCCCGCGGCCCGACGAGTTATACACAACAAATCTGTTTTGTCAGTGCGGAAAACGTTATTCGATTAGTTTGATCGGCCGGAAATTATCGTCGTTGCATTGCGCACTTTGGAAACAGAAAAGGAAACGAAACGGACAAAAGGAAGTTGATTTTGAATTGGTTCAGGTACAGGAACCAAGAAGTAGATGGAAAATGCCAATGCCGATAGAACTGTTCGAGAACGAGAACAGGACAACCATCTTGTTTTGATCAGCAGGTAGCTAAGAGATCAAAGATGATTATACACTGTCATAGGAAAGAACGGAATTGCGAAATCGAGACGGCGAACTGGTTTTTGTTCTGAGCAGAGCACTTTACTCGGCTGAATTTCGTATCCAATTCCGTTCTGACTCTTTCCAAACGCAGCCGACCGACAAAATTGCTTCCTGAACTCAAACTCGACTTATGAAGTGAACAAAGATGAGAATTGATGACATGAGCTGCTGGCAGAGAGATGAAAAGGAGGAGATAATAGCATGGTGTCCTGGTCATGCGACTCTCGGGAACTTATGGCTCACAATTCAAACACTAGGTTGCGAAGGGCTGCTGTACGAGTATATTTGTGTAATGGGTCAATACAATTCTCGTCGCTGGGATAGATGTAAATGCGAAGCGAGAAACAAATCGAATGTGAGTAACCGTACTGCTGGCTGCGTACAGTGTAAAAAAAACATCGCGGTGTGGTGACTCAAAACCCGAGGCTGGTTGCTGGTTTGAATCTTATGTTGAAATAGGAAGGAATATAACATCTCGGGCCAGGGACATGACGAACATTTGGTGGATGGGGTTTTGGGGAAAAGGTGGGCAGGAACCAGAACAACAAAGAATAAAAAAGAAATGCGGCATCGTTTCAACCGCTGACAAAATGGTGAAAACACAACTGTTTGAAGGAGAAGAAGAACAAAGAGAACAAATAACAAAAAACAAGTAATTGGATACAAAACAAGTCAAGCTCTCAGCTTTCTCATGGATTGAAGAATTTGATTTCAAGATTGTAATAGCTTTGACTCTGGTTTGTTTATTTTCAAGGTACAATCAAGATTAATTAAAGCAACCAAAAAATCAAAATTGATTCCAGCTGGCAAATACAATATGTATGTAAATGAGAAGAGAATACATTCATAAACCAACTAACACACTAGTTAATCAACAATCACATACAAAATGATAAGGTATCGATGGTATCGGTGGTTGTTTACAGTTAACACCGGGTCATTGATTTTTTCTTATTTGGCTGATGATGATAAACAAAAAAAACAACTACGAAAACGGTCAAAAACAAAAGAAAATAGTGGGTTTCCAAATGAAAAACCTCAAATGCCATACTTGCTCTAGGTTGAACAGAAATAACCAGAAAGCGTTTTCAAAATTCATATTCACTTTATGAGGTTTTTTCTTTCTTTTCCTTATTCTCTATCCTACCAACCAACACAACGTCCGCAATATCAAAATATTGTGTAGGTTCTCTGTTTTCGTTATGGAAAAGAAAGCGGGAGAAGGAGAAATGCAGAAATGCACGAATTTGCAGCGAAAACATTGTCGAGGAATAAGGAGAAGATGAAGTTAGTTAACGACGGCGACGATATGAAAATAATGGGAAAGATAAGCGAGAACCTCGGCAGATTTGCGCAAAATAACGGAATATATTTGAACAGCTATTTACATTCAGTGCAGTCTATGATAAATGCAAAGGTATAATCTCGGTCCGAATCTAGCTTTGCAAGCGTGACCTTTAGGTTTTGGTTGACCAAAAGTGCCGCCATTTAAATACGTAGACAGGCAAAAAATAGATGAAAAAAATCAAAAAAAGAATTGATTCGAACTAGATACGTGCGAAAGATGATGAGTGGATGGGGAAAAATGATACACTTCCTATTTAGTCTGTCCTCTTTTCCTAGTTCTCATATTGCGTTTCAATTCACAAATGCACGATGGAGATGAGTAATGAGAGGTCTTTTGGATGGATTCCGGGAAACTAGTTCATGGCGATGCATAGAGGACTATTAGTGAATAATCTCTGGCAGAGTTTGGGAAATGGATGATGGATTATGACGGATTGTCTGTTTCTATGTTTTTTCCTATGTTTCTTTCTTGCGTCATTTCTTTTTTGTGGAAAAAAAAATGTCCTGAAGCTAAATTTGAAATTGGTCTTGATGATTTTATGAATTCAGAAAAATAATCAAGAAGATCATGAAAAAATTGAGCATTTATAGAATGTGGTGAAAAAAATAATTGGATTCCGTGGAATTGAAAAAAAAAAGTGCATTTTTTTGTTGTTAAATATAGAAAAATGTTCATTCTTCTTTTTTTTTTAATTTAGAATTTCAGAAAATATAAATAAAACATGAATAGTTAATTCTTTACTTCCGCGTACAGAGTAAGGTAAATCTATAATATTGTGATTAATGACTAAAATGCGAATAATTGACAGTGAAACTACCAAATAAATCAAACATGTTAAATACCGGATTCCTTTGAATATATGAACCTTTTTTAGGAAATAATCGAGGATAATTACGCAGGGCTACGAATGAACTACAATTCTGCCCCGTTTGAATATGAATAACTTCAATGTTCCTTTCTCGTTCTCTCGTTTTTATTGCACAAAACACTGATCCTCACTCTGTTTTCTTTCCCTTAAATGTTTTCTGTCCACTCGGAAATGATTGGGTCCGATTTGCTCAAATGATTTTTCTTTCTCCCCGAACGATTTCCGATCATTGAAACTGTGGGGGTGAGAAGTACTCGAGCAAGTGGTTTGGTGTCCTAATATAGTTAGGTGTGGTTTGTTTTCTTGACTCACTCAAATAGAGTCAAGCAATAAAAAATCAGCTGACTTTGAACCCCATAAGAATTGTTCCTTCTTCCTCTTCTTTTTTCTCTTTTTTCTTTTGGTTTTTGTCTAAATTTAATTTCGCTCAAACACACCAACCATCGGCAGCCAACCAACCATCCACAGAAGCTTTGCCACGAGGCCACAACCAAAAAGTAAATAGCGGTTTGGAAGAGAATGCCACTGAATTCTTCGTTTTGCGTCGACCTCCACCTTAGGTTACAGTAAAGCGGAGAAGTAAATAAAAGTAAACAATTGGGAGACCATGAACACAGAAATCGGGCGTGAAACCAATCAAAAAATGAGGAAGTGAAGGATATACGCATTTTTTTATATAAATGGGTTACTCTTCGCGCAAAATTACTTTTAAAGGAACCTGCATTGGTGCTAGTTGTGGGATTCAAATTTTTAATTCTCATCAATTAGTTGTATCATTCGGAGCTTGTGGTGACTTTATTAGCAATTTTAGTTTTCAAGAAAAAATCCAAGATCTCTTGAGAAAAGTCTAAAAATCAGGTTCCTCTCGGTTAGTTCACGCGTGGAGCTGAACTGTTGCAGCTCGCCAATATTTTCCACGTTCCTGCGACTGACAATCAGTTCCTTGCACTGTTTGACAAAAAGCTGACAAAACGATCAAACTGATCATTTTCCAAACGTACGCCACCGCTCCAATAATCCCAGTGTTAAACAGTTTCGCCACGGTTCGCTCTCCCCCTCTCCATCTTTTTTTTTGTTTCGACGTCGCCCCGAAAACACATACAGTACTCTCCGTTACTACGTGTAGGTCGACCCACCCTTTTCCTTTCTATTTGTGATGAGCTTAGTGCATGTGTGCGCATTACCCAAGTTCACCACGGTGGGTGGGCGTTGCCTTCCGAAAACTGTTCCTGGTATAAAAGAAGTGTCCAGGTCATTCCGAATCATCACATCAGCTCGGCTCATTTCAGCCAGCACATTCACTCCTCTTCTCTTCACTTCATCTCTTTTCATCTTTACCAATGGCTCCTCCAACCACCATTCCTAACTTGTTCATGGGTGACTTTGGTTTGAATACCGATGACATCAAGTACTTCCACATGAACTCTCACATCCAAGGACGTGGACCAAACCGTCTGAAGCACCTCGACATTGAGGGAAGATGGATCCTTTCCGGCAAGAGTATCCCATTCATTTCTGCTGCTTTCAATCACCTCGAGACCTTGAACAATTCTCAACTTCCAATGAGAGACCTCAAGGAAGAGCCAATCAACGCCATCGGAATGGTCGGATGGACCAACTCATCTGCTCCAGCTGAGGAGGAACCAAAGGTTGAGAAGAAGGTGCCAAAGAAGTTTGTGCTGCAACCACCAGTCTTCGTCGAGGATGAAGTGCCACCAAGCCCAAGAGAAGTTGTTCCACATCGTTCTGCTGGTTACGGTGAGCGAATTCTATCTTAGTTTTTAAAATACCTCCGAAATTTTAGGACAAGCTCATCAGAAGAGAAAGCTCTCGATCCCAGACCGCTCCAGAAGTGTTTCCCCAATGAGCGGAGTCGAGGCACCATCTCAAACTGTCTTCGACAAATACGCTAAATACGAGAGACACCGCAAAGGTTACTTTTCTTCCGATTCTGATTATGAGAGTAGTTCCGAAACCGAATCCGACCAACCTAGACTGATAGATTGGGAGGGACAACTGTGGGCTCTAACTGAGACCAAGGTTACTTTGATTCGAATTGTAGAAACCCAATATGTTCTCGATTAACTTATCATTTTTTAGAATAAATATTTAGGAACTCAATGCCTTCTCAGCAACACATACAGTACATTTTTCCAGACTCGATCACCAGATACGGAACCAAGTGGGGAGATGCCGGATACGTGTCGCACAGCCCATCGCCAACCGGTGAGATTCATGAAGAATATCAATACTCGCGTCAATATTACCTTTAAACACATTTGAACAGTTTTGAACCCCACGTACCCACTGCATGTTTTCCTATTGAGTTTTGCTTGCCTTTTGACGTACTTGCTCAAAATTTTATGCATTTTGCTCAAAAATAGAATGGTAATGAAGATGTTCTAGAAAATTGACTACCTTGCACTTTCAGTTTGAAAACAACTTTCACAAATGGTTATTATTGCAGGTGATGAGTCTCAAGTTCCACCACACCGCACACAAGCTCTTTCTCCTCGACCAGCATCCAGAACTCGCCAGTATGACAGTGAATACAACCCCGAATTCCTGAAGAAAGGTAACTTTTGATGTCCAAACGACCAAGTTCAAGGCGTTTGTCAAAGTCACATAAAAACGAGAGCCTTTGCTTCGCTAAATAGTAACATTAGAAGAAATGTCAACAGTCCATTTTGCGTAATTTCGAATTTTTCTTACTTGCCCTGCTAATGCAAACATTCCATTGACTCGGAACGACGGTAAAAATAGAGAGTAGCTAACTTTTCTTCAGACTCTGCCACCAGCGCCAACGAATTGAAGGTGTTGACAAAGAACATCAAGGGAGACTTTGTACCATACAGAACTACTGGATACGGAGCTTATCATGTCAAGAGGCAATATGAACTGAGCCCAAGATCGATGGGAAGTGATTATGCTACTAGCAGTGGGTAAGTTGAGAGAATGATGAAGAAACTGAAAAATGCATCCATATTGAACAATCAATTCAGGTCGGAGCAGTCATCTCCAGTCCCAACAAGACGCGAAAGATCAGCAGATGAGATTGTTCTGACTGCCTACCATGCATCCAAAAAGACCAGTGACATGTCTCGTCCGCGACGCGACAACTGGATCCACTAACAATCCTCATAACAGTACCAACCCAAATTTTCAGACGAACGAGTTTACCTGTACCACCCTCGAGTTCCTCGCTTGTCGCCAACCATTGTACAAAAGAAAATCTCTCGTTGTTCTAGAGATGAGGCTACCGTAGTCGTTAGTCGCTTGGCCCCACAATCCCTTTCAACCGAATCTTTTGTGTGCTCGAGCATAAATGATTTGTCTTCGTCTCAAGAACAATTGCAGTTTTCTTCTTCAAATACTATTCTTTTACAGATTATATCTCTATGTACAGTTTAAGTGTAAGCTTTTCACAGCATACCCCCAAGTTAACCACCCGCATCTAACAGAAGCTTGAATTCGATCGATTCGATCGAATCATCATTGGGAATTTATTGGTGAGAGGATGAATAATGGAACAATAAAAATGTTTTTTTTTCTATGTTATAATGTCTGAGTAGCCAATTTATACTGCATGAAGAATCTCAAAGTGTGAAACATGGAATACCTTTGAAAAAACCGTAACCAAATAGACTGTCAGTTAATGGGACGCACGAACTGTGAATGGGACAAAAGTAATAAATTATGAGGAGTGAAACATGGAAAACATGAAGATATTGTATGAAAAATTTAGAAATGAGAGCAAAAAACAAAAAGTGGGTAGAAGACAATTATACGGATAAGCTGATGAGATCAGATATCCTTCATCCGTGGATTGGTTAGACGATATTCTGCTTTACCGGTGACGAACTCCAAGGACATCTAAAAACGTTAGTTCATCTACTCGATTCTACCAGGTTTTTCTATATTTGAGCTTTGAATAACATAAAACACACTTTGAGGGTTAGTTTATAGCTGTTGTGTAGTCTATACGACACATTGTTTCTAGGAACAAAACAGTTGAAAACCAAACGGACAGCCCATAATGTTTGCACACACAGTTGAACCTAATCATATATTTTTTGATTTCAGTGAAGATCCCCGCACTTATTTATTTGCTAAAAGCACCTACGAATGAAAAACCATCAATTGAAGAAACATTTATTACAGCAAAATTCTAGACGAGCACAAGGGAGCAACGAATACACAAGATGAATTGAAGGACACGTAAAATCGGATTGTCGTGCATGCAATAATAGGGAAATAAATTAATAAAGTGAATGTATAGTGAGGAACTAGATTTGAAATGACTTTCTGATGGATACTGTGGAGACGAAACACAACCCAACACAAAAACACGACTATGACAGAAATTCTAATTTGAAGTAGTTCGGTGCCGCACACAAAACTTTAAAGACCGGCTTTAGGGGAGAAATGTTATAGCACATTCATTTCTCTTTCATTTTTTTTTCTAATTTTCGTTTTCTCAGCTTCCAACTAACTGCAAAATGATAGCACAAGCACCAATGCTGTAAGATATGAATTCGGGAGGTGTAAATGCATGCGACAAGCTGAGACATTGACAATGACAAAAAAAACATCTGTTAGCTAGCAGTGAGGGAAAGAGGTTCGCAAACTCAAAAAACCCCCGGCAAAAAATCACAGTTTGAAGTCGTTTTGATAATAGAAAGTCTTCCAGAACTTTGATCTGTTCTTCCGGTATTTGCAGTATACAACGATCAGGGCCACTCCAATGAGCGAGAGCCAGATGAAGTAGTGATGAGTTCGGCTGGACTCAGGAAGGCTGTCTACAAGACACACTTGCTTTGCTCTGTCTTCAAATTCTTAATTAACTCACCATATCCGTCAATATCTTTCCATGTTCTTTGAGGGCTGGCGTCGTTTTTCACTTTGTCGTTGGCCTCCATTTGATCCACTTTTCCGGCGTGGATTTGGAATTTCGGGTTCAAATGACGTTGACCAGCGGAGAGTGTTTTTCCTTCCTTGTACTTGACAACCTTGTAGCCAGGGAGATTCTAAAATCATGAGAAATGCCTTGCAAAATAGAATATTTGATACCTCTGCCGAGTCAGTTTTGATGTTGGAATAGTACTTGAACACGAAAGGAAGAGCCTTCGACTCGTCGATTTCTCCATTTGAATCATAGCAGTCAGGACAGATCGACTTTGGCGGGAACTGTTGCTTCTTGAAAGACGGATCGTCAGTAAGAGATCCGGAGAGTCTCTTATTGACAAAGTTATGCACTCTCCAGAGCCACGCGTATACATCTTCTGGCCTCGTTACCAGATGCAATTGGTTCTTCTCCGCTTCTTTGGTGAAGTTCTGAGCACACTCCGAGCAACTCAAAAAGTGGAAGATAAACGCACGGAATGGTTCCAAAACATCAATGACTGGCTTGAATTCGGTATCTGAAAAGAAGAAGATTAACCAGTTTGTTGATGATGTTGACTGCTCACTGTGTTTTTCTTGCTTGTAAGCTTCCACGGTAATTGTATGGGCCAATGTCCAGAGTCCGCAGGTGTATCCTCTCAGATTTGGCTTTGATCCTGCACATGCCATCCAAGTGATTTCCTTTGGCAGTGGGTTTCCGAGCGATTGCTAAAAGATAAACCAGTTTTATAAAGAAACAGTTAATGAGTTTGCTTTGTAATGATTGTGTCTGCTATTCTTACACAAAAGTTGCAACAAGAACTATCATCTTCTCTAGTTAATTCTCACTTGTATCTCATCCACTTTTGCTGTCCATTCATCGGCGGTAACAGTGGAACGCAGCTGAATCCATTCGTCAAGACGGAAGAAGAGGCGACGCATTGGAGTAGTACCGGGGGCGTACTGAAGTAGATTATCACTTAGTTTTTTTTTTTTAATTTGACTTCGACTACCTTCTTCAACGTATGCATCCACTGCTTGAGAACAGCCAAGGGCTCATCCCGGATAACATCTCTTCTTGGGATTTCTTTGTACAGCATGTAGCTCATTGCACTCTTCAAGTCAACCAACTGCACCTCGAATTGGTTGCCTAGTGGATTGGATGGAGCAGCAATAACTGGCTGAAGTTGATTTTTTAAAAATAATTTTGTACTCTAGGTTGTCCAGGGAAAAGAGGAAAAATTTAATATCAAAAATCAGAAATTGACTTTGCGTGGTGTATTGCGTTGACTATAGGAATGTGGATTAATGGTGCAGTTCAGTTCAATCGGAAATTGAGGGAGAGAGTTAACCACACCATGCTGTCCACATACCGAAAAGTATTTTTTTACTCCTGTCAACTGCCTCCAAATTTTGTTCCACATCGAAGCCCATTTCTAAAGTGTGACGTAAACAGTGCTACCCACTTACATGGCCAAGAAATATGATAATTTTAACTTACCGCTGCATTGACTGGTTGAATTGTTGGACCGGCAATCTTATCTCCAATCAATTCGTCAATTTTTTCTTGAATATCTGTCCATTTCTCAATAGCACTGCTGCTCTTCCACATTGGCTCCAAGTTTCCGTTTGCAAAAAGCAAAGCATGAATGGCTCCATCCGAGAAGAATTTCTTAGCGATTTGATGATCTTGTGCCACGTATGCAACTTTCAATCCGCTGTTTCCATGATAATTGATCAAATTCGCCCAGGCGATAACTGCAGGACTGTCTTGGGCAACAATCGCAACGTATGGTGTACTCCCGACTGTTTTGAAGACGTCTTCCAGCGTAGTGGATCTGGCATTAGAACTTCTATGAAAGAACCTTTAAATCAAAAACTCACTCTGAGAGCGGTAAGAATGTTGGCCAAGTTTCAGGATTCTGCCGTTGAGCATCTGCTTGAGCGAGTCCAGCAATGTCATGAGCAAGCTTGTTGATGTCGTACTTGTCTCCACTATACTTCATTCCATCGTCCTTACTGGCCGAGTTGTATTTGAAGTACTGAAATCAAGTTAGTAAATCTCAGATAGTGAGCCAGTAGTACTCACTCGAAGAGATGGATAAGAGCTGACAGAGTGCTCTCTGCAGAGCGGCATGTTCTTGTCTTCGGCACAGTTGACAACGGTCACTTGAACCAATGGAGCCCATCTTTCAAGCTGCCTGAAAGCGAAAATCTTAATTTCATTTCGAAATTTTTTGGTTTTTGTTTTTTCTGATTTCTGTTCATTTAGTTTTTGGAAAACAAGAAAATTTGTCACTTCTTTCTCGAGATACGGGCATGTCCTCATTGTTTGCCTGAGTTTCGGGAAATGCGCAGTTAGATGTGGCATTGCGAAATTTCAAACATTTTTCCATAGATCAAACAAAAAAGTGTTTGATTCTAATGTTTCTGAGTTTTCTTTTTTAGTGCTTTGTTAGATTCCGCTAGAATAAATTTAATTAGATTTTACTTACTTGGCAAATTTCTTGAAAGTAGGAGCGTATCCTATGCATGCTCCGCACCAAGATGAGTAGAATTCGATGAAGTGTGCTTTTTTCTGCAGAAAAAATGCGTTGAAGATAAAGATCAAGCAATTCAAATAAAGGTGAGACTCACCGATCCGTAAATGGCCGGGTTGAATGTGTCGACGTCGAGTTCGAGAATCGGATCATTCTTATCGTAAAGCGATTCGGTGGCTCCTCTACTAGCGCTGAACGCCAATATAATTACCAAGATAAACAGCATAAACGCTCCTGAAAAGAAATCAATAAGAGGGGTGACGCGGAAGAATCGGAGAAACTGGAAGCAGGAAATGGGAAACGGGAAGGAAGCGAAGAACGCAATCATTTTTATGGCCGTTATGGGAAACTGAATATTACATATCATATCGGCCAGAAAATCAAACGATAACTGTTCACGTCTTTTTCTTATTTTCCTGTCAGGGGTCAGTCACACTTTCTCTTTTTTTTGATTTCTGAATTTTCTTTTTCTTCAGAAGACAGAATGGGAAGCGGATTTGAATGTGAGAAAGAGCGAAACGCGTGTGGAATAGCGACGAAAAGAAAATTCGGTCTGCACTGCGGACGGGGAAGCGGCTAGTTTGAACAGGTTTTGAGTGGCCAAGCAAGCTATGGTCGCCTATCTCGAGCGCAGAAAGCTTTGATTGCATGCGAAACATACTCTCGTCGGGAGACGACTGTTTTTTTGAAAAACAAGCGGGAGAAGATACCAACTGTCGACAGTTTTTAGAAAGCTTTGACATAAAAAGTATGCGAGGGAAAGAAGGACGTGATTCACAATGAGGTCAGTCATAATAGTCCTATCCTAGACCAAGTCCGCGCCCAACCGACACTCATCTCATTTGCGCCAGCCAATATGTGTTTAATACGAGGGTTTCGTCTGCTGCCGAACTGTCGAGAACATGACGGTTTGTGCACGGCGGAAATGAAATGAAATCGGAATCGAAATGGGAACCGAAGCGAATGAAAATAAAAATAGCAAGACTCAAAGCGTTGTCAGCGCATGGCGTTTCTAATAAAAATCGGTTGCGGAACGAGGGGAGAAAACGGCAAAGACCGCTGCGCATTCGATCAATATCTTGGCGATGCAACATTAGAAATGACTAACCTGTTATGGCGGCCGCAATGAACAGACTCTTTGCAACTCCAAACTCTTTCTTAGTCATACGGTTAATTTCCCTGAAATAAATTAGTTTCAAAATAGAGCTACCTATTAAATTGAAGAAAATTAAAGAAGAATATAAGGAAAAGTGTAATTAATGTGAGTACTATCAAGTAAACAAGTTGGCCAGCGTGGAGGTCTTGGGAGAAATGTGTGCAGTGGCTCGTAATTTGTGGTGTTTACGGCCCCCAAATTGCTGAGTTTTTTGCGATGCACTAGACTATGCGGAGTAAATTGAGATTATTTGAAAAGGAACAAGAAACAAATCATATTTCTAATGAGGATTCAACAAAAAATGATCAATTGGACATGATATTTCATTTTTCCTTTGTAAATAAACACTTTTTTAAATTTTTAAATTTATTTTCAACTTTTCATTTTTTGGAACAAAATTGAGTGTCCATCCTCTGAAAAGGATTGACATACAATAACTAGCTGATTTTTTCAAATAACAGACTATTGTGTACATGCTTTTTTCCTAAACAGAACGTTGTGTGCATTCAACGAGTCTATTGAAAATATAAAGCAACGTCAGAGACTCTTTGACTGGTAAGTCAACGTCAGATTAGCGAATATCAATATTTCTCGCGCCACTGGTCAGAGCACGTTAGTGAGAAAAAGCAAGAATGTTGTTGACGTTTTCTCGTAACAAGTCTACTTAGCAATGCTGGTCAAAAAAAGAAATAAGGGTGCAAATGAAACAAAAAACTTTATAAAATGTTACGTGAGAGAAGTTTTTCTATTTGGGTAAAATCAATGAAGTTTTGCGTTGTGCGTGAGAACAATCTGCACATTTAGTGGGTGTTATGTATTCCGAAAACGCATAAAGCCTATTGTAATGGATAACTGACTTGATATGTTTGGAGTGCCGACGAAAATGAAACGTTTTGTAAGAAACTTGAAAGTATTAGTTTTCCAGAAGAAAATGTTTTTTCTCAGGTAAACTGCTCATTGTCAGTAGGCACTGTATTTTTGAAATCAAATGTTTTTTTACAAAAAATTATCGAATATTGTTCCTAACTAATTTTTCCGGAACATCACTGTCAAATTATTTCCAATCTTTGAAATTTCAAAGTTTTTTGTGTTTCCACTCGTAAACAAGATTTACGATGAACATTTTTATGAAACACAGACATTCACATTTTTTATGACATTTTGCTTGGAGATTTCATCAAGCTCATATTTTTCTCAGAACCTTATTTTCGTTCTTCCCTATGAAATTCATTCAAATTTTCTACTCAAACCAAACCGTCGTGCTATTATTATCGTTAAAAAACGATAGAGTAAACGTAAACGACTATCGGACAATAGTTAGCCGATCGACGTCCGTTTATCGGCAATTTCACACTTGTTTGAACTTTCCTTCAAAGGAGCTGTGCAAAGAGTGGAGAAATCAGGGAAACGCAGAGTCGATGAAGTTTTCTTCAAATGTTATGAGACCGCCAATGAAGTTGGATCCGAGTTTTGTGTAATGTGATATATAGCCGTTTTCCGCTTCAATTATCAAGTTTGTATAAGGACTTCAAAGGGGTTCTTCGGTGTTGAACAGGCGGTTTGCATTCACTATGCTACCGTTTTCCTATTCAAATGCTGGTCACAGTATCCTGTTGGAATGCGAATCGTTCCTGTTAATACATACAGATTGTTGAGTTGCAATGTGCAGTTTTTGCCGAGATTTCCCTTGAACAATCATACAAAGAGTTGATAGAAGAAACGTAGCACAACCCTGCTGGGATACAGTTGTAAACCAATCAGAACGGCACAGCGGTTTGCCAGAAGTTTTATAGTCACACTTTTATTTCTGTCCTCATCATTGTTTTACAGTCAATCAGGAAGTTTATGATGCATGTTCTAAAGAACAACAGTTATGTAACAGCTGTGGAGAAAGGTGTCATATTTATTTGAACCTAAACGCATTTTCGTTATCGGTATATTTTTAAAAGTTTGGTTTGCATTAATTCATCCCTAGCAGAATATTGCGTGCATGATCTGAAATAGCGTCTGCGGATAAAAATGTTTTTGAACTAGTCGAAATATTTTGGTATCAAACACGAAACACGATTAACAATATCCAAATCATATTTTTCTATTGTCGCCGTGTTTCAAGATTGGATCTGATGTCAGTTCCAAAACACTCGAAATGTTTTCTCTCTTTGTGAGGTTTCTTCTCCTTTTTTTGTTCCCCTGTTTGTTTTATCTCTTGTTATCCCCCCCCCCCAAAATTGTCTCCAAGTCCCTCCAGGAGCATCGTATAGCACACATTCATCCCGAATTGTGGTCCATCAGAACACCAACGTAAGCAACCTCAAAATTCGTAATGTTTGTCAGCACGGAACATGGCTAACCCCCACCGACGTCAAAGTAATGTCCATCATTTTTGTATTTTGACGCAGAAAAGTAGCCAACTCGTGATGTTTGCTACATTTAATACTTGAGGTTAGAGATCTTTCATCCAGAAATGAGCAGATTCTAGTCTGATGTGGGGTTGGCTCACCCAACTTCACTTTGTACTCACATTCTTCGACGTTTTCGACAAAGTTCCGTTTTGACGTTTAAATTCTAGAGCCCAGTGTCACAAATCAAAGTAACAATGACTTATGTTGATGTTGAATCGTCATCGTTTGTCTGTGTTCTAGAGTTAGCACCTCATTCTTGTTGGTTGTGTTCCTCAAGAAAAGTTTTTGATAACGAGTCCGTGTTATTCCCTCCGTATGCTTAGTCTGTCTGATACGTGAAACTAAAATTCAAAAAGAAGAAACCAGTTGCGTTCGGATTAGATTCTGTAATTTTTTTTGACAATCCAACTCCAATTTGTTTGTATACATAGTGTCTTAGCCATCTTATTTTCAGTTTCTTTAGATGTTCTTAACTGCCAGTCGTTTTGCACTCTGTTCGTGCACACATACTCGTAGCTAAATTTTAATGAAAGGAACACCCGGGTTTAGTTAAAACACCAAAAGCAGAAAGTTTTGTTTTTATTGGCAGTGGTATACAAACTTTATGTATATTTTTAGGATAAAGATCAAAGTACGGGAAAATATTATTATAATATGCACCAGAAGTTACATAATCGCACCCCTACCTTAAAAAAAGATAGGCAACAGCTACCTAAGTGCCCTTAATCCCTTGTCAAGATGAACTAGATTTACCTGCTGCCCTGGTTTCTTCCTGTCTTGAGGCTGAGATTAGACTAACAAGAAAACAGCAGGACAATGAGGTAAAGGAGTCAGTGAGTTCAATAATTTGACGAGCAGGTGATATTGTCACTCATCCGAGTTGTAGCAATGTTGCCTCCGGTAACCGCAGTGGTTAAACATTTTCCTCGGCTATTAGTTTTTCGTTTCAGTTTCCCCTCAACAACCCCGATAACATTTTTGCATCATAGGCGCATTTCTGTCAATTTTTTCGCTTGTCACCCATTGTTTGTCGGATCCAATATGGTTCGCACCTTGACACTTAGACACCCTTCTATTGCAACACTTTTTTTCTGATGAGAACGTTGCCGCCATTGTGCGTTGGTGTATCCAGAGTTCTGTCTATCCGAATATCACCTAATTAATACATTTGAGAATTTAAGTAAAAGATTGCATCCCGAAGGAGAACTGAGACCGTCTGTAACACTCATTTGAAAGATCAGTCGGTTTCAGAACCAAAAAACCTTCAGAACATGAGCTTTTTTAAGTTTAGATCTAAAATATTGTAGTTAGGATTTTTTCTGAAAGTTGGGATTTCTTCATTCTAGATATGTTTTTATGCGTGATTAATCACCCTTGTTTTTTATGCCGCGCGTTGATTTCTTCTCCAGTGGTTTTTCTCAATCCTCTGCTAATATAGCGGTTTTTTTGATACCCTCACACCTCCCGTGTCGGGTCGGCCTGCCGTCAGCGGTCCCTTCTTTCATGTCGGGTCCCTACCGTTTGCCCCGCCCCCTAGCATCGCCGCACTGGTTCGCTCCTCCCACTGAGACCCATCACTTTGTCGTGTCATTGTTTCCATACCTTATCGTCTCAGTATACCAACTATTCAAAACTCAGTTACTATCATGGCCCGATTCTCCATCTTGGATCTGTGTCCGGATCTTGTCGAAACCGCAACCGTCGTCAAGCAGGAACTCTCTCCGAATCAAATCACGAACAACAAAGCATCCATCAGAGGTATGTTTCAGGTCTATGTCGAAAATCATAAGTAGCTTGTCTCCAAAAATTGTGAATCCAGGAAGCAACTTCCCTTTTGAAACGTCCGGAAACAGCTCTTTTCTGAAATTTGTGTACGGTAACCATTAACTATCTTCCTGAAGTTTTCTATCTAAAGTCACTGTATCCTTTTTAGCAAACCGAATAGTAGCATCGCTTGTTTTTTATACTGCTCATGATAATTAAAAACTTCTGTGAAGTCGGTATTATCAGCGCAGAATTTGTCTTACTGTAGTCGGAATCTAACGATAGTTTCCAATCTCTGTGAGACTATCGCTTTTGTCTTTTTGGTAGTAGTAGATAAAGAAAAACTAGCTATAACATTTTTTATGAAGATTTTGGAAGACAATGCACGAAAAACGCTGGAACAGAAATTATCAGTTCAGATATTTTCTTCTTTTTTGATGAAAAGACAAATTCTAACCGTAGGCCAAATCTATTTTAAAGTTTTGGCTGAAATATCCAGAAACAATTTATCTGTAGCACTCTTATGCCTTACCATATTCGAAAAGGCGGTGGCGGCTCTTATTATTATTGTTATTATCTGTTAAACATGCACCTCGCATATGTGCTCCAGCTTACGGTAGCCGGTGTTTGCCTGAGCCACCAACCGCACTTGTTGTCGCCGTTGATTGATGTTTGCCATCGTTCTCGTTTTTCGTATCAACCCACCTGAAACCCTCCGGGCGTTTATACTATCTCTCAAAACCTAAAATAAGAGAAGACCCGGCCGCCAACTGTCATGTTTTGGATTTGTAAACGCAAACCCCCAGGTCCCATCAAAACTCATCATGCCTTTGTTTCACCACATGATCAACAAGCTACCGTAGTCTTACATATTTTCTTTTTTCAGGTCTCAGTGAGCCGTGCACATCGCTTGAAGTCGAAACAATGTCCAACCCAGAGAATGAAAACAGCGACTATCTTTTGGATGACAGTGTCGACGATGAGAGATCTGAGAGCACTTCCAGCAAAGAATCCAAGTCGCCCAGCTCCAGTGTGTCCGAAGACAAGAAGTCCAGTTCTCCAAATGACAAACCACCATTCTCCTACAACGCTCTGATCATGATGGCTATTAAGAACAGCCCTGAAAAGCGTCTGACTTTGTCTGGAATCTACGAGTACATTGTCACCAACTATCCTTTCTACCGCGAGAACAAGCAGGGATGGCAAAACTCCATTCGTCACAACTTGTCTCTCAACAAATGTTTCGTCAAGGTTCCCAGAAGCTTTGATGATCCAGGCAAAGGTAATCACAATCAAACACTCGAAACGTTCTCTTACCGTTAAATTTCAGGAAATTACTGGATGTTGGATGCGAGCTGCGAGGACGAGGTCTTCATTGGAGGTGCCACTGGAAAGCTCCGTCGTCGTCCGTCAAGCATGTCTCGTGCCAGAATCGACGCCTACAAGCAATACGGTCCCGCCGCCGCCAGTCTGTTCCCCGCATTCTTTGCTTCTGGAATGCCAGCCATGTCACGCGGTCCATACATTCCTGCCCCACAACCTACTTTCATGCCCCGCACAATGATGCCCATTCCTGCTCTTCCAGTCTTTTCTCAGCCTGACCTGCTCCAAATGTACCTTAGCCAGCAACATACCCTTTTCACCAAAATGCAATAGATTTCCTCCGTAGTCTCAACTCTTTTATTGTTTAGAGATCTTATTAATCGTTCGGTGCTCGATTCTAGATACTAACTTATTTCCCTTAAACGATAGACGGGTGCACTTGTTGCCACTCTCTGTGTTCCCTTATTTATTGCATAGACACCTACCCTCACTGTCATGTTCTTATCAATTAACCCCAGTCTTTTCCTTTTCTAGTGATCTTTTTTCAATGCTTTACTACTTGTTATTTGTTTCCATTCCTTGCTTCTACCAAATGTTTCATCTTGTCATGATCACCATACTGTGTCCACAATAAATCAAAATGATGACATTTGACTCGTTGTATAAATTGAACGAGGTAATCGACGTCTGGTGCCAATTACGCAACTGAGCGGTCAACGTGTCCGACATGGTATTCGAGCTGCCCAATGTTCTGCACCACGAGCAGATGTCTCTTTGGACGGTGCATGCCGACAGTTTGGCTAATCTAGATAAGATGGGAAAGATGAGCAGAGAAATGTTTCCGTTTGACACATAATTGTCGAAATTCGTAATCGTGATCTTACAAAAAGGCATAATTGGAATCTGCCGACATTCGGATTATGAAAACTAAACATACTTAGATGGAAGATAAAAATGCCTCTTAGACCGTATACTTTGTGTGCTGTTTATTTCGTTTCCTCTTTCTACTTCTTCTATCTTCCCGACAGTTTACAATTTGTGGGGTCTTCTCTTCTGCCGCCGAAGAAAAAACGTCTTGAGTTACTATAAACTTTTTGCGGACCTCCAGCCATATCCTCAAAAGAGTTCCCGCAAAAGAGTGTCTGCCAAGTGGGTTTCAAATTTCCCGGTAAGTCGGTAGGCAGCAGAGCACCAACATTGTGGCATATCATTTTGACGATCAGAGGGAATCGGCGACCTCAAAAACGCAGGTCGAAGTTGGTGTAACAGGCGGAAGCCGATTGACTTTCTCTAATGTGTCCAACTGCGGCTGCTGATTGGCTGTCGGATGATGATGACGACAGCAGGTGCTCCGTTCTGCCAGTCAACCGCAGAGTCCCAATAAACCTGCGAGAAGAGATACAAATTTACAATGATCGATGGGTCGGCCATCACCGTGGCATATTTATGATCTTGGCACATATTTGTGGACCGGAAACAAAATCCAGACGAAGGGGGTCTTGTGTATGTTTATCGCGCCTCCATTTATGTTTATTTTGAAAATTGAGACGCATCATCATTCCAATCGACTTTTGTTATGAAATTATACGGATTAATGAATGTAGTGCCAAAAGAACATAAGTTTACAATTGGTGTGAGAATTTGTTTGCTAGGAATGTAACTTTCATCTTTTTCAGGCTATTCTCAGGGTCCCAATGATGTTTTTCGAGTGTTCTGTTCTAAGCGGTGGTCATTTGCACACAAGTGGTTGAGTGGACCTCGGACCGTATGGGGGACGAACAGATGTACGGTTGTGTAACTGTACAGGATTTTTGGCTCTCAAAACGGCAAAGCGTTTTATTATGATTATTGTTTCCAGCAATAACCTAAACATGAGAGATTCACATAATTTCCGATTATGGTAATATTCAATGTATTGTACTTAGGTTAACTCGGATGTGGTTCATTCCCAGAATCGAGAAGTGTGTCAATTAGGTAATGGTCTCAATGAGAGATTAAGAAACAGTGTTCCGGAACAGACGCCTCTCTGTCACTTCGAGATGTCAATTCACTTGATCCTAATCTCAGACAACTGTGAAAACAGGTGTCCAACTTCTTTATGGTCCTTCCAGAACAAGTGGCCATCATACAGTTCAACTGTCACCTAATAAACCCCATAGCTAACACCCAACTGCTCACCAGATGACGATCACAAGTTAGGAAGGCGAGGGATGTGCTATTATGGTGTTTGTTACTCAAAATTAGACAACACATGCACATCTTTATCGGCTTACACCGATATGCTCGTTCTACACTCCTAATTGCCACGTTCGCTTTGTATCTGCTATGTTCATCTGTTTATTCTGATGCGCAGCGTTTATTGGGTGTCCTAAGCATGCATCCTTTCAAAAAATGCCAAAGTATTAGAACAAAAAAGAGAATCAATTGCCTGAAAAGATAAAACAGACCGATATTTGTTTGAGAAATTGGCTGTGATCAAATAGTTTCAGGAATCGGTTACTGTAAGTAGGTGTGAACGATTAGCGGTATATAGTTACAGGTTTCTGAGAAAGGAGAAAAAGGTGCGACTGGCTGCCGATATGTACACAGGAGAACCCCTTCCCAGTGATTGAGCGAATTCTACAAAATTGCATAAGTCACACTAATTCTTTTATCCACTTGCTACAATGTTTGTTCGGATGGGCCGACAAGAGCATACTGTATCAATTGAACTTACTCGGTGCACCTTGCGCAATACCGATCGGTGTGTATTACCGTTCGTCGAACAAGCGGCTATTGATGCGCAGTCAAAGGTGGAAGAAGCACCGAAGGCCCGCCGAAGGTGTGCGGGGCGGCATCCTTTTGAACTAGGAACCCGCTACCGGTATGCAGCGGCTTGCCGCGCATCCAATTCTAACGCCATACAATCGGGGGTTTCATAGAATAACAATAACATAACAAGAATTGAAAAAAAAACACGGGATTACGAAGGTTGTACCAATTGCGTCTTCTCCCTTGTCGGCCACAGGTTTTCATATGGTTCTCAAGATTGTTGCGTCAACTTTGAACATCTGCCTGCTCTTGTGAATTTCATTGGAATTTCGGCACCACAATTACCACCTCTTTGACGTCTCTTTGCGATCAAAAAACGTAACATCGATATAGGGGGTATAATTATGTCACACTTCGATGCCAATATTATGTCGGTGGTCCGTTTTCATCTTCACAGCAGGATCCCGGTCCTCCACTTTTGCCGCACACATCTGCTCTTGGATCCGAAGAATCTCACCGGAGACACACGTATAGATTGGCTGCTTCATGTCTTGGGGACGGGAAAAGAGAGGACGAATCGAAGTGTTTGTTGTGTATGAGCCAGCTGTTTTGGTTCCAGCGCGTGGGTGTCTCAAAGAGATACAGCCCTCGACTGGCATCCCTCGACTGAAGCGCCGCCAGGAAATCAGTTGAGCAAGAAGCGCCATGCCATCCGACGTGGCTTTCAGAGCCCGCAGCTCGGTGGTTCTGCCGAGATCAAGATCCGTCGAAAGATTCGGAACTGTTGGAACTCTTACCAGGTATGCCAAACCCTTCTCATTCAGCAAAGTGGAATAGGTTCATATTCAGAATGTAACCAGGGTTTTTCATTAATTTTTATTTTTTATTAAGATATTTTCATTTTGGAAGAAAACTATTCAAATTGAAAAATAATAAAATTCTCATTTGTTAACTATTGTTTCCACACTTATATTTTAAATTTTCTGATGTATTCCGGTGTTCATTCAACAGAATATTTTTAGAAAAAATCTTTAAAAACATGTGTTCTCCATCCCATATTTTAAGTTGTTCCAGTTGCCATCACACATGTGAAATGTTCATTTTTCAGAGTCACATCTGTTCCAAATCTCTCCACCGTGCGTGTTGGATCCAACTATCGCCCATCGACTCTTCACAAGTACCGAAGAGACTATGACTCGGTGAGCCTATAAATATTTCTGAAGTGAGAAAAGAACACAACAAAAAACATCTATAAAATAGGGCGTAATCTGATAGGAGTCATCTCTCGTTCTTCCCAGAAGAGATAGGAAAATTCGTTGGCATTCTCCAGGAAAGTGTAATGTCCGTTGCAATCTCTGCTTCCTCCGCGTTGCCACCGTTTGGTTTTTGAGGCGCTGTCCTATCAACAAACAATTCAAAACAAAAAGAGAGATAGGATAAAACACCTTAGTTTCAACTTTTGCAGCTTGATGACTCAGCCATCGATCGGTACACTTTCTACACCCCATTCTACTGGGAGACGTACCGTTTCGCTGCTCGTCGTCAGCTGTATGTGGACCCAATTCCACACAGTTTGGGCCACGAGTATGCTCCATTCTGGTCGAGATACAAGTGGTACACGGATTGGCTGAACCCAACTTACTGGAGACGTTACCGCGATCCCAACTATGACAGACCACTCTGGAACAGCTGGAGACCATGGCATTATGACACGTAAGCAAAACAAACTTGCGTTTTTATGTTATTTATTCTTTGAAAATTCTAGCAAGAACGTCAAAACCGCCATTGACCTGTACAGAAACGGATGCATCGACTTCAAGACTCTGGACAAGAAATGGATTGAGCCGGCTGCCTTGAACCGTCGTGGAAAGGACTGGGCTGATGTCTATCTGCCAGCTGGTTAGTTCCCTTAACATTAACCTATTCTGATTGATTTCTTTGCAGCTCGCTACGGAGCCCACCGCTATTTCTACTCTTTCTCTTAAACTGTACAACAGTTTTAGATTGACTAATAGTCATGAAAATCTGCACGGAGAATTTGAGCTAAATTTGAACGAAACTCTATTATTACCTTTCCTTTTTTTAACCCTCTCTGTTCATTTCGCAATCTTTTTGTATATTTTGATGTTCCATTTATTGCGAATGTCGTAAATATTAAATTTTCAATAAAAAAGAGAAATATTTTAAGAATGAAGAGTTATCGAAGTTTCACCCATCAATTCGTTCCCGTTAAACGTTCCATTTGCACTAATCGCCTTTTCCAAACTCCGTCGAAATCTGTTCAACATTAGTGGAGCAGTTTTTCCACTTTATCATTGACACCTTCCACAACACAATCATTCGTCTCGGCCTGTAACCAGAATAGAATTGATAAGCAACGGATTATCCGAGAAATTCGGACAAAGTGCAAGTGCATAGCACATTTTCAGAGAAGCGACTACAAGAACCAACCATTTCTTCTATTCGGTTCAGCTTTGACTCTTGTATTTTGAGCTGAACGTGGATGTCGACAGCAATGTTCTTCACAGAATCGATTCCCTGATCGATAAGCATCAAATTCTTTTCCAACTCATCTTCGATTGTGTCACATGTCAAACTAAAGAATTTATTTTGTAACAATGACATCCACTTGAAAAAGTCACTCACCGTTTCATGAAGTCTCCCGTGGATTCTCTTCTCTTATTGGAACTTCGGAACATCACTATGCTTTCCTCTTTTCTTCCCAATTTCGGGCTTGTCATAGTTCTGGAATTTACAAATCTGACCATAACAGTTTCAGTCCTAGTTCGAATTGTTATTAGACAAATTTTATATGTTGCTTACCCCAAAACCTCCTGTTTAATGATGTCACGTTCCCTTCTTCGAAAATATTTGACTGGAGCGCTGAAAACAAGTTATATGATCTTGTTGACAGTCTATTCGCATTGACCAACCAAAGAATTCGAAAAATGTTACAGCCGCAGTAATGCTCCATATCGGTAATGTTGTGTGAAACTACTTTCAGGTCATTGTTGACTTTACTGAGATTCTCTTCGATTTTGTCAAGTTGCTCTGAACTTGAATCATTCATACCAGGAAGTGGAGGCAATAAAGATAAGGGAATAACTTTTCGAGAAAGACATGATGAAATAGTCTGGTAACAACACTGACCGTCTTGATCTTCGAGTGCAGCAACTGTATGGACTCCATCCATGTTGATCTGGTCCAAGTTCCGTATCATACCAATTGTACTCTCAAGAGACTGAAAAACAAAACTTCACATTCCAACTTGGATTATCTCTATTAGAAATTAATAAATAAACTCAAATTCCTGCTTTGAATTCCAAATATGATCAGTTTTTATTTTTCAATCAAAGTCAAAAGATCATTCTTGAAATTCCATTCCAAACTCTCAAAACATTTGCCATTTCGTAAAATTTTAAGGGTCCCTTCTAAATTTAGAATCCCGTCAGACGACCATAAAAAGTACGGAGTTTCTTGTAATAAATGAGTGGTTTCTTGGCAACAGCAAACAAGGTTTTTTTGGGCCTTGCGCTTTCTACTAGTGGATTTCGGATGTGAAAATAATTGATGAAAAAATATTTGTCATGCTGCCATTTGCTAGATCTTAATTATGCAAAGACAAGAAGCGGAAAGATCGAAGTGATGTGACCCTTCCCCTTCCTCACCTGGACGTTCAATTTTGCAATTTCCGCATCTAAATCCACCATTTTCAGCTTAATGCGCTTTTGGACCGTTTGCTCAGTTGGCAACTGAACTGCTTCAGGTGCTCTGAAAAAATGGATACTACTTGACAAGTGAAGGTCCACTTACTCGTCGAAAGTCTTTCTAGCCATTTGAATTTGAAGTTTTGAAAATCAGGAAACTGACAAATGAAATCGATATAAAAAAATTGGCCTTTGCTATCACTCTGTGACTTCTTATCACACGTGAATTCCATTATTCAATTCCAGTTGTGCCCTCCCACTTGAATGACGCAGTGTCAACTCTAGCACACAAAAAAGTTTATCAATGCCAATAGGAAACGGAAAAATTCCAAAAGGTCTCTCTTCACTTCATTTTTACTACATTCCTTTTATGATCATGTTGACCATTCCATCTTCCGTATTTTTTCTGCCCGCGTCATTTTCTGTGACTTTTTCCTGTGAAGTGCACGGCCTAGATGTTATGGAATCAGCTGATACTCATCTTGAGCATGACTCCTAATCCTGTTATGAAAAGCCACGTACTTTTGAGAGCTGTGAGCTATGTGTGACATATCAAAAAACAAAACAAAAAACAGCTTGCAGAAACCGGATGAATATGCACTTGATATCCTTTCTCCCTCGCAGAATCTCGAATTGCCTATTAGACTCTGACCCATGGATGTTTCGCAACCTCAGAAATGTGTCATATATACATGGAGTTTTGTTTTTTGTTCACAACATTTTATTTATTCACTATACAATTTTGATGGCCCTGCCTCAAAAAAAAGGCATTCTCAGACAATTGTTTTATTGAGAAGAGAAGAAACATGATGGAGGAAGAATGTCGAATTTTCAACTTCGAATTGGATTTAGTTTGGAATTATAAAATGATCGTATTCGGGACTAGTGCGACGAGATCGGTGATTGAAGACGTATTTAGCGGGAGTGAGGAATCAGCGACGGCCAAGTCCGACAAAGTAGTTCCGAGCATCCAAGTTATACCCGACTGTCTGAAAAACATTTATGTTACTAAACTTAACGCTGCGATCTTCTACTCACGCTTCTTTTGCCAAAACTCATTCGGAAGCTGTTGGGATCAAGGTTGACTCTCTTTCCAAATGACATTCTGAAAGCGTTGGCATCCATTCTTTTTCGCTCCGGGGCCGAGTAGTCATCCTCATTGTCTTCTGCCTGATCATCCGTGGAGAGAGCCTAAAATAGAAAATTAAGTAAAAGTAGACGTAGAAGTAGAAGATGTTGGAAAAAGAGTAGTCACTAATTAGTGTAAAACATACCGAGCGTTTTCCAAATGACATGCGGAATGCATTGGCATCCATACGCTTTGCTTCCTCAAACCGTTTCTCGTCGCTGGTTTCTTCGTCAACCGGGTTCATTGTTTCCTGGCTCACAGACGTCTGATCGGCCACTGATTCACCTCCGGAACGTTTTCCGAATGACATTCGGAACGCGTTTGGGTCCATTCGCTTAGCCTCCTCCAAGTGGGAATCCTGAAACAAAAGAATAAGAATTGATGAATGAGAATGTGAGAACTCACACTTCGTTTCCCGAAGGACATGCGGAAAGCGTTGGCATCCATTCTTTTGGGGAATAGATCGGCGCTGGAAACGACGATACCAGCGAGAAGGCATGCCAGAACAAAGGTAGTTCTCATTGTGGCCTCAAGTTATATCTGCAACCAAGCTGAGAATGAAAATGTCGAAATGTCAAAGAAGCGGAGCGAATCCGAGATGGGCGGAGCTTACGAGTGAACTCGCGGGCTTGAATTGTTTCTGGCCGAAAAGGGGCTGGACTTTGAAAGTGGGCCGTTGGGAGGGAGAAGAACTACGAAGTCTGAGACGGGAAATCGTTTTTCTGCAGGGGGAAAGTAGTTCTCGAAAAACTGGAAATTGGCACATCAGAACGGAAGAACTCCAAAATCATCCATTTCCGTTGGGAAATGAAAAAAGATTGTCTGGACGTCAAATAGATACATCATAGCAAAAGGAAACAAACTGAAATAGATCGAAATACGAGTCGCCCTACAGTAGGACAAGAAACGCAAGAAACGGAGTTGGATTGCCTTTTGAATGCTGTAAAATGAGTTTCCAGGAAAGTAATCAAGCTCCCAAACTAATCTTGCCATTTTATTAAAGTCAACGGATTTGTTATGCCTAGATGCTAAGTGTCAAGAATCACTCCTCTTTTGATCCAACAATGTGTACCAGGTACCAGTTGGTTGTTATGACGTTTGTCTGAAATAGTGAAAAGACTTGGGGCTAGTGGGAGGACCCAAATCGGAATGAATGTGAATGATGTGATGAAATTCAACATTTTTCGGACCTCATTGAATTTTGAGTCCGAGACAAGCGTTTCTAGGGGAAATGCTAATATTTGGTCATAAAAATGAGGCTGGGAAGCTCATTGTCGCGCTTTTTGGATGATCCTAGCCCTGAAAGAATAGGAGAAGAGAACCGGCGGGAGGGGGTGTCTGTCTGTGACGTGAGGTTCTTTTCTAAGTAAAGTAATCAAGAATTGTTAAAGAAATCCGGATGAAGTGATTCTATATGTGATTCATCAGTTAGTGACTTGCTGATAAAGTTAAAATTACGGAAGATGACTTTCAAATTGTGTGATCAAGTTTCAGTACCCAGTGGGAATATATTTGTAGATTCATCACAAAGATGAAGTTGAATAACCAGAAAACTGAACTCAATGAGTAACCAGAAATGAAATTGAAACGAATCGAAATCTATCGGAACCAACCACTTCCTCCGAATAATTGAGACAACGTTTGGTTCCTGGTTAGAAATGAGAATGACACGAAGCGAGAAAGTTTTTGAAAACGATGAGAGAGAAAGAGATTCTTGCCCAATACCAAATTACCAATTTCTCTATTCTCTGCTCAACTTCTGGATGAAGTGAATGGAAGAAATGAAAAGAAATTGGTGGGCGGCGGGAGCAAAAATAAAGATGAATCTTTTATGATCGTTTTTTTAACGTCTCTACATATATAGTAGAATGAACTAGTGAACAGCAATTTATTTTTCCTAATTGATACAACAGAAAGAGACAGACTCTTTTATGGCATGGAAGGGAAAGTAAAGAATGGAGTGTTCTCGTTGACTCACAGTCTGTTAGGAGTCAGAATCATTTGAAAAACAAGCAGTAAGTAGACTAATCCGGTTGCTCGGCGTGAATGTAAAAACGAAAAGTCGAATAACGAACAGTGTGGAAAGACCACAGGGATTTTGGAGAACAAACTACAAAACTGACTGTTAGTCAACTGAAACAGAAAACGTTGATTTATGTACAACTGATGAACAGTGGTCGTATAGAGAGAAATGATATAAGCATGATGAAGAGAACTAGGGGAGGAGGCTAAGTTTTTGGGATTATTCGACATGCCTAATCCAATGAATGAGCTGTCCTTTAAGACACACTCGGCCATCGGATCAAATGACGAGTGAGTCAAAAAATCTGGTCAGAATGCAGGCTAATGAAGAAAAGAAAGAAGACATCACACATTGAATGGCACAAGGAGCGTACTTGTGAATGGATCACCTATAGAGATTAACTCAGATCAGAATCATGTCTGATCAGTAGGACCAAAAAATATTCGAAAACTACTTTTGATTTATAAAAATTCAAAAATTTTCTCAAGTTCTGTGTTGAAAAAACAAGTACTAAAAATGCACAGTAAGATTCATGAATCATTCAACAAAAACGAAAATCATACTTCAGGATAACTGGAAACTGAAAAAGTTCCAAAAACATGAGAGAGTGTCAAAAACACAAGTGTACTCTAGAAGGAAGGAAGGCAATGGAAGGCAATCGGAATGAAATTATTTTTCACACATCATATGAGAAAGTTTCAAAGACCAGCTAACCCCATTTCCCAGCATTATGTATTGTGCTGACTGACTCATAAAACACCACTCGTTTTGTTCTTGTGCTAATTCGTACACGTTAACCACATTGGTGGCGGAGTTGAAAGAAGTAAACGTGAAAATGCAAGAGTTAATCCTGCAATTTCTCTTTCACTCGAACCATGTGAACTGATGACGCGGAAATGAATAGAGGTGATGGTGATCAGTGCAAATCTCAGGAGAAAAAGAAGAAACGCCTCCTAATTGCCTGCTTGAGGATAGCAAAGTTTAGTGAGAAAAGTTTGAAAATCACATTCAAAATGATAATCTGATAATCACGTTGGTTAGTCACGAGTGATGTTTTGAAGGTTAAAAGTTAATGCTCACTAGAACCTGCAAAATTACTGAAGGGGCCCTGTAGAAATGAATGAGTTGTAACCTCATGTATACCCGACACAAACTCAAAATCATATTGTTCACAAGGTAATTCAAACAAATACGATAGTTACTCAGCGGTTCCCCGAATACGATTAGCTTCTCCGAGGTGACGAATGCTTTCCGTTTGCTGACCACTCAAATAAGAATGATGGACTCGTTGGTTAGTAGTTCCCATCCTTCTTTTCCCCGCACTACCTTAACTTTCCGGTCATTTTTCTCGAAGAAAATGTAGGTTAGATAGCATCATTTCCGAGAAGCCGTTTGGAAAACGTCGTTTAGCAGAAAAACTGCTTTTTGAAAGTTAATTTTCTTTTTTGAGGTGTGGGCTCTGCACAAAATGACTTTTCGGGGTGTGGTGGAGGGTTTTGTGGTGGTTCAGAAAGAGCAGGAAGTCGAGGAAGAACCTTGTAACATTGTTTAACAAAAGAAGGAAAGGAAGGGCAAAAATGAATAAATAATTAGGTTAACAGAACTTTGAGTTCCATCCTTTCAACAAACAAGTTCTACCGGATGCCGGCAGGAAAATTGGAAATTGGACACCGGAAGCGGCTTGTTCAGTTTGTTAACTTGAAAGCAAAGTGGTTAAGGTATGTCTGACCACAGACCAATTGTACCCAACTTCGATTACTCAATGGAAAGTTGACCGTCTGGAGTTTCAATTTATAGGGGGAACCGCCTCAAACAGAACTCCGACCTCTAGGGGAAGACAAAACGTATACAATTTAGTTAGGAACAACCTACTTATCTTATTCGGATATCTTGGTTTATATTTTAAGCGTACCTTAGTGGTCGGATAGTGGGAATAGAGAGTGGGTGGTAAATTTCAAAGAAATATCTTGTAAACTGGGACTTTTCCTAAAACTTTTGTGGATGTTTGTTTTTGTTTTTTTTTTTGAAAAATTAAAAGTTTTCGATAGCAAGCACTCAAATGTAAGCACTCAAATTTTATCTCATATCCAAACTAGACCTCTGGCCAACTGATATTTTGGTATCTCCATCCAGAATTCTCACCAGACTGCATAAAAACATGTTAGGTAAGAACGCAAAAAGGAAAAACATAGGTTATAAGAAAAAAGTTCATTCGGGGAATCTTTCTGGAAAGACTTGCTTTTAGTGCAACCTTAGCTCCAAATGAAAACCAAAACAAGTCTGTTAAAAAGTAAAAGGGACCCGACTTGTGTTTTCTTTTTTTCAAGAGAAGATATACGTCATTTCGGAAACAAGATTTGAGAGGCCCAAGTGTATCCAAAAACTTACCAACTTGTCAGTTTTGTTTTGGATTTTAGAACAACTTAGTGAGAGATGAAAAATGGAAATGCGTGGGATGTTTGGAATGAAGAATAAGGAAGAATGACTATAACTTTGACAAAACAAGTTTTCTTTTCAAAAACTTGTGAGAGCTTCTTTTCAACTTCATGAGCTGTCTGTTACAAATTTGATCGTTGTTGGTCGCAGTAGGAATCCATAAAAGGGAAGGTTAGAGAAAATAATGAGTACTTGAAATGAACTTGGTGACGGTTGGATGCTTAGGATGGTCATTACGACTTTGGACCACTCAGAAATGGATGAGACAATTGCTGAAACTGACCCTGATGGACCTTTCAAAATTCGAAAGCTTAGAGAACTACCAATTCATAAGTTCCTTTTTGTAACACTATCCAATGCAAAGGAAATATTGGCAAAAATCATATTTTTTTCAGAATATTTGTTGGGATTGCGTTGTGTTTTGTTCCTATCTAGCAGACATGACGGTGTATCCTTAGATGAACACGATTCAAAGCCAGACAATGACCTGTGACCGCCATGAATTTCAGATATCAAGAATCACTGTCCGGTTGCAAATCGCAGAAAAATAAATAAACCGCAGGGTCTCTTCAAAATTCAGTTTCTATTGAATAACTACAGTATGACTTGTTTCTTTGTTTGTTGCGCCGGCTCCCGGTTCATACTTTTATAATTACTTTATGAGATAAAAGTTTCAAAATTCAAGAAAACAACAAAAATTCATTCGTAAAGTTAGAAGTGGAAGTAGATGATACTTGAGAAATTCCTACTATTCATAAATTAGTCAACAAAAAAATGCAAAAAAAGAAAAGAGGACTTAAATTCGTCACTTGAAAGCTTGAGTTTCAATTTCAGCTCAAGAACTCATCTAAGAGTGCCTAATCTATCACGGTCTATACTATTCATAAATTTCCACTTTGACGCTGTTCAAACTGGAAAAGCTTCTTAGAATTCTACGAAAGAATCCCGTCAACGGCGGGGGACTGAGAAGGACAAACGGTTGAACAAATCTGGAGTGTTCCCAAGAAAACTCAAGAATTGGGCCACTGGCTGACTTCATATTTGTATTTTGGCAAACGAGATTTCTTTTATGACTAATAAAATGAATCCCGTTGAAATTTTGATGATGCTTTTCAAGTATTCTTTTCGTTCCATCGAGACAATCAAACGATACACAATTCGAAAGGAAGACTGAACGGGAAGAATAACTTCTTGTGTGCAACTATTACCTACTAACCAAATTGCTTATGATTTCATTTTTGAATTGTGTCTTGATCAGATTGAGGGAAAACAAACTTTCACACTTCAACATGGCAAAATGTATGTGTAAATGCCAAAAAAATGTGATATTGAGAGCACACATAGGTCTGTGGACTATGGTAATTGCGGGGGTGAGAGAGGAAATTGGAGAAACGAAGACGTTTCTTGCAAAAATGATACTCAATCAGCTCATCTTCGGAGTCAGGGTACAAACACAAATTTGGCAAAGAACACTTTTACGGATAAAAATGGGCGAGGACGAGGACCAGAACAAAAAGAAGATAATACGGAACGACCAAGACTCATTCTTGAAAAACAAGACATTTTCGTTGTAATTGACACTTCCCATCCACCTTTTGTGGTTTCCTCACCCTCGAGCAAGACAAAAAACGTGTGTTTTTGAACTAGACAAGACGAGTCTCACTATAAAGACATATGAGATCAAAATTAGCACAATTGAGGTTGCATGAAACATTGGAAAACTGTGATGTGCAAGGCGTGAATACTGAGTGCATATCCTACTCGTTTCCGCCTTTTGATGACTTCAATTGCCATCAAATCCTTTTCGACTCCCTTTAGTCCTCATCATTCAATTTTTCTCACAACCTGATTTCCGGTCAAAATCTGTTCATTGAACAAGTAGTTGGAAAGATCTGGTACAAATTTTCTCTGGAATTGGTATTAAGAGAAGAAAGATATCATGCATTGACTTCAAAATACGTGGAAAGGGAAACAAAGAAAAGTTCATAAAAGAAGACGAGCAACGGATAAAAAAGAAAAAAAAGTGGGAAAAAAGTGATCCAGGGCAGAGTACCGACGCTGACGCCAGACGAGGAATCTCTATTCAGGGGTATGTTCGCACAACTCGGCTGCTGTGTACTCTTCCGAATTGAAGTACTTGGTCTTCAGTCGACGCAGCAGGGCCCCGTCGTCTCTGCAATTGCTATCATCAAACGAGCTTTCATTCAGTCGTTCTTTCTCTTTTCCTATCGGCCGGTCCAATAAGGAAAAAACACGACTATTCGATCAGTTGTGAGTGGAAATAACATTCATTTGTAGCATTGTTTTGCTCAACCGAAACTGGACATTCAACTAGAATAAGAACTGGACCTCCTGTTTTTTTGGGGGGCATTTATCGCTCTATTGATGCGCCTCTCAAACTACTTCAAAGAAATTGGGATTCAAGTGGATGACGTGACCTTCGCAAAATCTAGCAATAAATCTGTTTTTTTTAAAACAAGATTTAGCATAATAAGCAATTAAAAAAAAACAAAGTTCTTGTTTTTATGTTGTTTTCTGCTGTTTTTCAAAAACGATTGAAACAAAAAAAAGCTTAAAAAATTAAAAATGGACGTGGCATCAAACACCCTTTACAAACTCACTCAGGAAGTCTCCGATCTTTCCAGCTGTAGGTAGATGTCGCAGTTCTTAGATCAGTTGACTCATGAGTTGAATCATTGAGTTGTCTCTGAAAGAATTGACCTGCTTCGTCATATTAATCCGTTTAGTGACTAACATTGCATTCAACTGCTGATGTCGGTCGGGTCGTCTGCTCGTTCACTATTGTCTCTTTCCGAATTGCAGTCTCCGAGTCTAAAAAACAAACTTCTGTTTTTTGATGCTGTTGAGCCCATCCAGTTAAGTGATATCACTGCTTATCACTGCACTGAAACCCTTCAATGTTCTGACCTACCACGATTATCAAGAACAAGAAGATAATTGTTCCCGACTGTCACTATCTTGCTCTTGTTCTCAAGAATGCTCCCAATGACCGAGTTTGGGGACGGATACGTTGGATAATACGAGTGCGTAGAAGAAGGAGATCCCATTTGGATTGGTGTAGATGGTAACGTACTGCAACAATGATACATTGGAATTTACACGTGATGTGCTATGAAATACCGTGGTAAAGTCCTTCGTGCATGTCGAGAAGATTCAGTGGGTTCTGTCTGTACCTGAATGGATTTCCGTCGATGTCGTTCTTTGTTTTCTCTTGCTTCTTCCTCTTCCTCTTTACAACGGAATTCAATGAATTCTGACAATTCCACATAGCCTGAAAAAGTTCTTTGTAGTGTCATCAACAGAACCAATTGTTTTCTGCAGCTAATCACCAGTGTTATTGCTGTACGACACTCTGAAGCGGTTCGTCATGGCGTCGGCATAATTGGCGTCTATTAACCCGAGACTCCGGCACAAAGTCTTATTGACCTGGAAAAAAACATTTCATTTTTTCCTTTTTTCCTTTACGACCAACTTCAAAAGAAATTTTCCGATATGCGCCAACATATGCACAAACTTTTGGTTTCATGTAATGGAGAACATTAAGTGCTGGCGCCGCGTTTACCTGGAACATTAAGAATTACACTAAGATGTTTTGTTTCTTTTTTGAAGACACACCATCATATTCTTGACTTTTGCTATCAAGATGTACTCAAAATTAAGATGCCCCGACACTTTTTTGAAGAAAGACATTCTGAAATGCATTTTTAATTTAGAGTATCCAAGTTTAATATTCTGACTTTGTAACGATATGTGGCAATGGCATTCGAGTACTGAGCATTCGTGCTCCTGACCATGTCTTCCAAGAATTTGTGAACTTTGGGGTCTGCATGTGTTCCATGGTTTTATATGCAAAGATAACGTATCCTGAAAAAAAGCTAATTGGAGAACAGGTCGCAAAATTGCAAATTACCGTTGAGATTACTTTCTGAAGGACTTTCGGGAAGAAGTTGAATCTCAGTAGAATTCCGTGATATGGTCTGTACGCTTTTGTAGAAACCTGAACATTCATGTTGCAAAATTAGTATTTTACAAAAAAGATTGCAAACCACAAGTTTTCTCCTCTTGTTCAGTTGTGGTTCGGTCCCTAATCAGACTTGTTTCACCCCTCATGAAAACAATGTCTATGAATGGATACTTATCTGAAATGTTTTTGAGTTGAGGAAATAAAATAAGTGCCCACATCCTTTTTCGATGCATTTGAGCTTTTTGACGGCAATCCTCTCAAGAGTTGGGTCCTCCAAGCGGAAAGAGAATGGCAGGTTGACAGTGTCTCTGGGCTCATCTTCTTCCACCAAACTGATATGTATGTAAGTGGGCAAGTTCTGAACAAAAACAAGGTGGAAAAAACTGAGGAGAAATCAAAACTTACGAGACTGTCATGAGGACGGAAATGGTCCGGATGGGATGAGAACATGTTGCCTGGCAGTGAAACAGTGAGGGTGGAGGGGGGACCAACCGCACTTGGACCTCGTTTAAATCAATCGGGCAACGGCGGTGGTGTGCAAGACGCGCCGTAGAATGCTCACAAACAAGGACAATTCGGTTTTGTCTTTTTACCAATCATATCCGTTTCACATCCAAAAGTGACGCGACAAACGCGCCAAAATGGGGCTGAGAAGGTCTCGGAACCAGAAGAGGAGCACGAAATTAGAAACCACGGCTTGATTTGGCCTTCCGTCTTTCAGTCAGGTTTTTTCAATAGTGGCTTTGAAAAAAATGAAAAAAGTTGTTTGAATGCTACGAGAAAACAAAGATGAAATTAACTGGAGGTCTTTCAGTCAGGTTTTTTCAATAGTGGCTTTGAAAAAAATGAAAAAAAGTTGTTTGAATGCTACGAGAAAACAAAGATGAAATTAACTGGAGGGAAATAAAATGGTTGAAATGGAATCGAATGGCTGCTGAGGCAAAGGACAAACTATGAATTTCCAAAGAAAAAAATGCAGAAATGAAAACGGCTCTCGTTTTATAGCATTGAGTGGCACAATAAAACTTTTTGAAAGAAGAAAGAGCATAAAAGAATACGGTCGATGTTCTCATTTCAAATATCTTCAATATATGTACTTCAACGGTTTATTATGGTGAATGCGCAAGACGAATGTTTTTTTTCAAGTTTTCAATAGAAATCAATAAGAAAAGTATAAATGAGAGGAGAAGATAAATTCACAGGGATATGGGTTACTGTGTGAATTGCCAATTATTGTTTATGGTGTAGGAGGGAGAAGGGAAGCTTTCAGCCATACTGTATACAAATACAAAGTCAAGAGAAGGAGAAGGAGGAGAGAAGTGCTCAGGACCGGAAGATTTATGTTCTACATATTGTCACACTCGTACAATATCAGCTAAGCAATGTTTCAATTTTTGAAACAAAACATTATTTTGAAATGAAAAAGTGAACGTAGAGGTTAATTAATCATCTCTGGCTGACACCACTTGTTCACTGATCTCAGCCATTGCTGTCAGTGTTGTACTGATCCATTGTTGCAGTGTCGACTTTCTCTTCCCTTGTTCTGGAACTGCAGGGGCTTCTTGTGCTTCTCCAGAACTCGATGTCGCTGATGCTCGAGGTTTTGAGGCAGTGTCAATCATCACGTAGTAGTCTTCATCAGGTCTCTGAAATTTAGAAAATTATTAAACGGAAATGAACATTCCTTGAATCGAAAACTTGAAAAATTAGTTTTAAACATATTAGAAGAGAAGAGATGGTGAATAAAAATGCACACAGTTATGAAGATTTGCCTTAGTGAAAAACATGTGAGATTTTAGAAGAGAAGAGGCACACATTTCATTTACCTTGTCGAAAAATTGTGTGTCCTCCTTCAGAATCGCTTTGGTCTTTTTTGTCACTTTTTTGTGAAAAACTGATTTTTTGGTACCGTTTTATACAAAAAAACCTTATGTGCAGTGATCATTCTCGATGGAAAAGAGTGAATAGTGATGAGCACTAAAACGGGGAAAAATATGCGGTGGTGGGAAACGGAAAAGTGGGGTGGAGGGTGGGAGAAAACATGTATGCGTGAATGATTCAATTGTTTTGTTCTGGAAATCGGAAGAACAGAAAATGACAACACAACGATAATCAGTAGTATGGCACCGCTACCTTAACAGATTTCAGGAGTTTCTCCTTTGCAAGGCACTTCCGCATGTCTTTTGCACTCCACCTGTCTTTGCTTCTGGGGGTTAGTGATCTGGAAAAGAACATTCGTTGGATTCTCTTTTCAACGTTTTGGTTCTCACTTTTTGAACAATTTCAAAGCTTTTTCCGAAAACGGATTGAACTTTTTCGGCAGTGATGGGTTCTTTCTTTTGAGCCACTGTTCCCATTCCCAGTATGGTTTACACATAATCGATGCCTTCTGCCACGGGAATTTCCCTTTCATGCAGTAGAAGAAGATGATACCTGAAACGTTTTGTGTTGGACCAGCAGCTATTTTTCCGTTTCTCCGTGACAAATGACATCTTAGTTTTTTCTCGACCCTCTATCTTGCGTCTCTAATGTCTTCTCAGATTCCCCCATCATTTATCTTCTCCGGAGGCAGTGCTGGGCCCAGAAAAGATGCAAAGCGTCTATTATTAGTTGCAGCTGTAACTATTTTACGTACGCCCATCAATATAGAAAACGCGAGTGATGGGAACCAGGTCCCCCGACGGAATGACGTCAAACGGGACCGTTGAAATAGCACTGATAGGTGCACAGGTCATGCAGCAGCGGGCGGAAAGGGGGAACACATGTCTGTCTTATTTCCGTCGTTTTCTCATGTCTTTTCATCGTTTCTTTAGTTCACACTGAAAAACGTGAAAAAATTGGAAAGATGGAGGAAGATAGGACGAAAGCTTGTTTTTTCACTGATTTCTCAACCACATGGTCGATGGTGGGCAAAATATGTGGTTTGATGACGATCACGGAGATTTTCACTGCGACCGCAGAGCTGCATAGTGGCAGTTAAACAATAATGATCAGACATCAGACTATTATTGTTTTTCAAGGCTAATTATTTACAGTCATCAAGGACAGAAGTTCTGAATTTACACTTGCACTGAACCAATAAAATGAAATAATCTCAAAGTTTGAACATTGGTGTGTGTTTTGTTTCTGTGCCCAATATCCTGCACCATGTTCATTTCTTTATATGAAGCAGCGGAACAGTGAACTGTGTAAACATGTTCATCACTTGAAAACGTTTAGCTCTTTCCTCTACGTGACAGCTAGACAACTTGCAGCACATTGTAGAAAGTCAATAAATCTTTTGATCCCAAACCGCCAAACGCTACAAGACCCTCCACGCATCTTCCCCCATTTGTTAAAAATGATGTCAGTTTTTGCAGAAGAACACATCGTCAAACGACACACTTACCCAGAGCCCATATATCCGTGCTTTTGTTCACTACCAACTTCTCATTCACAACAGTGTCACAAAGTTCCGCGGCATGATAGTTATTGACATATTCCAAATATTTGACGGTGGTGTCAACTTTTCGAGTCAATCCGAAATCAGTGACCTTTACCTGAAAAATTACGTGCGAAATGAGATCTTTTTCGGATCGAGTTTCCCGGTTTCATTTTCTTTTGCTCTTGTCTCGTTACGTCACCCAACAACAAAAGAAGAGCATTGGTGTGAAGAAAGGCGGAAGAACATCAACGCCAGTCTTCTTGTTCCCCGAAAATAGGAATAATTCATGAGTACTCTCTTTCTTTTCACAGGTGGCAACGTTTTTTTGTGTCGAAAACAATATTTTTGGTGTATTCCGTCGGACAAACCTTTGAGTAGTCATTTGCGTCGAAGATGAGGATGTTCTCTGCTTTAAGGTTGCGATGGACCAGATTCTCATCGTGCATGAACTCTATTGCTGATAACACTGCCGCAAACACTTTTTTTGTGTTTGCCTCGCCGATTCCTGAATTGAATGTTGGGAATAAGTGGTTGGATGTAATGGGGGATGAGATGAAGGAACATAAAGAAGAAGGACACGAAACGGGAGAAAAGAAGAAGGCGTCAAGTGTTGTCTGTTTTTTTGAAAAAACAATAAGATTTTTGATCTTTTGACACTCTATGAGCATGAATCCCAAAAAGCCGAAAGGCGATCTTGTGCCATATAATTGAAGGACTCTTCTCTCCGACCCTTCAATTTTCGTTTGTGCCCCTAAGAAAAATAGATCGACGCAATACTCTTCTAAAGTTTTTCAAGGCTCACGGGCTCAAGATCAGATGTTAATCGCATAAATCCAATCGAGGTTCAAAGTGTAACACCAAGAAACTAAGATAAATCTTTGGAAAGTCCCAACAGACGGGTCCCCGGCAGATTAAACACACACACACACACACGTTTTCAATTCGTCTCGACATCCGTTTCTGTTTCTTTTCCTCATCACAAAAAGTCAATTCGACGTGTCAAGAAGATATTTTTGAGCCAAGATGTGTCTGACTGACCTGTCTGGTTTGTCGCCTCGACAGCTTCTCTTAGAGATGCGCGTGGGCAAAACTCTTGAACGAAGAAGAATGCAGTGTCATCGGATGACTGAAACATTCCCTCATAGGTGTCGATGATGTTCTGATGCGGAGAAAGGAAGAATGAGTAGTTGTATTCACGTACGAAGTCGGCCTGAACATTGGTTGATCGAAAAGATTCGTAATCATCGGATGGTTTTACCTGCTTCGTTTGCGGCCTGGGGAAAAACTTGATAGCAATACGTTGTTTGGATTGTTTATGCTCGGCGAGCTTGATATAACCGAAACGTCCAGTTCCGAGCTGAAGAGACAATGTAATACTTTATCAAAGAAACGGATACGTTCTGTAGGATTGCAACTCACTTGTTTATTGACAGTGTAGACTTCTTCGAGATCGACTTTCTTGATCGGTTCCATTGTGACAGATCCGCGTTTTACGAACAAACTGTTTCTTCTGGTATTCACGCGCTCGTCTTCGTTGGAACAAGCTGGTACATTCTGTAAATTTATCATTGAGTTGGTCACGCGGCACGACGCACGTAGTTGGAAAACGAAAAGCAATTTGGAATGGGACAAAAACTCGGGAGCGGCCGGCCGACTCGAATTAGAGTCTGGTGCGCAATCTTCACAAGTGTTTTTGGATTCTTCTCCATCTCGCCCCTATCGAGTGACCCGCATGGGCCAAAAGCGTGGTCGACCCGTGTTTTGACTGACTGAGCCAGCCAGTTGCCGACGTTTATGGATGATGTAAAAGCAAGTCATTCTCAGAGGTCTCCTGGGGCTTTCCGAGTGATTGAATTAGAACAGAACAAGTGGGAGGAATAGGAATTTGAGCTGCACCAAAAAACGAGTCAAACGAAATGAGTCAGTTATAAAGTTTATGCCTGCTCTAAATGTCGTCACGTCATGGCAGTATTCAGACGAGACCATTCAGTCTTCCATAATACCGGAGCCATGAATGTATACCACTAGGGAGAGTTGGGTAACAAGAGAATTTTTGAGCAGTGGTGCGTGTTTTCGAGTTTTTGAGATTCAAAGCTCAGCAAGAAGGAAGGAAAGGAAGACCTCAGCAAGTGGAAGTATGTGAAACAAACGTCGGAAAACCTACTGAAAAACAGAACATACTCAATTTCTGTTTATCCACTTGTCACATCTTTTCTCACGGTTATCGGAAAAAAACAGACATCTACTTTCTCGAATTACTAAAAATCTAAGAACTCGTGTTCCGGATAATGTGTGTACTTTTCACCAGGGTTCCCGAATTCCCACGTTCCCGATTTACAGTATGTCTTTTTTGTTTTCTTCAATGTTCTTTTTCCATTTTTTCTGTCTCACTTAGTTCGCACACTCTTCTCTTTTTCGAGAGGACCCAACGCCGACCGAATCATATGACAATATCAGTTTTAAACTTGAGGGAGTTACTAAAAACATAACGGACAAACGGAAGAGATAGGACAACAGGGCAATAAAAGAGAAACGGACAATGATTCAAAGGAGGACAAAACAATGAAAACACAGCTGGATCAAAAATCTGAAAATGTTGAGAATATCAGACATCAAGTGACTTGGAACTGAAAGATTGCGAGAATGAACCAAACTTGACTTGGCCAAAAATGACATCATCAAATTATGTTGTCAGCGAGAAGAAAAGGCGAGAAAGTGCCCGCCGGGTATGTTCTCGTTCTCTTTTCTTTTCTCTTCACAGCTCATGAATAAGCCCGTAAGGAGAAAGCGCCGACATGGAGATGAGCCAACAAGTTTTGTGGCGATGGTCGGGAATGGGCCACTGGAGACATGCCCACAGCGTTCCATGTGATTGAAATATTTCAGAGAGCGCAACGCATTTCCAAGTTTAGCCGCGAGCCACTGGCACTTTTTGTGATCCCTTCGGACTTATAACAACTTTTTGTGAGAAAAATGGACGCAAAACGGACAGAAACAGAAAAAAAAGGAGATGAGAAGGAGGAAGGGTCTAAAATAACAAACGACAAGAAAACCCTTTTGAGTGCGCGCGTTCTGATCCTTTTTGTGAAAGACAACAAATCCATTCGACCTTTTGGAAACGGATACATTCAGGAATACAGAATTTGAAAAAAATTCAATTAGTATGCATGCAAAACACATAAAAACTTAAATCTTACAATATCTCGATGGGAATGAACTCTGTTGGCGAAGATGTGGGTTTCTGTTGAATTTCTTCGTAGTGCACTTCTGGCATGGTCAATTGAACTTTCCGATGTCCTCGGTTGCCTCTGGGGACTTTGAGTTGCGTTTCTTGGCGGATGGTTTTGCAGTTGATTGAGAACTGATCGATGGTGATTTGCTGTTTCACTTTTCCTTCTTGTCGGAGTCCCGTTGAACATTTGAAACACCTCACGAGTCTTTTCGGGAGTCATGTCATCTTCTTCTTCTACAGTATGCTCTGGGACGGCAAGTGTGGGACGTCGAATCGAGAGTCGGTTCCATACTCGTCCGAGTGTCTCCATTGACTTTGGAGTGATGGTGATGAGCAGCCAAAATAATGGGGGAGGGGAAGGGTGCCGGGAGGAAAAGAGAAGATGAAATGGGTCGGGAGCAGGATGAGACAGGAGGCAAGCAGTAGCGGCGGCAGGCAATCGCTTCCCGCCGGTCCGCCGGCTCCTCCCTTCTCGTTTCGACATTGACACTAACACAAACACGTATCACCACCAACAAAGAACACCTCATGCTCAAACTTTTCACATGTGGACCTCACCTCACGTCAACTGAGCTGAAGAGTCCATGTGAAGACTCACACAGCGCTCATTGTATGGGTCGTTTTGAGTGAAGAAAAGAGAAATGGGAAATGACGCAACAAACTCGACGAATAGTTATGATGAGATGAAAAATTGCGCTAGGGGGCACTAGCGGTACTACTGAAGTGTGAAAAGAAATGAAGGAAGGAAAATTGAAATCCTTTCAAGTTGAGTTTGTTTGCAACATTGACAAAAAATGAGGAGACGTGAGAAATAAGTGAAGGCCAAACCAAATATGAGCACGTGCAGAACGTGACGTAGTATGTATAGTTGTTCCAGAAGACATCTACGTTGAAGTGCACAAGAATAGAAGAAGTTTGGGCTCAAGGGAGCATCTCTGATGAAAGATGAGAAAGTTTTTAGAGGAAAGGAAGGAAGGAAGGAAGGAAGGAAGGCACACGCATTCGAAACAAGGCGGTGGTCCCGGTCTCGGTTGCGGTTTCGGACGAGGCGAGGCCACGATGAAATGGAATACGCGGATATTATTTCATTCTGATGCTGCTTGTTTTGAACATTTTAGGCACTGCGCCACCCCACTCAGCCTTACTGCCAGATGTTTCTGTTTGTAGTTCTGTTTCAAAATTTGCTTGAAGTTTAGACGAGAAAAAAAATGAAACATGAAAATGTCTGCGCAAGACGGGCATAAATGCCGGCCAAATGAATTATCACCATGGAGAACGGTCACAAGGCCATGGGGAAAAATGATGTGATGTCTATCGGAAAATGAGGAAAGGATGGAAAATTATATACAAAGATCCTTTGGAGGTCGTATGAAATGCACGAAATGGGAAAGAATATTGAATTCGTTTGAAACAATAAAAGGAGAGATAGAAAAAGAGCTCGAAACTTTTTTCAATTCGTTAAATGGAGAAGTAGATATAATCTCAAAATGAGAGAGGAGGTCACTTAAATTGTGAAATAAAAACTCTTTTGAGCTTCTGCTTCTGCTCCTAACAAGGGAGGTCATTCTAGTTAGCACTTGAGATTTTTTTCAAATTTTTATGGTATAAAAAGCACCTAAATACAAGTCGATTGACAAAATTCTAGCCGCCACTTTTTGGTTTGACGGAAGTTATGACGTCTCCAAGATGACATCCAGATTTTCGATTCTTCAACACTGTCGACCCAAAAATTCCACACGCGCGTTACTCCGCGAGATCGCCCAAATATCACTGCCCCCGGATGGCTCCCAAAATGTCTGGTCGAGTGGCCGAGTGGTTCGAAGCGCGCCTGTGGGAAAGTGGTTGTGGGTTCGGTTCCCAGCTATGGAAAACTTTTTTGCGAATCTTTTTTCATTCGTTTTTCGAAGTTTTTGACTTCTAGAATTCTCGAAAA